>OX370994.1:7583196-8783196 GCA_947308005.1 Yponomeuta malinellus
ATCCACTGAAGTTTCAAATACCTTCTTTTCAAGTATAGAGAAGAATTTCATACAAAGTACCTACAGATATAACCAATACCTTTAGATATAAGAAACCATTTGTAATTCTTTCTTCTGGTTATGCAATAAAGTGTTTTCTATCTATCTTATACCAGAATTAAGATACACAGAGTTTAAATCTAGGGGTAGTTATTGATCAGAAAATATCCGTAGAATCTAAAACCGTCAGAAGTTATTCACTCCCCAATCGTTAATTTTGGACCCTTATTGACGGAACGAAAAACCGTCTACAAGAAATGGATCGAATAAAACATCACTCTATTTACATACCTAATATTAGACCTCTTACATCTATCATAGAGCATTTACATAGGTATAGATCTAAGCGCGACTGTTACCTGTACTAGATAATAATAATAATAATAACTTCCACACAACACGATCACTTGATCTGGTCCCAAACTACCCTGTGCTATGGTAACCAGGTATAGGTAAAATGACCACTCAGATAATGTAGTGTAGTGCCTGGGACATATTTTCAAATGGAATAGAATTTAGACATAACGAAAATAAATAATGTTCTCTCTCCACAGAGGTTTATGTCTACAAGAAGATTAATCTACGCTCTACTCGTAGACTGAACAAACTCTCTCATTTTTTATGCGATCGCTCAAGTCTCGCCTCGCACAGGAAAACCAGCTCATCAAGTATACCTCAGCAATTAATAACACACATAATGGTGGGAATCCATTAAGTGACAAGAGGCTAAGGCGATTGTTTGCAGACAGCCTAGAATAAGTTCAAAAGAAGGTCAGTTTCGGATTCTACCAGTTACCTAACTATACTCTAATAAGATGAGGAGTCTGAAATATTTTATGTAGGTAGTTGTCTAATATTATGACATTTCTGCGATTTACTTGAACATGTTTTTTAGTAGATAGTTTTTTATTTCGTTTGATTTGGTGGACATAATTAGGCGGCTGGGTGTATTTCGCGAAACCTACTGTAATCTTAGCTTTCAAATGTGGTGTAGGGCATCGCACCCTCACTGTCGTACCCGAACTAATGAAGCTTTTTCATAGGATCCAATTATTGTATTACTATACTTTATTGCACACGAAACATACAACAGGGCATTATAAAATAAATAACATGAACATATATAATAATAGTAACATATCGGGCACATTTGACTGCACAAATATGGATGGTTGCCCGAATTTGGATTATGTTTGGCATATTTGTAAATAGATAGAAAGAATAGAACATTTTTTTGAGAGTAAATAACATAAAATAGTTCAATAGTTCATCAGATAAAGTGGCTATATAAGGCTAAAAAAAATTAAACACTGTTACTTTATTCAGAACAAGCCACGTTTTTGGGATTCCGTACCCGATGGGTGCCAAATATAACTCTGCCTCCGCTATTTGTCCTTCCTATGTTTGGAACCGTAATATTTGAACCATTTGAAATTCTCACAGAATATTTGTGATTACGGCAGATTACTTGTACCTAATAAATAAGAAAATTTAAAAAAATAATAAAAAATAAGGGGGTCTCCATAAGGCAAAAGTGTTTTTTTTTTGTTAATGCTTTATCGTAAAAACGTTAATACATACAGGCATCAAACTTGGCCCGATTGTGGGACTTATTCTATATTCTAACGACAAATAATAAAAAACGGCCAACTACGGAACCGGTGCGCGAGTGCGACTCGCACTCGTTCGGTTTTTTGTTATGCAATATAAAATAACGCTTATTTTGTTTAAGGTAGAAAGGGGAGTATCAGAAGGCGTTACTCATTGACTTACGTAATGATTGAACAGCCAGGACACAGTTAAAATAAATCTCTGCATAACATAAACGCACTGATCCTCGCTCTATATTGTATATTATTTGGTTGTAGTTTTTTTGTGACTGATGGCAAGCCTTGAACCTTAGACAACAATGTATGTAATCGTTCCACTGTCTGAATGACCGCATTGAAATCTGCCGGTGCATGCAGTTGTGTGGTTTTTCATACCTTTTTTTTGCTTAGTATTCAAGTTATTCTGTTGAAAACGAACACACTGATATCTTATCATCTTATCACTTATTTCAATCTAGTTAACATTTAGACGTTTACAAAATACTAACCAGCCACCGCTGCACATCAACGCGATAAACGTTTTTATCGTCATCTCGACTAACTTCATATCGCTTTATTTAACTACGGTAGAGCAAACTAGAGCACTACGCTATAGAAAAATAAAAACTTTCTTGCAGTACCGTGCAGCGGAGGCAGGATTCTTATAAATCAAATGGAAAAGGAGTTTTAAATAGTTAGGGACGATACCATTATAACCCTTACACCTATTTGTGTTGCACTAACGTAACTGAGTGCAGGTATGCAGGTAAATGTTAATTTGTTATAGACTGTTCTGATATTAAAGTTTAGAGCTTGTAACGCCTAAATAATTCTGGCTCAACCAAGCCTTACTCAGCTAGCACGTAAAATGACCCGAGTTTGCGAATACTAATGCTACTACCAACCACGCAATTCTAACCTTGTACCATATTCCATATGATTGCATTTGATTTGCATTTGATTCTGATTTACGACTCCTAAACTACCTACATGCTGATTGTCTCATAAGATATTTCGTTTTTTTCTTTCTCTACCACAAATGTATTAAGTTTCGAACACTTTTCCACATAAAATGAGTCCAACTAGTACCTCTTAACACATGTTTGCGACTTCAAGATATCAATCCAGATGAATAAGTAAGATTCAATCTCATTAAAACCATCTAGAGCGCAATGAAACTAGTATAGGGTCCCCTCAATGGACGCTTTTACTCTGGAACCTATACTTACACTGCGTAGTCTACAGAACTGCATGTAACTATGTGTATAAAGCGGTAAATCTGTAATTATATCAGCATGCGGTTAACTGCAGTCTCTGTTTATGCCTGTCTATGTGTTTACTTACTTAAATACCGTTCTTACTTTGGAAAAGAACTCGGATAGACTCTGAAGAAAGAGGAATAATGTAGCGTCAAAACAAACCATCAACAGACGGATTAGGTACTTACGTATCCATTTTCGTATAGGAAATTACTAACAGGCCAATCTCATTGTTCTCATTCACTAAAAAGTACTCTTTACTAAACGACGTGCACTCACTGACTCGGCGACTCTACACAAAAACTGCCCCGAACGGCTTTCTTTTGTTTTGTCAACAGCTTACACTATACGGTATCTTTTGAATTTTATATGTCTCTCGTACCGAACGTTTTAAATCTTGAACAGTGACAGGTTTTTGTTCCTTTATTTATCAATATTTTACTAGCATAGAAACTTTTGGTTCGTTTTTCAAATATTTTACGCGAACGCGCGATCAGCTCAAAAGCTCGGCGTTAACTCGCGGCGACCGAGTCGTTCACGCAGTATGTAGGTGTACAGGCATAGCTGCATAGCCTTCGTCTGCTCCCTGTGCGCCAGACGCTCGAACCCTCTGTCAGACTGAACTGAAATTTGAATTCACCTAACCGATCGATTTGTGTTTGTTGACAACCTGAGTTATGGCATTTGAAAACATCGAAGTATCTCATGTTGACGTTAAAGCGGCACACCGGTTCTTCTACAAACAAGTTTTTGCTTAGCCTTGCTTTCTTTGCGTCGAGATAGGCATTTGATATTAATGCATGTCTCCATTCCGAACCTTTAGTTCGCGTAGGTGGATTATGTGGGATGAAAAAAGGGTTTGGAAAGCGAACGAATAAAGGTAGGCGTTGGTTTAGTAGCCAGTTATTTATATGCCGAAGGTATTGCCAACATTGTCTGATAGAAACATTGTCACTTGTGAGGAAATGTCTACAGTGTAGGCCCGCAACAATTGTAAAACTACTGGGGTATCCAAAACAAACGCTTTGACAATGCCGCTACATAGTGATTGTTATTGGCATTTGAACGTATTGCTATCGGCAAGCTACTTTCTACGCTAGCGAGCCAAAAATACACCTATCAAACACTGGCCTAGAAATCAACGGTGCCAATGAAAGTGCTTATATAGAAGTTCAATGTTAAGAGTACAACTCTCGCCTTTATATCTTACATAGTAAAGATCAGATTATACATAGAAACAGTCAACTATAGCCAAAGATAGCTCCTTCTATTCGGACTCGCAAGCTCGTGTGTTCAATAAAAACATCTACACATATAGCCAGTTGTTGTGATGTAAGACTTCAAAGTGCATTGTGTATATTGCCGTTCAAATATAACTTGGGGGCGCGAAAGGTATTTGAATAGGAGGAAGGGTAGCCCAAAATACCGAACGAAAAAATAAAAGGTTTTCCAACCTTCAGCATGACTGTTCACAATTTCTAAAGTCACAACAACCAATTCGAACAGAATATTAATTCATAGCAGTGGTAGCGTAGTGGGTAGAACATTCGACTCAGAAGCGAGAGACCAAGGTTTGATTCCCAGTGCGGGCATATACCTATGACTTTGTTTTCTAAGTTACGTACATTTGTGAAGTTACACTCGCTAACCGTGAAGGAAAACAGCGTGAGGAAACCTGAGCGTCTGAGCTATTCACATACCTTAGCGCTTGAAATCGCCATTATCGCGATTATTTATTGGGTAAAGTATAGTATAACTTAATTTCCGATATTCAATGTATGAGTATCACGCGTCATAAAAAATACAAGAGAATTCATTGGTTCCACGTCCAGTTTCTGATTAGATTAGATTAAACCTTCGTAGTTCCCCGAAAATTGAGTGGGATAACTTAAAATCTCACGTATCCTAAAATTTTGAAATCTGAAACGGCGTTTTAACTTCTTATGATTCATTAGCTATCAAAACCATTCAAAACCTTGGCGAAATATCTAACTTTCTAAAATTCTCGAGTAGTTTATTCGCCGCAAAGTTTGAGAACCAAGCATTCCGTCTATAACTAGCACTCGTTGCCTGAGTTCGCGCGTGCTCGGCGTGGTAGGGGAGGGTAGTAAATTTGCCCCTATTTTGACCTCTGTAGTTCTGTAGTCAAAACGAAGCGTAAACGGAAGGTAACATCTCTTTTCGCTTGCAATACGTAAGTGGCGAAGCAACCAACGCTTAGAACCATTTCCATGGAACTGAATCACATCTTTGTGGATTCTTGAGAGATATTCAGGGACAGGATGTTCGACCGAAGAATTGTTAGACATCATCATCATCATCATCATCAGCCATTTGACGCCCACTGCAGGACATAGGCCTCCCTCATGGTTTTCCTAACCATGAAGGGTTTTGCCATAATCGCCACGCTTGGCAGGCGGGTTGGCGATCGCAGTATGCGGTTGGCATCTTAGGAAAACGCTGCTGCCCGTCTTCTGGTAATGTATTTCCTTAGTCGCCTTCTACGACATCCACGGAAGGAAAAGGAGTGACGCTATTCTTAATCCGGCGCCACACGGAATATCCGGCGCCACACGGATTGTTAGACACAAAAAGATAATTGTCTGAGAAAAGTAGAATCGATAAGATCCTGGATTTATTTTTTCCAAACA
The DNA here is from genome assembly GCA_947308005.1 of Yponomeuta malinellus. NCBI lineage: Eukaryota > Metazoa > Arthropoda > Insecta > Lepidoptera > Yponomeutidae > Yponomeuta > Yponomeuta malinellus. The sequence continues at coordinate 7,588,735 of OX370994.1, forward strand.
TGTCACGTTTTATACAGTGTAATCAGCACTTAGTGAAGTCATCTGTGTAAATAATTATGAACCACCTAAGTAATTGGTAAGCGAAGCGCAGTCAAATACATTAACATCATAGTTATATTTAAGATGCTCTTGTCGGTGCGGAAACCTCCAGTCACAAGCCAGGGGCCTGTTTCATAGAACTACAATTTATGGTTTACTATAACAATTCGTTGTAAATTTCTAAATTGATCAACCCACAGATTAATAAGAAGGAAGACTCGGCTGCGCAATTTATTTCGGTAAGTCATAATAAACCATGAATTGTAGTTATATGAAACAGGCCCCTGATGTCCCAATACATGCAACATGTCAAAGAAATAATGCAAAACTTGAGAATCGCTTTTCAGGATAGATGTCCTCTAAAAAAAAAGTTCATGTGAAGGTAAACATCGTCAGGAAACGGAGTGTCCTAGAAATAACCCTGTATTTGCCCAATTACGTCTAAGCCTGCAGAAACTAACCGACAAACTTCAGTAATAAAGTTAATTGTCCGCGCCATACACAGATATTTACCCAAAATGCATTCCTTGCAACTAGCTACCTATATTCTTCCCTATTGATCGAATGCACGGGAGAGCGTGAGCAATTGACCGATACACTTTTCTGGTGACCTTTACTTTCATAGATATAGCTTGACAGGTAACACGACCAGAAATATCTTTGTTCCAGAAGAGATATAAGCTCGCCATGTACACTTTTTAATTCTGTAAATGTTTTGTTTTATTCGTGTAATTTTATGTGTGCAATAAAGTATAAAGTAAGTATGATATGCCTTCAAGGGGAGAACTCCTACCCGCCTGGCGTGAATACGCGCGAAGAATTGGAGATCAAACTGTATTCACGCAAATAACGTTTCATTTGTACTATTGATTTGGTCCGATTAGCTTGTAAAGTATGTGTTTTTGAAGATTGTATGTGTTATCGTGTCCATAAATTACCTATTGGGTGCGATTTAGTCTAATGTAGACATCGACTAGTAAGTGGTCTTAGTATTTAAAGTAAACTACTTACGCTGTAGCGAGACTTAAAAACGCCTTATCTGGTTTCAATCTCACTCTGTACAGTATTATACTAACAATGACATTCAGATCATCGGATAAGCTAGTTGATGGCACGTTGTGAAAGGGCTCCATTTGTACACGTCAGTTGTTATGCGGGCACTTACTTTTACCGTGTCGGCCATTTGTGATGTTAATAACAAAACTAAAGAGTATTTTTTATTGTGGCAGTTTCTTTAGTTAGCAAAGGGCATGATAAAAAGTACCCGAAACCGGCGTGCGTGCATGCAACGACTAATGACTGTTAAGGAAGCGAAAGTGATCCGTCAGGATCGTGGCACGTGGCAGTCCCTGGTCTCTGCCTACCCCTCTGGGATACAGGCGTGAGTGTATGTATGTATGCATACATGGTAGTTCGTGAGTGGGTATAAAACGCGATAGAGTAATTCAAATGGAGGGCGACACATTAATATAATAACAATAACTTTCACACGGCACGATGACTTGTCCCAATCTAGGATACCCTGTGCTATGGTAACCAGACAAGTATATCACAAACATGCAAATACAGCCAGACTGAAGCCATGTATAAGAATGCACGGCGGCACCCAGTGGGAATTGAACCCACGACCTCCAGCATGGTAATCAGACGTGATACCGCTAGACCATCGAGGCAGTCAAAGACATAGCTGTTGATACCTGAACCGCCGATTTCTCGTACACTAAGAATCTGTTATTCATTGGCCAACGTGGAAAAAAATAACTAAGTAAGGGACGCTGCAATGGACAGAATATATCTGCAATTTTTATTAAGGCTGTTTTTACGTCTGGCATGCTGACTCGACCGCACAATCTAACGTTCTTTTGATAAATCTCGTCTGAGGGTTCGATAGGTAATACAATTACAAACATTTTAAACACATTTTTGTTTATACACAGTACACAATAGATAATTAAATAATAATAAATAACTTCCACACAGCACAATCACTGGTCCTGGTCCCAAACTAGGACTATACCCTGTGCTATGGTAATCAGGCAAAGACGCCACAAACATGGAAACACACCCAGACTGTCATTTGCAAAAAAACAATGGGAATCGAACCAACGACCTCCGGAATGGTAATCCGACATCATACCGCTCGACCAACGAGGCAGTACATGTAAGTATATTATTATTACTTATTTATGTATAGGTAGTTAGAAATATTTCTCCCTTCTTCCGGTTATCTCAGTTTAAAAACCCTATGCTAAGGTTGGCTGGAAGAGATATCTCTAAGAGATAAGTTCGCCTTTGTAACAATGTTATGCAATTATTTTTCTAATTTATGGTTTGCAATAAAGAATATAATACGTACCTAGGCCGCCGTTAAGACGTGGTGTAAGTCGGCCTTTGTTTTAAATTACAATTGAATGCATTTATTTATTAATTCAGCCAAAATATGCTTTTCGACGCGTTTGGAAGCTTCAATAGGTTAAAGACTGTTTCTTACAACTAAAACGATTACTAAGTAGTTATTTCTAACTTATTGCGTTTAATTGTGATGCGATTTGAACACATTAGCGTCGAAAGTAGAGAGGCCGATGTCAGAGTGTTGTGCTGCGGGAAACACACTCTTAGCTAAGCTCTCTATTTACTGTGTAAAGGTACTTAGCCTACAAATAACTCTGCCTTCAAAACTCAGGTGCAAACATTAGAAAATGTCGGTTTGCAACCGACAAAAATGCTACGACCTTTCACAAAACCCATAGCTCAGTGAAAATGAAAAAAAAAACAGTAAAGATCTCGCTCGTTCAGGTTAGTTAGTGACGTAGCGCGACTTAAGTATATTTTTAGGGTTCCGTAGTCAACAAGGAACCCTTATAATCTCGCTATGTCCGTCCGTCTGTCTGTCTGTCTGTCAGTACCTAATAGAAAGTTGAAATTTGGTACAGATATACTTATTTATCACACCGACAAAACTGTATAAATTTCTTTTTTTTTTTTTAGGTTCCTCCGCTACACCTAAATTTAGCACAAATTTCATTGAAAATTACTTTGGTGAAGTTGCTAGTTGAAGTGGTGAAGTAATAAAGAAACTCCTCCTTCTACGGAACCCTACACGGCGCGTGGCCCGACACGCACTTGGCCGGTTTTTTATTTTCATTTCAATTGCGTAGCTCAGAGCAAAGCTTGCAGCCTTTATAGATCACTAATGCGTGTAAATGATCCGTTAAGAAATACCACCATTCATTAGGGATTAAGGACTGTAATATGAAGACACGCACGATATGGTCGCGATCACGTGCAAAGCTAAAGCAGGTCAAGGAAGAGAGACCTCTTGTTCGTGCTAAATGCGTCTTAAAATTTACCGGAATTCATGTACCAAAAATTTCAGAAGAAGTTCTGAAGTACAGTCGACAACAACTTCTGCATCCGTTTTTATTATGACTATCCCACTAAAATTATATTAAAACTGAATTTTAATATAATTTCCATTTTACATTTTTCCGGCGTTTCGATACTTTTGCAAGTGCCGTGGTCTCGGTAGACTGAGGTGATAGGCGTCTTTTTGAAAGTATTAACTGTTAGTTTACTACCCTCGGCAGAAATTATTAAGTTACGTTCCAAAAATATTTTGGCAAATGTTTAAATTGAAATTGACTCTACAATAATTTTATATAAACTCAAAAATATTGATTATTAGTTATTGAAATTAAAATTAAATCTACAAGGCCGGTTTCTGAATTGAGAATTTCACTAAGTAAATACTTAAGTAATGTTCTGTCACGCTCTTTTCTGAGAAATTCGAAGAGACAGCACTAAAATTAATCAATTACTTAGCGAAATTCTTAATTCAGAAACTGGCCAACAGTCACACTTCTAGCAAGGGGGTCTCATGTTTTTAGTTAGTTAATGCTCAGCAGTCGGGTTGTTAGTTTTTTTTTTCAGTTTTTTATTAAAAGGAAATTTAATTACGTACATATTTTTTTTGCCTTCTCAAAATTATTAGCCTCGGTTCGGGTGCCACGTTTTAAATATTCAACACTTTTGAAGATATCTCATTGGGAGCTCTTCGTCCTCCTTTCTGTTTTATAGGTAGATATGCTTGCACTTACACTAATCTATTGGAAAAGATGGCAAACTGATTTGCATCGCTTATTATTATCAGATAACAAGAATTCATAATTAGGGTTTGTGCAGTTTTCTATAGAAGCTGGCATATCCACCCGCCGCCATTTTGAATGTTTTTCAAATGTTCCGCGCAATATGAAAGTGGTAAATATAGATAAAGGACACTTATACAAACAAAAAACTTATAGTCATACGGTACCTAACACCATCAAACATCTTCAACAAATATCTTCCTTCTTTACATTATTTTCGTCTTAAGATGGCTGCGGCGGCGACGGGACGGAAAACAAGCCAACTATTGAGGTTCAAAATAGCTACTTTGGTCAAATAACGTTAAACTGCGATGTGATGTGATTTAGTGGGCAAGGCAGTATTTTAGTGACTATATTACTTTTGTTTGAATGCAATGAAATGCGTATACACACGTAATTACTGCATTATTAATAATACGGTATTTGACACGATCAAAAATAAATTATTTCATATGCTCGATTAAAACTAAATTACAAAATATCTCGGAAAATGTATATCTTTTAGTCAATTACTAGTTATTACAATTTTTAAATAGATTAAACATAAAAAGAATGCTCTGAAATGTGACGCTTTCACACTTGCTTATGAAGCAAGTATTGTCATACAAAATTCCGTTTTAAAAGTAACTCATTTGATATTTTGTCAAATACCCAATTGTCATTGGTATCATATGACGATCTTTACCCCCAAATATCTAGGAAACATGGCACTTTAGGGTACCTACCATGACTAGAAGTTTTTTTATTTGTATAAGTATTCTCTATCCATATTTACCATTTTGAACGTGCATGGAAACTTTGAAAAAAATTCCAAATGGCGGCAGGTGGATATGCCAGAGATTCTATCCCCTTTATGAAGAAGTCTTCATTTATCTGATTCACAAATCAACTAGTCCAATTAGAAGCAATCATAGGGAAAAGCAAACAAGAGAGAGTCCTAGCAAATCATTACAAGTAACGTGTCGAGCAGCAACGAGATAGCCAAATACGGTCACACGTGTAGCTGGTGTAGTCAAGTTATTAACATCGAAAACCATAACCCATCATTCGATTGACACTCTTATATCGTGAGCAATAAGAGCTTTTCGATATATTTGCAAACCATACGTGAGTATCTCACCCTTATCTCGTATGACGGTCCATTGACACTAACAAATTATTGCTTCTCAGATGCTTTCTACCGAACGCGACATAGAGATATCGGTGAAAAATAGCTTGGAATGTTGAAGGGGTATTTTGGCGCGTATCGTCAATTAGGTTTCATCATGTTTGTTTTTTTAAATATATTGAAAAATCGGCGAAGTGCGAGTTGACTCGCGCTCCAAGGAGTTCTACGAGTATTCTATCTAACAAACATTTGTTTTATTTCATTTCGTTGGGACACACCTTGGCTGGTGTTGTTTGTTTTTATAGAAACTATACCATAAAATCAGACCAAGTTTGACACTTATACATTTTTACCTTACTGCAAAAGCAAAAAAATTGTATGGGGACCCCCTTTTATTGATTGATTTTTATATTTTTTATAATTCGTGGGGCAATTGACCGTCATACAATATTCTGTGAAAAAAAATTCAACTCGTTCACGAGTAAAATCCCTTTACAGGTCGGTTGGAAGGAACGGAAGCATATTAATAAAGTCTAACAGTTTTATTTATAAAAATACGTTTCCTTTAAAACACTCCTCAGAGGCGGGTTAAATAGGTAATCTGTGGTTACGTCTTTTACCACTTTATCACGGACTATTTAAACTGTCTCTGAGGAGAGTTTTAAGCAATAATGTTTTTATAAGACCATAAAACTGCGCAAATATTAAGTAGGTATTCGTGAATCTAATAATTATTTGGATTATTAAACTAGTTTGGTTTAATAAGTCCAGCTATATAACCAAATAAGTCAAGCTATATAGCCAAAAGTAGCCTATACAAAATCCCACTGCAGGGGAGACATTCACTCAGAGATAGATTACATACATACATACATAAACTCACGCCTGTATCCGAGAGGGGTAGGCAAAGACCAGGGACTGCCACGATCTTGACAGATCACTTTCGCTTCCTCAACATTCATAAGAAGAGAGAGTATAAACAAATAACGAATCTTCTAGCTACGAATGTCTCGTTGGTCTAGCGGTAGCACGTCTGATTACCTTGCAGGAGGTAGTGGGTTGGATTCCCGCTGAGGGCCGCCGTTATTTGTACAAGTGGCTTCAGTCTGGGTGTATTTTCATGTTTGTGATGTCCTTGCCTGGTTGCCATTGCACGGCGTATCCTAGTTTGGGACCAGGATTGTGTTGTGTGGAATCATGGTTTTCATAACCATGGTTTTCATGGTTATGAAAACCATGAGGGAGGCCTATGTCCTACAGTGGGCGTCAAAGGGCTGATAATGATGATGATGATGTACCTACTCGTAAACAAACTGTTGATATAAATAGTTAGAATATTGAAAACGTAATGTCAATCAAGTGGTTTGTTCATCCTAGGTCATTCTTTCTTCTTTGATGACTTCTTCTATCGGAAGTCATTGTGGCTACTTTGTCGTGATATTGCGGCTCGGAAAAGTTCTACGTGTCTCTTACTTTTTCTACGGTCAGGTCTTCTTCGTAGCTAGATTTTGCCTTGCAAAATGAGTTGCAGCCTAGGTCATGCCTTCATCTTATTTATTCAGGAAATATCGACACCTATCAGAAATTTCTGGACTATGGTATATTTAAAAATATGTATATTTACCACAGACCCTAAAACGGAGAAAACTTCAATATTATTGTTATTAAAATTCTTTAAGTATCGCAGTTATAAAAATAAAAGTATAAAGGCGAACTTAATGCTAAGAGCATTATCTTCGAGTTAACCTTGGTGTTGTGAAGATTCATGATGATACCTGTGTATATTAATACCTTGGTCATATTATGCGCAGTCACAAGTACAGTCTGCTGCAACTCATCCTGCAAGGACAAAGGGACGAAGGAGATGAAGAGAAGAAGAATATAGTTACCCCCAGACAAAAGCTGAATGAAATCAAATCTATAAATAGGTTGTTTCTTAGATAGCCGTTTCATTATTAAAATTACTTACCGAGTTTTCAGCGACTTTCTTCTGGACTTTGGCAGCAAATGCTGAGCCAATAAAAGTATGTTTTCGGGAATATTCAAAAAGATTTATTTGCATGTAGGTAAATGTTAATAATTTAATTAGGTTGAATATGGATTTTTCAAGACGACCATCTTAGAGCTATACACAAATTTTACCTATGAAGAAAATAAATAGGACTCAATGCAAATGTAAACAAAAACACAATAAAAACCTTTTAGTCTAATATCACTATTGCTTTACAACACTAAAGAGTATTAAGTCAAAGATAATTAACACAAAAAGAGTTATAAATGTGGCGGATAACAAATATTTGGTTTAAAGGAATTACGCAAAGTTAATGTAACATCAAGACGTCCAAACAAATAGGTTTAGGACACAATCCTCAACTTAACAGACAAGATAATCTAGTTCATATTATAAACTTTCTTAAATTCAAACAAGAAAAGATTTTCACAAAGTCATGGAAAAGCTTTAACATAGATATTATGGAATAGCACTACAGCTTAGTAATTTCGGGATTGGTGTGCATTTCAGGCATTTGCTCTTATATCTTTGGTAAATAAATAAATAGGTCAGATATTTTAACAAGAATAGATAATGATGAAATTATGGATTTAGGTATTTTTGTTACTAACTACAAATATGTTTCATAAGCTGAGAATATTTTTAATCTAACGAAAGTCTTAGGTAGGTACATTATTTATGCAATATATAAAAAACGAATTAATAACCCATTAATAAAAAGCTAGTAAACCACTTTATATTAACTTAACTGTTAACTCTTATTTATAAATAGACTAAGTATTAAAGCTAAGTTCTGAGGTGTAAAAAGATCAAAAAGAGAATATATATTTACAAAAGTTATACAAAATCTCCAAAAAATGTACTTCAGTATTTTATTGCAACGTATAATATGAAATAATTTCGTTTCCTGAAACCATTTTCATCGTAATAGGTACTTAACTTAATATAAAAATATCAAAGACAATAATTTACGTAAGTATTGTCAATATAGTTTGAGCTAAATCTATGAAATATAATTTTAAGTAGCTTATTTACACAATTTCGATCTTCAAAATAGTCCGCAGGTATCGACTTTTTCTTTTCTATTTACGGTTCGACGGCCGGTCACGAAGCACAGAAAAAATACCAACATTCCAACATACTTTGTTAAATATTCCGAATTCATCTAATATTGAGGTGAAACATGGTCTCATACACTTCCTAAGCTGTATCTACTGGACGAAATGGTCGGGTTCATTTGTTACTTTTTGGGCCCTATGTAAGAAAAAAATTAACTCGGTTGAACACCGTATGAATGAAAAACAAAGAAGTGTGAGGCCTTCCACCCCAAAATGTGTCCCACGTATCGAATAAACATGTCTAGTAAACTCTCAAAGCTTGGTGTTATTATAATTCCTACAAACCACATAGGTTGGCATTTAGTTAAATATAGTTCGATAAAAATGTTCAGGCGCGTTTCACCACCAACCAAAACTAAACCAAAACTACTCTCTACTATAATGGACCTTCATAATAAGCTCTGCAAAATCTACTCGTATAAAAGATTGGTGTTTGAATTTCCTATCTAATGGTTCTTTCGTAATTCTACTTTAAAAATTGTTTATCCAAAATACTGAGATGCTACATTATTTAGAGAAAAATATCCCAATTTTTTGATCTGATCTAAATACCTACTTATATGGAACTAGGTTAGTTTTGAAAGACTACAGTCACATTCAAACATATCTATTAGAATATTATCCAAAACAATAAAATTGTTTAGGTCGATGCATTTGTTCCCATAATTACACACAAATATGGCCTTTACTGTGCTTAAAATCCATCTGATTTGAATTTAGTATATTGGCAGTAGCAAATTGTAGAGACGTATAGAAAAAATCTAGGTGTATGGCCTAAACGTGTCTACCTATTGGAAGACTTTGGATCGAAATGATCTTACCCTCTACTGATTAGATGGCAAATGACGTGGAATGAATGGCGGAAACTTATGACACTATTTCACTATACTTAATTACAACTAGGACTCAATTAAATCACGAAATTACTATGGTACAAGGTTATAACAATAAATAGATAATTACCAGCAAGGTTAACTACTTTAATCTCAACTAAAAATCCAACCCGTCTAATATGAAATACTGTTTAGTCAACGTATTCTAACATTGCACTAATGAATCAGTACTACAGTAGTTAAAGCATTTATCAAAGCTACAAATAAATAACGCATTAAAATATGTTACATACAACAACTTAACATTAATACGCAGTCAACATGAAAATAATAACACAAAATTGAGTAAAGTGTACACTGGGACTACATGGCAACTAAATTAACTTCATGAAATGAGTATTGAATAACATTGTCAGGCTATTTTAAATTCATACAACATTGACTTAGGTTCTGGAAACCCTATTATGCTGCTCTATGGCACTTTCTTACTCAATACTACTTCTAGTAATCGTCCGTTTTCATCACTAAGATGACTCAATACCTCCTTGCCTGTCGCTACATATAAGCAGGCTTCATTTTGTAAGCCCGTTTCCAGATTTCACAAAGACAGACAGTGGAATGGAACCTGTAGAATATCGCTAGCGGCATTGAGACATGTGTTATGATCGTCCAGGCCCAGAGCCCATAAAAATGTAGTTGAACTGGGTGAGATTCAGCCCTAGACTTTTCCAGAGTGTTTATCGCCCACATCGCTAAATTAGTCACTAAGAGGAAAGTTATAATCTCTCTTCCTGGTTTCTTTCGGAGCTGTTCGGGTGTCTTCGCCGTTCTTCGACTAGCGTCTAGAATGAACATCGTCTGACAAGTAGTCTGAATCAACGAGGATAGCGCTGTCACCAATATCAAAATAGTATTCTTCTCCATCGTGAATTGACCTCCGATTATGGTAAATGTACTGTAGATGAACATGCCAGTCTGAGCTCCGACTAGCAAAATGTTATCGAGCTCCAAATTCCGATTGCCATCATATTTCAACTTTCTTATGCAGACCATACCAGCTAAACTAGCTAAAGTAGTCATTGCATACAGTGTCAATTCACACACATTTACTTCAATTACAGCAAGCATTGCGTGTTCTTTTCGTGACACAAGAACAAAAAAGAGGATAAGGGAAATGATTGTGAGGACGAGGATCAGAATGCCAAAGAACAGGCCTTTGTGTGCTCTTGCGCAATCGACACTGTATAAATGAGGAGATTTCTTATAAGCAAGCCCTTCCAGGAGGCGGGCCTTTGCTAATGCTGCTGCTACATCCTTTGAAGGATATTTGGAAATGTTCTTCCACATGACGTAAAGTATAGCAGCACAAATGAGGGAATATTCAATAGTACAAGGAAACAGGAATGGCGAGGCGTCCTGTACTAAAGATCCCATAATATTCGTCCGTCGGCACTCGAAGATGTGATGAGGGCCTTTTAGACCTCGCGGCACACGAAGGTGAGCCGCCGCTGGGTGAGACGGTTGCACTTCTGTGCCCAATCCCGTGAACTCCTTTTGGAAAGCTGAAAAATATAACACAATCGTCAATAATTGCCTTATTGCTATTTAAATTTTGGAACTACGGAAATACTATAATATCAAGATCTGAATACCCTTCCTCTGTGCTAACACTATGACGGCATAGTTGGCATTTGATGTATTACCCTATGGCCTATTTCCAAGAGAATGCAAACGGGTATTCAGGTCGACATTCCTTTCGAGGCGGCTGGAACGCAATCGACATTTTTGTGATCGGTTTCAGCCTTAATCAGAATTCAGGAGACTCTTCCAATAAATTTAAGATTCTTTACTTAGATATTTTTGACAAGAGAAAGGACTATAAAAAAAGAAAATGTATGTGTAAAATGATCGCATAGAACACCCATTGTTTGTACAATATTGTTAGGGTCGAACAAATTGAAACAAAGAGTTCTCTTTGCGGGTTACAAATTATGCGGGCAAGGGTAGCTGACCTCCTCGGAGAGAGTAATGAAATATTGATCTGCTTTTACATAAAGCCTTGTAAAAACACACCATAATGCAACCAGCGGCCTTTAATATAAACGAATTATGAGATAATCGCCTTAAGTGACGGTTCTCATTGTTTAATTGCTTGGAAATAAAAATGCCTGAGCAATTTCTAAAGAAGAGAAGGGTAAAAACTGGTTTGGGACTAAAAAATGTAGGTAGGTATTTTGGAGTTGGTTAAGCTATGCATGTGTTAGGTTGCTCAGTTATTTGTTTTGTACGGAGATAATTTTATGCAACTACCGTAAGCCTAAATCAACTGCACTATATGCTCTGTATTTTAAATAAAATATAAGATTGTCGAATGCAAGATATTCAAGCGTCTAAAGTTCAATAACGATAATAGTGGAACTATTGACTCGACAATAATTGGGGTGGCTTCGACAATACAGACAACCGATGCCCGGTCAGAATAATCGATCCAATTAGCGCACTGAGGGATTCAGGAAGCGACCGCCATTGAGTGAGCAATGACGGGATGGTCAATCACATAACCTGGCGAAATGCCTACCGACAACAGCTAATGGCTGAACGAGCAGGGGTGGAAAATAAAAGCAAAAATAAAAGTCATTCTCAGAGCTCGCCAACCATATATACCTACAAGCACACAATCGGTATCAGAAATAAAAGAAGGGCTGCCCTTTTAGAATTTACTTGACTTTGTTTGACTTAACTTTCTTGAAGTATTTGTAGAACTTCAGGGTATTTGAATGGCAATCTAGTATACCTCCGTATGTATACATCCCCTGTATGTAGACTTGATACTGTTAACATTAACAGGTTTGTTCAAGTTAGGCCAAACTGCAGACCAGGCAATGCCATCATAAACAACAAGCTTCCCTAATTATGGCAGAGTTTATTGTCCCCTAGGCTAGGCTAGCGTAGCGTATCGATTGGTGTGGACAGTGCTACTAGTCACGCAAATTGCCAACGAAACTTCTGGGAAAACTAAATTTATTTACTTCTCTGTTAGCAATGTTAGTGAATTGCGGATAACCTAATTTCTATGAACAGCTTGAAGCGTAATGGCAACGATCATGGGTCCACTCTTAACTCACGACATAAAATAAAAACTTTATATCGGGATATGACAATGTGTGATTGAGATATCAGACAATTGTCCAATAATAGTTTGGCATTTTAAATAGAACCACTTATTTCAATCGAGGGAGGCACCATTAGTCACAATTTACAGAAGCAGTATAGGTACGTAGTTCTCCTGCTGACCAAGAACATTTAATGCGTTTTTCCTAAATGCCCAAATTTCATTTCTCCCTTTTTTCAAAAAATCCAGGTCAACCAACATCATGGTTGTTTGAATTGACAAATCATCTCCATCTGCTCTAAGCAAGCTCTGTCTTATGATAATGTCATGTATATAATTAATCATCCTTTCAAATGACGATTGGTGGGCTGTGCCACAGGGCAATGACATATTTTTATAGCGAGCTTCTTGTCTTAACGCTTACCAAGTCTGTGTGACAGTCCGATGGTCTGATTCTCAGGATCGTAGAAGGTGAGTATTTCGTGCTTCGTCTCCTGAACGAGCACGTTAAGCCACACGCTGAGGTTGGTCCCAATCATATGCATGAGCCCAAAACGAGCCACAATTTTGTGCTTGTACACTTTCATCTGAAAACGTTTCGAACCACACATATATATCTGACGCAAAGACTGGATTGATGTCTTGCTAAAATAGCTGGAAAGCAACAAACAGGATCAATGTAAGATCATGGGGGTCAGGGTGATAGGGACTAGGCCAATGCGCAGCACAGCCTGGGTAGATATATTATGCCTGGAAATAATTGTGATGAATTCAGACATGTTAAAGTCCCGGGATTTGATAACAAAGATTTAATAACCAGGTTGAACCAATCCATCGATTCAATAAATGAAACATGTACCAAAACGCTGGTATGTAAATCAGTTTTGTAGTTAAATGCTAATTAATACTCCCAGCCATGCAAGGATGGCAGCATAGAGTAAATTCTACAAAAGGACCATGAAGGACTGCAAAGGCAGCAATAACTTTGATTTGTCAGCAACTAAACCTAATTAGCACGTTGACACCCACTATTTCTAGCTTTATCTTTTATATTTTTCTTCACTCGGCAGATAAATGAATTGTTGAACCAGCTATGTACGAACCCATTTCTGATTTTCTGTGTATTTCATTGAATTTAAAGTAGTACCATGAAACTAATCAACATCACTTTTTCATTTTATTAGAACTTCTTTCACGTTTAATAAATCTTAGAGAATTTTACAATTAATAAGAATCAGGTATATTTAAATGAATTTACACTCCTGTTGAAATTAGTCTATGATCGCCGTAATGGTTGAAATTAAATAACACACCAAACATGTGATTTATGTCGTGTTAAGTCTGTTAATCCTTGCCGATTCTGAATATGATTCTGAATATTTATGGTTGGAATTCAGCGTTACTAAGGTAACAATAGGATGTGGATTCACCTAAATATCTATAAATACGTTGATAATATTTAATTAACCTTCACATTTTTGTTGCAAAGTCGCATGTATAGTAACGTAACTGCGTAGAGCGCACTTAGCTAGGTAAAAGTCGATGTGATGTTGACTATACCGTAAGCCAGTGTTTTTCAAACGTCTGGGGGTCGCGGTCGCCAGTCAGATAAACGTAAAGTGCAAGGTACAAACCTGACATGATTACCCTAACTACGAACTTATGTTGTCAGTGGCAAAATAAGCAAAATCGCCAATTTGGCGGTGGTAGAATAAAACAAACAGTCAGGAACGGGACTGGGGGGACTTTAAAACAGATTTTTTATTGTCTTATTTTCGAGGGCTTTGTGTTTAAAGACGTTAAAAAGAAAATATCAATCCAGTGTCAAATGCCAAAATGTCTATTAAATTGTCTTAAAAAAACTGTTTTTACGGAAGTAATGAACTTGGACCGTCAATTTATAAAAATTTTAAGACTGTTTTTTAGGGTTCCGTATCTCAAAAGGAAAAAACGGAACCCTTATAGGATCACTTTGTTGTCCGTCTGTCCGTCCGTCCGTCCGTCTGTCAAGACCCTTTTTCTCAGGAACGCGTGGAGGTATGAAGCTGAAATTTATATCAATTACTCAGGTCTACTGTCCCTTGAAGCTGTGAAAAAATCAAACTTCTAAGCCAACGCAATCAAAAGATACAGCCGTTTATGCCGCAAATTTTCGACACTTGCAAGGGAATCAAAACCTACAGGGTGCTTCCCGTGAACTCAGAATCTTGAAATTTGGTACGAAGCAACGTCTTATAGCATAGATAAAGGAAAAATTACGAAAACCATAAATTTTTAGTTACATCACATAATATATTTTTTTTTTATAATTTTAAACTTACTACCCATTTCCTCATAAACGCGTAGAGGTATTAAATTGAAATTCATACCAAATACTCAGGTCTATAATACCTTTGAGCTGTAACAAAATCTAACTTCTATGTCAACGCAATCAAAAGAAACAGCAATTTAAGCTGCATATTTTGAAACTCGCAAGTACTCGCAAGGGAATCAAAACCTAAAGGGTACTTCCAGTCGACCTAGAATCTTGAAATTTGGCATGAAGCAACGTTTTATAGCACACATAAAGGAAAAATTCCGAAAACCTTAAATTTTTAGTTACATTACAAAATATATATTTTTTAATAAATATAAACTTATTACTTTTTTCCTCATGAACGCGTAGAGCTATCAAGTTGAAATTCATATCAAATACTTAGATCTAATTGCCTTTAACCCGTGAAAAAATGTTGTTGACATTGCAGGTTTGTACGGAACCCTCGGTGCGCGAGTCCGACTCGCACTTGGCCGGTTTTTTTTATTTTTGTGAGTGTAAGTTCTTAAGAAATCCACAGAATACATTTTTTGGCGTCATTGTAAGATAGAAGTCTCTTTTTTAAGAGCGCTGGATTTTTACAGATCTGAATGAAATTGGCACCATCAATTTAGTAAATTTTCAGCCGTACTGACGTTTTATAATAGATGGCGCCGGGTTTTTGTGAATATGCCATTGTAAAAGTAAATTCTCTGGCTACCTTAAATGAAAGATCTTTTGTTTTTGAAGGCGCTGAGTTTTTGCAGATCAGAGTGAAAATGTCACCGTCAATTTAGTAAACTTTAGGGTTCACTAATACGCGCCTATATAAGACATTTTTTTTATAATTGAGGGCGTTGAAATTTTATGGAACTAAATAAAAAAGCTAGTGTCGTAAATTTTTAGTCTACGAGACAGATCTTTTCTTTTCGAACGCGCTGAATTTTCACGGAACTAAATTAAAATGCCATCAATAATTTCGTAAAATTTCGGCCGTTGTGGGCTGAAAGAGGATGTAGCGACAAGAATTGAGACAGGAATGTTGCTTTGATTTGGACATGTGGAGAGTAAGAAGGAAGAAAGATTGACGAAACAGATACATCGAGCGAATGTGGATGGAATGGCCATTAAGGGACGTCCCAGGTGGACATACTTCGACCAAATAGGGGATGTATTAGTAAAGGGCAAGATAAAGTGCGTGCATTCAACGACTAAAGAAGGTCGAGGAAGCGAAAGTGATTTGTCAGGATCGTGGCAAGTGGCAGTCCCTGATCCCCTCTGGGATACAGGCGTGAGTTTATGTATGTATCTATTTGGTAAAAAAGAATGACAGGTTCTAACTACAACATCTTTGAAATTACTGACACTTTCTATTGCACTAAATATTTTTTACTTGCAAACGGGGTCGCGTCTTCAAAAAGATTGAAAAAACTGCTGTAAGCTATAATCAGCCCTAACATTATACGTATCGCTCGCTTACGCTGAATGACTGCAATCATGCGCACCAAATACTGACAGTATCCTAACGTTTGCGATAGAAATTAGTACGGAATTTAACAGTTAGTCGATTGAAATCGCTCAGCATTTGGTGAGCGTAATATAGGAACCGCTTAAGCAAACAATTCTACTCTTACCAAAGGACGCACCTCATTGTTAAGAAAGATGAAATACATCTGTATGAAGATAAAGGCCATCCTCGTGGCGGGCGTCAGGGCCAACAGCACGTTGTGACAGTTGGTGTTCCTCTCCAACTCCCAATACTGGCCAAACTCCAGTCCCGAGTAAATCATCGAGCCGATACCGAACGCTGAAAAACAAAAGACAGACGTTTATTCGCAATGTTCTAGAACAAGAGAAGTGCTGGTGAAAAGAAAAATAAAAAATGAGCATCGTTCGAAAAGAACGTGGCATAATTTTAACTGGTAATTGATTTATTAGTATAAAAGAACACGTTGACACGTTTATTAAGTAACGTTGCAAAGGCTAATTGGCTTAATAAAAATGTGCTGAAATTCAAGCTCGAAAAACTTCGTGAAAAGTTAGGTGTGGTGGCAGTGGCGAATTTTTTTAATAAGCACTTCACATGGTACCCAACAAAATTATGGCGATATTTTCATATAGCAGTAACATACATACTTTTTAACGACAGTATGATTAAGGTCGACGGGTCAAATCACGTGACGTAGACAGTGAAGTGCGGCGTAGTGAAAACCGATGATTGGTAAATGTGGTGGAAATGAACAATCGAATTTGGTTTAGGTCGAGGAGGACTTAGCTTAGTAGCTCCTTGGTACTAAGGCCGACTTGCACCACTTTCTTCAATATGACTCAACGTACTGAAATTCTTCAGACACAATTAAATTTTAATGGCTTTCTAAGTGACTGTCCGAAGTGGTCTGTGTTCCAAGTTGCTCTTACCCCCAGTTCTTGTACAATCTGTAAATCTACTGTTTAGCACCCAGTAGTTTTCATGCACTTTAACCAACTGAGCTCTGTTAATAGTAGATTAACAGATTGTTAGTGTACGAGAAACTGGGGGTATCTAAGGTATCTAAGTGGATTTCTTATAGTAACGGACTTCGTACAAAGACAAACGAAGGATTTCATGAAAGCCAAAGAAAATCCGAATTTATGATGCCTACTAAATCCTTTTGATATTTTCTACCCAACAATACATAAAAGCATCCAGAGGCTTCAGTACCTGCTTTTACCAGTTTTTCCTCAAAAATATTTAAAGGGCAAGTAAAAACACCAATAGGGTTAGGTACCTACAGCTCACAATGCAACGCGTTTGCTTTGACTGAGCGTCTGGATTCATAATGTAGCCTGCTAGGTAAATTATCTTCAATCATTCAACTCTTGTTTTATGATATCTGTCATTTCTTGTTACGGCAGATGCCAAGTCACATTTCATTTTTCTGTTCACATTCACATTTTGATAAAAATTTGTTTAACTGTCATTTCTTGTTAGGGCAGATGCCAGGTCTTCACATTTTGGTAAAATTTTCTCAATATTTACATATTATTAACATTTATAGGTCTGGGTCTTTATCAGCTCACATTTCACTATTTACATTATGTAGTTTATTTACAAATTTATTTTACAGACTCTCCACAGTAGTGGAAATGTACTCTTCTCCTGTGTGTCGCGCGGGATGCTTTCAGGGTCATTATATATCTATAAAAAAATTTCTATCAATATCAGTCTTTGAAGATTGTAAACAGGGCAATTGTCAGCGTGAAATGTCAATACATGGTTAGCTGACCAAATCAACTGACGTTAATAACATTTGTTTTTTATGTAGGCAAAGACAATCTCTTTAATCATGCTCTGATGACGTCACACAGCAAAAAATTTTAGAAAAATATTAAAAATAGAAATAAAGAATAAAATAAAAAAATAACGAAATTAGTTTCTTAAAATGTTCCATATCTTCGAAATAAATTATAAAAAACGTATATCACAAATAAGTAGCATGCCAATTATTTATCCCCTAGGATGGGCCTGACACAAGAATGTATTATACCTACCTATCAAGGTATGTGGATTGACAAACTAACAACGAATTGCGCTAATGGAGTTATCTAACAAGATCCGAAGAAAATACTGAAAGAACGGTATGTCAAAACAAAAGCGCAAAACTATAACGAACTCAGCCAGCCAAGTGGACTGACTCGGAGAAATAGTATGGACAGATCTATACATGTATCTAAATCAGTAGCTACCTATACTCAAGTCCACGAAACAAGCTCCTAAAGAAAATCATCCGTGTGCGCCCAATGGGTAATCCGCGTGACCTTTAATAGCCACTGCATTTCTTAATATCGTTTTATATGGCGCATTCTTCATCATAACACTCGCAGTGATCGGACGTGGGTGCGCATACTATTAAAAATATTAAAGATGTCGGATATTGAAATGGGAAAACGTAAAAGACGTCCTTTTTCATCAACAGAAAAAATTGTTATTTATAATAAACATAGGTAAGCTTTAAGAAATTCGTATCCCTTAGAAACTTCTAACCACGAAGTGGCAAAAAGTATTGGTCAATCTATGGAAATTCACTGGAAGTCAGTGTTAAGTATTGTCAGTGAAATAAGTGATAACGCAGAACCTTCATCTCCAATGATAAAGCGACCAATCAGACCAGAAGATAGATGAGTTTACAAAATGTGCCCTTAGAAGAAAAGTTCATTTTTTTTTTTTTCGAATAACAAGAATCCCACTTTAGACAAAATTCAGTCCAAAATAAATAAAGATCCACCAAATTTGAGTAGAACGACTCTGCATCGTTATTTAAAATTATTAGTATTTAAATGCGCCACAAGAGGAAAAAACAGCCTTTTATTACAAAAAAAGGAAAAAAATAAGAAACAATACATCAATTGATAATTGAAACTGATATTCTACGAAAAATTTGTTTTTTTTTATAAAAAAATAAATAAATAATACATAGTTGGTGAGCGCAAGCATGTAAACCTACCCTATGAAGCGGACCGTCTTCGCTTATTGTTTCGCTTATCCTTAGCCAAATATCCCGACCAATGAGATGCGAGTATTTGTTCCCTAGGAGTTCGACTCGTGGAATGGAGTATACAATAAGTGACAAAGAAAATATCTGCTGGTGCCAAGTGAACATACACAGAAGCTACAAATGACCTGTTTGTGGATTATGATACATGATGATAACTATTCTATCTGATTTCCATAGAAAAAAACTTTCAGTATTTTTTCCAAATTTACAAATTTTTGAGAAACTTTTTAAATTTTTTTAATGTAGTTTTACGTTTTTTCTAGTTTCTAGTGGCACTGTTTGATAGACTGTGTTTCATTCATTTATAGACATTCGTCAGATTGATTTACCGGAGTCTGCGACGTGAGGTGGAGCGCGCAAAGCGCTTACTTTTATTCAATGAAAACTTATATTTTCATTGAATAAAAGTTATAAATTTAGTGCCTTTAATTGACACTGTCCGTATGGCGCCGGATTAAAGCGACTAAGGAAATCAAACAGGAGACGGGCAGCAGCGTCTTCCTGATATTCCAACCACATACTGCGATTGCCAACCTGCCTGCCAAGCGTGGCGATTATGGCAAAACCCCTCATGGTTATGAACACCAGGAAGGAAGCCTATGTCCTGCAGTCTGCAGTGCGCGTCAAATGGCTGATGATGAATTAACACTTTACCGGACGACGGAGCTTGGGCAGGCTCCCCACCAGATGGTCTGACGACCTGGTTACGGTGACAGGAAGTCGCTGCATGCGGGCGGCACAAGACCGGGAAGCTTGGAAAACCATAAGGGAGGCCTATGTCCTGCAGTGGGCGTCAAATGGCTGATGATGATGATGGTGATGATGATGAATTGACACTTTAAGAATTTTGGACGCTGCAATCACAAGTATTCTTGACTCTTTTCAAGGAAATTTTTGGCCAAAACTAATGCGATAGTTTTCCCCCTATTGTTCGAACCTTCTGCCCTCAATATTGGCGAAGTCACCAGACAGACTAACGACCACTGGGGACATGGGGCAGCTTTTGGCAACCCGACACCGGCCGCAATCCCGCCTGCCGACCTGTAACGAACCTAACATGGTGGAAACTAACATGGTGGAGGCTTCTTTTGTAGAGAGCGTGGAAAGTCTCAGAGAACTTTAGGACGCATCAATTTCATGGGCATACCTCACCAAATAAACTCACTAAATATGTTTGTGCATTTACTTCCTACTCCAATGTATTAGTCCAGTCCAACCAAAGGGTGTCTGGAAGAGATCACTTTTAGTGATAAGGCTGTACTCGTAATTTCAATTTTTATGTACAGTAGAGTGTTCCCTATTTATGTATCTAAATGTGGAGTTCATGAAAGCGGATGGACACTGCACCGTAACAGCATAGTACACGTTGCGGATCCAGTTCTTTTGTATTTTACTTTCAGATCTTTTCCTCTCCAGCTAGCAAGTTAGTAATTATTTTCCGATTACTAAGTTAAAACGAGTAACTATTTGATAGCCTACTTTAAACTATAAGTAGGGCTTGAACATATCTCATTAGATAGCACCATACATATCCACTACGCACTTTTTTTTATACAATCAATAGCACAATGACAGCTATTACAAATCCTGGCACTATGCCTAAAATCGCATTAGTTTGTTTAACTAGTTTGCCTTTAAATCTGAACCTTCTTACTTTCTTCTTCTTAGACTTACAAGTCTCGTGTAGGTATCTTCTACGTGCAGTTTTTTTTTTGTTTTTTCACGACTAGCATGCCCTCACGTGGGTATTAGCTCAATTTAAGCCGGGTACTCATTTGCGAGCTGTAACTGTAACCGAACAGATACAGTACGAGGTTCATGTGTGTACGCTTCTTACAGGTTACGGCTCACGACGACGCCGGAACACTTGTCCTGAGCGTACTCATTTGCGAGCTGTAACTGTAACAGAACAGAAACAATACGAGGTTCAAGTGTGTACGGCCACTCTGCATACTTATAGATGCCTTAACGAAGCCAATATATTTATCATTTTTGCCCACTTTTATTCATTATACCTCTGATTGTAGCCCAGGCATATTCTTTCAAGTGTTTTTTGTAGTAATTTTTGTCCTTAGGGTTCCATAGTACACTATGTTTCCTGTAGGCATCTGTCAGCAAAAGATATTTATCCTCCGACCATTCACTCATGATGATTACTCAAGCGGTTCGCAGCGGCTAATTACAACCTCTTCCGATGTCCACGAGCGCACTGGGAGCGCCCTTTGATTCGCGGCAAAAACCGACAATCGTCGGGCCGCTGCGAGCCGCTCGTGTAGCGTTCGTTGCAGGCTCGCGAACCACGTACACACTATGATTTTGGTAACAGTAACGGTTACAGTTATGTGCAACGTTACGGGTTCGGAAATGAGTACGTAGTAAACGTCGGCTCGCTGCAAACCGCTCGCAGCAGGTTAGCGAACCACGTACACACTATGTTTTTGGTAACAGTAACGGTTACAGTTACGTGCAACGTTACGAGTTCAGAAATGAGTACGTTGTAAATGTCGGCTCGCTGCAAACCGCTCGTAGCAGGTTGGTGAACCACGTACACACTATGTTTTTTGCTTACAGAGCATGCAACGGTTACGGTTACAGTTCGCTAGTGAGTACCCGGCTTTACACTTGGTCGGTAGCAGCCGCTAACGACTAGGTAACGCCTGAAAGGGTAACAAAACACTGCCGTCAGAAACAGGAACTCCTGACAGAAGAAATGACGCTATCAGGAGTTCCTGTTTTATTTCAGTTTTACACTTTAATGAAAGTACTACTTCGGTAACTGTAGGCAGAAAACCGATTTTGAGGTAATAAATAATAGCTTCCACAAAACACAGTCACTGGTTCTGGCCCCAAACTAGAATACCCTGTGCTATGGTAACCAAGACCATAGTATGACCGTTTGCACAAATCAAGTACGAGCCTCCCGCGGGAATCGAAACCATGACCTCCGTTTTGGTAGTCAAGTATATTATTATAATACGCTTAGACTACCATTAGCGAGTACATAGGAGCCGATATTTTCTGATCACTTATATTTTCTTACCTGTAACCAACTACCAACTGCAAGTAGGTATTATGAAAAGTTCTGCCAAACAATTTTTGAGGACAAACCAAAATCTAGTTGTGAACAATGCATTTTTACTGGATTTTTGTTAATATGCTGCCTACTCATCCCAATCAGAGGTCAGTGCTCTTAGACCTCGTCTTTGATTGCCTATAATACAACTATGTTCCAAATAAACCACGTGTTTATTTACCCTGAGATACTTTGCGGAATCACCCATAAACATGTCCAGCACCCTCCTCCCTCATTGAGGACATGTGACATGAAATAAATCCGACAGAACATCTTTGTACAAATTTCTGGATGATCATGTATTCTCTACGGAAAATACATAAAACTTTTGTCTTATTAACTCTGAAGTCATGAAAAAAATATCTGATCTTTCATACGTTCGCTAGAGCAGGTATAGCACTGTTAGTATAAGAAATTGACTAGATAACTATTTAGTTTGTAGCTATTTAGGTTATCTAGTACCTTTAACATGTCTAATCGCGATTATTAGACAAACTATTAAATTATTATTGATTAATTAGTTCCCTCTATCACACAATATGAACGACTATTACTGCTTTGCGATACTTTCTCGTGATTTCAAAGTTGGCGGCATAATAAAACTTGGTAGGTAGAATTCCCCCATTCAGTTCCATAGCACGTTTCTGCAATACTTTGTAGAAGACGTTATGAAATCAAAACTATCAATCCCACTATAGGTACTTAACTACGTGGTTTACTGTAAGGATGTCTTAAGTCCAGAGCAGTAGGTGTACTAAAATGCTTCAATGCCTAATCACGCTTTGTAAATTTTATCACGAGATAGTGGCCCTGAAATGTTCTGCTGAATATTAAGAAGTCACATGCCTTGATAGTACATTAATGTTGTCCCCGACGGACAATACCACTGAACGGTTCCCAATTATTCATTTTATAGATAGAAGAAGACTTTTATAGCTTAAAAGTAGCATATTTAAAGTCGACTTGTTTATAGTTACTATCCGTAAAATTTATAGAGCAAACCATAGTTTTTAAGGTCATACGTTATAATACTAAACCTATATTTTAAAGTGCATTTAACTACAATATAACCCAATGTCGGTTTACCTAAAACGTAGACAGAGACGTTCTTTTGGTTTTTCTTAGATAGGTTTTCTTTTATTGCGTTACATCCTGTCCTTCCTTTGGGGAAGCTAACTCAGCCCATATCCCTTTGCCCATTGTCATTTTGTTGTATATCTTTGTCGGATCATAAAAGACGGATTAGCAGAAATTGGTTACGATTGGAGATTAGAAATCAGAACATCAATAAAAGCAAATGAAGCTGAAGTTATTAGACATCTATACGAGCATCTAAGATCTTCTGAACAGGAAAAGATAATGTCTCTACATAACGCACCATTTCATTTAATTAGGAGTTTCAATACGTACGCTTAGAGCAGCTTTGTCAGTCTTGTAATTGCGTCACTCACCAACAGCGCCCATCTAAGTAGACGCTCCCGTAGTGGTGAACTCTTGGAGTAGAAGCTATGACTAGAAACTCCATAATACTTACAGCAAATTCCGCAGCATTACTAGTTATGCTAACTGATGGCTTCACTCACCGACAGCGCCCATCCTCAACTAGAAGCTGCCATAATGGTGCGGGCGCGTGGCTAGCGCGAAGCCGAGCGACAGCGTCGCTATGCTTCGCTCGCCGCTATCAACTGACTAAAGGTCCATTAAAACTAAGTTCGCACTCGCTTATACCCAAGATCGAAGTACCAAATTTGTCTACCATTGTCTTAATTAAGTTTAACACTGTCTAGATCTCGTAGCGAATAAAACTTCACGTGTCGCAAGTAGAAGCTTCTGTAGTGATGGATATAAGCTGGCCTGAAGAAGCTGGTCCGCTCATAATTTTGCTAGCTAATTGCTTCACTCACCGACAGCACCCATCCTCAAGTAGAAGCTGCCGTAGTGGTGCGCGCGCGTGGCCAACGCGAAGCCGAGCGACAGCCGCTTGGCCGCGAGGTGGGACTGCGACAGCGTCGGTATCGTTGTGCTGCGCTCCGTGCGCGAGGAACACGAGTCCGACTCCGATGGTGATGAGCTGGAGTCTGTTTCTGGGTGACAAATAAAAGTAACATTAAATTCCTCTTTCTCCTCCAGAAACCTGTCCAACTTTCCTGCGCGGTTTTAGTTCTAGAATTAGATTATGATTAAGTTTTGTAAATTTAAACACTACAAGCATCGCATGCTGTCGACACATGTTTTGGCTAGTAAGCTAGACATATCAATATTGAGTTTATTATTTACTATCTGTATTGTTGCCTTGCTATGTTGTGTCTCTAATAAATAAAATAAAGAGTAATAAATAAATAAGGTCGCCTAGCATTGCTATTAAAAATTAGACCCCCAATTTGTTAATTTACCTTTGTAATTGATATATCTGTAATAGTGTCCTGTTGTGCAATAAAGAATAATGCAACTAAAACAGAGGTCGTGGGTTCGATTTCCACTGGAAACAATTAGAGAGTTTCTATCAGAGAGTATGGCATAGGTTTTTTCAATATTTATCTTTACGGATAGTCTTTACCTATAGGTATTTCACCTATTAAACTTAGAAAATAAGTCATCAGTCCACATCGGAATTCGAACCCTACTGGGTTCGCGCATGTAAAGCATCAACACTTATGAGATTATGTTACATAGGTCTGTGAAGTATTTGTCACGAAACAAACGCCATATTTTAAGGCGAACATTAAAACGAAACGCCCGCAAAAGAAATTACCAAGAAATTAAAATTACTCGTAACTTAGGGAGATTAATTTGAATTTTTAACGAGCGATAACCGGCGCCTTTGGCTAACTGCCGAAAAGGAGTTAGGAACGCTTCTTTCTCCTTTACTTCAAGGCGGTTTAAAGGGCTCCGTTTTTAATTTGCATCGTTATTTGTACACAGGCAGTTTTTCATAAGACTCTCGGCTCCATAGAACACACAATGAATAGACTCCTCTTGAATGGTATTTCATCTACAGTTTATGATTAACGTCTAAGAGCGGAAATGGCTCTGGCAATTGCTGCCGAACTTACGGGCCGTCCACCTATCTAAGTAATAAACAATAACATCCACACATCACAATTATCTGGCCCCAAACTAGGACACCCTACGATATGATAACTAGACTTTGAACATCGCAAACATGGAAAAACACCCAGAGTTTGTCCATACCGTGTCCAGATTGAGGCCATTTGAATAAAATAAACCACGTCGGCCCCCAGCGGGAATCGAATCCACGACCTCAGGTATGATAGTAAAAAGGTTTCTTGCGTGGTAGTTCAGCGTGTTATAGCTAGGCCAAGGAGAAAGATAAATGACCATACATATACCTATGTATAGCCAAATAAGTACGATCGACAGCACTTCAGCCTTCATAAGGGTGTTGTATGGATAGAGTGTATGTATATAAACTGTAAAGGTCTGCGTACCGTCTACGTTAGGACTTTGTAGCGTCGGCGACAGGCAACTTTGTCCAGTCCGCGAATTATTAGTGCAAAAACTTTTTCAGGATTCCGTATTATAGGTTGTCAACAGTACCTAATTATCTCAGAGCATTGAATTATCTGTGCTTATTATTCCCCTCAAAAGGAAAAAAACGTAAATTGAGGTACGGAACCCTTATATGATCACTTTGTTGTCGGTCGGTCCGTCCGTCCATAAGTATTCACTTTGTTTCCATATTCCATATTATTATATTGTGTCATTATAATTGCCTATGCAGTAGAAGGTAAAGAGGAAAAAATGCCGAATAATTTCGCAAATTGGGTATTTTCCAACAAGGATTGCTCTGATCGAAGATCTTCAAGGGGCCGAAGGGCCACAAAACAAAAATAAACAAGGCTTCTAGAAGATACGATGCACGCCCTGCCCTTTGCAGGGTCGGACCCGCTTTTGGGTTCAGAAGTACTCCGACCGGGCCTTGCTATGAGGGGGCAGCTGCCCCCCCCCCCTGCCCGTACCTCGCTACGCCCATGCGTGGAGGTCGAGTTGAAATTAAAACCATATACTCAATGACTGAAACGTCTACAGTCCCTTGAAGCAGCCGCAAAAAACGTATATTTCGATAATCAAGGGAATCAAAATTTATAAGTAATATTCTCTTATACTACAGGTAAGTATAAGAAAAAATCTGAAAACTATTCATTTGAAATTAAATTACAAAAAAAATTATTTCGGAAAAATCTCGGAAAAAACTGCGAGACTCGATTCCTGAACTATTTATAATATGTTAGTACCTACAAATTTGTACGGAACCCTCGGTGGGCGAGTCTGACTTGAACTTATACGGTTTTCTTTTTCTTTCTGTGAGAAAAATCCCGTAGAACCTATGTCGACTGATTGTGTCTGTACTCAGTAAAATGCCTCGAAGCAATTTGAGCTCCAATTTTTGTTTTTATTGCCCTACGACTTGTGAATGGGGCGCCGCGCCGTTAAGAAAGTTTATTGAAAGGTAAACTTTCGTCGCCAATTGAAAAGTATGTGTCTGTTTTGCTCTAAGCGCGCTCGTTTATTCATGAATTGGCTAGACACCAGCTATGTCGCCTTTTAGATGGGGTACAAATGGAATTTTACACACTGGAAAAGGCATGCAAAGGTTCGTCGAGACAGCAATTACGCTCCATTTGCGTACCTGGGAATAATAATAACGTCCATACAACACAATCACTTGTGCTGGTCGCAAACTGGGAAACCCTGTGATATAAAAACCATAGACGTCACAAACATGGAAAAACACCTAGACTGGGTACATTTGTACAAATTACAGCGGCGCCCAGTGGGAATCAAACCCAGCACGTCTTTTTCGGTATTCAAGCGTTATACAGCAAGACCAACGTTCAATCAAGTATGGGAATGTAGGATATATAGCCAAAACAAGTATCAGAGGCCTAAGTAGACTACCTCTGATACTTCGTTATATTTCTGTCTGATGCGGTTTGGTCTGCATAATTATGCGCATCGCAATCCTAACGTTGGCGATATCGGTTACGATCCTTGAGGATTTTATGCACGTAACTAAGGGGCTGAGCGCCACAAGTTCCTAAGTACCTAAATTTTGAACTTTATTTGTACCAACTTCTTATTAGAAACTCCCTCGTTTAATTTCCTTTACGGATCTTCGTCTGCAAAAGACAAAAAGCTGATGTATGTCACCGTAATACGCTGCCGGATGCTAATCAAGCTTCACTCGCTTTTTCATCTCCACGTAAAGGCAAAGCTCGGCAGAATACCTTTAAATTCCAATGCTCCTTCCGTAGTTGAAATTAAACGCAAATCCTGACGGCAGTAACAAAGAGTACTGAGCGGAATAAATTCAACATTTTCCTTGTTCCTGCCGCCTTTATTTTTTGCTCCTTTGCGGCCCTTCGCTGCGATTAGCTGTCGTGTGATGTGGTGCAGGTTTTTGCGGAGAAGAGAACTTTGCATGAGGATTGAGGTCACGCGCTTCGAGAGATGATTGATGTACTTAATTCCTTCCACTTACTAAATTAAAATGATATTGTGTTGTATCGTGTCACTTTATTTCGCATAGAATAATCCACAGTTCGTTATTAAAATCACATTTAATATTAAAACTCAAAAAATGCTAGTTGGATAGACCCAGCCCCTAAATAGAGCCTACTGCTGGGCATAGGCCTCTCCCCTTTCACGCGAGACGTCTTGGTCCTCTGAAAATATCGTCTATTGCCTTTCGACGACTTTACCTGTACCTTTACCTTTTTTTAGTTACTATCGTATACTCTCTCTCTTCCCAGCTTTAGTCCCATAGCGGTGGTGGGGTTTTTACCTAGTTTTTGGTCTTCCTCTAGATCTCCGCCTAGGAATTGATAGACGTAGAACTTCGTCACCAATGTAGTCAGAAGGCTTTCTTTTTACATGCCCGTCCCATCTCAGCCTCTTGCACTTTATTGGCGATGTCGCGCACTCCGAGGCTTTGTCGTTACTATCGTAATGTCGTTGTTAAATCACCATAAGTTTAAGAAGAAGAAGAAGAAGAAGAAGAAGAAAGACATTTATTATACCAACAAGATACATCACAGAAACAAAACAAGCACACAAGCAACATAATATGCACAACAACAGAAAGAAAACTTCATACAAAATGAATAAATAAAACAGACCCTTCGTTAGACGTGAAGAGGTGGAGGGATCTCCTTCCCATAATTTCTCTTAAATTATTTATTTAATCACTCTTCATTAACTCATTGAATGCCAAAATAAGCCATTTTCCACGCGCAGAACATCTTTTAAATATTTTTATACTACACCTGCTTGGAAAGTACCTTGATACTTTATCAAATTTACGGTAGAAAGTACGTCATTGCATATCGAACAAATATGCGGGGAGAAAACGCATCTGAGCGGGAGAGAAAAGTGTATGAAAATCCATTTCTTACGTGGTTTTTCTTTTTTAAT
Organism: Yponomeuta malinellus; assembly: GCA_947308005.1. Taxonomy (NCBI): domain Eukaryota; kingdom Metazoa; phylum Arthropoda; class Insecta; order Lepidoptera; family Yponomeutidae; genus Yponomeuta; species Yponomeuta malinellus. Next base: position 7,617,437 of record OX370994.1, read on the forward strand.
TTTGGGTAAGACTATGCGCCGGTAACCTAAATATCAAAAGCCAAAAAGTTTTTACAATGAGTTTTTATCTCCAAGTTTGCAAAATGACACTGGCCACTAGCTGTGTGTTGGATGGTGTCGGGCTGGCAGTGCGACCCTGCGGCGGCAGGATAAACAATTTGAAAAAAGAACATGTGAAAATTGCAGACGCCATTGGCGCCATTTCCAATTTGTGTGTTGTTTGAGGATTCAGTTTTCGTAGAAAGTAAAATAAAACTATCAAGCAGGTGTAGTATAAAGCACTATGTATCACTCGAGAGAAACTGCGATTCCCGATCGCGGGTGTTTTAAAGCCCTCGCCTACGGCTCGGGCTTCAAACGACACCCTCAACGGTAATCGGTCACTTTCTCCTCTCGGTGAACAATGTACTATTTCGCGCATTGAAAACTGATTGATACATAACATGTTTTATTAGTGCACAAAAAAGATGGGTGATGACACAAAGAAATGACGTGCCTTGGGGGAGGCCTATGTCCAGCAGCGGACGATTACGGGCTGATTGCCACCAAAAAAGAACTAACAAGAAGATATCGTAAGAGATCAGACGGCAACTGAGTTAAGTCCGATGACTAAGCTTTTAGAAAAACTTGGTGTACATTTGTAAGGGTTTTCTTCCGGCGAATTTCACGGAAAGTGACCTACAGCCCGCGGCATAGATTAGCATTCGTAATTCTACGTGGAATGTTAAAGCATAGACATAAAAGGATTGAATAAAATCTGCTGTTAGCAGCAAGCTTAACTATTAATGAGATCGGCTTACCATTCCTCGTTGTTATTAGCCGATTGAGTTTCGGGCTAATTGGTTATATATCCAGATTCATTCGCACCATCTGAAGTCTATATGCATACTAGTAATAAATACCGCGGTGGGCACGTGTGGTGATTAAGCCCATCTCTTTCTCTAACTTCTACACAACTCGATCACTTTTCTGTCCCAAACTAGGATATCCTGTTATATTTTCTTTATCTTTGTCTTTTATATGGTAACCAGGAAAATTTTGCACAAAAATTATAATACAACCAGACTGAAGCCATTTGGACAAATCAAGTAAGGCGGCCTCCAGTGGAACTTAAACCCCCGACCTTCGTATTGGTAGCGAATCGTGTGAGCCGCTAGACCAACGAGCCAATTGAGTTATGTTGTGTAACTTACTTGCAACAACTGTGGTGTCATGACTAGAGCGCGCGCGGTCGCGGGCCAATGCCGCGTACATGTAGAGCAGAAACACCATGCTGCCAATGTACAGATACAAGTAGAACCCCTGGAAAGAAGAACAATAGTTAGTCATAGCAGACAGCGAGGAACTCTCAGTGTAGAAGGAAATATGTCCTCTTCTTCAAGTGCTCGAGTTTGTTGTTTTTGCCCGACTGCGGCTAAGGCCAAAAGGAGGGTAATGTGTTTGGCTCGTATGTATGTCTGTAAGGATGTCCGATTCTATGGTCCTTGACCTTGACCAATGATCAGATTTTGAAAAATAAAATCTCACTCTATTCGTCGTGTTTGCGTGAGTGTGTAGTATATTTAATGAAATCAGCATAAATTCAACAATTTTTTTATGTAGCCTATATAGTAGTAGTATATAATATATACGTCCCACTGTAGGGCACAGGCCTTCTGTTAAAAAAATTAAACAATAAAAAGATAAAAATAAAAGTGTTTTTTTTAACTTTATATTTGAGAGCGAGGAGACACTTTGTAATTTTTTCTCAAAACACGGTCTGAGAGGACAGAGTTACCTAGCACTTATGTCAGGCACGCGAACTCTGTGTGCTTGCTAGCTTCATGTAGCTAGATTTGTAGCTAGATTCATGTATGTTTCACTGAGAGTGAGAATCTCACTGATTTTGTTACAAAGTTGCCCGTGACGTCACTGAGTAGTGCACGCCTGGAAATTTTGTGGAGACTGTACTGCAAGCACCTTTATTTTTATTTTGTTGGTGTGTGAAACAGGTATAACAATTAGTAGGTACGAGATAAAAAAATGCAGTTAGTGTTTGTAAGTACATTCTTAAGGCGATTGTAACGGCCTTATACCTTGTCTCTTCGATAATAATTTATTTTCTAGTGCCACCATAGTAGGTATATTCCTTCAAAAGTAGGTATATTCCTTCACAATATTAAAAAATGTTAGAAAGTGCGAGCGAAAGGGATGCCTTCACGCAATAGCCAAATAAGGTTTAAGTGATGCCGTTTTAAATGTAAATTTTAACTGTGTATTTATCAATAAATTATATTACAAACCAACAAGTAAAAGCAGCCTTAAATAAGCCAAAATTACCGAAGGATTGTAAATGCCTAGAAAGATTCATTCAAAACTTAGATTCAGTTTATCAAAAGTACCTAGGCACTTGTTCAGTAATTCATAATAATAATAATTCATAATTCATTTATTTGTGGATCATAGGTAATTATTTTTTACATAATTGGTGTTGTCTTAAATTAGAGATCACTATGGTCCTACCTGTACATAGGCATACAAATATAATTAAGTTAATAAGGCAAAACAAGTTACAATGTGTCATTTAGAAAGTCGTCGATATTATAATAACATTTGTCAATAAGTAGATTTTTTAATGTCTTTCGAAATAAGTCTACATTTAATTCTTTGTACAGTGTTGGTATCTTGTTAAAGATTATAGGCGCCATGCACAGAATGCTTTTTCGCATCAAAGTAGTTTGAGATGGATAAAGGCGTAGTCTATTTTCATTGCGGCGGTTCCTACGTACCGTGTCGCCTAGAGAGGGAAACAGATGAGGGTTGTTTCGTACAAACATGGCTACCTCAAATATATATAAACACGGAAGTGTCAGAATCCGGTGGGTATGAAAAATGGGCTTGCAACTTTCTATGGACTTCATGCGAAACATGGATCGTATACATCTTTTTTGAGTTTTGAAAGCTAGCTCTTTATTAGTGGAATTGCCCCAGAATATTATACCGAACCTGAGAGTTGATTCAGCTAGACCGTAATAGGCAGTCAGGAGTGTCTCTGTACTTACTGTTGTGGATAGTTTATGTAGTACAAACGCTGTAGAGCTTAGTTTTTTGCATAAGTTATCTATATGAATTTTCCAATTTAATTTGTTGTCTATAGTTAGACCAAGAAATTTTGTCGTTTCAACTTCATTTATAATGGTGTCGCGACACTTTAGACTGATGTCAGTAATCTTATTTGATCTTTGGGAAAAATGCATAATATTCGTTTTATTTAAATTGATTTTTAAATTATTATTATCGAGCCAGGAAACTACAGATGTCAGTGAATTATTAATGTCATTATTGTAATTGTTTATATTATCATTATATTTAATAGTAATGGTGCTGTCATCAGCAAATAATGTCATTGGTTGCACAGTTGTCTTCGGCAAATCATTAATGTAGATAATAAATAGAAGGGGTCCTAATACGCTACCTTGAGGCACACCATATGATATATTCCGCTCGTAAGATCTGTGTAGCTCTTCTCTTTTGGATTTGTAATTTAAATTTGAGATTTCAACGATTTGGCGGCGGTTTGATAGGTATGATTGAATTAGCTTAAGAACATTGCCTCGCACCCCATATGATTCAAGCTTTTTAATTAGAGTTTTATGGTCGACGTAATCAAAAGCCTGGGTCATGTCGCAGTATATTGAGCAAACGGGAGTGGTCTTGTCAACCTGATACATGACATGTTTTATAAAATCAAATATTGCCATATTTATTGACTTGTGACGCCTGAAGCCTTTTTGTTCGTGGCAGAGCAGATTGTTTGTTTCGAAATAGTTGTTAATTTGGCTGTATAAATATTTCTCAAATATCTTTGAAAATATAGGTACTAATGCAATCGGTCTATAAAATTGCATTTCTTCTTTATTACCTTTTTTAAATATTGGTTTCGTAATAGTGAGTTTGAGGTCATCAGGAAATATTCCTTTTTCAATAGATACATTTATTATATGGCTCAGGGGATAGCAAATTAAATCATTTACAGTTTTTATCATTTTTGTTGAGATTCCGTCATGGCCGACGCTGTTTGTATTTTTTAAGTCTTTTATTATTTTGTAGACGTCATAAGGAGTGCTTCCTGCCATGAACATAGATTTTTGTGTGCTGTTTATAGCAGTAGTGATATTTTGTCCTGAATTTGGTATTGGTTTTATTTTATCAATAAAGTAATTATTGAAAGATTCTGCAATGTGTGTAGGATTTATAATAAATTTATTGTCAATTTTAATTTTTGTGATTGGTTCTTTGGGTAAATTTAGACGACATTTGTTTATCACTTGCCATGTTGCTTTGCTTTTGTTGGTTGATATTTGTATTTTGTGGTTGTTTTGTGCTCGTTTTGTCAGATATATAATTTTTTTAAATAGGTTTGAATAATTTTGAAATTTTAGTTTGTTTATTTTAGTAGGTTGTAGTCTATATTTCCATAAGAGTTCATTCTTTTTTCTGCTGCAGATCTTGAGTCCCCGAGATACCCAATTCGTTTTTGTTTTAACTTGTATTGTCACGTATTTTTCAGGAAAGCAGAGATTATAAAATAGTTTGAAGTGTTCGATGAAGATACTATATGCTGTAGTCGGATCATCACAATTGTAGACTTCAGAAAAGGTCAGTTTGCTTAAGCAGTCATGGAATTTAACAACGTTTTCATGACTGTAATCTCGTTTTAACTTACGCCAAAACTTAAGTTTTAGAAGCTTTGGGACTGGAATTGTAAGTAGCTGAGCCGTATGATCAGATAGACCCAATTCTAAGACTTCCGTTTTACAGGTTTTTTTAATATTATGAGCGAAGTTATCTATACATGTTTGACTAATCAGACGAGTAGGTTGTCTGAAGGCTAATTTCAAGTTAAAATTTAATAATAGACATTCAAATTCAGTTGTTGTATTATTAGTTTTTATCATGTCAATGTTAAAGTCACCTGCTAGAACAGTATTATTGTACTTGAATTTGGAGATATATTTGAGCAGTTTTATTAATCTCGTGAAGAACTCATCCAAGTTTGTTTGTTTAGGGACCCTGTATATGCAGATGATAGCTGTTTTGTAATCTACTAACTCAATGGCGCAGCATTCGAATGTGTTTACAAGAGAGTATTTGGCCACATCTGGTATCTCTTTCCAATTTAGGTTATTATTTACTAAGATGCAGGATCCACCTCTCTTTTTTTCTAATCGTGAATAATATGCTGACATTGTGTAGTCCGGTAGATGCATAAAGTGTTCATGGCCTGAGGGCATAAAGTGCTCCGTAATGCATATAACATCTATGGGCACCTTTTTGTCGTCAAGTTCATCCAGACTGACCTTCAGAGCGTCAGCTTTGTTTAGAAGTCCAGCAATATTTTGATGCATAATATGTATATGCTTAGTCTCGAAAAAAACTCTGATCCTCGTGTTTAGTTTTCTCATCCATCTTGGCTGCGGTAGATGTTGTCGGTATTGAGTAATAAGTGTGCCTCCATCGTTTCTGATAAATTGAAGCCTTTCAGGCATACATTTTTTGAAAATGACCTTTGCGCTCCTAGCAACAGAAGTCAATTACCTCGTAGAATGAAGGTGGAATGTAGGTGGAGATCACTTCGGCCATCGGGAAGGCGATGCCCATGACGACTAGAAGCTTCCCGTAGAGGGCCGAGAGTGTCGTCGCCAGCGCATCTCCACTGTGGAAATAAGGCTCGGGTTAGCTTGGCAAATAACATACATTGTATTACATAAACTCACGCCTGTATCCCGGAGGTGTAGGTAGAGACCAGGGTTTGCCGCTTGCCACGATCCAGACAGACCTCTTTCGCATCATAAACATTCATTAGGCTTTACGCACGCTGGTTTCGGGTACATTTTATCAAGATAACAGTACCGATAGAAGGTTTATCAGTGCATACCGAGGATTGGGTAAAACGTTCTTGGTGCATACAAGTGAAACTAACAAAAGAGTGTTGAAAAAGATCATATCTCCAAAAAGTGACGAACAGAAATGTCACTTGTAATTGCTATTTTTAGAACCAACAGTATAAGTCCTAGGGCCAAAAACCTAGGATGGATACCATCTACACTAATAATATTGTAAAGAGGTATTTTTTGTAATTTTGTGTATATGAGATAATCTCTGAAACTGCCTTATCCTAATACAAAAATTATTTCACCAATATTGATAATCCACCCGCTACGGATACGAGCCAAAGATAATAATAATTATGTATAGCAATGAGCATCGGCTATACAAAATTATTATCTTTGAATTCCATTTGGGCAAAGCCAAGGACACAGGTAGTGATATATAAATATGGGCCGATAAAGAAGAGATTCGTTAATTCACTAAATGTGATGATAAATATATTTATTCTTCTCTACATTTCTGTTAAGTTGATTTCAGATTTTTATGTACATTTATCGGCAAAGTAATCGAAGCACCAACAATGGCGCTAAGATAACATTAACGTCAGGTACCTACCGGAGATCAGCCATACAGAACGACCACCTCGCGCTCGGAAATATCTCGGGAGTATCGCGGTGATGGAATCTCTAACGTAGCCAGGAAACGTAACTGCATTCGGATTTATTATCCTAACCATGGAGGGTTTTGCCATAATCGCCACGCTTGGCAGGCGGATTGGCGATCGCCGTATGCGGTTGGAATCTTAGGACGCTGCTGCCCGTCTCCTGGTAATGTATTTCCTTAGTCGCCTTCTACGACATCCACGGAAGGAAATGGAGTGACGCTATTCTTAACTAAATCATGTGGAGGCATAGCCTGCAGTGGGCTTCAAATGGGTGATGATGATGGGTTTATTATACTCAACTCGAATTATACGACGCGTTATTAAAATGACACAAAATTTGAAAACTGTGTCTTCCGCATCGATAAATTACCACTTCCAATAAGCTTGCAAATTGACCGCGTCAACTTCAAGGACGTACAAAAAATATTTTCATACTTTTTTTGCGAATTTTTTATTTTAAAAAGTGGTTTAATTTACCGGTTTTCAAGTCTTGCGTTATTTCAATTACTCGTTGTATAAGTAGGTACCTAATGTAAGTTATTTTGGTGCTTAGAGAAAATCACATTCTTTCTATTCATGAAAGCGTGGTATGAACGACCACGCTTTAATTAATAGGATGAATATGATTAGATTAGATTAGATTAGATTGGATTAGATAGCCAATACATAATACACACTAGGATCCCAATCGTGTTTAAGCTTCGTTTTATTTGTCCTATAAAATTATTTTAATTCTAACTTTCTTCTAAAAGAACCATTGGGATTTTAACGGTAACTGTTTCATGGAATTCAGTAAGAAAGGACTTACCCAAAAATTCATCTCCGCTAAAAGGCGGATATTGTGGCCCAGTCCCTTGCCGCATTAATTTGGTGATGTTTCCGGGAACAATAGAAATCCGTGGAAATCCCGAACAATCTCGACTAATTCAATACATACATGTGGATGAACCAGCTTTGTTCGGCCAGGTGGAGGGTCAGCGTGTCAATGGCATTCCGTAACCCTTGTTGAAATTATTTTCCTTGAAATGACCTTTGACAAATGACACATGGATCGAGTAAGTTTATGAGCTTACCTAACCCTGACTATAATTAAGTATGTTAGAACTTAATATGTCAACACTCCTACTAAAAACATGTAGTGTAAAGTATGGAGAGCGTTTATTGAGCTTAAATTTTCACTGTATGTTGTTAAAAAAACTACATTACATTGGTGGTACTAGAAGTAGTAAAATACCTGCCCAACGTACTATTGAAATAAAATAAAACCTGAAGACCTTTTCAACTGATTTCTTTGTTTATAAATTTTTCTTCAGGTTATTAATGCTTACCTAAGCAAAAGTAAAAAATGATCAATTTTAGTTTTAGCGCGGTCAATTCGTATCAAAAGTAAAATAATAAAATTGTGAATCTTCAACTTTTGCTTATTGGACTGAAGTAATTTACTGAAGAAAGGTTTTGCGCCTATTTCAATAATCACTTTATATAAAGCAACATTATTATCTCCTACATACCGACACAATGTGAAAATATTGAAACGAATATAATTAAACTTACTTGACTTATACCTGATGATGTACCTAATTAATAAAAAACAGATAGTTTTGTAGATACATGCAAAAAAGAAAGTTCTGTGGATTACTTTGATACTGATATTTTTAGGTGTCCAATAACGGCATTCTCGCTTGACACTGCGACCCTTTCGCCGGATAACTTTAGTCCCTAAAGGATGGCGGTGGGTATCGATTTAAGCACCCTGTATATCCAACGAGACATGGTATTGCCAAAGGACCGAACCCAATTTATGGCGGATTATCTCCGGCGACACTCGATTTGTTGTGATGTGAAAAGCTTTTTATTTTTATTGTGGTTTGTTTAGACTGTGCTTAGTAAATAGGATTCGGATCAAGAGTCTTTGAGGGTCTGTGTCTCTTCAAATGTCGTAGTAGTCAGCCATTGAAATCCGTTCTAGACACTTTTTTGTCAACAGTTATTTAACTCTTTATTGTATTCATTATCAGTACAGTCGTCAATACGTCGACCTTATCACAATCATGTACGTAACATACCGATATTTCTTTTATCTAAAATAGATTCGCTATTGCTCCGACTTTTTCACACAAATCCATGCTTATGTTTTCATAGATTTATTGAAGTTTCACATTATATCTTGGTAAATATTTGCACGCTTTAGTTTAAGTGACAGGTCGTATCCCAATCACCGTAGCCGCGAAGGGTTTAATGTAGGTACTAGAAATTTGGTGTTTCGGCAATCGAATTAAAACACAACACGATCCCGTATCGTGCTCAATGAACCTCAACCGTACGGGTGACGTCCACATAGCTGAAATATCAAAGGTGCTCGAATTTGTCCCGCGTCCTGTTGGTGGTAAGGCACGTGCCACAAAGAACTGCGCAGTATTTCGCTACCGGCGTAACAAGACCTCCGAACTTTGTTGAAGAAATACGCGGGCCGTCCGTCAGGGAAACTTCTGAGGGCAGCGCGGAAGACCTCACTTTATTGGCCATTGTATATAGCCCTCAGCCCTCCCTGCGGATAGGGGTTCCCTCTCCGGGCGAGCTGTTGCCATGGCGACCACGTGCTTTTGGCTCCCCACCGCGATTCCACTGCGAGAGCTCGAAACCTGTTTTTGTTCGTCTCAACAATGACACGTTTCCTCCTAGTTGTTTATAGACTAGATTATGACGTCATGAATTTAAGTGGAGGAGCTTTGTTAAAGAGGGTTGCGCTGAGTTGCTCGAGGTATTCGACTTGCGAGTTCCATTACAAGTTAAAGGATTAACTGCGACAGTTGCCAATGGTTTACAAGATGAACTTTGACTGAGCTCACGGATTTATTCGATCACCTTGCTCAATTTTCTTCACCGTCTTTAATTAGAATCTCTGAATCGATATTGACTCTTACAACCAATGAATCGCCCTTTCGTCCCTTTTGTCAGGATGAATAAAATATTAGAAATAAATCTCTCTTATAGACCTATAAGATCCTGAAGATACAATAAACTTACCAGAAACGAGGTTAAAAGAATGTGTAAGTTATAAAAACTTTTTTGCAAAAAGGGCTGCTATAAAATTAAACATGATTTAGATAACAACGGTATTCGGAATTAGAGCCAGTTCAATTTATCAGTTCTAAGTTTTAGAATAAAAATTTTGAATCGGTTAATTTTTAAACTTAGTCCTTAACTTTAAATAGTCTATGTTTGGAGTTTCTTTGTCTATTTTTTTTTCAAAACAATCTAGATTGATAAATATGTAGACACTTATGTTTTAATTGTATCTTTCATTAAGTCGTAGTTTCTACGCTATTTTGAATAGAAATATTTTGGCTTAGAAACTGAGGCATTTGGTTGATGGATGTAGAGGGCATAATTATGAGACTTTGGCAGGTGAGGAAACACGCCTTGGGACTTACGGTCTTTGGAAATCGGAACAATCCTTCAACTGCTTTAACTAATCATGGAAATTAGGCTCCCTCGGTTTCTGAAATTTTAATGATTTTGCTGTACTTTCAAACACCATTAAATCTTTATGATACCGTTCACACAACACATTGCCTTTTGTCAAACGAGCTATTATAGTGTTAGTGTGAAACATGTTTGTCCTTAGTAATAAATGGTTATTCATAAATTTTTTAATCATCTATTCGAAATGTTTAGTTGCCGATTTTATCTGAAACTCTTCAGACTCTTTGCTTGCTTATGTAGCCTCCAAGAGCTGAGAATTTTTTCACAGGAAGGTCGCCTCAAAGGAGCGTTGAACCCCACATTCCTCCCCCAAGGTATAGAATAGGCCCTTATTGTCGAGAGTGGGCGGTGCAAATCGCGCACGGTTGTTAATTTCCAAGTACTAGACTAGAATGTAACACCGCGCTGAGAGCTTTTCATTACGGCCCGCGTCCGCTTCAGCGGGGAAATGCAATTTCCCGGCGTGAATTGTGTAGCTTAGCGCCGCTGTGACGAAGTTAGCCGGCATAATGGCACGGGCGAATGGCAAGGTTTTTGGTAATAACGTCGCAGTCTTGTTTCTTTTTTACTTTTCATCTACATAAACTGACGTCGAGATAATTGAAACAGCGTTTTCTATCCGGCCGTAAACGTCATAAAATTACCAATATATTTGGTTACTCAGCAGCCGAAATAAAAATACGTAGGTAGGTACGAATAAAAAGTTACTGCGTGATAAAATTCCAATTCCACGGTTACGTTGTGGGTCCATATTATGGCATAACCTTTTTTTCGCCCCTACACACACAGACAGGACTTTTTAAGTAGGGTGGATGCAGAGCGCACTCGACGCTTCAAGCTTATACTTTTTCTTGTAATTTATTGTACCTTTGCGCCCCCCGGTTCTAAGAAGCTGGGCCAATGGTCACGTTTATTTTCTTCGGTACTGTAGCAATTTCACTGGCCTATTGCTACGTATTTATCTTCCTTTTTTGTAACTAGCCAATAGCCTGTATACATAAACTTATGCTTGTATCCCTGAGGGGCAGGCGGAGAACTTGCCTGTCAGTTACGAAAATGGTTTGTACTGATACCAAAAACTGTTATCGTAAGATATGAATATAGTTACTTTATTGTCCACCGGAAAACAACAAGATAACTAATATCGATTTCTTCCAGTGTGATGAAAATGTATTTATCGTAATCGTAGACTTTCTTTAGAAGATTGTTGAAAACCCCAACGCTTATTACCTCAAACAGTATCAAACAGTAACAGTACGCTTATTACCTCATTTTACAGTCAAAAAGCGCTCACTGCGTAGTAGTAGTGCATCGGTAGAATTCCAAGGGTTTTCGGTTTGATTCCAGCATGTACTTTGTTTTCACTTTGTTTTTTTTCTATGAGATACTGAGTTTGTAAAACATTTAGGACCGTAAACTAACCATTTCATCCCAAGGAATCTTATCAAAATTAAAAAAAATATCTTTCAAAATGAATGCAAAATGCCCACCGCGCAATGTATTAAAAAATATTGATATCGAGCAAGTGTAGCACTGGTTTATACTTCTGCACTGACCTGTATGTTTCTCCGTGCCATAAGAACGCTGAAAATTACTCGTCCGTTGCGTGCTAACGTATTCGACACATCGTAACACAAAAAACACTAAGAAATTATTCTCAGTAAAATATGGATAAAGTAGTTGATTTTGGGGTCCCAAATGTGTAACTTTTGGGTCGAACGTCAGTCTCCTAACACTCTCTAGGGACGGATCGTTTTACAAAGGTTAGGTTGTGTAATTCCTATTTTATGAACGTCTGTCGTGAGCTGTTACCCGTGACTTCGTAGATATTTTTATGTGTATTTTTCGGGTTCAAAAGTAGCTTATGTGCTATTAAAGACTATATACCTCTGCAACCAATTTAATCCGGCTCCTTTTAGCCGTTCTGTCGTGATTGAGGAACAAAAAAACCCTTCCAAACATTCGCATTTATAATACTACTGTTACGATGTGTTAAGTCGAGTAATGATTGTTGTAATGATTGAAATTGATGATGAAGTCGAATAAGAAGTGTCTAGCTTACTAACTCGACCACTTGGACATTCTTTCTCCCTCTTCTGTCACAGACAAGTGGCTAGAGACGTGGGTCAAAATAAAACACTAGATTTTATTTCTACACCCTGTACGGCATTCATATAAACGCTGCACACAAAATCCCCAAAATGAGCGTAATAAATAACTTTTATTTGACTATGCATAATAATTTTATAGCTCGACGAAACGCCCTACGAATGGGTGCGGTAGATAGATAAACTGGGATGTTTTTATCAACTAAATGAGAACGGCAACTAGATATAATTGTTTCTGGACCGACCTTTCTTTTTTTAGCGTTCTGTACCAGCAGAATTCCAATGGAACCTTATATACCTAATAATATGACTAAGACGTATTTTTGGCTGTCTGATCCATAAAAGGCTATTAAATTTATCTTTTGAACCATAATAGGTTGCCAGTTAAAATTTTCACAAAATGTGTATTACTATGGCAAATAATAAAATACAAAACTTGAAAAAAAGAAGATGCCATAACCACAGACGCCTATGGTCGTGACGTGACGAAACTAGTGACCGCAGAAACAAACTCCAACTCAAATGAACTAAAGCGACAGTAGCACTATTGACACCAAAGAGTCACAATCATGAGATCCGGAGTCGGCTAACAAAATCTCTCTAAAAATACAATTACAAATCCGAAATCTTATCTTCCGTCAAATACATGATATTACATACACGATTACTTTAACTTATGACTATGTTATAACTTATAACTTTAGATTATGACCTTGAAAAGAACAATTAAAAAGCATCGTTATGGTGGTCCGATCAGGCCATTTAGTATTCTACAGACTAAGTGGAATAAAACTATTAATAAATACATGAATAAATAAAATATTACCAACATAAGTCACAATACCATAACATCTCAACACTATCGTAAACGGAAGTGAACTCACAAATGACGAAAATGTTTCGTAGGTATGTGACTTTTATTCATTGCATTGAAGAGCGTTGGCTTTTCCCCAAATTGGAAAGCGACATAAACCATTTTGTACGAAAGTCACCCCAGAGGAACTTTGTGTTAAAACCACTGCATGGCTGAACTTTTACCGGTGGAATCATACCTACCAATTAAATTCATAGATCGAGTCCTGTTGATAAAATGCTGAAACGAATTTGTGTATACGTAATCTTCGAGTACAATAGAGAACCCTTTATTGTACTCCAAAAAAGGAAATAAGACTGAGTACAGATGGCGACCTTATCACTTAGAGTGATCTTTTCCAAACAATTAATCTTTGTAATATGATATCATGAAAGGACTACCAATTCATGGATTCACCCTCTCGGACGCCCACCTTTCCGTTGAGCAGTAACAACTGTGTGCTAAATTCGTAAATCACAGGACTAAAAAAAATTTATTGATAACCCAGCAAAATTTTGATAAAGTGTCAAATGGATAAGGTACAAGTAGTTTGTTTTGTGTCCAGTATGCATAGCTTTTGGGTCGTTTCTAGTTTTAGGTTTTCAGTCAGTTCAGTCGATCTTCAGGGGCGCTACAGCGTATCTTCACCACTGTATGGACTCGTCCGATTTAACCTACTCCGAACTGTCAAATAGAAACACATTTTGACACTTCGTAAACTTGAAAGTTACGTGACAGGTGGGCAGATATACTTACGCGCTAATAACATGCACCGGCTGCAGCGGCGACGGGCGTGAGGCTCGCCTGATGGGCGGCAGTGGCGGCGCACCTGCCCCGTACAGCACTGGCTGCAAGGACAGCCCTCCGCCTAGCAACAGCGACTGGGAACTTGGCAACCTACAGGGAGCACAGAAAGTTAAATTTAGTTACTTGTACGTTCGTAATATGTACAAACACAAGACTAAAATCTAATACCTATATAAAAATCTCCTGTCACAGTGTTTAATATCGAACTCCTCCGAAACGGCTTTACCGATTTTTATGACTTTTTTTGTGTTGGTAGTTCTGAGAATAGGTTGTGGTAGGCTAATTAATATGGCAAAACAACGTTTTCCGAGTCAGCTAGTCTAAAAAATAAAAACCTCGTGTCACAGTGTTTTTTATCGAACTTGTCCGAAACGGCTACATCGATTTTTATGTTTTTTTTTTGTGTATGTGTGGGAGGTCTGAGAATAGGTCGTAGGCTCATTAATATGGCAAAACAACGTTTGCCGGTCAGTTACAATGTAATCAAGTAACATGGGCCTATAACGCCCATATTAGATGATTTCTACACCGTCTAGTGACAGCTCTTACCTATACTAGAAAGGTGAAGTGACCGCTCAAATGCCGTAGTGCCTAACCCATCCCAGAATGTCAAGCACATCAGGATGTTGGGAATATCCAAAGGTTGTCTGGAAGAGATCACATATATTTTGGGCACTGACTACAAATTATACTTCTACAATACCTACATGTATACACACTTCTAATTATTTAAATTATTTCTAACTTTTTAGTTCTGTTGCGGTTCGAAGACGATTTTTATTTTTTGTTTAAAAATTTTTTATGCGCAATAAAGTATTCTGTATCTATCTATAGATAGATAGATATCTGCATGCTGTGGGATTCGGTGTGATAGACCATCGCTCTTTGGGGATCAAGTCTCTAAAACAAACGCTTGATACGGCAGAGCCTGGGACATATTTTTAGATGGGGTAGCTTGCCTATACGTGCCCAACTAGGCCGTGGGTTTCCACTTGATGTTTTAGTTAGAGGCTTTTCTTTTGCAATAAGCTAACGTCCACGTCCATTCATTATGATCGTTAAATAAGTAATTAACTTAAGCAAAAAAAGTCCCTGAAGGGGAGGTATTTGCCAAGCGGTACTTTACAGACTATCAAAACAAATTTGGATACAATATATTATAATCGCTAATTAAAATAATAATAATTTCGCTATTATATGGTTGTTGCTATGGCAACGTACTTTTTCTAGTTTTCAGTCGGAATCCAAATCATTCTTACCCACATGCATAACATTAACTTCGGTTCAACTCACGATTTATACATTCATAATAAGCTTACGGCCTGTGCCCGAATACGGATTTTGAACATAGAGAGTTAATTACCAAAGGGAATAATTTTAATTGGGGCTCAAATGGTTGAGAGCCTTTGAAGTCTCAGTCTGAAATATTAATGACCTTGACACTTCAGTTGCTAAGCTCTTAGAAACATTTTGATTAGCTCTTTCAAATTGTGTTTCAGTACTAAGTGGAAATGCAAATTAACTAAAGATCATATAACTTCCGTAACTTCATTTCACGGGCAATCACCAGTTTACATACATCAACCTGACTTCCCTTCAATCTAAATATTTCAGAAATAAACCAACGAAAACGACATTAAAGCACTGAAACATTGATAATGTTAATAGAATGCTTCATTCACTTTAATAAGCCTAGACAATTGTAAACAGACCGGGCTGTTTCGTTTACACTGCCGCAATTTGTCTCTAAAGCACAAAATAAAATGAAACAGAAGTTCACGCAGATGAAAATTTGATTTCGAGATTTAAACTTTTTTATGTAGCATATTTACGTCGCACTGTAGGGCACAGGCAAGAAGGGCACAGGCCATCTCTCAGGGAGATAATATGGACTTATTCACCACGCGCGATCACCGCGGATTGGCAATTTCAAGCGCTGAGGTATGTAAACACCTCAGACACTCAGGTTTCCGCACATATTTTGCTTCACCG
The DNA here is from genome assembly GCA_947308005.1 of Yponomeuta malinellus. Classification (NCBI taxonomy): domain Eukaryota; kingdom Metazoa; phylum Arthropoda; class Insecta; order Lepidoptera; family Yponomeutidae; genus Yponomeuta; species Yponomeuta malinellus. Next base: position 7,633,218 of record OX370994.1, read on the forward strand.
TTAGCGAGTGGTACTGCTAACGGAAATTCACAATTGTACGTAACTTAGAAAACAAAGTCATTCGTACATACCCGAGTTTCGAAGCTCCTGAATGTGAGGCAAGTAAGCAATTCAAACTTTTGATATGTATAAGAAATAATAACAGTAGGCCGACCCCTCCACCCTGTTTAATATTTATTAAATTGCCATGGCAATCGTTTACCTGTATAATTTTGACTTTACGCTTTTTTGTGAGCTTACGTAAAAACAGTAAGCTCACAAAAAGGCCCATGTTTTATTTTTTCCCACCCCTTGTAAGAAAAAATAAAACATGCTCGACCCCCCTTCCCCTAAATCGTCTTACGTAATAAATGAATGGCGCCTATTTTCATCACGAAGCCGTTCGTGACCTGAGTAAGTAGCATACACACATGTAAAGGTCGACGTGCTGTCAAGTGTACTCGTGATCCTTGTGACCAAAAAATATGAAATACTTTTAGAGGCCAGTAGGCTGAAGAGAATGAGTCCGAAAAATCATAGACTGATGAAAGTTTGTGCGAAAGAACAAATCTGATGACTATTACAGGGTACCGTATCAATTCGGATTGCGAGAATCCCCATATAGCTACATAAAAATATATGGTTTCTACTTGTCAATACAACGGACAACTTTTGTTTCGGAAAAAAAATTAAAATGATGAAAAATTAATACTTTCCATAATAAAGTAGCAAAACCTTTTATACCATTCCCACACTTTGGTGTTTGAATTTAGAACACACCCATATATTTAACCTCCATCTCAATGCTTATATTTGCACCTCCTTGCGCAAAAAATACTCGATACAAACTCCTTGCGCAAAGAATACTCGACATACAAACTCTTTGTGCAAATAACTCCGCGAGATTTGAGTGGTCGATATTTGAGACAAGTAGTTTAGCATTAGAATAAAAACTGTTTTTGTTCTTTCTTTACTGCCATGACAGAAAAAAAAATCGCTTAAATTATTTATTTTGCTCTTAGTCATGGTATAAAGTATAGTATGTAACTCTTCAATAAAGTACGGATTTACAATGAGGGCCATGAATCACGCGCGTCGCTCGAGGTTCTAACACTTGAATCACTCGAATCGCTCCCTAGAATCCTTCACTTGCTCGTGATTCAGCTATGACCCTCGCTTTAAATCCGTCCTTTATTCACTAATTGCATAATATACTATTAGTATTGACAAGAACAATCCCCCATATTCTTCATTTTAGGATATATGTGTACATTTTATTTTTTCCTGTGGGTAATGCGGATGAGGATTGCTCAAGACAGAGAGAAGTGATGTGCTTTGGAGTAGGCCTGTGTCCAGCGGTTGATGAATGCGAACTGATTGATTGATTGTGAGTAATGCGTTATTTTCCTATTTTTCTTCAGCCAAGTCCGTCCAGTCTAACTTCTGGTTGGACGGTAAACACCTTCACAGAGGTGACGTGTAGAATTACAACGGTAATGAACTTTGAATAGCACCCTTGGGGTCCAACAGGATTGTAAGTTTCATTAAAAGAGACGAGGGTAGGTGGGTTAACTAAGGGCTTGCTACCAGCTACTCGTGTTATCTGGTTTCAGTTTGCTCTTCTTTCATGTTTGGTGAGCATGGACTTTTTTGTTTTACTTTTTCCTTGTAGGTTCCTGTTACACCAGGATTTTATGTTTTTCGGTCCGAAAGGATTTTGTACTGATTGACTTGTTAAGTATAAAAACTAAATAAACCTTTTTGAACACAAAACGTTATTAAAAAAAAAAACCTTTTTCTTGGCCTTTTTCGACGTTTTTGACTGGTATGCAAGATATAATTATTTTACATTCCATCGATTCATTACAAGAATGCAAAACGCCATTATCAGCTTTATAGGTAATCTCTTAATCTATAAACCCATTGAAAGCACTACTAAGATACTTTTTATTACAATTTTTCAGACAATATTCAGACATCGCACCATCGCCGCCGTCCGTTGCGCGGTTTGGGATCAGAGATTTACGGTCTCTTATACGTCAGATTTACGAGAACTAATCCCATCGTAAAAGTAGCTTTAGTACTTGCATCTAAGTTATTTTTCCCATTAACGGCAACCTAAAATCATCGTAATAGCGGACCGTAAGAGCTACCTACTAATAGCTTGAGTGCTTTGTCGTGAAAGCTTCTCCTGAAGTTGGTTCGGTCGTCCTTTCGCGATTTGGTAATTGGTTCTATCTTGACATATTGTTGCTTTACATATTGCCTTTGTTTATTTGAGTTTATAGCGTACAGTGTTAAACGAATAAAATTAATGGTAGTTGAATTGATCACATTTTTTTCGAATATATACCATCAGCTTTTAGCTCTTAATAACCTTAAAATCATCTTACTATAACTATAACTACATTTTATTACAAAAAAAACGCACTTAAATGAAATACGCACTAAAAAAGAGACCTTTCTAACAAAAAAAAATTTACTTAATAAAATCGTCCAACGTGATTGTGGTAATCGGATTGAGCTCATTCTTTTTTTAAGTCAGTTAAAAATCAGAAAAAAGGCTGGTAGATAGTTTTTAAAGATATCTGATAATCATTGGGAGATTAATTCTATTCATTTAACTATAATAGTTCCGTATATGTTGCTGTTGAACACACCATACAAGTTGCGTATATATTTTCCACCAACAATTCCTGAACGTCGCAAGTTTTTATTTACACAACTTTTCGTGTATTTCACACTAATTTTCGCCGAGTAGTTATGAATTTCACAGCGGAACGTTGAGTTTCATGTTACGATCATTAGAGCTGGCAATTAAAAACTCTTAACTGCTATCGTTATTTAATTTGAGCCTTTATTTACTTTTATCTAAAGTTTTATTTGCCGACAGTTAAGCCGTTTTCTAAAGGGAGGTACCTAGAGCTTCATGATTACAACTAACTGACTAGGCAGGTACAAAATTGTGTTAACACACTTTATACAAGAAGGCTTATAAGTTTTTAGAGGAGGATCTTGTCTAGTGTTTAAAACAGGAGTATTATTGTTATTATAAAGCCAGCTAGCTTTAGATTTTAGAAAAGGAAAACTTTACACACAAACTACTGTCACGAAACTGACAATAGTCTTACAATGATTCAAATATTTCACATTTCCTTTACGAAAACTCCATACAAAAATTATTTAACACTTAGATGATAGACCCAGTTAACAAGAACAGCTAACAAGATCTTATCAAGTTATTGCGAAATAGGCCAAAGGCTTGTAATAATTGGTCTTAGATTAGAATTATTTGTATATTTAAAGTACTCGCGTGAACTCTATGAAAGCGGTCGGCCCTAATAAATTTTTAAGTTAGCCTCGATTGATGACGAAAATCAAGAGCAGTGGTAGCCTAGTAGGTAGAACATGAACATGAACAAGTATTATCTGAAGAGGAATGCGCTGTTGAATTCGCAAATTATTTTTATTCGGTGTATAACCCCGAACCTGCGCTATTGGACCCAGAGACGGCGGACGCGGCCGGAGGGGCGAGCGGCGCGCGCGTGCATATTGCTAGTCTCGAGCCGGCCGAAGTCAACTATGCGCTAGCGCGACTGGGCCCGAAGCGCTCAGCGGGGCCGGATGGTATTCCGCCGTTCATTTTTAAAGATTGCCAAAATGTACTTGCAGCTCCATTGTTACACGTTTTTAACGTGTGCCTTGAGTCTGTAACTTTTCCTGAGCGGTGGAAGATCACTCGCGTTGTACCTGTGCCGAAGGGTCGCGGGGGGCCGGAAGCGAGCGATTACAGGCCGGTGGCGGTGTTATCCACTCCAGCTAAGGTGTTCGAAGCTGCTATACATCGCTCTTTACACCTACAAGTAAGTCCGCAACTGTCTGAAGCGCAATACGGGTTTCGACCCGCGCGCAGCACTACAGGTAACTTGCTACACATGATGACTCGCGTTGTTCCAGCAGTGGATGCCGGTGGGCAAGTGGATGTAGCCTACTTTGATTTTAGAAAGGCCTTCGACACCGTCGACAATGACATCTTGTTGACGAAACTGGCGCGTGCGGGTTGTACACCGCCCACGCTCGGCTTCTTTGCGGACTACATGCGTGATAGGCGGCAGTATGTCGACTGCGCTGGATATATGTCTCGGCCGTACTTCACCAGATCAGGCGTCAGCCAGGGAAGTAATTTGGGACCCTTAGAATTTATTCTCATGGTTAATGATCTCCCTGAGGTTGTGACAAATTCGGCATGCTTGCTTTTTGCAGACGATTTAAAGATAATGAAGGAAGTTGAGGATGAGTCTGACTGTCTCGCATTGCAGGCTGATATAGAGAGGGTAGTGGCCTGGAGTAATGCAAACCGGCTTTTTTTCAACGCGGCTAAGTGCCAGGTCATCACTTTTAGCCGCAAGCAATCGCCGCTTCAATACCAGTACCGAGTGGACGGCACTCCTATGCAGCGCGTTACAGAGGTGCGGGATCTGGGTGTTCGTTTCACCACTGATCTGACGTTTCGTGAGCACATTGTCAACATCTGCAAGAAGTCCTACAGGAACCTGGGATTCGTGATGCGCCAAACGCAAGCGTTCACGAATATCTCAGCCATACGCGCTCTTTACGAGGCCATTGTGAAAAGCCACCTCGAATGTAACGCAGTCATCTGGACCCCACATGAGAAAAAATACAGACTCATGTTGGAACGTATCCAAAATAAATTTATTAGGTTTATTTACTTGAAAATGTATGGGGTTTATCCATTTTACCCCCTGATGTATCCGACCGTGTTCATCTTGGGCATGGTCGGATATAACCAGCTGGAGGTAAGGAGAGAGTTAGCCGTAGCTACCTACGTTTTGAAGTTGTTGCGAGGTATACAGTGCAACCCACAGGTATTGCAGATGGTAAGCCTGTCTGTGCCAGACCGCTATGTGTGGCGCAGACGTCGTGTTGAGTTGTTGGCGGTGCCGAGAGCGCGCACCAACCTGCTGCGAGACGCTCCCCTCACGCGTGCCATCCGCACTCTAAACTGCATTTCAGAGACCATTGACCTCTTTAATAGTACTCTGAATGAATTTACAAAAGCTGCACTTTTTATTTTATGTTACAATGAAAATCTTCGCGGAGTAAATTTTTTATGATTGACATTTTAATGAAGTCTATATGAATTAATAATATTTTTATGGTTGTAGGTATTGTATTGACATGTGTGATTAGATTACTTCAATTTGTATTTGTATGTTTTTATTGATCATAATTTATAATGTAATTTGTAATTTTAATAATTTATAATTCAATTTATACGATATGTATTTCGTACTTCACTATCGCAAAAGGCCACCCTGTAATGATAGTTGTAAGTTTTATGAAATAAATAAAAAAATAAATAAATAAAATAAATAAACATAGGACTTGGAAGCGAAAGGCCCAGGTTCGATTCCCAGTGCGGGCATGTACCTACGATTTTTTTACCTACGAGTTATGTACATTTGTAAAGTTATAGTAGCAACACCACTCGCTAACCCATGTTACAAGACGATTTAGGGGAAGGGGGGTCGAGCATGTTTTATTTTTTCTTACAAGGGGTGGGAAAAAATAAAACATGGGCCTTTTACTTACTCTCAGAGAGAGGGAGCGCTACGGATGCTACTTTCCTTTTGCTTCTCTCTCGCTCGCACATACTAACATTTTTAATTATTGTAAAAGAATGAACAACAGAATCTGGTCTAACCAAGACTGAAAATAAACATTGTGACCTCCAAACATGACTTTAATTGCAATTTACCCATATAGGGTATGAATTAACGAAGGTCGAGATGAAAAGAAGAGCAGAATTAAGTGCCTTGTAGGAGGCGTATGTCCAGCAGTGGGAAGTGGCGTGTCTTGGGTATGGGTTATGTCCAGCAGTGGGAAGTGGCGTGTCTTGGGTATGGGTTATGTCCAGCAGTGGGAAGTGGCGTGTCTTGGGTATGGGTTATGTCCAGCAGTGGGAAGTGGCGTTCGCACCCGAGGCTGCCGTACCTGATTTGTACAATTGGCCTCAGTCTGGATATATTTTCATATTTTTAATGTCCTTGCCTGGTTACCATGGTTAGCACAGGGTATCCGAGTTAGGAAATAGGACAAGTGATTATGATGTGTGGATTTTATTATTATTAATATTCAATACACCTTTTGACCCGTGAAATGTGTAAATGGATAACCCAATACAGACAGACAGTTAAGTAATAGGAGGGCAGGACAAGTGACGATGTTGTGTGTAATTTATTATATTATTATAACTCACCTCTTCGGAGACTCAATTTCCATGTGAACTCGATGCGAGGAACACGAGGGCGCAGGCTGGGCCTGGCTGGGGTGCGGCGGCAGCGGCGGCGGGCTGCTATGCCGACTGAGCGTCTCAGGAGACACCAGAGCAGCGCCAGCGGATGCCGGACTCGGCAGCGGAGGCACGCTGCCTCCGGATATTCCGGACACTCCGGACACGCCGGATACCTCCGACTCAGCGCCACCGCACGTCCCTCGCGACACGTGGGAGCCCCCAGACATGTTGTTGGCCGGGATGGAGTAGCAGCTGCAACAAGGAGATAAAATAAAAGATAAGATGATAACTTCCACATAAAACAATCACATGTCCTGGTCCCAAACTAGGATACCCTGTGGGCATCTCAAACTAGGATGCCCAGGCAAGGGCATCACAAAAATAGACATACACCCAGACTGAGGCCATGAGTAGTAAATTTCAGTAGGTACTAAAGTCGTCAAAATATTTTATCAGCTACAAAAACCATAGAATCTAACCTAGTCTGAGATCAAAAACATTAAAAATCTAAACTATGAGTAACTTTTCGAACTATAAAGTGTGTTTTTTCTTTCGAGCGTTAAATAATATGCCAGAGTATGTGTCCTTTTATTTATTTGTTCGAGTAAATCCAAAGCAAAATGCATTTTTGTGTAGCTGTCAAAACGGGCTTCTTACATTTTGACAACTATAGTAATAATAATAATAAAATTTATTTCGGAAAATAATTATTCCATAGTTACATTATATGACATTATATTAAATTACTTACATTAGATACATTTGATTAAATTTAGATTTAAATTACATAACATTCTTACGTTTTATTGTTTTGAGTTCAAAATTAAAATACTGTATGTTATGAATACAATAAAGTTTAAACACTATTAATGGGTAGGTCACAGACGTCTTGACATCTGTGGGGTAGGCATCAAAGTTATAATGCGTCACTTGTAATTTCATACAAATTTGTTCTCTACAAATTACGCATTTTAGAGGCAACCTTGTGTAAACACCCGAGTAACATGACATGTAGTAATGAATAAGATTACTTTGAAGATAAGCAAAGAATTTTCATAGGGAAACCCGTTTAAGAAAGAACAAAGGTAGCAATTTGCCTTTGAGGAGAAAACCGTATTAAAGAACCTGTAGGCACTTTTCCACAATGGTGCCTAATCAATATAATATCTTCGTAAAAGCATTGTCCCAAAACTTGTTTAATTAAAACTTGTTGCAGCTTCTTGGGTATCGAAACTTTATCGGTAGAAAACATATTATCTTCAGCACAAATTGTCGACTCGCCGCGTTTTCTTTGAGAAAACACATTAAAATCGTACAACAGAAGTGGCGACGCGTTGTCGTAGGTAAATTTTCTGCATTTTAAATGTGTCACTCTTTCATTTCATTTTGTAGACCTAGTTACTATAATTCCTTTTGTCTTCTCTTTTTCTTGGCTTAGTTCAAGATTAAATGAGTAAATAAAAAAGATACTTGTTTTACAGATCATTTCATGTAGTACCTACGAGTATAATGCCAACAATGCAGTGATAGTTAAAAACATAGACGTCTAACTAGCGCAAAAAATGACCCCACGTTCAATGGGAAGGCGGGCACGGCTAGTCAATTGTGTTACCAATCGGAGCGAGTTCAGTATTACGCGGCAAAATATCTACGCACCTGCCATCATCAAACCGCCATTTTGCGACGCACATAGATATTTCCCTTTCGGCCGCTTTGGCAACTAAGTTTCGCAACCAGTTGTGAAATAGGACTTGTTCTTGTTTTTTGGCCACTATTCGCGATAGAAGATTATTTTTTCTTTTTACGCAACCTGCGGAGGGAGCATGAGATTTTATCGAGGCGGTTTATCTACAAAAAATGGCCGTTTTAACGAGTTTTGACGTCTATAGTAGGTTAACTTATCGTCGCGAGCACAATGCATCGTTTTTATACCAGTGCCGTGAGATAAAAAAACATCTGTCACTATAAGATAAACCCTATCGCAAATGCGAGCATGATGACAACATAAAAAGATATATTATCGACTTTTGACAGATGTTTCATTTAAATTTATCCCACTTTTGAGAGGGGCATATAAACTTATATCTAGCGTTTCTGTCAGTCATTCTACGAATAAAATCATCACATTTGTCATGATTTGTCCACTGGTGCCTCTTCGCGCCTCCTACGCATCCCATTCGTGCCCTTCCTCTGTTTCTGCTCACTGACCGACGTCCAGTGGCCGTCTCCAGGGATTTAAGGACCCGCTCACTGACCTCCGTTCAGCCCTACTCCACGCAACCAAGCACCCTCTGCCGTCCTGCTCAGACCGTCGTCCAGTGCCTATCTCAATTAAAATAATACTAGGTAAAATGTACCAGTCAACAAAAAATTTTAAAATAAGAAACTTCTAAAACAAAGATTTAAACCGACACACTAAAAAGGGCAAAAATTATTTCTTTCTAATGAACTTGCATCCCAAGCCATTTACTCACCCCACAAATCATACCTAACTTCTACTAAGTACCTAAGTATGTATGGTGTATTTACTACAAATGTATGGTTTCTAGGAAGTTTTCTGGAAAAAGCTTGACACAGACTCCTCCATTTTTGAAGTCCGTTAATAATAAAATGCTTTTGGTTATAAGTAAATCTAATATTTATTTTGTAACTTTAAACAATGAAATAGGTGGTTTACTACATAACTGGGTACCCAATGGAGAAAAGAAGCATGATATGTTTTCTTCTGAAAACGGGAAATTGTTACCAAACAAATTAATATGTTCTTCACCTTTGATGTAATCTGTAACAAAAAAATAAGAAGTAAAAAAATGTAATGCATTTCCTAGGAGACTCTGGATATGCCTTTGAGCCTGCCTTGGCTGATGACGCCCATCAGAGGAGAGGCCGAGTAGACTCCCGAGGCTCGGTACACACATTGCCATTGTGGAGCCTGAAACCCAGTAGAGGAGGAATGGCCAGCTCAATGGAACATTCCCTAATTATATTTAACCCTTGAATGAATGCTTCTGTGCATGTAATATAAAAAAACTATAGCGGAACTTGGGTAATTAAGCATCCAATTTTGAGTTACTATTTTGAAAAAATACAATTCGTACATACATATTCCTACGTTTTAATATTTGATTTATTTGTAAGATTTGATTGATTGTAGCATAGACCAAATATTATTGTAGTCAGCGCGTTCAAAATATCCTGTAACAAATAAAGAGCATAATTAAAAAGGAGTCCAAAACATTCCAATATGATGTAATAGCTTAAGACGAAAAGAAAAAAGGTAAGACATGTTACGAAAATGATTTTAGATGCCCCTAAGAGCAAAAATTGACGCTATACTGGATAGACCTCTATGGTCTATCTATCCAAATACTGTAGGTATTCACTGAGCATTGCCTAAGTACACATTTGCATTAGTTTGACAAGCATATTATTTACCTATTGTACTCGGTTGGTGATGGTGAGTCAAGTATTGAACTTAATTTAATATATCACTAGATAATAAGTAGGTACTATCAACACTTACATTCCGCCACTGCTCCAGTCGTGTCGGGACCATGCTCCTTCGACAAGGCTCAATGCGCCCCACTCTTTCAACAACCTTTCGCTTCCCATGGGGCCAGAAAACTCATTGTTGGCTAAATTACTGTGGAGCGTCATATACTCGAACGAACCCCAGTTGATTTTGTTTACTGCGCCCTCTAAAACAGAAAAATATTATAGTTCTTGCCGATGAGTGACTTGTATATGATGTGATGTCCGTATGAGCTAGTAGGAAGGATCTCCAACTATTGTAGTATTGTATAAATTAACTGCAATGGCTATAAAGTTTGTACTTACTTCATTTTCGGCATCTAAGCATCTATTGTCCGTTATTTGTTTGTTTATTTACATTTTATTTGATACCTAGCACAGACTAAGTAAAGGAAAGATCACACACAGATCAGATTTCAATCTGTCAAAAAACGCAAATTGAACGAATGAAATAGTGATTTTCGTCACATCCCTATTTGCCGATTCAGTGTTGTCATACCAATAAGTAGATAAAATCTTATCTCCTATCTAAGGAAGATATGTATGTCGAAGAGAAGTCATGCTCGCGGGTGGGATATAATATCGTAATGTTTTAAAATTTTAACCTATCTATCTAGATACGATAAAAATCTCATGCTCCCCCCGCTGGTTGTGAAAGAAGATTTTTTTTAATAATGCCGGTTGCGAGCAGTTTTAACTTTTCTTGATACGCAACCAACCTTAGGACGTTATTACATGTATGAACTAGTAGCTGATGGAGACGAATAAGCGGGAGTTCATGATTTAAACCGAAATAAAGTAAACCAATAAAGTAAATACTCTGTAATGTATGTATTCTGTTGTTATTGCGTAACTCGGGTACAATGATGGAAAAACTATCATAAAAATTATCTACCGCTACTAGTCGCCAAAAAAGAAGAAAAAGCCCTCTTCCACAACTGGTTGCGAACTTAGTTGCCAAAGTAGCCGAAAGGAATTCTTCGTTCACAATCAGGTTGCGTAAAGAGAAAAAACATTCTTCTAACGCAACTAGTTGCTAAAAAAGAAGAAAAAGTGCCTTTTCACAACTGCTTGCGAAACTCTCTTGCCAAGGCGGCCGAAAGGGATATTTCGACGGGTTACATCAATGTTTTGACGTTTCTGTATATAACCAATCATCAGTTACGCTGTCACTTACTGTCACCCAATGAACGTTCATGTCGTTACGCATGGCGCACAGAATGAACCAATCACGTTGTGATTTACTCTACAGCACATCTTGCGCTCATTTCATTGGTAAAGAGTAATCAAGAGACTGGGGCCGTTTTTGAGTATGATTTTTGTAGGGAGAAGGAATAAACATTCTTGTTTCGCAGCCAGTTACGAAACGCAGTTGCGAAAACGGCCGGAGGGGAAATACTTCTATGGTTTTTTATTCGTAGCTACTATGTAACTTGACCAAAAACCGCGTGGTCGGGTTATACAATATTTTTATTTAGATAGATAGATAGAGAACACTCAATATTTATAATATTTATTGCAAATAGTAAATTCAAAACATAATTGCATAAAATTTGTTACAAAGGCCAACTTATCTCTAAGAGAGATCTTTTCGAGCCAACCTTAACATAGGGTGTTTTAAGTTAGAGAATACAATGCAAGTGCAAAAAATTCCCGTTCCCGTGTCGTGCTTGTCAGCTGCCCGTGGGCCGCACGTGGCCTGGCTTTTTTGTGCTAGTACAGTCGACAGCACATCAAGCTTTACATTTTAGTTGCAAAGTCGCCCATAACGCAACGGAGTAGAGTGCATGGATGTAAAAGATGATTTGCTGTCAACTGCACCTGTTGTAGGCCCTAACTATAAAATCACGACGCGTCGCCGGACAGTTGTAATATCGATAGTCACTTAGTTTGTCTCACTTACCTACATCAAAAGGCGCAAGAAGTTGTAAACGTGCCAGAGTATTTTGTACCTATAGTAGGTGTAACGGTTTACCTTTATGTGTACTAAATTGAGACTGCTATACTATATTTAAAAACCAAACTATATATTTACAACTCAAAAATCATCCAATCTACATATTACAACTATAATAAATAAAATGTATCTACATACAGACAGAATCGTCTGCGCACAATTACTATTAGATAAACTAGTTACGAATACAATGAGCGACGTCACCGACTCGCGATACGAGCGCAGCCGCGACCAGCGAAGGAGACACATACGCCACTAGACATTTGCATTACGGCGAGGACCGCGACAGGTCGACCAATTTAATAACTATGGGATTTATTCCCAACTAATATTTCCTAACTATGATGGTGTGACAGATACTCAGATTTGGAGTAAACCATAAATACCTATAACCTGTGTCAAAATTAAGTGCCAGTATTTCCCCGAATCGGGTGAGTGTTGTGAATATTGTACTACTTAGATTAAGTTAACATAGATAGCTATTAATCACTTTACATGTAGACAATACTAAAAATAAACTAGTTCTCATTATACATTAGTCTAAATAACGTAATAACATTATCTGCATATTCGAATCAGGCTGGGAATATCACGCTTCTAAGAGATTCTGGAAATATCATCTACCCGCTTCCTAAAAAACTCATAGTATACTAGCTAAATTACATTTAATTCTAGCTAATTAAGTTGTAATTTCATATACAATCGCAACAAAAGGCAACTATAACGCTTTCGGTCATATTGTAATTAGTGAAGTACATTTAACTTTCATCATAAGGTTTTGATAATATCATTTCATACTTTGCTTGATCATAAAACTGTTGATTTTGTTTGTGACTGCCACATCCTTTGATCACCATTAAATGCTTTGGGGTTCACTAATATAGCCAACTAAAACGCGAGCATATTTATTCTACAAAAATCCCGATGTCGCAGTCACTTACACGAATTTGGACTTTTTGTGAAACGACTATTTTCCGGGAATTCCAGGGACCAAGTCTGGGGTTCGATTTGGGGCTCACCAACTTTCACTTACACGCTCCTGCGCGTATCCGGTAGACCTGCGTTGCAGACCCTAATCCCGGAACCTGGAACTTCTGCGTGCTGCTTCGACGTGGACTACGTGCCGTTACACAGTGCAGGGAAGTGACCCCAATTACAAGGACATTGCTTCACACTAATTGCCAGCCAACAATAAACCCGCGACCTAGTCGAGTCTACTTCCCTCTTTTAATAAATAATTGTAAATTTTATTCCGGGTTGTTTAATTTCGACCGGCTTCTATCTACCTACATTCTTGCGACGCTAAACCGTCACAATGGCGCCCAATTTAGGTATTTTCTGAGCTGAGCATATGAAGCAGGTCCTTGGCATTTGTTTTTCTTTGGTTTTCATGGGTGTTGGTGGCTATATAATCATCACTTTTAACTATACTACTAGATTTGTTAGCTTGGTGTTATTAAGCCTAATTTTAAGGTTTATTTGAGCAGTTGTTTGGTACGTGGTTGCCCTAATTCTAATTGCTTATATTTACAATAAGTAAATTATACACAATACTTAAATATATAAACCTATTATAACTTAATTTAATAAATACAATATTCTAACTACCTATTACTCATACCACATACTTAGCAACTATACAATCACTGCTTTTCAATCATTTGTAATCACAACACATACCCTATTCTGAGGAAAAGTAAACATGTCGTATCCGATTAAGTATCTGTCACTCCAAAAAGCTGAACTCGAATACGAGGTCACCCTTAGAGGTGGTACAGGCGGCTCTGTACAAGACCTTCGTAGTCAGATTGTTAAATTAGGTATAGCCCCTGAGGATATTTTGGAATCTCACTTAGAGCCTGTGGTTGACCTGGACGCAGTCAAGGAAAGTCTAACAAAATCTCAAACTATGCTGTCGTCCCTAAAAAGTAAATTTGACAAAACGTTGTTCTTGCGCACTGAAAATTTACTGCATCATATTTACCACAGACTTAAACGCATCACAAATGTCAGTGCTCAGGTAGTCGATCAGCATAAATCGAATCGCGCTGTATTTAACAACCAGTACAAAGAAATCACAGGATTAAGACCAGGTTCAAATTCTGGTGCAGGTTCAAGCTCAGAACCTGAAACTACAATGGTTACTTGCGATCGTAATCTGTCCTCTGATTTGGCAAAATTAAAATATTCTGGCAAATCCTGTGTTTTTTCTTTCATACAAAGAGTGGATGAATTTGTAGACGCTAGGAACATCTCGAAAGACCGGTTACTAAAGTTTGCATATGAGATTTTTACGGACGACGCACTACACTGGTTCCGTAGTATTAGACAAAGTGTGCAAACTTGGGACGACGTTGTCGTACAACTAAAACAAGATTTTAGTCAAAAGGACTATGACTACCGCCTTTTGGCTGAAATTCGGTCCCGTACTCAGGGTGAGCTCGAAAACATCTCAATTTACCTGTCTATTATGCATGGCATGTTTTCGAGGCTTAGCAAACCACTGTCTGAAGATGATAAATTAGAAATTATTTTACATAATATCAGACCATGCTATGCTAGCACTTTGACAGCTTCTCCCGAGATCAAGGACCTGAAGTCTTTGAAAAGTGTGTGTTCTAACTATGAGAACATACATTCACGTATGTCTCTATTTCATGAGCCTCCTCGCGTGACTTCGGAAACTGTAGCACCGGAGTTCGCCTACACTAAACAACAAAAATCTAGCCACTACTATCCTAATAAAAGCTACCAAAGTGCTTACTATAATGAAAAATATAAGGGTTATACTACTCCTAACAAAGATAATAACTACACAAATACTTATCACTACAACAATAAACCTAAAATTACACAAGAAAGACCTACAAGTACCAATGCATTACAAGTGACACCGAGAAGCTCTAAGTATGCCCATACAACTCGAAAATATTGTCCAAGGTGTCGCAGTGATACTCATTCTCTAAAAGAGTGCAAGCAGCCACATTTTGATATATGCTTTAAGTGTGGAAACAAAGGCATTCGCTACCCTGACTGTACCACCTGCAATCCTAAACCTACTCACTCAAAAAACTGAATTTAGTGGATTGTAGTGAACGTGAAGCTGACAGCAAACCTAATAGTAACCTTGATAAAACAGATTGGAAATCTTGGCTTGATTTTATATCTAAATTTTTCTCTTGTTATTCTGTCACTTCAATCCACGATTCACATAATGCGATAGAGCATGAAAACAGCAGACCATACGTCGCTGTTGATATAAACGGTATAACTATCAATGGTTTATTGGACACTGGTAGTAGTGTCACAATTCTCGGACAAAATTATCATACCAATTTCTTAGATGCTGGTTTTAGATTTGATAACACTGAACTTTTAAATTTTGTCGCTGCAGGTGGGCAAAAGATGAATAATGTTGGTATCATAAATTTACCTGTCTCGTTTTTGGACCAACTACACATTCTAAAAGTTTACGTTGTACCAGAGATTCAAAATCCCTTGATTTTGGGCATGGATTTCTGGAGGCTTTTTAATTTGTTCCCTAAACATCTGGACTCAATCATGATAGGTAAAGAGACTATCACTCCAGATATTTTATCGATTAATACCCCTACACACATATGTGATTACGACCACCTTTCTACAGAACAAAAAGTTACGGCTGATCATATCACAGCACAGTTTCGTGACATCTCATATGAAGAACGTGGTCTTGGCCGCACAAGTCTAATTACTCACGGTATCGATACTGGGAATGCTGCTCCTATACGTCAAAGGTACTACAGAATGTCACCTGAAAAACAACGTTTACTAGTTATTCAACTTGACGAAATGTTACGAGAAAACGTAGTAGAACCTTGCGAAAGCCCTTGGTCATCTCCTGTACTACTGACGCCTAAAAAGAATGGTGAACTAAGGTTCTGCTTAGACAGTCGTAAGCTTAATGCCGTTACTGTGAAAGATGCATACAGTATTCCGTACATTTCCGAAATACTTGATAATTTACGAGACGCGAAGTATCTCTCTAGTTTAGATCTTTCAAAAAGTTTCTGGCAGATTCCTATAAAGGAAGAAGACCGGTGTAAGACGGCATTTTATATTCCTCCTAAGGGTACATTCCAATTTACCTCTATGGCGTTCGGTCTTACTAATGCCCCTGCCACGCAACAGCGATTGGTTGACATGTTGTTCTACGGTCCAGAGTTCGAAAATAAAGTATTTGTTTACATTGATGACATTATCATTGTTTCACCGACCTTCGAACAACATATCTCCCTACTAGTCCGTGTTCTGGAAAAACTAAGATTGGCGAATTTGACAATAAGTTACAAAAAGTGTCAATTTTTCAGAAACAAACTAAAATACTTGGGTTATGTGGTGGATCATAATGGACTACATCCAGATCCCGAAAAAGTAGAAGCTATTATAAATTACCCTACCCCTACTAATCGCAAGGAGGTACGTCGATTCATAGGCACAGCATCGTGGTATCGTCGATTTATACCTAACTTCAGTACAATAGCTTCACCACTTAATAAATTAACCTCCCTTGCTAAAAACTCTCCTCCATTCAATTGGTCTTCTGACGCCGAAAAAGCCTTCCGCACTTTAAAAGAAGCTCTTATAACTTCACCAGTATTATCATGCCCCGACTTTTCACAAGCATTTCAAGTGCATACGGATGCAAGTGATTTCGGTGTTGGCGCGGTTCTGACACAGATTTTAGAAGGCGAGGAGAAGGTCATTGCCTACATGAGCAAGTCCCTCTCTACCAAAGAACGAAATTACAGTGCTACGGAAAGGGAGGCCCTAGCAGTCTTGACAGCTATCGAACACTGGCGATGCTACTTGGAAAACGGCAAAACGTTCACTGTGTACACTGACCACTCGTCCTTAAAATGGTTCTTGAATTTAAATAATCCCACAGGTCGTTTAGCTCGTTGGGGTGTTCGTATGTCCTCATTCGACTTCGACATCAAACATCGTCGTGGCTCAGAGAATGTAGTCCCTGACAGTCTTTCCCGTTCAGTACCAATAGCTACAATAGATCAGGACTCTTCGAATCACCACATGTTCTACTCTACAGGTGACAGTTGGTATCTCAACATCTACCACGGTTGCCAAAACGCTCCAACATCGTTTCTTAACTATAAAGTAACTAATGGTAAACTTTTTAGATATAAAAAGAGTTTGAATCCCTTAACTCATGAGTTTGAGTGGAAAGAAGTTATTCCTGTCGAGTACAGATCGGACATAATTACTAGAAATCACACTGACCCTACTTCAGGCCACTTTGGCATATATAAAACTCACAAACGTCTTTCCTTAAATTATTTTTGGCCAGATATGCACCGCGATGTCTCCAAATTTGTAACTACTTGCGACACATGTTGTGCTCACAAATATCCTGCACATGCTACACTTGGCATCATGGGCCGTCCTAAAGACTGTTCAAGACCGTTCCAGATGCTGAGTATGGATCTAATAGGTCCCCTACCACCGTCACGAAAACAAAACACATTTATATTTGTAGTCCATTGTTGTTTTTCAAAATATTGTCTAATGTTCCCTATTCGCCGCGCAACTTCCGAGATAATAGCTAAGTTACTCGAGGAAGAAGTTTTTCTTGTTCACGGTGTACCCAGCACTGTATTAATGGACAACGGAAAACAATTTGTGGGTAATATTCTAAAGCAACTATATAAAAAGTACAATATCCCTAACGTCATGTTCACGCCTAAATACACGGCCCAGATTAACAGCGTTGAACGCTACAACAAGACCCTTTTAACAGCAGTATCTACCTACGTTGAAAACGACCATAGATCTTGGGACTGTAACCTATCAAAAATCCAATTTGCCATGAATTCATCGGTAAATGAGGTGACTGGTTATACGCCGGCATTTTTGGTATATGGGCGTGAATTAGTTACAACTGGCTTGCATTATATCGATACGGAGCTCAGCGATGATATAATTTTCACGCCAAGGGACGAATACGCTGAAAATTTAGGTAACTTAAGAACTATATTCGAAAAAGTACAATTGTGCCTAACTAAAGCCCATTCAAGAAATAGTGGTCACTATAACCTGCGCCGTAAAGACGTAAATTTTAACGTAGGTGACATCATTTGGAAGAAGACATTTTTCCTAAGCAACAAAAACAAAATGTTTTGTAAGAAGCTTGCTCCGAAGTTTACGAAGTGCAAAATTGTAAAGAAAAAGTCTAATTTAGTATACGAACTCGAAGATATGACCGGAAATAATATAGGAGACTGGCATGTCAAAGATTTCAAATTAACTAACTATAAGCAATAATAGAATATGTAAGTACCCTGTGTAACTCGTGTTACTATCTCTGCGCCAATAGTCTGATTTAATCCACAGGCCCACTAATAATATATTTTCCTGAAGTTGATGTGTTATTTGTTTAAAAAAAAAAGAATCGTGTCCTCTACCGGATGACGGAGTATTTTCCTATACAGTAGGTACCTTTCAGTGTACTGTAAGTAGGATCCTATGTCTACTACATAGACAAATAATAAAAGAATGACAGCATATACAGCCTTGATACTGTGGGTAATAATTGGCTAACCTTATATCCATCAATAGTTATATAAGAGTATTTTGTTACTCACTACAGCAAAATACTCAATCTGTATGGACGCAATAACACACATTATACGTGTCTATTGCCTGTTTAGCGTGAAGTATGAATGATTAGGGGAGGAATGTTGAGAGAGAGGCCTGAATGATAACTAGTATATCTATTGAGCAGCATAGAGAGATAGCGGATTTTTTTTTTTTCTTTCAGCAAAAATCCTAACCTAAAAAAGGGGGTATGTAACGGTTTACCTTTATGTGTACTAAATTGAGACTGCTATACTATATTTAAAAACCAAACTATATATTTACAACTCAAAAATCATCCAATCTACATATTACAACTATAATAAATAAAATGTATCTACATACAGACAGAATCGTCTGCGCACAATTACTATTAGATAAACTAGTTACGAATACAATGAGCGACGTCACCGACTCGCGATACGAGCGCAGCCGCGACCAGCGAAGGAGACACATACGCCACTAGACATTTGCATTACGGCGAGGACCGCGACAGGTCGACCAATTTAATAACTATGGGATTTATTCCCAACTAATATTTCCTAACTATGATGGTGTGACAGATACTCAGATTTGGAGTAAACCATAAATACCTATAACCTGTGTCAAAATTAAGTGCCAGTATTTCCCCGAATCGGGTGAGTGTTGTGAATATTGTACTACTTAGATTAAGTTAACATAGATAGCTATTAATCACTTTACATGTAGACAATACTAAAAATAAACTAGTTCTCATTATACATTAGTCTAAATAACGTAATAACATTATCTGCATATTCGAATCAGGCTGGGAATATCACGCTTCTAAGAGATTCTGGAAATATCATCTACCCGCTTCCTAAAAAACTCATAGTATACTAGCTAAATTACATTTAATTCTAGCTAATTAAGTTGTAATTTCATATACAATCGCAACAAAAGGCAACTATAACGCTTTCGGTCATATTGTAATTAGTGAAGTACATTTAACTTTCATCATAAGGTTTTGATAATATCATTTCATACTTTGCTTGATCATAAAACTGTTGATTTTGTTTGTGACTGCCACATCCTTTGATCACCATTAAATGCTTTGGGGTTCACTAATATAGCCAACTAAAACGCGAGCATATTTATTCTACAAAAATCCCGATGTCGCAGTCACTTACACGAATTTGGACTTTTTGTGAAACGACTATTTTCCGGGAATTCCAGGGACCAAGTCTGGGGTTCGATTTGGGGCTCACCAACTTTCACTTACACGCTCCTGCGCGTATCCGGTAGACCTGCGTTGCAGACCCTAATCCCGGAACCTGGAACTTCTGCGTGCTGCTTCGACGTGGACTACGTGCCGTTACACAGTGCAGGGAAGTGACCCCAATTACAAGGACATTGCTTCACACTAATTGCCAGCCAACAATAAACCCGCGACCTAGTCGAGTCTACTTCCCTCTTTTAATAAATAATTGTAAATTTTATTCCGGGTTGTTTAATTTCGACCGGCTTCTATCTACCTACATTCTTGCGACGCTAAACCGTCACATAGGTATAAATACTTTTTGAAGTGTCGATGAGCGTAGCGTAACCAATCTTCTGATTGCCGGTACCCCTATTTACTTTGTGGTTCAGAGACGCTTGAACGGAGCCGTTTGTGATCCAAATTACCCGTCGCTCGAATTTCCAATATCAATTCCGTGGAGAGTGAGCGAACCATTCGTACAAGTTGTACAAATCATTCCACATCCTCGGATCGGCTAAATGGTTTGGAATGTTTTTAGGCTTAGACATTCGACATGAAAGCCGCAAAAGACTGGCACTGGTAGTTTGGTATTGGTAGTTTGAAAATTTCATATTGTTCGGTACTTTTCTAAACTGAGAATTCCGAAGTTGACTGTAACGAGTGACATTTTTAGATCAGCAACATATTAAGCAAGCTATCAATGTAAGATATTTTGAGAAGAATAAAGATAATATCGTCAGTTCCAATGTAAAACTCACTAAGTGACATGTTGACACAAAATGAGATTTTGTTAGTTTTGTTTCTTTAAAGAGAAAATCTACGACAAGAAAAAACACTAAGTGCGTGTTGTGCTCCATTTGTCACGTGAAAAATGTTTAACTCCAAAGCTTCTGTAATCCCTTTGCAGATAAAACTGATTTGGCACTTAATGAACTTTGCCTGAAATTATGCCACAAAAAGAGTTTTAACTTTGAAACAACGATATGTACTTCCAATTAATCGACTTCAAAAATGGAGGAGGTTCTCAATTCGTCGGAATCTTTTTATTTTTTTTTTTTTTTTTTTTTTTTATACAGTATGTTTTCTGAATGGGTTGATGATGATGATGATGATGTTTCCCGATTACTCGAAGATGCCTGGAGCGGTTTGAAATTATTATTATTTTGTTTGAAACGGTAGACTTCGCAGATGGTTCCATAGTCATCAAAACAGGATATTATGATGGGATCCTGGAGAAATCGAGGGAAGTCCTCAAATTTTAAAAGCACAGTTGTTTCGAGTTGGGTATTTTTTATAGTAACTCGTGCATTTGTTTTCGGAAAACACAATTTGGTGGAGTCGTAGTGATATTAAAAAAATGTTGAAATGTGCAAACAATCTGTGACTATGTTCACGTTACCACCAAAAAGATCTTACCCACTTTTATGCATTTAGGTTTTACATCGGAATGATATCGCTGTACCTACATGATTATATTAATTATTTTATTTTTTAAATAAGACATACATTCATAAACTCACGCCGGTATTCTGAGGGGATAGGCAGAGATCAGGATTTGCTACTTGCCATGATCCTGACAAAAGTTTTAGGCTATATTTATCCATTTCGGATACAATTTTATCTTCAATCAATCAGCTCATACGAACAAACAACGCAATATTCCTGTACCTACTTTAAACTTAAAGGTCGTACATATTCGTTTGAACTATTTCTGTGTCTTTAGTGCTGTAGTGTTTTGAAGTCGGTTTTTTTTATTTAAACGTCATCTATTTTAAAACACAACGTTCGCTCGCACAACGCCATCTATTATAACTTAAAATAAATATTATCCCACGGGAATGCATTACCGGGATATCAAGTATGCTATGTCTCAATTCAGGTTTTTTTCTATCTGTACGCCAAATTTCATGTGAATTCGTTCAGCCGTTATTTCGTGATTGCGTAACAAACATCCAAACCTCGAAACGTCTTCACAAACTTTCACAAGTAGGTTAGAATATCTTTACAGGGGACCCAGATCATAGATAAGAATGTATATACCCAGATAGGTACATATGCCAACTTAACCGTATAGTTGGGCGCACCAAGATACAAAAGATATAACCATAAATTTTGCATCATTAAGCTGTAAGTAGTACAGTATCAATTAGCTAAAGCTACGTCCAACAGTACAGCCAACCGCACGCCAACCTTCACAAGCTTGCCCTCTATGCAGTTAGGTTACGGGGAATTTTGCAGCAAAACTGTAAATGTTGATCAGCTGTAGACTGCACATCAAGCTCTTCCGTCAGACGTCAAGAGGCAGGATTTATCCCGTCGCGTGCGGAAGCGGACGCGCTATGCCCACCCTATGCGCATTAGGTAGATCAATCAACACACAAGTCTGGTTACCTACAACCCATTCTATTACTCACTAGAACTGAGGTCACCAGCTGCGTACAGTGTTGGAAAACTGGTGAGCTTCAAAGAAATTGTCGTGGTGTATAATGAGGGGTCAACAACTATTGCTGGGCAACTCTCCATATGAACCGGTGCCAAATGTGACGAGTGATTCTAATGCACTGTCTATGAGCAACGTTTGGATTGAACAAATATTTTCGGTTATGCGATTAAATTTTAGGTTAAAATGATATTCGCTTAAATCAATCAAGTTACTTACATACGTACGTTAAGAAAGTGAATTAATTCCTGATACCTCCAGGTAAAACTTAATAAGAAAGTACAGTTTTCCTTGCATTTTCAGACAGTTTTCCGAAAACCTTTTTCAATCCATAAAATCAAACTCAGCTCAAAAATGTTTTCATAAAATGTTTAATTCAATATGAAATAGAATCATCATCAGCCACTTGACGCCCACTGCAGGGCACAGGCCTCCCTCGTGGTTTTCATAACCACGAGGGGTTTTGCCATAATCGCCACGCTTGGCAGGCGGGTTGGCGATCGCAGTATGCAGTTGGAACCTCAGGAAGCAGCAGCGTGCCCGTCTCCTGGTAATTTATTTCCTTAGTCGCCTTCTACGACATCCACGGAAGGAAATGGAGTGACGCTATTCTTAATCCGGCGCCACACGGAACGTGACATATAATATACCGCACAATGAACGTCAAGATAAATTATGATTATTTTGCCATAAAGTAGGTAGGTAGTTGCAGTTTGTATCCAAGAACGTTTTACCCAATGGACCCGACACAGTTGACGTTTCTGCCTATTCCCCGCGTGCCATTTAGCGTGGTTAAATGACCACGGTTCTGAATTTTTATTTACATCGACAGATTAGAAAGAAAAAAATACAAGTGTGACATCAGACGAATTGCGCAATAGCACCAAAACAGCTAATTTTTCTTATCACCCATAAGTATGATTTTGCTTTCTATATGCGGTATTTCTTTAGTAAATTAATAAAAAGTGCAACATAAACAACATATAATACGCCGAAATTAAAAAGTGTCATGTTTATTACAATATAATGGCACTTTGACATTCTTTAATTTATGGTACAATACCATTCATTCAGACCTCATTCCGTTCTTTATGAGTATTTTTTTCTTGCAATAGGGCTTAACACAGTCGATAAAATATTTCGATATTTCAATAGTCTTCACACCAGAGACGTAAAATTATGTTTTTCTATCGCTCGGTGTCGACTCCCTCGTTGATCTAGCGGTTTGAGTGGCCACCGTACATTTGTACACATATCGTTAGTCTGGGTGTATTTCCACGTTTGTGATGTCGTTGCCTGGTTACCATAGCACAGGGTATCCTAATTTGGGACCGGGACAAGTTAATATATTATGTGGAAGTTATTTAATATTTATTTATTTAGTTTTATTATGTATGCCCAGTAGATCCGCCAAGAAAAAGAAAATAGATGGAAGCGGTTCATAGAGAGCAAATTTGGATTCCCAACAAACACCACAGAATATGCAGCATTTATTTCGAATCGAAATATTATAACAAAACCGCAACAAAACAGAGAAAACTACAAAAAATTCTCTCCCAACACTGCATTTGCTAGAATTTGGAAGTGTATTTTAAGTATTGTTGACACTTTTTTTCTATAGTTAGTTTTAGTAAAAAGTTGTTTACAAAATTATTAATTTTAGTATCAAATTTTCTCTATCAAGAACTAGTTAAAGGATAAGAAAAATATGTCTGGATTTTGTAGTTGTTAAAAGATTCATTATTTGTAAGTATGCAACCATTCCATAATTTCTGTTATTGCTTACGCCGCAGTTATGGTTATAGATGACCATTTGTAAATATGTATTTAATTTAAAATTTCTGTTATTGTTTGCGCCGCAAATATTTATTTCGTTTTTAAAATTGTCTTTTTGTAAATAAGTACGTAAATTCAGAATTTCTGTTACTGAACGAGCCGCAGATATTTTGATAGTTCTTAAAATTGGTCTGTTTGTAACTATGTAAGAAATTTTGTAATTTCTGTTATTGCTGGAGCAGCAGTTTTTATTTTTGTTAGTATAATTTGCATAGCTACCTATAACTTATGCTATTTCCATATAACGTATGTTGCTAATAGCTTTCATTGACACCAGATTCTTCTAAATAAGTCGAGACCTTGGCTATAAAAATAAAAATAAAACAGAAAAAAACAGCTCTTCCTTGCTTTTTCCTTACAAACAACAAGTAAAAATTTGTTGTACAAAATGGAAATAACACTGTCCTTACAAAAATAAGTAAGCGTAAGCTACTAACTAGTACTTCTTTATTACCTACAAAATACCTAGAACTGCATAGAGTTTATCCTATTCCTCATTCAAAAATTTCGTTCATTCATCATCATCAACCCATTATGTCCCCACCGAGGGGCACGGGTCTCTTTCCTGAGGAAGGTATAGGCCATACTCCACCACGGGGGCCAAGTCTAGTTTGGTGGAGGCTTGTAGACTAGTGGCTCGTCTACTGTCAGAAGTTGTCAAGCCGCCCTAAGGCCTCTGACTTGGCTTAACGACTGCCATCTATCGACGGCAGCCGGCACCAACAGCTTAACGTGCCTTGCGAAGCACGGAACCGCTCGGAAAAATGCCACTAGCGTTAGGCATAGACGGCGACCCATCCATGCACTGAACGCGCCCTGTGTTGCTTAACCTTCGTGATCGTTTAAGATCACTCAGGCAGCCGGGGCTACGATAATATATTTCATCATTCATTCATCATTTCTCGATAATATTTTTATCGACATTTGCAAGCTCTAAAGTGATATTTTGACAGTAGCAGCTTCCTCCCGCCCCCTAAAAGTGGGTCGCATGTGCTTTCCTACAAAATGTCGGTCATGTCATATCCCGTGGCTATAATATCCTTGTTTGTATCATATTGAATGCATAGGAAATCAGCTCTGTATCATTCGCAGAATAAATAATAACTTGTGCGCTGAACGTACCTAACGACCGAGATTTGTCTGCCGTATACACTGATCACAACGTACGTGACTCTACTTCTAATCAGTTTTGGTACGTGTTTGCGTAGATTAGGTTTGCTACGTCGAAAGTTAAAGTTTTAGATAAGTCCTAGAGTTGTGTGAGATTAGTAGACGAGACGGCAGTGAAGGACAAAAATTTGATTGTGCCATTGTAATTCTCTCTGGACACTGACCTCCATTAGATACATCCGTGGTGCCTACCTACCGGTAGCTACCATAGAGGTAAGTTGTCTCTCTACAAAGCTACCACAGAGGTCAGTCTGTCTAAAAAAAATTTATAGGCTTGTTTGGCTCAAGAATAGTGAAACCACAGATAAAGGAAAAAAGTGAAGAGTGTTCTCTTTATAATGTTATGGCCAAGTTGGCCATAATATTATATTATTATTACTTTCAGTATGTAGCTCATTTTAGTATATTATAATGTATGGGATCAGGCGTTAGTTTGCGGAAATCCATAATAGCATTAAAATCAAAATGTGTACATTTTAATGCTTTAGTACTATATAATCAATCTGCATCAATAAATGTGTAGGGTTTTATCTAACTGAGCAGCCGACCACACTTTGAAATCTCAACTCTCTTATCACAAATCCAAAGTGCAAATTTCCTAATTGAATTGAATTCCTCTGGGAGCCCGAATGAACCTCTGAGAGTCGAGTTTCAAGATTGAATGGCGACGACAAATGTTGTCAGTACACATTTATGACGAATCGATTTATCG
Source organism: Yponomeuta malinellus (assembly GCA_947308005.1). Classification (NCBI taxonomy): domain Eukaryota; kingdom Metazoa; phylum Arthropoda; class Insecta; order Lepidoptera; family Yponomeutidae; genus Yponomeuta; species Yponomeuta malinellus. The sequence goes on from OX370994.1 coordinate 7,659,008, forward strand.
TGTCTGTCGGCAACCATTTACTACACAATGGAAGGACTATAAAATCGCAAACACTGGCCAATATGAATTCAGATATAAAGATAAAAGTCAACTCATTGAATTTGAGTGATTGATCACTTTATTTTAAATCGAATGAATATTTATTGTAGGATACCCTGTTCGTCCATAAGTATCTGTATTGAACTCATGATTTAATGGGGATGGCAACACGAAACACAAATTACAGATGGCGCCACTGAGATTTGTTTTATTAAATAAGTGATGCTTATTTTTATATTGATTGGATGCAATTGAACTTAATTTAATTACTATTTATTTATATACAAAGCTGCATTTTCGTTGAGCCACAGGAAAACAAACCCAGTGACAAAATTAATGTGTAAATATATTTTTTCTCGCTCGAGCATAAAACAATAATTTCATTAAACTTTCGAAGCAGAGCCCGAGCTCCGGCGGCGGCGGCGGCGGCGCTCCTCATTTCCGGTACCAATATGGCGTTCGATTTCCGGCGCCTACTCCCGTAAACGGTTTATACGGCGGATTACATGGAACGTTTATTTTAATCAGCCGAGCGTCCGACTGCAAATGCCGACTGTCGAATAAACTTTGTGTGTGTGTGACTATAGCGACAGCAATCCTTATGTGTACTGACAATAATATAAACTTATTTTTATGACGCCATCCTAAACCAGTCAGCGGAAACTAACCTTATCTTTGCTTTGTACAGTTATGCAAGCAATTAATATTAATTTAAATACAAAACGTATAGAAACAATAAGGGTCCCTTTTATTTGGTGTCTCACAAGGGGAGGGCGAGTTTGTTTAATAATGATAATTTATGTGCATAATATCATATGAGAGTTCTCCGTTTAATTTTTGCGATAAGAGGCATTCAGTGATGGTTAAAAACATGGATGTCTAAGTAGCGCAAAATATGACCCCACGTTCAATTGTGGGAAGGTGGGTGGGGCTTGTGAATTGTGTTATCGATCGCAGCGAGTTCAGTATTACCCGGCAAAATATCTATGCACATGCCACCATCAGCGTCAGATAGCTATCTAGATATTTCAACGGGTTATACATCATGAAGTCAATGATAAAACCAATCATAAGTTACGCTGTCATTTACTATCGCCCAATCAACGTTCACGTCGTCACGCATGGCGTACAGAATGAACCAATCATAGACTGATTTACTCTACAGCACATCTTACGCTCATTTTATTGGTAGAGACTAATCGAGAGGACAGGGGCCGTTTTTGAGAGTGAATTTTGTAGGAATAAATACTTCTATGGTTTTTTATTCGTAGGAAGCATTCTCATGGATCATCGTACATACTAACGGGAGGTCTTATCCGGAAAAATGTGAGAGATTCAGTCGTGATTAATTCTTGCAGCATGAAATACATTTTACACAAATCGATACCATTTAATAGCAAGGTACTAAGTTACAGATTAGACAACACATGTCATAATGACGGTAAGCATCTAGTTATCTAAGTTTAGTACATTTTTTTAAGTTGTAGTACCAATACAACTTACTAACTGTGAAGGAAAACATGTGAGGAAACCTGCATATCTGAGGTGTTCACACACCGCAGCGCTTGAAAGTACCAATCCTCGGTGCGCGTGGTAATAATTACCATTATTAAGCCCACTCTCTATCTCTCTCTCTCGCTCTCTCCAAGAAGGCCTGTAGTCTGCAGTGGAACGCATTTAGGCTACATAAAAAAAACTTCTGTACACATATATACATACGTAAACTCACGCCTGTCTCCCAGATGGATAGGCAGACACCAGGGACTGCTATTTGCCACAATTCTGACAAATCACTTTCGCTTCCTCAAAATTCATTAGTCGTTGCGGTAAAAATATGGTATGTGCTTAAAAACTTCCGTGTTGTCTAATAAATAACAATGCTTAAATCCAAACGCAATTCCCAATTTCAATTCATAAGGACCAATAGTAACAAAAACACCACCCCAAATTAACCTCAAAAGGCTGGCCCACAGCGAAAGCAAATTTTCATCCGCATAACCAATGCAACGTAGTAAATTCCAGTCTAGGTATATCTACCCTGGGCAGCGTAGCTTAGTGTACCGTATCCGTAGTATTGTAGCAACGTAGAGCGCGGCTCGTAGCGCGTAGCACTCACTTTCCTTCGTGTCTCGCCGACTCCGCCCCCGACTGATCAATGGAGTACGCCAATCAACTTTCGTTTTGTGATTTCATCAACTTCAATAGCTTTTTTAGTCAGTTAGGGCACTGTATTATTTGAGTACTTGATTGTTACTTTTGTGAAATTCAGCCTTTTCGAGAATTAGATGTTCGTGGTGTGCGTAATAGGTAGGTAAATAAGGTATGTATGTACACACTGCGATATGGCATGGTTAATTAAAGAAAGGGACTGCATAACTATTTGTCTCTCGCTCACACAACATAGACGGTAATGACGTTGAGAGGCAAACAGTTGTCAATCCCTTTCCTTAAATAACAGTGAACAAGCCACTTAGCTAGCTGTTTAGGTACTTTATTCGTCCCATTTCTTCAACACACACAATATGAGAAAATACGACAAAGCAAATAGGTAATTTCTGTAACAAACTGTAATACACATAACAACAGAAACAAGCCAACTCTATTGAACGGAAGTTTTGTTTTTCTTTTATGAAAGCGAGATGTAGAAAGGTACAGAAAAAGAAAGGATACAATGCAATAAAATTAATGCCATGTAATTATCATATTTTGTAATTGTCTTTTCTGGCTATGCAATAAAGTGGTTTCTATCAATTATTGTATGCAACGTGTATTATAAATTAAAGAAAATAACTAGCCGCAATCAATTTTTATATTTTGCTTAAAATTATCTGACTATTAGATAGCAACGGTTATGATTTTAGCAGTCTTTGCCTGTGTTAGGGAGACACCCGTATTTTCCTATGTTTGACTATGAAATTATTTGAAATAGTGGCAGTAAAGGTCCCTATATAAAATAAAATACTTAAGACATACTCACATTTATATTTATTGTCAATTAGTTAGCATAGCACATTGTCAATTAGTTAGCATTATTACAGTAAACAACCCACAGAAGATAACAAAATTTTTACTCTAGTAATTTACTTTACAAAATTACAACTAAGTACTTCCCGCCAAAAAAAAGCAAGCCAAGATGGCGCCTCCCTTTCTTTTTTTCCGTGACGTCATCACATGAAGGTTTTATACCCTCATGTTTATCCAAATTTCAGTACTAATCAATTAATTAGTATTAGTTAGTTAATACTCTTAAGCTGTTACGAATACAATAAGTATTCGTGGTTAACTATTAATAGGTAAGTATTTAACCTTCTCAGTCCTGACCTTGAAAATAACAATTGAAAACCATTGTTATTTTCAAGGTAAGGACTAAGGAGGTTAAGTCCTAAAGCATCGCTATCACATGTAACCTATACATGTATGTATGTTTGTATTTACGGATGTCTCCCCGCAGTAGCGCCTAAACTACTCATCCGATTTTGATGAACGAGGCGTAAATCTCGTTTGTTATTATGGTCCATTTTGACTGCCTCATTGGTCTAGCGGTAACGCGCTTGGCTATTTATTATTATTAATTTATATGACGGATGTTACATTAACATCAACAGAAGCTACAGACAAAACTTTATATCTATTTAATTAATTAATTAGCCCATAAACAGAGCCCACTGTTGGGCAAAAGCCTTTTTTTTGCCAGCCCACCCATTTTATTTCAATACACGTAGGTAGGTATGTAGTGCCATAGCTAATAAAACTTTTGACAGTAATTCAGAAGTCAACCTTCTGTTATTCACATTCTATCGGTAATACTAACAACTGTTTTGACTAATTTACGCGTCCATGTCTTGTTAATATCAGCATACATTTTTTTAAGCTTTAATACAGCTAACCTTCTGTATTTTGTCATATTCTAGGTGCAAGTTAGCATAATAGAAACAGACATTTGCACAAATCGCTGTGTAAACAACGTGTAGACTTTACGAAAACATTGAAAGCCTTCTATGTTTTCATAGGTAAGGAAACAACAACATTTGTGTTTTTCGACCTGAATGTACTCGTAGTTATTTTAATGTGTATTATGAGTCGAACATGGTGTGAGCTGAAAAAGTACCGTTCACAGATGAATGATTTATTGCCACAAACAAACATGCTTACATACAATAATTAAAAAATAAAGGAGTATGCGTGTGACAATGACACTATTTCAGCGTTTGCTGTTTCTATTTGAAACAGCGCTGGTTTTCAAATAGCACCTCCACGCCAAATAAAAGAAAACGTGTCATGCAGGTAGGGCTTACTGTTAAAAAAATATATATACATAGAAAAATAGAAATATAAATAACGTTGATGTCAATTTGTAGGTAAAAAAAGTTTAAATTTTAATTGAATTTAATTTAATTTTAATTTAACTAAGTTTTAATTATAATGCGATATAGTCAATAATGTCATTCATGAATAAAAATCTAATACTTATAAAAAATAATGACAGGCTTACTTAATATTATTCTGTTGTTTATGAATAAGAATGCGGCGAAATTTGTGCTTAAAAGAGATTGGAGTAATTATATGAATTGAATATGAATTGGCGCAGAGGTGGCGGCAAATCGTTCGCAAAGATGTACCTCGGCGCTTAAAATCGCCAAACTGCGCGTTTACTCTCTCAAGAGAAGGCTTGTGCCACAGCTTGTAGTGGATAGTATATAGGATGTTTCTGCTTATATTAATAGTACTTTATTAATTTATTTGCTTGTTACTAAGTAAACCTAAAAATAACAGATGATATAAAAGGATGTTCTTTGATTTTAAAAATTAGTGGCCTACTATATTAATAGTAATTATATGGTTACTGCATAACGATCCCACTTGTATTTTGGTAAATAAATGTATGAGGCTATATTCTTATTAAATATGTTTCACTCACGACTAAACAGTTGAATGGGATTGGATGAAACGCCATAACCTGTCAAAATAGAGAAAAGTCAGGTCCTGGGTTACAGCTAATCCTTAGTTTGTATGTTTGGATAGATGATTGTTGCAACGATACCCAAATTATTCTGTATCGCTACATGATTCAATAATCCTGCAGACTACTTCGGTTAACGTTCGTAATTTAGGCACAGTCGACATCAGGTCAACCTTTACATTAAAAAAAACCTACTTAGAGGCTAAAAATTTACATTTACATTACATTTTTGTTTCAAAGTCATCCTTAACGTAACTTATTAGAGTACACATATGTAAAGGTTGATGTGCGGTCGACTGTACGTATGAAAAAAACTAAACCAAAAGAAATGGAAGCAACCAGCGTGCGCATCGTTAGCAAGAGACTGTGGCGCTGTACCGCCTGTTTTTGTTTCAATCCCGAGTCTGTGCGGACTTGTGCCTTCACATAGAGCCTTATTTTCAGTCGCATGTCACGCACAAAGCCGAGAGTGACGTAAAAATATCCTCGCAAAAGAAAATACTGGCTGGCGCGATAATGCTTCGCGCTTTTTTTGAGAAAGCAACTACTGTTTGATATTTGCTCGAAAATGAAGCAGACTCGCTGTCACACCATTTTTTCACCCCAGTGTGACACAGAATAATATTCTCCTGCACATTAACACTGTATGGTGTGACCTGGTGTTACTGGAAATAACCAATAGCATCGTTAAGACTAAGCGTCATTATATATAAGAATAAACAAATAATAGTTCAAAGAAATAATTATATTACCTTCACAATCAAAGTAAGTACAAAAAATGTTTAAGGTCTTAACGTAAAATATTTAGGAACGTTTCTATGGTGATTTCATGCTGTAAAAGACGCATTTCATTGGTAGTTATAAAGTGTATGACAAAATGGTGTGACAGCGAGTCGGCCACAGTAAAAATGTTTTTTTACGTCTTAACCTATGCCAAAGGTGTATCGGTATAAGAAGAATAAACATTTCCTATTAAAAAAAAAATCCCAATCGTTGCAGAGTGACAGTTCACAATTTAAACAGCTTAAACGCTGTCAACATAATTAACCGCCTTTTGTTCGCCGCAAAATAAAATATTTAAGTAATCGCGTTGCGTGCGCGTGTGTACCTTTTGTCGCGTTTGTAAATTTTATCGGGGTCCACGGCTTCGGGCCCACCCCTGTCACCGCAGACTAAGGCAGAGTTCAAGTGTGCGGTGGAGGTCGTTGACATCGAATATTTGGGCCGACGGCTGCCTTTGTTTATAGCGGTACATCCGGATATAGGGCAAAGGCATGAATACCAGAAAATTCGATGTTAATTAACTGCTACTGACACCAATGAACCTGCTTGCGTGGTTGTGCCCTTATAAACAGTTGACTATGACCATCTTCTGTAGGAAAACCAGCTTATGAAGTTTTTAGCGCTCCATCCAAGTTGGTACATACAACATGAAATTAGTTCCGTCCTTTTTAAACAAGATTCTGACATACGGCCGGCGGATTTTTTTTTAAAAATTACTAAGTGCGTTGCTTCATAATTAAAATTACTTCGTAATTAAATTTGACCATCATCCGAAAGCTTAACACTCGTCCAGCACTTGTATAAGTAACTGTACCGGTTTCTGTCATATCGATTTTAATTACTTTCTTTTAAGGGTTAAAGTGAAAGGTTGCAACGGGTGCCACCTAAGCATCAGCATCGGCGATTAGAACGTGAGCTCCGTGATGTTTTCCTTCGCTTTACATTGGCTTCATTCCGCTTTTGTGATGAAACCGTTTTAAACGTGCGGAATTAGAAGAGAAACTTTCTGAAACTTGTCAAGATAACTTAGTTCATTCAAGACTACTCCGCTTTAACTGGACAAAAGCCTTTACTCTTACCCTTTATGTACCAACTCTTGCCAGTAAATGCAAAGCAACGTACCAGTAACTTACCAACTTACCTACACACAATGCAATCTACCTAGATCTCGTCCCGAACTAGGTTTACTACCTCGTACGAGCACCAGGAACAACCACGCAGAATCTTAGACAAACGATGGATTTTCAGATGTAGCCTTGTCATGCACTTACGTTTATGGCAACACTACTTGTTATTTATGTTTATGGATTTTTTTTGCATTTCCTGCTCTCTCTCTCTCCCTATCTCTCTCTTCCTCCGGCGTGTGGTATCTAAATAAATTATCATGCTTGTTACTATGAGCTCAGCCTGTATTTCCATGTCTGCGATGTTCTTGGTCAGCATAGCACAGGGTATCCTAGTTTGGGACCAGGAGAAATGATTGCGTTGCGTGGAAGTTAATATTGCTATAACATTGCACTGTCTACATTCCACTAACCTCCGGATTGTCGTACACTAACAAGCTGTTAATCTACTGTTAACAGCTGTCAATGGTTTTTTTTTTGTATGCACTTTGGTCAATTGACAGCTGTTAACAGTAGATTAACAGCGTGTTAGTGGTACGAGAAACTGGGGGTAGTTATCTTACCCTGAGCCAGCGCTTAACACCTGTACTATCGCAAATCATTAGACGGCCTAACCCTAAGGAAATAAGGCGCGGGTTTCCTCACGAACTTATTGATTAGGGTGTATCCTACGAAAAAAAAAATATTAAAATTAAGTAAGTCCTTACTTTTCCTTAACTTCGCCATCGCTGATTGATGCCGCTGATTCTGTTATCTTCATTTTACCAATTTTCGCAACACCACCAACAGTTAGAGAACCACCGGAGCTTCCAATAAATCACATTTTATACAATTTCAAACACAGTAAAAACCGCTTAAATGATTGGTAATAATGCAAGACTTCAAAGATTTTATTTTGGAAAATTCTATTGTGCGAAATAATACGCGACGGCGAGGCAGCGCGAGCGGGCACAAAATGATACTGAATTAAGCTCGGGAACGCCTGGATCCAACATGGGGGTCTTAACTGGCATAATCCGATGACACTCGACTAGATTGCTGCAATTTCACATCATCTACCTACACGGGACTACGTAGCAGAGCCCTGAGAGGAAACCGGTCCACGTTTACTGACCGTTGATAGAGTTCTTCTGGCTGCCTCGTTGGTCTATCGGTATTACGTCCGTTTACCATGCCGGAGGTCATTCGATCGATTCCCACAGGGGGCCACCTAGCAAATGTACAAATGCCCTCAGTCTGGGTGTATTTCTTGGTTTGGTTGGGTCGGGTTTATGATGTCCTTGCCTGGTTACCATAGTTTGGGACCAGAACGTGTGATTGTGTTGGGTGGAAGTTATTATTTCTTATTATTTATTTATTATTATTATTCTAAGAAGTCTCCTTCTTGTTTTAGTGAACTGCCAAGTGTTATAAAATAAAAGCTACATTTTATAGTTTACACATAATTACATATACTCACGCGTGTGTGGCGGAGGGGTAGGTTTGCCACGATCCTGACAAACCTCTATCGTTTAAAATTAATAATACTTTTATATTGTTGATGCTTTTAATAATTTTAATTCAATGTTAATAGTTTATGTAATTTATTTATGTAATACTTAGGAAAACTAGTGACCGAACCAATATAATATTACAAAGCCGAGATAAAAACAGAGTCGATAAAATTTTCCACAGATAACTTATAAAGAACAATGTTACATAATGGTTATAAACAAATCGATTACTTCATTTCATTTCATTTCATTTATTTATTGCATGTCATGGTTATAAAACAGGTGGTAATAATAATTTCAAAAATAATTCATGCTCTACATGACACCCTGTGAGGGCACTACAATTTCTTAAATCTAATTATCATGCTACTATACTAATACTTATGAAACTACTTATTTACAAATATATTTACAATTTATCTATAATTTAAATTTAATCATCTAACATTTACAGTTACATACATTTATTCGTATTCATATTATTTATATAATTACTATTTTATACACAACCTTATTTGATTTGATTTATTTAACTTAGTTTACCATTATAATACTCATTAATTGTATAGAAGCTCTTTTCTACTAAATACTGTGTAAGCTTAGTTTTGAAAATATGTAATTTCTTTGTGTATTTGATATCCTCTGGTATGTTATTGTAAATTTTAGCAGCCATTGCAAAGGGACCAGAGTTTACTAGCTCTAATTTTGATGTAGTTGTGGCTAGCCGAGCTTGAGGTCTTAAACCTGCTGGGCGTGTATGTTGCGGGAACAAGCTTGGGTTATTAGCTACGAACATGCACAGTTCTAAAATATATATTGATGTCAGCGTGAGTATTTTATATTCTTTAGTAGCTTCTACAACTTGTTCTTGAGTCAATATTGGCGAGAACCCTGATGCATTTTTTTTGTAACGTAAATAGTTTATTTGCGTCTGTACTGTTACCCCATAATATTATTCCATAACGAAGCCAGGCCTGTGCGCATGCATAATATGCACATGTGGTCGTTTTTAAATCTGTAGTCCTTTTTAGTTCAGAGAGGGCGTATATGAAACTGGAGAGTTTGCTGGCAACTTTTTTGATGTGATCTTTCCAGTTTAAGTTGGTATCAAGGGTTATACCTAACAGACAGTGCGAGTCCGCGACTTCCAAGGAAGTATTTTCAAATTGATAGTCTATAGCGATGGGGCGTTTTTGATAGGGTCTAAATTGCATTAACTTTGTTTTCGCTAAATTAATTTTAAGATTATGATCGTCAAGCCAAGATACTACTTTATTTAAAGTGGAATTTAAGAGTTCGCCCATGTGCTTCTCGTTTTGGACTGAAAATATAAGAGAAATATCGTCGGCGAATAAAGTACATGGTGTATCTATAATTTTAGGTAGGTCATTTATATAAATGAGAAAAAGCAAACTACCGATTACGCTGCCTTGGGATATCGATTTGGTTAGATTAGTTTTATGGGATCTTTTTTTACTTACTAATCTAGAAGCTGGGTCAAAGTTTTCTATTTCTACGTATTGAATACGGTTTTTTAAATATGATTCGAACTATTTATATGCTATACCCCGCACCCCTATTTTACAACCAATTAATTTTATTGAAGTTACTCCATCATAGAATAAGTCAACATCGACTTTCCCCAAATAGATCGCAAGTTCGCTATAGAAAGGAATTCTGACTATGAATTAGTTCTGACCGCCCAGTAAATGAAAATTTGGGTTAGATCTTACCATACGAATCGGTCTTAAAAAGTTTAATGGAAACAATAAATCTGGCCACGTGCTATCTTTAATAATATACGAGTGTAATATCGGCTATCTCTTGACGCTTACTAAGTAGAAGTAAGAGCATTTTGCGACGTGTTTGCTCGTAATCACGAATAGGTGATTTAATTGGGTAACTTAAGTACTTCACAAATTTCTTCTGTATTCCCTGAATACGATTAGTGTAAACAGCATATTGCGGATTCCAAATTGCAGAAGCTTATTCTAAATAACTGTGGACGTATGTACAATATACATTTTCAACATGCACAAAATTTATCGTTTTAGATTTTTGAAATTCTTTTGCATTGCTCGTCACGAAATCAAGACTACGTGAGGCTATTCTGATAATTGTAATTCTTTCTTCTGGTTATGCAATAAAGTTTTCTCTATCTAACTATCTATCATATTTCCATCATGATTTGATAAGTATTCATTTTTAGGGTTCCGCAGTCGACAAGGTCTCTCTGTCTGTCTGTCTGTACGCGGCCTAGTACGATTAGAAGTAGAAACCTGAAATTTGGCATAGACATACATATTAATCACGACGACAAAACGGTAGAATAAAATCTAAAAAAAATGTTTACACATTTTTTAAAACAAAAGGGAAACTGCTTTACAAGTTAACGAGTAATCGGCGACCAACTTATAAACGGAAAACTTCGTACAAATTCCATTGAAAATTACTTCAATGAAGTTGTTAGTTCTGTAAACCTGGTAAAAAACCCCTCCTTCTACTGAACTCTACAGTGCGCGTGCTTGGCTGTTTTTTATTTATTTATTAATATTATTCTATTCTATAGGACAACTTTCTAAGAGGGCATTTTAACCATAATTAAGAAACGTATGGTGCTAGTTTTGGAAAAAAATATGCGTAAAGAAATTTTGTTTTGTTGCCTAAAATTGCTTCACTTAAGCATGAACGAACAATATCAGGACGAAAAGGAATAAAAATCTAATAGAACTATGTTTTGAGCGTCTTATGGTCGGCGCCGGCCAGCTCAATTGTTTTTTAATTGTTTACGCGTGTCGGACTTCAGACTCTTAAGCATTTAAGATATTAGAAAACATTTTTCAACGTTACGGTACTTTCTACCTACAGATATCTCATGCTCTGAGTTCTTACCAGTTCGAATTCGGATTGGCGCCAAAGGTTATTTCTGCTATTATTAAGGCTATTTCTGCCCAATTCTTTGATACAATGACTATGAAATTTTTCAGAAGGATCACAGCTCAGTAACTCAGCTACACTTGTTATGCAATACCTAACCAGCCCTATGGTAGGAAGTATGATTTACGTAAGAGGAAGAAAGACACAGACGGTCCGATTTATAAGAGGTGCTATAATTGTTCCCGCACATAATTTCGCTCACGATGATGCATCGTTAGGCTAACAGCTCTACGAGTATATGACTTGAACTAATTTCTGAGCACTGTTTTCTGTTAAAGTTATGGAAGGGTCGGCTAGAAGAGATTTGCGCTAAAATAAGCTCGCCATGTACACTTTTTTATGTTCTTTTTACGTACTCATGCCTTTTATGTGTGCAATAAAATCACAATGTTACGCTTGTCCCAAACTAGAATACCTTGTGATGTTGTAACCAGACAAGGACGTGACAAACATAAAAAAACAACAGAATGGGGCCATTTGTACAAAGTTTAATACGTCGGTCCTTAAATCCGGTCCGGAATTGTACCCACGACCTCTGCCAATCGAGTTACCGCTAGACCAGTTAGTCAGTAAAAGAATCTGATGTAGGCAAGTAATTTGCCTTTTAAATTAACGGTAATTTTTAAAACACACCTTAGTGGTCGTCCTGTACCTTAAAGTTCTGTCGCATAAGGTCATAGGGGGAGTGAGTTCGGTCGGATATCGCCCATTTGTGCGGATTGCGCGCTGTCTGACAACCGCTGTATCATTGTTACTGGCTAAAGAGCAATGGAAAGTTAGATTAGCGCCGGAAAAGACATATGAGTAATAAAATATTGTACTGTTTTCTGGTGTACAATTTTACTAATATTATCTGCGAAAGTTTGGATGTGTGGATGTTTGCTAGTCAATTACACCAGAACAACTGAACGGATCTGAATGAAATTTGACACAGAGGTATATTATAGTCTGGAATAGCATATATGCTTCTTTTCATCCCGGGAAAGTACACATCGAGATTTCTTCGTGAACGAAGTTACGGGCAGCTAGTATGGAATATACTTACTTACCTTGTATTAGGTATATTAATGACCACTACCAAGGGTTTTGTATCCACCCTTCGCATCCGTTAAGCAATTCTTAGATGCTCGTAAGGTATGAAATAATTATGTTTCTGGTTCCGATTTGTAAGGTACCTTACTAGGTAGTTACACTCTTCCCCAACATGAATTTAGATGATGGAGTAAAGAGGAGTGAAATCAGCAGAGGATCCGTGAATGCGGATGGGACCACGACGGATGGCGTGACCTCACAGGGAAGAGGCATAGGCCTACGCAGCAACGGACAGAGGTGAGCTGATATCAATCAATCAACTCGTACTCGTCCACTACTGGACATAGGCCTCCCCCACTTCCTTCTGTGCTTTTCCTTCAGTGGTCTGAAGCAAAGAGGCTTACTATAACATCAAGGATTATTTAGAAGACAAAGATGTTTGGCATTAAACAGTAGATTAATATTATTTAAAGGACAATTGTGACTAGTGTTCAACACATTCATGACTAATATTTTAAGTTGAAAACTCTGTTAATTAAGTTAAAACGTGTTTTGAAAAGAATAAATGTGGAGTTTCTTTGTTAGCTTCTTCTCCACATAATCCATTAATTGTGAAACTAACAACTTTGACGTTCACTAAGTAAACATTCTGTTTTTACAATGAATAAAAATATTTGAATTGAATTTAACTGATATGTAAAGTATATAAGCAGCAAAGTGAAGTGTATAGCCTATATACCTCCCACTGTAGGGCACAGGCCTTCTCTCAGAGAGAGAGTTGGGCTTAATCACGGCGCGTGCCCACCGCGGATTGGCGACTTCAAGTGCTGAGGTATGTGAATAGCTCAGACACTCAGGTTTCCTCGCGATGTTTTCCTTCACCGTTAGCTAGTGGTATTGCTAATATAACTTCATAAATGTACATAACTTACAAAAAAATTTCATAGGTACATGACCGCATTGGGAATCGAACCTGGGTCTCCCTTTCGTGCTTCCGAGTCCAATGTTCTACCCACTAGGCTACCACCGTCTTTAAGTGACCTGTAGATCAAGTCTATTTCATTCCTTTTTGCTTGACCCATGCAGAGTAGGAACTACACAATTTTAACGTTAATCCTGCCTCAAATCCGAATCCCGTAAAAATAAACGGATGCAATCAACCAAGGCCACCAAATCCGATGCAGACACTACAAACGCTATCGCATGGTCCATTAGTGTCAATTTATATTTACAGTCACGTCCTCCCTTTTCCGTCACTGCTGTGTCACGTGACCGATGTGTTGGGAACAGGATCTTTAGTCTGACACTGGTATTGGTTAACCCTTTACACGTGATGGGCTTACGTAACCTATCATCACCATCATCATCATTCAGCTACAAGAAGTCCACTGCTGGACATAGGCCTCCTCCATGGGCATGTAACCTATGGGCATGAGATATTACAGATGACAGCGCACCAACCTTTACATTTAAGTTACAAAGTCACCCGTAACTTAACGGCGTGCACGCATTTAAAGGTTGATGTGCTCTCGACTGTAACTACCTCTTGACCCCAGTAACGCCTGATGGTAAACGAAGACAGGGTCGAAGGTGTTACGTGCTGCCCTGTTAAACGCCGATTAAATAAAAATCAATAAAAAGGCGGTGGTAGCCTAGTGGGTAGAACCTCGGACTCGGAAGTGGGAGACCCAGGTTCCATCCCCGGTGCGGGCATGTACCTATGACTTGGTTTTCTAAGTTATGTACATTTGTGAAGATATAGTAGCAATACCACTCGCTAACTGTGAAGGAAAACATCGTGAGGAAACCTGAGTGTCTGAACTATTCACATACCTCAGCGCTTGAAATCGTCAATCCGCGGTGGGCTCGCGTGGTGATTAAGCCCATACTCTCTCCCTGAGAGAAGGCCTGTGCCCTACAGTGGGACGTATATAGGCTGCTTTGTTGTTGTTTGTAAATAAAAATCTCTATAGAGTGTAACAAAAGTCGGTAAGGTTAGGTTTTCTTTTTCAATATCTCTGTACCCTCTACTCTATGTTATTCGGTCAAAGCAAAAAGTCGTTTGAACGAAAAAAGTGAACTGTCATTTTGGACATTTAAGAAGAAGAAGAAGAAAGACATTTATTATACCAACAAGATACATCACAGAAACAAAATCTCTCGATTCTTTGTTGGTTCCCATCCAGTCAAAGTTACTGCTCTACCCATCAAGCGGTCTGGCTCATTCGCCCGCCCACAGCTTCGCAATAAGCAAATAATTCCTACCGAATGATTGTTTACAACCTGTATTACCAAGGACTAAGGTTTATAAAGCTGCGGCAATATAGCAGCAAGATAACGTTAATAAATCGCGTCGTTTGGTTGACTTGGACGGGAATCCACGGACACATTCATTGGTTAAGTTTGCTTGTCTAATTCTATTTCTTCCAAGCGTTGCAGTCAAATTGTTTCTAATGGCACGATAAAAATAGCACGTCGTGGAAATAACACCGCAGCGGGGAAGTGACAGATATACAAAGTTAGACGACGGTCCCGTTAAACTTCTTATCAAGACAGCCAACCGTACTCCTCCTATCACGCCAACCTAAATACAAGTTTCTTCCGAGCTACGAACGGTGACACGTGTCATGACTCGTAGCGTAGCGGGAAATGATTATTTTTCATCTACCTGCCTATGCAGCCCATGAATAGAGCCCACTGCTGGGCATAGGTCTCTTCGCTGTCACGTCAACCCTCTCGTTCCCTGCCGTTCACTTTGCAATCTTTCAAAGCTCAAAGGCTTCAGTAATGTTTTTCCTCTGTGGTAATGTCATCAATCCATCGGGTCGCTGGTCTGCCTACTAATCGCTTACCCAACCTCGGCTACCACTGCAGTCTGACCACGTGCCCTGCCCATCCCCACTTTAACTTGGTTATTCGCGTGACAACGTCATCGACTTTGGGACTTTTGCCGAATTAATTCATTATATTTTTCATGTTTTAGGGTTCCGTAGCCCAAAAGGAAAATAACGGAACCCTTACTTAGGATCACTTTGCTGTCCGTCCGTCCATCCGTCTGTCAAGATCATTAATCCCGGGAATGCGTGGAGGTATTTAGTTGAAATTAAAACCATATACTCAGATCTACAGTTTGAAAAAATCAAACTTCTAAGTCAACTTACAAAAAAGTTACGACCGTTTATGCTGCCAAAAACGTATATTTAGACATTCAAGGGAATCAACATTTCTGGGGTACTTTCCGTTGACCTACAACTATGAAATTTGGCAAATAATATCGTCTTATACTAGAAGTACAGGGAAAAATCTGAAAACTATTCATTTGTCGTTAAATCATAAAAAAATTGGGAAAGGCTTGGAAAAAACTGCGAGACTCGATTCCTGAACTATTTATTACATCTCAGTACCCACAAATTTGTACGGAAAAACAAATCGGACTCGCACATGTCCGATTTTTTTTTGTTTTGTAGCTGTACTGGGCCTCGATTCTGTTAGTGCATTGTAGTATAATGACAGGTACACTGTCGGGTCACGTGACGTGTTTTTTCGTACCATTGACGCCTAGAAGGTTTGATGGGTGTGCCCGCGTAGACTTAAAGCAGCCATGAAATGAAAACCGCCATGTTCATGCAGTTGTCATGTTACTACAATGCATTAACAGAATCTAAGCCCCGGTCTATAATTTATTCATAGAAAGAAAAATCTCTTCATTTAATATATAAAAATCTCGTGTCATATGTTTATTATCGAACTCCTCCGAAACGGTTTCACCGATTTTGTGACATTTTTGTGTACATTCGGTAGGTTTTCAAACGGTAATGTGGGCTGAGTTGACCACCCCAAAATTTTGCAGTTGGCAACTCACCTACACTCGGTTAGCACACTTGGTGAATCTACCCCTCCAAAATTCACAAGGTGACAACCCGCAGGGTGAGTTTAGTTGAGGGCGAGTTGACGCCTAAGCCGGTCCGTAGGCTAATTAATATGGCTAAACAACTTTTGCCGAGCCAAATAAAATTGAACAATGGATGCTGTACCCCGAAAACCGATTTTTAGGCGTTGCGACTAGTTTTTGCACCACAGCACCAAATAAACTTAATTACTTATTCTTATTCGATTGTGTGGAATAATAAAGAGAATACCGTTTCTTCATTTTTACTGTGGTTTCACTCTCGTGAATAACTTAAAGTTAAACAGTAAGACCCTACCTTAATATTCAGGCGACAGCTGATCAACCCTTAAATTTTGTTGCAAAGTCGCCTAAGTACGTTACACATACGTGCCCTACAATGGGACGTAAGTTATAGGCTGCTTATGTTATGTTATATTGGCCCGATCGGGTCCTTCAGAATTCTGCAGACTAAAATCCGACGTCAACATTTTCGTCTGCTCAGAAAAGAAAACTTTTCCTTACTTAAGTAACATAGAAAAAAGTATGAAGTGATCTTGCTTTAAGATTTTAGCTTCAGCATGCAATCTTTATATACGTGCACTCTACTCATAATATCTTCGAGTACTCAGAGTATCTTCATACTCTAACGGCCTTATTTCTTTTCTGAGCAGACGAAAATGTTGACGTCGGCTTTAAGTCTGTAGAATTCTGAAGGACCCGATCGGGCCAACATAACATAACATAAGCAGCCTATATACGTCCCATTGTAGGGCACAGGCCTCTCGGAGAGAGAGAGAGAGTATGGGCTTAATCACCATGCGTGCGATTTCAAGCGCTGAGGTATGTGAATAGCTCAGACACTCAGGTTTCCTCACGATGTTTTCCTTCACCGTTTTAGCGACTGGTATTGCTACTATAACTTCACAAATGTACATAACTTAGAACCACCTTATCTTAGTCACCATAACTATGGTTGTGGTTCTGGTTCTTGGTTCTTTTCTCTTAGTGGCTCTCTTTAAGGTTATAATCTAACAGATATGTTGTATACACGTAGGTTTCTAATTAAAATAACCAATTCCAACATCGTCAAGATTCACCTACAACAAACAAGACAGGACGTTTACAAGAGATATTCGCTTGCTTTCGCAGTTCGGGAGAAAAAGTCCTGTCTCACTCTATTGCGCCGTATAAGTACCTACTTAGTGCTTAGGTAGCTGTAGAGTTACAATAAACCGTGTAGCCGTCACAAGTGTGGCTAGACAGCTCCAGAGCCCTCGAGCGCGTACAATGGCGAAGTGCGCGCGTGCGTCGCGAGATCACAGGATCCGAGATCCTGTCCTCTTACGAAGCACGGAACACTCATTAGGTCCTAATTATAGGCATGTGTACCATAGTGTATTGCAAGGGCAACAAGTGATTGATCATAAAAAGCCTTATAGACCTAAGGTTGGTGGAACTTAGGAAAATATGTACTTGCTTTGTTTAAGTATCGCAGACTTTCCAAGACAGCATCCGATAAAGAGTAGGGATAGGTACCTACCGTACAAACTATGTTTATTTAATTTTATGTAGAGTGGACTGCCTCGTTGGTCTATCCGCTAAGGCGCTTAGCTACCAAAACAGAGATCGTGGGTTCGATTCCCACTGTTATTATTATTATTAATAAAACAAAATAAAGTCATTTTTATAGTGATTACGTAAGCTTAGGCATAAACAAAATTAAATAACCAATTATATAGTAAGTACATAAGCCTCAGTCAATTAATAGGTGCTGAATATGAAAAATGCTGTATGAGAATTACTAAATGTGTTAATTTGTACAATATTTGGAGCGCTAACCTACGTTTTGGAATATCAACCTTTTAGCTCTACGTGAAAGGCGTGTGACAAGCAAACTTTTACTGTGACTCTCAAAATAAAGTGACTTTAAAATAGCCCGCAGCCCAGTCTGTAAGTTACAATCTTTCTACTCCCCCAATTCATGACCCTCAGTTCTCACGTGTATAAAGCAAACATGCGACAAGAAGGCAACACATGTGGATCCAATTAATCAGAACTAGAGAGGAAGTGGTAAGCCTGTCAGTGGAATCGTAAATATTAGCTTGTTTATTAAATGATTTTTCAGACCACCCCACGATAAGAAAGGTGGCTGTCCAGATGTCGTTTTAATAAAACGTTTATATGAAACATAAACTTGAGTTATTGCTCGTAAACTTAATTTAAATAGATACTTGGTCCCTACTTGAGTTATGAAACTTTCGTGTAGCTAAAGATCTTAAGAGTGTAAAAAGAATACTAAGAAAGTAGGACATATTCCGACCAAATAGTATTGGCGAAGGGCAAGACAAAAAGTGCCCGAAAACGGCGTGCGTGCACGGAGCGTATAATGAATGTTGATAAAGCAAAAGCGGTTTGTCGGGATCGTGGCAAGTGGCAAACCCTGGTTACCTACCCCCCGGGATTCGGGCATGAGTTCATGTGTGTATGTAAAAGAAATAAATTAAATTCCTCCCAAATATCTAGCAAGGGACCTTTCCATAATTAAATTACATTCAATCTAAAAACGATTCTCATCATTCCTTCTGAGAATATGTACGTGTGTAGTGAGTAAATTAAATGAAGTAGGATACTTTTTTACGAATTTCAAGTGTGACTTTAATTTTAACGTTGAAGAAAACTTCCTACGCACACAGTAGGATTATAAGGGGAATTCTTCGTGACAAAAAGACTATTCGTGCAGACAAAATCGATTTATTCCACCCAAGTCAGGTGGCAAAATAGGATAGAGGGCTGAGACAATATTTGCTGAGTTTGGACGGCGGCGAAAGACAATAGCCCCTGTTGATTTCTTGCCGTTTGTTGTAATCAACGAAGGTACCTAATATTTTCGTTTTCATTCAATTTAGTAAGTAGCAAATAAATAGAGAATGTCGACCAAAGACCGTATTCAACTTTATAGATATAAAACAAAATATGCCTAAGAATTAAATAAAGAGTGAAGTAAAGGTGTATCTACCGTCTTTATTATTACTATTTTCTTCCTTTTATTCTTTATTATGTATGTGAGAATATAAACAAATTATTTATCTATCTTCACCTCATCCCGGTAGAAGTTGACAGACACCTTACTACATACATAGTACATATATGTTATCAAAACCCAAGAAACCATAAACGCAGACCACAGGAGCAGCCAAGGCAGAATACAGGTAGAACTGACAACCACTTAAACTCAAGCTGTTAACGATAGCTGGAGAGACCAGGTGGATACCAGCCTGTTCTTTTCACACTTTCCTTATCGAAAACAAACATTTCGGTGCACATCAATGAACATTAACGTCGTCCACAACTCCACAGACTTATTTCGTCTCACAAAACGGAATCGCGGAGTATTCCTGGCGAGAGAAAACAATGTAGCCGCGACGCTACGGGAGACTCTATTTCCGGTACATAAACTCTACTTACAGAGAATAAAGGAAAAATAGAATACCCACTTCGTCCCAATTCATCATCATCATCAGCCATTTGACGCCCACTGCAGGACATAGGGATCCCTCATGGTTTTCCAAGCTTTCTGGTCTTATGCTGCCCGCATCCAGCGACTCCCCGCCACCGTAACCATCTGGTGGGGAGGCTTCTCACTCTGCGTCGTCCGGTCCGCGGTCGCCAGGTCGGAACTTCACCCCAACGGCCATCGGTTCTCCGAGCTATGTACCCCGCCCACTGCCACTTCAACTGAGCAATTGACGTCCCAATTAACGACTGATAAATAATATTAAAGGAAGGTCTTGCATGCCCCAATACATTGCACAGGCCTTCTCTGTGAATTAACTTTTTTTTTTAACAATAGAATGCATGCGAGACCATTGCTGCTTAATTTTCTAAGGAACGGCTTAATACACTTTAAAAAAAAGATAAGAATGTTATTTATTGTACACCAAGAATTACAGGAGGCCAGCAGTGGACTTCTTGTGGCTCAATTATGATGATGAGGAAATAACAAACATAAAATATTTACAAAGATACGGTACAATTGACGGCTTTATTGCTACTGACATTTTTTTTTCTAGACAGCTGGCGATGGAGAGTTGGATAAGGAAAGAGAGAGACGGTAGTCGGTGCAAATATGAAAATTACAATACGGTTAAGCAACTTCTTGGCCCATCACGAGAGCAAAGTGGACCTTTCGAATTTATCTGTTCTGTCTGTACTCCCTGAGAAGGCGCCAGGATCGATCCCCTTGCCGAAAACGAAACTGGCCCAACTTTGCTTGCTTTAGTTAAGGCTTAGCTGAATCAATCATTGCCGACGCAAAGACTGAGTAAACTATAAATAAGCTCGATGAGGCATTGCAGAGCTGTGTTGGTCCTGACTTTAGATAATTTTTTTGAACTTGACTCTTTGAAACCTGATCAGCGAAAGTTAGTATGTAGTATGGAATTACATTATTAAGTTTATTTTAGTTAGTAGGTAAATAAAAATTTACATCTTGCAAAAAAAAATATAAAAAAAATCTTTGGCAACCTGGGCCCAGTTTCATAATGCTACAGTTCCGACCAATTGTGAGGGTAGGTTGGGCGGTAATTACTGACAATAATTGTAACTTTAGTACAAGTTACAGTTTTATGAAACTAATGAAACTAATGGTAATCAAGTGTACAGGTTAGAGTTTAGAGGGCTTTGTTCATACATAAACTCACACTTGTATTCCAGAGGCATAGGCAGAGCCCACAGGGTTTGCCACTTGCCACAATCCTGAGAACCCTCTTTCGCTTTATCAACATTTATTATTCGCTGCATGCACGCACGCAGGTTTCGGCTACTTTTTATTTTGCCCTTCGCTAACACATCCCCTATTTGGGTGAGTACGTTCGCCTGGGACGAGTTTAAAGTCCCAGGTGAACCTAATTATTCCTTCCTCAACTTCAGCTAAGTACGGCTAAGCTGTTGGAGTAAGAATAAGCCTGTTGACATAATGCAAATCTGTTCAGTGCTCTCTCTAGATAATCTCTAGAAATTAAACAAGACTAAGAAAGTCCTCGCTCCGGTAGGTACAGAGCGCAAAAACAATACAATGTTACCTCTAAAATGCGCGATTCCTAAAACATAACTTTTGTCGAGTTTTTCTCGGATTTATATGTATGAAAATTCGCGCGTAAATTCTCTTTATTCAACTCCTCCTATCGTCCTTTTTCTATGGAATTGAAAACATGTTTTTGGTCCATACTGTAAAGTTAACAAATGAGAGGTAGGACATATTGCCAGATCACAGTCGATTTATCGATTTCGATAAATCATTGTCTTCCATAAAATATGGTTTTAATCATTACCTCTCAGACAGCGCCTCACTTAAAAACAAGACACCCACAAAAAAAACAAATCATGGAACAAAAGTTTTTGTAAAAGACCAACTCTTACGTGTTTCAGGAATTTAGAGGTAACCCTGTATACTTACTACAACACTTGCCGGTTAAAACAGAGCAGGTACGGTTATATAATATAAGCAGGCTACATACGTCCCACCGTAGGGCACAGGCCTTCTTTCAGGGAGAGAGGTACGGTTACCAACAGAAAATAAATTAAACAAAAGATGTCTCTACCACCTTATTTGTTTTCTTTGCAGTTACGAACAACGACATTTTGAAAACAGAACTCTCTCTCAGACATCGACAGCAGCAAAATTTTTTGTTAAAAACGAATCAAATTAAATAGGCTGTCAACGTCGGTTTCTCGTACATTAAGCGCCACTTGCACCATCCCACTAACCCTTGGTTAACCGGTTAGATCTGGAGTTACCATGGTTACCAGTATAATTTGACACTGGGTTAACCAATTAAACCGTTATCATCTGGGTTAACCCCGGCCTAGTGGGATGGTGCAAGTGGCGCTAAGAATCTAACCAAGGAATCCTTATAGTTTCGCCGTTTCCGTCCGTCTGTCTGTCCGCGGCCTAGCCTAGAGACGATTAGTACTGGAAAGCTGAAAGGAGAATGATCAATTTACTATAGTAGTTAGTCTATTTTTGCGTCTTCTTGCGCATTGATGAAACCAACGGTAAACTATAAGAAATTAGCTCTGGATTATGCAGGAAAAATATTATGAAAATATTAGATGGGAGTTTTGAAATCTTAATTTTGAGCCCATGAGACAAGACGAGCTTGGGATAAGCTCACAGTGGCGGTTTATTTTAGTTATTTACTCGACCGACACATGCCGGAGTGGCCTGAGGTGGCACAAGACAGAAACATCTGGTCTGAGTTGGGGGAGGCCTTTGCCCAGCAGTGGGACACAAACGAGGCTACGTAAAAAAAAAAAAAATTAATTGACCAGCCACAAGATGGACAGATGACCTCATCCAAGTGGCAGGAAGGCGCTGGATACAGGCCGCTTCCAACCGGTCTTTTTGGAAATCCATGGAGGAAGCCTATGTCCAGCAGTGAACTTCTTGTGGCTGAATGATGATGATGATGATTCTACATATTGTTCATACATCATCATCATCATCATTTCAGCCATTGGACATCCACTGCTAGATGAAAGCCTCCCCCAACGATTTCCAGAAGGGCTGGTTGGATTGTTTATACACATGGTCATTTTAACAATAAACTACACGAATTAAAAAGTATAAGATCCACTGGAATCAATTTGCAAAAATAAAAGCGTAATAAAACCGCTCGTTTGAATTCCCGTCAAAAACTCCCCGTTTGCAGTTTGCACTTTCGCATTTTATGTATGTACACGATTTGCGATTTTTGAAATAATGTAATCTAATCTGTGTTTGTAATCTGTATTGACTGACTGAAGTTTTTTAGTTATACAATCAATACAGATATTTTTTTATTATTACTTTTAAGCCCCTGATTCTTTTAATTTATCAAATAGAACTATGAAATCATTTTTCAAAAGAAACATTTTGAGGTATAAACGCATAAAGCGCAACATAGGCTGTTTTTGATCATTCTCCTTTGGTATAGACATACCTTATCCTCCCCCTCCTGGTTGATTGTAGAAACGTGAAAAAAATCAGGGTAGTAGTAGCACACATAATGAACTTAAAACGAAAACTATCACGGACAAGTGGGCTTAACAAGATAACGAGTAATAGGCGACCAAATTATAAAAGGAAAAGTTCGTACAAAATCCATAAAAAATTACTTTATGGAAGTTGTTAGTTCTGTAAAGCAGATAAAACTCCCTCTTTCTCCAGAACCATACACTGCGCGTAGGCCGACACGCACTTAGCCGCTTTTTTATGTCCTTTGGCCTACTAACAGCTATTAACAGTAAGTTAACATATTGTTAGTGTACGAAAAACAGGGAAAGACCAAGTTGGTGTAATATCTGCGCCATATTGGACATATGGGATTTTTCAGCTTTGACTGATAATATTTTACACTACGACTCACAGAAATCGTTTCACTACCGTCCATCATAATTCAGCTCTGTCTCTATGAGCAGTAGTAACTTTCCTGGTGGTATCCATTCTGGCTACAGTACCTACCTAGCATTAGCATAACTAAAACAAATTCCGTCTAGCCGCCAAAGACGGGCGAGCAAATTACACATTGCGAGGTGGTGTTGATTTATTTCGGCTCACGTACAGCGCCGCACGAAAGTTTATTTACTTCTCGTTAAAAACTTCATCGGGACAGATCTGCTGTAAGCTGTATTCAGGATGCAGCCCGAGATTGCAGTTTTTCAGGTATTTGCTTCATTTACCTACAGCTTCTGCCCAGGACTTCGTCTGATGTACCTTAGAAATATACGTGTACCTAACTTAGAAAACAAAGCCATTGGTACATACCGGGATTCGAATCCTCGACCTCGAATAAAAGCTATCCTACATACTAGGTTATAAACTATTTGTTTATCAACATTCATCCAAATCCGTTCAGCATTGTCATCCCAATCCATTCAGCAAAACAACAAAGATTAAAGTTTATAGAATCAGAATTTATCAGAGTTTATTCATAATATTAGGGGTTAAAGTATGAAATTGCCGTTTTATTGCAATAGGTTCTTTGAATTGACATAGAATGTTCATGGTTTGAGGTTTTCGAATGAAACTTTTTTCAAATGGTTTCTATGATGTTCTTTTTTTAAAAAATGTGAAACATTTGAATATCGACTTTCAATTGTTTTTGTTATTCAATTTAGACAAGAAAGATGGATACTGCGAAAATTCGAGTGATTATGAGGCACCCATTTTTCGTATTTTTTTATTTTATTGATTTGACGCAAGTGAGTCAATATTGTGGGTAAGGTAACGTTAAACCATGCCGCTAATTCCTGGGTAGTTTGACTAGGGTCGGCTTCCAAAAAGACTTTGAGTCCACTTTTTGAAGTTGAATTTAGTAAACTAAGATGTCACGATAAGTGGGACTTTACTCCATTCCACGAAACGAGCTCCCAAAGAACGATTGTTCATGTGCGCCCATTGGTTATTGCGCGTGACCTCCAATAGGCATTAACCTACCCTATGAAGCGGACCGTGTTTCTTGACTTTCTATTTTGTTCCCCCAAGGAGTTCGACTCGTGGAACGGAGTATAGATGGTTTGGGATCTTCCAGCAATTGAAAAAGTGAGATTCGTAAGCGACTTCCTCTTCTACGACTTTATCACTCATCAGCGATCAAATTAGACAAAAAAGAGGCTGAAAGAAAACGAACGTGAAATTTTAATCAGTTCGTGACGATTCAGATGGGGATCTTTCTCTGAATCTCTCCAGTCGGACGAAACTAATGACTTGATCGACTTTCCTAACTTGGAACAAAAATAAAGACAGCCCAATAATTATTTGTAACGCGGGTCGGTTATTTGGAGTACAGAGGAAAAAAGAACAGGGCAACCACAGCCGCCTAAAGGCTTATATTGTGACGGACACCTACCTACTCAAAAGTGCATGTTTGTTCATGCAGTGTTTTGTTCTGGGGCCTAATTATGCGCGCTAAGTCCTGCCGGAATCTTGACGCTTGCGATAGCAATTAGCATGGAATTTGACAGTTAATTGGAATCGTTCTGGATCTGGTGCACGTAATATAGGCGCTGGTAGTTATCAGGCAAACAAGTTATCGGGCTGGTAAACTAACGTGATATGACAGTCTTTGAATTTGCAATTTCGTGACTACCTTTGAAGTAGATTATTGAAGCAGATTACTTACCTCAAATATGATTTTTAGAGAACTGATGAAAGCAGTCTATTTCAGGAAGCATAGCTTCCTTCCTGTAAGTAACATGAATCGACCACCCACGCGTAAAGCACTCCCTAGTGTCAGTTACAAATTCTATAAATAAATAGCGCTACTCTGTTTAGTAAAGTATGCCGTATTATTTGTCCCAACAAAAAATTCACCATGAAATCGTATAATTCGATTAAGTCAATAAACTTTCT
This sequence comes from Yponomeuta malinellus, assembly GCA_947308005.1. Lineage (NCBI taxonomy): Eukaryota > Metazoa > Arthropoda > Insecta > Lepidoptera > Yponomeutidae > Yponomeuta > Yponomeuta malinellus. The sequence continues at coordinate 7,684,656 of OX370994.1, forward strand.
AATCGTAAGCAACCGATATTTATAAAAGTCGCATAGATCAGCGTCCCTTCGTAACCCTAATTATTTTCTCATGATTTTATATGTAAGTAGCTGACTCGGCAAACGTTGTTTTGCCATACCTATTTATAAAAAAAAAATCAGTGAAGCCGTTTCGGAGGAGTCCGATAACAAACACTGTGACACGAGATTTTTATATTATTAGACAAGATGTTTCCATATCTATAAATAAGCCTGTCAGTCAGTTCTTTGTATACTAAAATCAGAACGACATCACTCAGGATCTCTACGTGCGATTATTCTCTTTAAAGCCCCTCATGAAGTAATTTCCCACATTTTTATAACGCCTAATACAACTTCAGTATAGCCAGTGGTGCTTTGTCCGTCACAGTAGGCAAGATATAACTAGATAGGCCCGTTGCACCTCGAGGTAACAGCTGCGCGTCTACTGCAGCCAGATTCACTTTGCATAAAGCATTTGGAGGCTTATTTTATGCTAATATTGCATGGCTGGAAACTATCTCCTTGGCTTATGGTGATAGAAGAGCGTCTGTTTTGTCTGAGACGACAAATATGAAAACGTACAGTGCTCTCATGTAGGCATGAAAGCCTAAGAGTCATCAACGCATTTATTGCATGTAATTTTGATAGAGAATAAGTACATAATACTGAGAGGATATATTTTAGTTATAGCATTGAATTTTAAAATTCAATGGTTATAGCTACATAAGCAAATACCGTTTTAAATTTTTGCTAAGAAGGCCTGTGCCCTACAGTGGGACGTATATAGGCTGCTTATGTATGTATGTAAGTATAGCCTGAGATTTAAAAAATATAAAAAATCTAAAATCTTGGCTCAGGCTAGATGTCATTTTCGTGACCTCATTGTTGAAAATTACTTTTCTAAGTAGATTGGTCGGTAAATTGGTTTCAAAGAGAAACTATAATGGCGCCATTGTGGGCAGAGGTATGTAGTAAAATTTCGTATTTTATAAGAACTTTAGAGAGCTTCCCAATTCCCTCTTGCTACCGTGAATATAAGGCAATTTACTTTTCAACTAGGAACGGGAGCGAATAATTAAGAACGGGTGGTACCTGGCTGGTTATACAGAATAACGTTGATTACCTTTTTAACAGACTTCAATAAAAGAAGGAGCGCGTATGTATTTTTTTCTATGTTTCTTCAAAACCGTCAAATTCTCCTATATCGATTTTTTTTTTCGAAAGCTAGATATACATAAAAACTTACATAAACTCACGTCTATATCCCGTACCTGGTAAAGTAACTCTTCTACTACACAATAATATACCAGACAGGCTAACATGACTGCGTAGTACATAACATGCGTAGACTCGGCTTTTGTCCACACTTACAGTCGTGTGTCTCTTTCTAGCCTGCGGAACTTTAGCTTTAGGTACCGTTACTTTTGGAAGTAGACAAAACATGAGTTACGCCATCCAAGGCCTGCCATCCTAGAGTAGCATAAAACTTGCACCAAGTTATAAACTTGTTGTAAGCTTCGTCTAACTTCATGCTATATGGATTGTAACCCCTACAGACGCCCTAACATGGCAGACGTAGACTCTGCTTTTGTCTGCTCTTGGCCAAGAGAACAAAATCAAAATTATATCTCACCGCAATCAAAACGCGTGCCATGTTAGGCGGGAAAGAATTGCAATTTCCTACCTACTCCAAAATATCTCCTTCTTCAAATAGAGCAACAGTAAACGTAAGGCTGGGTTCTCTGAGCGCACGGATTTGTATAGGACTTATAGCATTTTTGAAATTACAGAAAAACTTAAAATAAACTTTTGACGACGGACGTCACTAAGGCCGATATTCAGAAACGATTTTAAGCGTGAGCTCAATGTGAGTCCGAGTCTTCCAACTGTCAAAATGAAAGTCTCAGGGATATTTTGTATTCACAGTTGAGTTTGAGATAACAAAAATTGAGCGCAAGCTAAGCTGAGACTGAGTAGTGGATTTCGGCGACTTAGCTCAGACTCAAGGTGGCAATGACGAAGAAAGTAGCGACACCTGTAGGCAATTCGAGAAATCTAACTAACCTGTGATGAAGTAACCTTGTTTTTTATTCACAATTTGTCATTTCACATGTTTCACATGCTCATTTTCCTTCAAAAGTTAAATTGTGTTTTTAGTGTAATGAGAAGTCAAAATAAGTTTCGACATTTGTTGCCATCTCATTCACTCCTGTGGATTATTTATGCCTTTCATGTAGCGTTAACAGATAAAATAAACCGGTAACGTCAAAAACTGTACCACAGATTACACGCTCGAGCAAGTTTAGCTTGAGCTGTGGCTTAGCTGAGTTCGAGTCGAGATATTGACTGTGAATACAAAATTCTTGAGTCTTCGTTGAGATTGCTCAACCGATGCTCAGCTTAGTTCACGTTAAGTGTAGCTCAACGCTGTGTTTCTGAATATCGGCCTAACACACTCAGTGATAGTCATTTTGGTATATTTTTTACTATCCAAAACTCAGTACAGCTCCAATAAAACCATATCTAGACTAGGTAATTTAGACTCATGTCCGCCATTTTTTTATGCCATGAAGTTTAAAAAATCATAAAAATAATGACCGACGGCCCCGCCCCATAAGACATTAAAAAGTTTTTTTTTTTTCAGATTTTAAATACTAACAGTTAGACAGCAAAATGTATCTTAAAACACATGATTTAGGGGTAATGTCGGAGAACCCAGCCTTAAGGGAAACTTGTGACCTACCGAAGTAGGTTTATACAAGGCATTATCTAGCCCAACCTAATTAAACCACATTTCAGCTTCAATGTGACGTGTGCAACACAAGCAACTGCATCCACATTACGCAAGTTGGCATGAAATTAGCGTCGTATGTCTCTTCCAGCCATTCGCACACAAAGATAGTAAGCAAAAATTAAACATATAAAAGGCTTTCACCATGGATATGCAAAATAAAGTTACGCCAAACACATATTGTGCTGTATACCTAGGGAGATTTGTTACTGCTACTTTATGTTCGATATTCGCTTTTAATTCACTCGCGATATCAGCGACCATGTAGGACCTAAAGACGATTGCTTCCAAAAAACACGTGCAAATCCAAAGGTTGGTAAAACTTCTATGAAAGAAATTAAAGCTAATCCCACTAAAAATCAATATGAAAATTCTAATGATTTAGGGCCTTATTTATAAAAACACGATTTCTCTAAAACCAATCTAAAACTCTGTTAATTTATTCTGTGACTACATTTTTCCCAGTAAAATCTCCACAACAGACTATTATAATCGGCCTTTTTGAAGGGTTTTAAGAAATCGAGTTTTTATTAATATCTAAGACCATTTATGTTTGAGTCTCATGTAAAACAAGTCTTGGTTTAACACTTACGATATTTTTTTCGAAACCCAAGCGGGCGGAGCGCGTCGGCGTTTTGCGTAATAAATACTAACTAGTACCTAATAAAATTATGTTCATAATTAAACAGTAAAGCTGGGCTTCTGATATTTTCTATCTTGCTCATCTAACCACTGGAATCCTCACAGAGCGACTAATTAGTGACACGTAATTCGTTTCAACATATACAAACTCATGTACAATTTTACATACGAATAGGTGCGAGATAAACACAGTGACCACACTGCATTTCCCATCTAATTAATTCCGAAACTACTAATCTCCTTGAATTTGGTACCTCAAAACCGGAGCAACAAAATGGAGGACTCTTTGATGCAATAGACGATATTTGCTCTGCAGCGTTTATTTAGGAAACATCAGCGAAGATATTGATGGAGTGAAATCGAATTACGCAATGCCATCGCTCCACCTCAATCCACAAAAAAGGCTCATCGATAAAAGATAATAAAGTGGGCTTCGGTTTATTGAATCAAGCTCGACCACACGCGGTCCGCCTTTCGGAGTAACCGTGTACGGTTTATTTTCATAATACATACTTTATACACATGCTGTACCTGTACCTAGGTAGAGCTTCAGGAGTTAAAGAACTATCAGGTAAACATCGGTCGTGTTTATATGCTGGATTTTATGGTCCTTTTATAACTCCTTAATAGGTCAAGCTGCTTCACCTAGCTAACAATAATAAAACCTACTAGAATGTAAACATAAACTTACAAAACCACGAGTCTAATTTAATTTTATACAGGGTGTAACACGAAAATAGACTCGTGGTTTGTTCTCGTCAGTACAACAGCTTTGAGAAATTTCATCATAGCAAAATAATTGTCAGCCATTCCATACTAAGGTTACGGCATCAAAATGTATGAAACAGTTAAATATTTTTTTCGCGTTTTGAAAGTTTTTCTCACTGTAAAAGTTGTTCGTATTGACGCGTAGAAGCCGCCATTTTCAAATAGATCCTTTGCTTTATAAATCCCAGTTTAACTTTCTACTTTCAAACCACCTCTAGTGACATTGTCCGCACCTAGTTATGTTTTACTACCACAGCGGCAACCATTACAAGGCAACAAAATTATAATAGGTTTATGCCATATCATCCCGACTAAACAGCCGTTACCCTGCTTTAAACATCCCTTCGTTCTCCCTTCACCCCTCTGATTTATGGGGAGTGATATGCGCGGAGTCAAATCGCCCTTTTCACTTTATATTTTGATTGATCTAACTTTGATGATAACTCTTGAAACCTCCAGTTCCGAATATCCCTCCAAAGAAGGTTATTTTGTGTTAGTAGGTATGCGAAATAAAACACGTGGATGTATGAATTACTGAGTCAATGCTTTTGAACTTTTACAAAACTCCTGTCATATGTTCCTCATTTTTTGCATAGGATCTCTCTACATCTATTCAATATGCTCGGGCCCGACTGTCTTCGAAGTGTTACAAAGCGCCTCAAAAACAAAAGCCACTGTCTAACGGGAACTTTTCTCTCGATCCACTTCACACATGTTTTACACCAGATATCTCAAGAAGCAAACACAATGATACGATCTTCATTTTGCCTCTATCTGCTGGGTCCGGCTAGACGCATCAATTTTCGACTTGACTTCCTAACTTACAAGGCCTTGGCATTACCTGTGAGGATTTTCCCAGATGTGGTCGTTTCTAAGTAATTTTGGAAATGAGAATTCTTAAGTTTTTCTGGATTAGACTTTAGATAGATAGAGAACACTTTATTGTACATAAAACATATTGTACTTTATGGTATCCACTGTTTTATATTTAGAGTAATCTGCGAGATTGATCTTGTAAATACGCCACACTTCCTGGACTACAATAAAGAATTTTACACTTTACACTCGACCCCAAAAAGGCTTTTGAGTTTCAAAATATATCGAAAGTAAATAAAAAGATACCACTCAATCTCAAGTTTGGTCGTCAAGAAAGTCTCAGGGCCAGTTTCTGAATTGAGAATTCTGCTAAGTAAATAGTTAACTGTAGTGTTGTCTCTTCGAATTCCTCAGAAAAGAGCGTGACAGAACGTTACTTAAATGTTTGTTAGGGTAAAGTTTCAATTCAGAAACCGGGCCTAAGTGCCTAACCGCGACGTATTGGCACGTATTGGTAACCGCGCGTTATCTGACCCCGGGGTGTTTAGGAAAGGAGTGAAAGTCTGGTACGGGACCCGACGGACGGGTGCCGTTGGCATAGATCTGACGTGTTGACCCCTTTTTAAGATTACTCTCCACATTCCTTGGGCGTAGCTTACGGTTACAATTACGCTTGTTGTACGGATTCTACACAAGCTTTAACTGCCAATTAGCAACTTTACAATGGCGTAAACCAAACTGTAGATCTCTTTATTCATACTATCACTTCATTATTAGTTATTATCCACATACTAAGCTACGAGTACCTAAGTAGAGGTAAAAACTAAAATTAATAGTTTATTCTGACAATTCGATGTACATTGCGTATCAGTCATCCTACTTGTTAGTTAGTTAGTTGATCGACTTTGCAAAGTAATCGAAATGTCATAGTAAACCATGACTTGTAGTTCTATGAAACAGGCCCCTGATATTAATTCTCCTACCGACATTAACCTTTCTAATTTATTCAACGCCACACAAACATTTTATCCCGCATTTGAGTGAAGGGTAATGAAATGAGAGCGCGTATAGCAGGTAAACTAGTTTGGTAGGTCTAAAATTAAAAGCCCATTAGAGCTACTATCTTCCGTACACGCTAAACTTAATTAAAACTAGGGGTAACAGTTTATATTTGCAGCAACCGGCCATTTATCATAATGAGATACGTAAACATTTTACTACGTAGCTACACCTGTACCTTTAAATGAATTACGACGGGGTAAAATTTTAAATTAAATTATGTACTTAAAAAAGTACTTACCTTTTTTAATAAACAAATAGCAATCCTTTACTTAAGTAGGCACAGTCGAGAGCACATCAACTTTAAACGCAGGCGGCTTGGTTGATCAGCGACCGACTATACTCCCAGGGCCGGTTTCTGAATTGACAATTTCACTAAGCAAATATTTAAGTAACGTTCTGTCCGCTCCTTACTGACAAATTCGAAGAGACAGCACTACAGTTAACTATTTACTTACCGAAATTGTCAATTCAGAAACTGGCCCCCACTCGCATACCTAAAGTAAACTTCTAATATACGAGTCTGACTATCATCGGAAACCGGAGCATTCCAGCGCATTAAATTAAAACTCACTATTCTATCACACGGGAAACTTGAATAAAAACCTAGCTAGTATTACTATACCAATCTTTAGTTACCTAAAAGTAATTAACTTCCTCATCTTCTTTCTGCAACATTCTACAAGTGAGATGGGTAGTTATTAAGGGCACTTACCATTGCGGTAACTCCTTTGCCTCCTCGAGCCCGGACGGTGTTGCCAGTGTGTCAGAGTCGCCCTCGGTCAGTCCACCGGGGTGCTCCGGGATCACCCGCTCGATCGTGGTCACTTCCTCGATGTCGGAGTCGATCCCTTGCGCGAAGTCCATGTAGAACGACTCCCGCGAGTCGCTAGAGCCGCGACGCAGCTTCAACGACAAGTCCGGCGAACTGTCATCCATGGCTCTAACTTTTCACTACGACCGTCCGAAACTAGCCCCTTGAATACTCTGTTTCGACTTGTTCATCGCGGCCGGTCAGCCCATCTCGGCTGCAGAAAGGTATTTTATAGAGACGCGTATTTTTGGGCATTACTATGCACAGAGAGCCGATTCATCTGCTCATCTGATGCATCATCAAATCTTGTGAAACCCGACTGTTTGACTCCACAAAACCGCAATAGAAAAACATTGCTATGGAAAGACAAACATGTGCGACCTATTTTGTAACGATTCCGAGACACGCAACCCAAGAGATCATTCCTAGAAACAATTAAAACATCTCTCGGGGGAAAAAGCGGCACATTGACCTGTGAGCCATTCCATGCCTAACCTTCCCTAAAATCGGTGCTACTTCCTGTAGCGTAATAACCGGCCAAGGGGCACGCACACAGTCGCGCGCGTGTCCGTCTGTCTGTACGAATTGAAATATTGAAGGACAAAGAAAGGAAGAATCAGAAATACAACACAAGAGATTTGAAGTGGCATCAAGCGAATTCAATCCCACTCAATAGATTGTTTTAGTGGCTTTTAATCCAAAGAGGTTTTGTTAGGTAGGGCCTATGCACAGGACAAAATTTTTTGTTCTGTGGGTCTACGTATAGCATACGTACGTATACTAAACTAAACGTAGAGCTTTATCTTTGTGACACTTTTGATAAAAGGCATTTAGGTAGTTCCGCTTTAAGATGGTGGCGATTGAAGATCTGAGAGGCCACCGAGCAGAAAAATTGTTGAAGCTAGGATATATTTTGCTTTACGGTCTTGTTCTTTATTCTTTTACGAAATAGTGTGGGAATAAAATGTAACTTTTTTGTATGCCCACTAAATCTATACGGTCTACTAATGAGACCGGAAGACCAAGACAATTAATGCAGTCGCACTAAAGTACCTCTAGCTAACTGAGTGATATTGAGGCGACTTGACATTCGAGGATCGACAGGTAAAGAAGGGCGAAATTCATGTTGTTTCAAAATAAAATAGTCCTTATAGAATGGAGGCAGGAGGCAGTAGATGTCACTATTTATTCAAATGTGATTTATGTGTCTGCTCACGCATGTTGTAGCAGTGCTCGCGAAACGCACGCGTGTTCGGTTTCCTTTCAATGACAAGTGGTTACAGAAATATACAGCGGGCAATAAGCAGTGATCGTCGGCTTATCCGGTTGCATACAGAGATACAATGCAAATAATAGCATCAGTATTGTGTCGAGTACAAAGAAATGCACAGTTCCCTTTTTTCATTAATAAATGAGAGTAAAAATATGGTCCTTCGAGCCGGATAAAGATAGCGTACATGGAAGAGCAACAATGAATCCAATTCTAATGAAGGTAAGGAAATATTCTAATAGGAAATTAAACTTATCAGAGCACAAAGTTTAGTAAATAGGGCCTATTTTAGGCCCATAACAAATAACTCATATACAACACGAAGATCGAACTTATTAATATTAATACGGCGTCGGTGCACGATGATATTAATCGCACCGAACCGGTCCCCCGGGAACACAATAATGCCCAAGAACAAACATACTCATTTACACATGACGGAATATCGGCCGATTCCGATGCCGGGCACGCATCGGCGTGTCCACACGACGACACAGAATAATTCCAACGGGCACTCACACACACACACACTACTACGGATCGTATAGGGTGAGTAAAAAAAACACGTGTGGAACGGAACGGGCTCGGGCGCGGTCGCCCTCTCGTGGCTCGAGCTCGCGAGCGTTTGACGGAAGGCGCGCAGCGAGAAGGCGGGAAAGGGACACACGCGGGGGCTGCACCCTCAGACCGAAAAACTCCCAACCTACACCATGCAGCCGATCCGGTCAAGAATCACCTCTAACGCTAACAGGATAAGGTGCATCGAACATCCTTCAAAATCCAACTTGAAATTGCTCGACTGCAAGAGGGATCAATCTACATGTTCGGGGATCGGGTGCCCGCACAATATTTTGGAAGCCAAAATTGACCGGACATGGATTGGATGTGGATAAAATCTGTCGGTCAATTCCGTGTGGTCAAGTTATCCCCAGGGATGTTGAAACTCATCACGTGACTGTTGAATATTCAATCAAATACAATCGGTATGTGTATTGGATACTGGCGCTTATATCGCACACAATAAGGGCTGCCTTTATAAAAAGGTTCTATGGTGTCACCAAAAGTACTGGCTACAGTGACATTAAATCATATGATATTTATGAGATTAGATGTGGCTTCAAGAAAACAAAACAATTAATTCAGTAAATACTTTTACAATTTTTATAACATCCTTTTCTTACTCGATAAACAAATTAATACATAGACTTATTATTATTACAAACATACATTATCACAATATTTTAAAGTCTTTACTTTTAAAACAATTTTTACAAATACAACGGGATAATGTTGCTTTTTATAAGTGAATAAAACCTTTATAAGGACTAAAACCATTGCAATAGCATATCTAAAACTTACCATTTATGTTCAAAGCTTCGACATAATATAAACAAGGGTTTGAAGAACTTTATTTCATTCAAGTGTCACATATTTTTCGTAGGTCCTTATCTTGGCAACCTTGGGTTAAAGAGATGGATTTCATATTGATATGTGAACTATCAGGTTAAACATGCTAAGGTTATAGTGGAATTTTAATGACTAAATGGGGATAAAAAATAGTGGGTATCTAAACTATATAAAACAAAAAATATAAATTGTCGAACTAACACTTTCGTAACCACTACACATAATGAATGTTTTCCGTGTAAGCTTACTTGTAATTTTGTCCGAAGCTTCCGAACAAGTTTTGTGTCGGTGAGATGAGGCCGAGCCGGACGGACGGAATTTTTATCCGGAAAAACATTAAAATATTATATATTTAACAGGGTATCCGCTGCAAGTGCTTAATCCTGACTTTCCCTGATTATTTTTCCAAATTTACCCGACCAAACCTGTTCATTTTAAAGCAAGATTCTCTAAATTTAAACACATACAACATATTTTAAACATTGGCCCTGGTTATGCAACCCTAACTAGATGTTGCCTGCGCAACCATAAGATACTATCTCTCTCTGGAGCTCGTATCCACTACTTCATTTCATTTCTTTCCAGCATTACTTGGGACTTCCGACGGCACATCCTCGAGAGCATTGGCGCTATTCGCAGCTAGATCGTTTCCCATTATTTCTATAAATGGCCGAGCCAGCGGAATCTCGCGGATTTACGCCCGGTTTCTCATACACTAACAATCTGTTAATCTACTGTTAACAGCTGTAATTTGTTTTTTTTTTTTGGTTCCGTACCTCAACAGGAAAAAACGGAACCCTTATAGGATCACTTTGTTGTGCGTCCGCTTGACTGTCAAGACATTTTATCTCGGGAACGCGTGCAATAGAGTTCCTTTCGGCCGCCATGGTTGGCTGGCTGCAAGTGACGTAAATTACTTCAGCCACATGTCGCTGCCTGTACGTAACACAGGGAAGTTTGTAAAGAGGTTCGAAATTTCGCTGATGCCTGCACTTGCCCATTAGCTCAGTTGGGAGAGCGCTGGCACGGTTAGCCAGAGGTAGCCGTTTTCGGTCCCGGCATGGATGGAATTTTTAGCCTCTAAATAGGTTTTTAAAATAGTCCGTGAAGATCGGGAAAAGCTCGGAAAAAACTGCGAGACTCGATTCCTGAACTATTTACAGGGTTAATAAAAACCATAATTTTGGTTTAAATATCATATAAATCGGATTTATTTGTTGATTTAAATTAGTTTTTTTGTACATATTGGCATCTTTCAATTTTGAAGTTTTTATTCAAAAAACAAATCATCTCTTATTTCAATTATTAAGAAAATTATCAAAAACATATTGTTTTAATAAATTATTTATGTTTTTGAACAGTTTTATATTTCTTTGCCATATGTAACAAAAAATATTATAATAAAAAATGAAAGTTTTCCTAAAATCCAATAATTTTTTAAATGCACCCTGTATTTTTGTCATATTTAACAAATATGATCAAGGGAAATGTAACAGACTTATTAAGATCATAAAATCATTAAATTTGGGTTTCAGCACAGTCGCAGTCACTGGTATTCACAGATGTTATGTTTTTATTGATATTGTAAATTGTACGAACGTAAATTTTTCAAAAGAAAGATTGTACTTCAGGGAATTCCCGAACTGTGTAGTTAAACATAGCACACGTGTGTGTGCACCGTAGTTTATGTCGGGGGAAGTCTCTTGACAGTTTTATTGCTGATTTGGTCGCAGTAAAAAGGTATTGTTTAAATCATTGTTTTTTTAATCACTCGCCTTTATCGCGAATTAAATCACTGATCTTAATAAAGTGATTTAAATCATATCAACCCTGACTATTTATAATATGTAAGAACTTACAAATTTGTACGGAACCCTCGGTGGGCGAGTCCGAATCACACTTGTCCGGCTTTTTTTTGTACGTCCTCTGGCCAACTGACAACAGATGAATAACAGATGGATTTTGTACGAGAAACAGGGGGTGTCTCTCCGATTGGCTCGGCTATCGCCAGCTTTTTGAGTTCCGTGAGCACGTGGGTCCCAAGATTTTTCCGACAGAACCTCGGTTACGGTTTTGTATAGACCTCTACCCGTATTGAATTTTGACATGTTTTTTCTGACATTTGTTGATGATATTGCATTGCCTTATTGATACGCGCAGCGCGCCGGAAAATTCACGATGTTTTCTATCATAATGTAACTGTCGGAAGGCCATCCCACTTATTGCATTAATGGTGTTCTTTTGATTTAAAATATTTCTTTTAAAATTTTAACAAGGGATATATTTAAAAAAAAAATGAAACAAAGAATACCCAAAAATTCTTGATTTTCATCTAATAATTATTTGTTTTTTTTTTATGCCATAATATGTATTTGTATTGCACAAACGCCAAAAATTCTAAGATAAAACACGTATATCTGTGGACAATAATCACATAAGCGAAAAATACTAAATAATCACGATGTTATTTACAAAAATACGATTCCTCAAAACACTCCTCAAATGCAATATATGTACCTATGTGGTGAAAGGTAAGGCTTACCGCAACAAATGTGACCCCATAAATATGTCTATCTTACCTCAAAGAGCCTACCTCTCATACTCTTGGACCGTAAGCCGTTCAGGGAATGTGTTATTAAGGCGGATTGCCCAAAAAATATTTTAAAAAAAACTCAAAAAAATCGGACTTTTTAGTAATTCCAAAAATACGTAAATAGTCTGTAATAGACTCAAAGGCCTATGACGGAACCAAAGTGGATACCCTGATTAATAAGATCTCTTTTTGAATATTTTTTTCCTTTTTACTGTTTTAACTGAAGTTAAGCAATACATTACCATTTGGATTCACTCTGGTTGCATGGGTGGCCAGGTAACTGCCGCGGATTATTCCCCAGAACAAAAGTAATTTGACACTATGTTTTATGCTTCAATATTTACAAATGATCATAATATCATTACACTATTTAATACTTTACCAGCGTAGAAACTTGAAACTTGTTAGCAAACATAACCATTTTTTTAATCTCCTACGGTTATACTAACCAATAGCTAAATTTCGCCTGGAAACAAGTGAGGCCCAACCGACCGGAAAATATTTACATATTATTTTAATATCAATTAGCAAACAGAGCTGTTTGACTACGGCAATTATCGAATAAATTAAAGGTATACAATTTCCTCGAGTTATTAGCAGATAATGAAAATTAAAAATACATTCACAAAAATTAAGTTCCACTTTTATTTCATTGACTTTATTCCCGTGATTTTGTTAGATTCTCGCGTACTTTCAGTCCGATTTCGATGGTGACAAGCAGCCTAGGACTTAGGTAGTAGGTACTCGTAGAGCCTAACTCAAGTCACAAATAATGCACCGTCTTCAGCTATTTCAAACGCCAAATATTGTTGGACAAAAATTATAACTTCCTAATGAGCGTCTTTATATAATGGGTATTATTGATGGGTATCTTTATATAATTAATGTCGAGTCGGAACCGCCCTTAACTTGGAAAAAAGAAAAGCCAGAAACATCCCGACATATTCATCGGTCACGATCTACGAATTACGACTTACGAGAGCACATAAATCAAAGAGTACGTAGGACGCTAATCTGGAGACCGAGTATTCGTATAATGGTATCGTCCGAACGTTGGTCACACATCCATTAAGTCCTATAGAATATTCCTAACCCAGCCCTACATGCCAGACTTTCAAAGAATAATACATATATTTGAGAACAAACCCTTTGTTTGTGCAGCGTCTAACGGACGCAAGTCTTCCAGGCGAGGCCTCCACAGGCCATCGCCCCAATCAGATATATCGATATCGCAACGCCCAGTACTAGGATAACGTACATCTTGATGTTCTTCCAGAATAGAGAGCGCTGCAGTGTCCTGGCCTGGCCGCGGTATGAGACAGACTGTAAAGAAAATTATAAAAAATACAATTCAAATAAGCTACAATTTATTTCTAACGTTTCTGAAAACTGAGCTTACCTCGAAGGAATAAAAGGTAACAATACAGTAAAAAGCTTGACATGAAAAATAGTACATGTCACATGTAACACCGTTTTTGCCAAATTCACCAATATCTACTAAAATCTAACACAACACAGGAATTCCAACATTAACGGCTTTATTTATTAAAAACACGATTCCTCTAAAACCAATCTAAAATCCTGTTTATTTAAAATGTGGCTACCTTGTAAGATCTCCACCAGACTGTTTTAAACGGCTTTTTTGAAGTTTGGTGTTTTAAGGAATCGTGTTTTTATAATGTAAATAAGACCGTTTCTCTTTTGTTGGTATAAAACCAATTATACATAAACTTAGTAATTAATAGGGTCCCGTTTGGCACCCTTCGGGTAAGGAACCCTAAAAAGAATGTCTTATATACCTATTTAGGATGTTTATTTCCCATTCTAAAGCTATATTAAACTAGTCTAGCTAATAAATTCGCTTGGTATAGAACCACTAATGACATAAATTTGTAAGAGTTTATCTACTCACATTAGTTGCCAAATTATCAGCCTTATTCACAAGCAGTTCTAGTTTTTCGCCTCTCATTGCCATTGTATCTGGAACATAATGGACACAATTAGTTAATTCACTACCTCAATAGGCTCACTAGATAGTTAGAAGGTTTCCAAGGCTGCTGAAGTGTTGCTTATTCATGGAAGGCAATAACCATCTTTTGGACTTGTAATCTCAAGCTATAAACAGACTGAGCCCACGAACGCAACGCCTTATAACATCTGAACCCTGTTACAATGTCGGGCGAAAATAACTGAAATTTTTAAGTTTACTACGCTTGTGATACTCTTGAATTTGTATGAAAATAGATAAGTTACAGACACATTTATCAATCCTCTTCAGTGGATGTTGTTTAAGTATCAAGTAGGTACAGCTTGATTTATCAATGATTTATGCTATTGTTATTACAATTCAATGGTTTAATAAATTATTACCTAATCATGTAACAATAAAATGAACTACATTTACTAATAAACATTTTCTATTCCTTTTTTTTTTCTATTTAGTACAAGGAAATTACGCCAGGGCAAACAGCCAATTACTCGATCGCCACGAACTTGTAGGTAATAATTGCATGCAATTACTAACCACTTTGTGAAGTACCTAGTAAGATATTTTTACAGAAATCTTATGCAAATACGTATTGCCATACACGCATATAAATGTATATAATAGTACTCAACGGCCTACCTGCACTACTGCTTGAACATGATTTATGTAGCATTTAAATCCATTTTTGTACGGAGAATTTTAGTTAAATACTATGTATGCCGGTCTAGATATAAAAAAACTTCAATAAGTAAGTAATCTTAATTTGAGATTCTTAGTAAAATAGCAGGCATAGACTCAACTTATATATATATATGGTGGTTAACACTAGACCCCAGTCACGCCTGATGGTAAGCGAAGACAGGGTCTAAGTGTTACGTGATTAGCTGTTAAATGCCGGTTAAAAAAACTGACGACGGCAACGCGTTCCACATTTCATGCATACACACGAGAACTTCATATGATAAAAGCGATAACTCTAGCACAAGTGCAGCCAAGAAACCTGCAAGCAAGAGGCTTGAAGTTGTGCAGTCTTTCATCCGTATTTCAAGACGTTCCTCAGTCTCCTCGACTCAATACTCAAGGGAGGTGGAGTCCAGGAAAGAGTGGAGGCATTTCCCTGAGGTAGTATTATCAGTCAGCATTTCGAGTGTACTCGAATGAGTGCAACCAATCAAAGTTGTGTAACTCGAGTGAGAATTTAGTTTTTTATGTTGGCAATGACGATGTGATCGATGTTATTTTAAAAGAGACCCATTTCGGAGCCATTTAAAAATAATAGCAATTCCTATTGAAATAATGACTTGTGTGAAAATTTTTATTCTAACTAGGCTTGGGTACGTCAAAAGGAACTTTGGAAGGACTTTGTTGTCTGACTGTGAAGACCCTTCATCTCGGGAACGCATGGAGGGGAGGTATCGAGTTGAAATTAAAAACATAATAATAATAATAAGAGAAGCTGTGAAAAAATCAAACTTCTAACTTAACTGAAAAAAATTAAATTTGGCAAGTAATATCATTGCATACTACGAGTACAGGGAAACTATCATTTGTAATTAGGTCATGAAATAATTAGTCTCTGAAGTTCGGGAAAAGCTGGAAAAACTGCAAGACTACAAATTCGGATGGAACCCTTAGTGGGAGGGTCCGTCTCGTACTTGTCCGGTTTTTATTTTAGAAAACACCCTATAATAAATATACAATGCACACAAAATATTTTTTTTAATAAAAATTATTACATCTCAGAATATATCGGTCGTCATCATAGAGATCATCAATATTATGCATTTAAAATCAGATCAATATATTGGTATACAAATCTTTTGAAAACTTCGCAAAACAAAGATTTTCTTTCTCGAGGAGGTTACAAGTAGGTCCTGATGTACCTTAGCTTTGACACTTGATTACTCCACTCGAGTGAGAAATTTGCTCGAGTGGAGGAAATATTTGATGTTTTTTAATACCCTTTTCCTCAGGTGAGGAAGAGTGGAGTCGAGAAAGACTTCGAGAAGGTCTTGTAATATGCGTGTTAGTCCCTTCGTTTCCCAGAGGTACCTTAATTACGTACTCGTATATTACTACAACTCGTGCTACACTCATTCAAAAAGCATGGCACTGATAAGCTACAGATAAACAATCATACTGTAATAGCTGTTGAATGAGTAATTTGGGCCAGAAATACAAAGTGCAGGCAATTCCATGCTTACTACACCTGCATTATCTCTTAGCCACATGTGTCAATAACCATTACAATCTGTATGTCAGCTATTTATTTTACAGCAATGTATCACACATTTGGTTCCACAATCTGAGAAGATAGTATAAGAAGATGCACTGTTCAAGAAATATTGTCACTCCTTTGCAGTGTGGTTACTTTGATGGTAACAGTTAAAGAATTAATATGAATATTTCAACTGTATAACAAACTAGATAATCCCTGCTCTACTCTAGATTAACCTTATTAGAGAGATGAGAAAGTGCCTCATGATATGATATTCTCATATTCATGATAAAACATGATATTCTGTAGACACAAGAAACAATACTGATGTAATGTTGTGGTATACAACATAATAAGACAATCCTATATAGGTCCCACTGCACGACACTGGCCTTTTCTCTGAGAGAGTAGGCCCCACTGCAAATTGGCAATGATTTAATATTAAAAACCTATTTAGAGGCTAAAAATTCCAACCATGCCGGGACTTGAGCCCGCAACCCCTGGCTAACCGTGCCAGCGCTCTCCCAACAAAGCTAATGGACAAGTGCAAGCATCGGCGAAATTTCGAGCCTCCTTACAAACTTCTCTGTTTTACTTACAAGCAGCGATATCTGGCCGAAGCAATTTACATCTCTTGCAGCCCCGAGTGACACACTTTGCAGTTAGGTTCTAACATCGGATTGATATCGCTGTACCTACATGATTATATTCTTTTTGTTGCACTAACCTGTGCTGAGGACAATTTTAAAAACCTCTAAATACGTTTTTAAAATTGTCCTCAGCACGGGTTCATCATCAGCCATTCGACGCCCACTGCAGGGCATATGCCTCCCTCATGGTTTTACAATCATGAGGGGTTTTGCCATAATCGCCACACTTGGCAGGCGGGTTGGCAATAGCAGTATGCCGTTGGAATCTCAGGAAGACGCTGCTGTCAGTCTCCTGGTAATTTATTTCCTTAGTCGCTTTCTACGACATCCACGGAAGGAAATGGAGTGACGCTATTTTTTATCCGGCGCTACACGGGTTAGTGCAACAAAAAGAATATAATGATTTAAAGAACTTACCAATATTCTTGACCATGATATTCTTCAACTCATCCAGCTCTCCATGAACCCTGGAAATGGTATCTAGATCCCTGGACTCGCTGTAATGTTTCATCTCTGTTGCAAGGACTCGGGCAAACTCGCTGTTCATGGCATAAGGAATAGCCGTCTGCGCAGTGTCCCCGAAGTTTGTAGTAAATCTCCTCTTAATTTCATTGAGAAATAAGAATGCGCGTGAGCGTTGGAATTTCTGAAAAGTTATCATGAACAATGGTTGAATTGAAAAATAATGCAAAATTTGACAAATGTACTTAGATAACAAAGACATACAATAATCAACTGAACACTGAAGAGGTTTTACTAGTATTGCTACTTTGAAGATGCAAAATCTTCTAATGAAAATTAGTTTTCTAGGTATCATATTACATACAGCATTTGTTTGAGTGAAGAAAGCTTTACATGAACATGTTTTTTATTATAAAAAATAGGAGCTTTCTTATAAAATCATGACTTCTCCAGTTAAGACAAAACCTACAACGGCGAATATTGCTGGCATATTCTGCCGTGTCATGATAAAACACTGTAATTTGAAAACAGGCATTTTCCAGAAAACCCAAAAATCGTTTTGTTACGAAAATTACGCATAAATATGTCAAATATTAACAGATTAATTTGAAAATTTTATATGTGTTTAATAATAGTAAGAATAACACATAATTATGGCGTAACAAGAAATAAAAAAAGTATGTTATTTATTGAATTTACAGCATAAAACGTGTTATGTTATGACGTAAAGTTCCAGCTAAGCAGAATAATTTATTTTACAAAACACAGCAACTAAATATGTAGCGTTTTGTGCAAACAGTTGGTAAAGAAAAAGGTAGGCTGCACATTGTGAGATTGTTGTGACAAAACACTGGATCTGCAATTACCTGACATAAATAAAAAAAACAATGAGCTTGTTATGGCAAAACACCATATTATATAAAAAAGCAGTATTTTGTCAAAACCGGTCTCTATAATATTGGGAATACAGTCTTAATTACTATGGCGAATTTCCGTATTATGAAGACTTTATCAATATTTTTGGATGGCGTACCATGTACCAAAGGGCGAAGAATCGAATTATACATGTTAAAACACTGTATCTATAGATAGTGTTTAGTCATGCCACAGCAGAATTGCTAGAATGCTAATTACAAATGGGTAGGACGGTGAATGAGGCTGTTTAGTACAAATAAATCGTCTTATTCAGATGGCGGCCTGCCCATGATTTCGGTTTTGTCAAATTCTACACTCACTTTTATCGCAAGGGAGGTAGCCCTCTAAACAGGTACGCCAACAGATACTCACATCATCAGTGATACAAAAGTACACCAGCTTATTCTCCGCAATGTAGTGGAAGAGATAGTTTCCATGTGAATATGTCAACTTGTCGTCGTGGGGCGGTATCTTCGAAAGTATTTGCTCCGTGACTTCCGCAAAATTGCCAGCGCAAGTGGCGTATTTTGCTAATACAATGGTGCCACGAGCTACCACGCTGAACAAAATCGGCATCGTGATGTGATTCTCCTTTCTGGCCACAACAACAAAGGAATCGTCGAAGTTTCTAAATAAAGGAGAGGAACAATGACAACAGTTGCACAACGCACTGAACTAAAGAAAACTGACAATTAGGTTGATACAAATTCGCTGACTACCTTCCAACAATTAGATTAAAGAGAGGAAATGATGCGCAAGGGGATAATTTAGTAGAAATTATCAAAATGCGACGCGTTCGCCGTCCTTTCGTTCAATCGAATCGGGAGGCAATAACGCACGTCCCAATAACGCATACCCCGATAACGCACACCCCGATAATGTACAGCCAATAATCCGTGCACATGTACACGGATTATTGGCTGTACACTATCGGGGTGTGCATTATCGGGCTGAACAAAATCGGTACGGGGCAATAATCCGCGTCCAACCATAGACAAGAAAATCACTTGATAGAGTGGTGCCTCGTTTACAGAAGCTATTTTGATTTACTTATTTTGATTTACTTATTTAATAATTGTCAGACATGTTTCTGTTTACGCATCAGATTAACTAGGTATTTTAAAGTTAGTATTTTTATACGTAAGCTGAGAGATAAGTAAGCGTGAGACAAACAATATCAACCGGATTATGGTTGGAGACAAGTTCTCAGACTAACCTTCGTGTGACTGCTAAGGCTCGTGGTGGTCCATCTTGAACGAGAGCGTTTCGTAAAGGATTATCCATATTACAATCTGTGATTACAATGCGGTGCCGGTGATGTGCTGGCACAACGGTACAGACTTAAAAAAACTTTAAATACATTTACATGCATAAAAGCTATCGTAAAAAATGCCCCATGTAATTAATCTTAATTTTCTTTTTTGCGTACTTCTTTGCACCTAAATTAGGTATGCAATTTCTCGCCTACACACACTTACATACAATGGAAATGTGGGAATTCGTTTTCGAAAATTAAATATTTAGCTTTGAAGCTCATATTTTGGTTCGAGTTGGGCGCCCCATCTCCCAAATACAGGGTTAGAAACGTGAAAAAATGTAAAATAATAATAAACTTAAAAGGAAAACTATCACGGCTAGTAGGCTTTACAAGTTAAAAGGCGATGAGGATAAAGTTGTTCTGACCGTACACTACTTTTATGTCTGGTTAAAATATCTTATAAACTTACAAAATTTCAGATGAAATCTAAGCTAGTCTTTAATCGGCTTCATGCCTGACCAGTAAGCTCTCACCTCCATGGATCAGTACCTAAATGGTTGAAAGAAAAACTCTGTGAAATTATAAGTAAGGATAGTCCGTTGGCACCTATTCTAGGGTAGTTAAATAACACTTTTCTTTATTGAATAGTCTAGTTTCTTTCTTAGAGTATAAAATAATATTACCATGGTTTCTTTACAAATGTAGTAATAATAGTAGGTAACTAATGTTTTGGCATTGCAAGTTGTTGATTGCACTCATGATGGGTTCTTGTACTCATGCCGAGTTATGTTTTAGATGTAATAGGTATGATTTGAGAAAAGATTGGCGTTCTTTTTCTGCCTTATTCTCCACAACTCAACCATAGGGCAGTGGCTCACATTGTAGCTGGACATTTAACAAAGAGAATCTAAATTATTATTTTCAGATAAGTTTCTGATTTCCGTCAACATCAGAAGAGTAGCTTGTGAGCAAATTAATACAATAGCTAGTCAAGCGAATTATTGTTATCTGACTCGTATGTAAGGATATGGACGAGTGTATTAGCAGAGTTAATGAATAAGAAAGTATGACAGGCATCAACCAGAGCGCTCGTGATAGGTGAAGATAATTGCGGCACGAGAAAATATCCTTATATTGTTCACATTTGAAACTTTACACACAACTCAGCAGCTGCTACATGTAGGTTAATGAACCTAGCTCATCTCTCCATTGATAGATTTGGCACGGGAACTGGCTACAGGAAGGATGTCGGCGCCAGGACGAAGGCGTAGGCAACGAAACTTGGTTTCGGGCATTTTAATTTAGGCATTGCGATCAGTGTGGCACCGGATTAAGAATAGCGTCACTCCATTTCCTTCCGTGGATGTCGTAGAAGGCGACTAAGGAAATAAATTACTAGGAGACGGGCAGCAGCGTCTTCCTGAGATTCCAGCCATATACTGCGATCGCCAACTGCAGGTTGCTTCGTGGTTTTGAAAACCACGAAGGGGGCCTATGTCCTGCAGTGGGCGTCAAATGGCTAATGATAATGATGATGATGATGATTGCAATCAGTTGTAATGGCTGACACGCCGGCACCCACAAGTAATCTGTTTCTCATACTGAAAAACGCGTCTTTCGTTTCGAGTCCCAGCTGAGCTAAAGCCTTCAATCACCTTGAAGAAGAATAGGTACCCATTAATAGGGATTTATTACTTTGTACGTCACCCTTTTCGAAGTTCAGAAATTACATTCGGTTTTTTTAATTGAATGAATGAATGACAAAAACAAGCTAGATATTTGATGTCAAGTAAAATGCGCTAAGCATATGTGAACGGGGCACCGACATGGACGCCAATTATTGGTCGTACAAAATCGTGCGTGCATTATCGGTCCGTACCGATATTGCGCGACCCGATAACGTACGGGCAATAATGCACACCCCAATAATTGGTGTCCCTTGGGCACGCATTATCGGGGTGTGCATTATTGGCTGTACGTTATCGGGTCGTACAATATAGTGACCCATCGAATCAATCGTCTGTCACTTACTTACCAGTGTTGCAAAAGTGAAAATTAAAAAATCGGGCAAACTTCCAGGTAATAATCGGAAGAAATCGGGAGATTTTTTTTTGTCAAATAAAACATCAAAGTAATTTATTAAAAAGATTAAAGGTGCAGTAATTAGGTACTAATCATTCTTTTTCATACCACTTCTTACTTGCTATTTTTGTAAACATTTTTTGGTTAATATGTATTAAAATTAAAACAAGTTTGGTTATTTTCTCCGATACATCTTTTTGTGTGGAGAAGACCAATCATTGATTCAGTCGATAGTTTGTTGCGCTGTTTAGTTTTCATTAGATTGATTGACGAAAATATTCGTTCCACGTTTGCAGATGAGTGTGGTAAACTCAGAATATTAAAAACAAACGAACAAATATTTTCAAACATTCGGGAACCATCACCGCATTTCAAGCTACTAACGCTTGCCCAAAACTCTTCAGTGGTTTCACTAAACGACGCAATTTCTTTCGTATTTCGGAGCAAACGCCATTCTGTGTAAATAATTTGATATTTTTTCCCGTCTAATAAATTTGGAAATTGTCTACATATTGGTACGATTGACGACAGTTCACCTTTTTTAACATTTTCCGGGGAGAATGCCCCCAAATCCTTTAAAGGATTATTTTTAACCGGAAATCTTTGTATGATTTGATCACACGCTTCGATAAAGAATTGCATGCTGGAATAAGTGGATTTGTTCAGGAGTCAAGCTCTTATCTGAATGCAAAGTGTTGTTGGCATTTGCTCCGTAATACACATCTCCAATATTTACAAAGTTACCTACGTGGACTCTCTTCTTCTGCCGATCTTTTGGGACTAGAAGCGAAATAATTATATATTTCTCTTACAACTTCCTCAAGAAACCGAGGTATTTTGCTGCAAGCATAAGACGCACATAAATGAAGGGGATGACAAATACATTTCATTATAAACAAATTTTCTACGTCAGCTTTTAGTAAAGTCATTACTGAATGATTACGTCCCATCATAACACTTGCACCATCAGATGCAAAACCTATGAGATTTTGACGAAATGGAATACCATATCGTTCAAAAAAGTCCACAATGCTTTTGTGTAATGTAGTAGCATCTGCAGCCTGCAGCCACAACTGGGACGTCCGAAAAAAAAATCTCCTACGTGATTTTTATTGACATATCTGACGACTAAACAAAGATGTTTGGTAGTACTCCTATAAACACGAATCAATTTTCCAACTATCATGCCAAATTTTTACCAAGAAATATATTTTTTTCTGTTTCACGGGAAGAAAAAAAATTCCAATTTTGAAGTAATTATATTTTCTAAATATATTTGGTGTTCTTTTCTAGTATTTCGGTTTAAGCAGTGAAATCGGGTCTCCAAACACAACGCCGTTAGTAACCCGAAAAAAATGTTTTTCTGGCGCAGTTATAGTGGTGTTCTGGCATTTTGGGACATTCATCATTATCAGCCATTTAACGCCCACTGCAGTACATAGGCCTCCCTAACGGTTTTCCAAGGTTCCCGGTCTTGTGCCGCCAGCATCCAGCGACTCACTGCCACCGTAACCCAGGTCGTCGGAACATCTGGTGGGTCGTCCGGTCCGCGGTCACCAGGTCAGAAGTTTTTCGCCCCAACAGCCTTCAGTTCTCCGAGCTATGTGCTCCGCCCACTGCCACTTCAACTGAGCCAACTTTCAAGCTGTCGGGTTTCAAGCAAAGTTGGCTCAGTTGAAGTGGCAGTTCCGTGAAACAGAAAAAAAAAATTCTTGGTAAAAATTTGGCATGATAGTTGGAAAATTGATTCGTGATCCTAAAGTACATACAATATAGCTTCCTTTTTACGTGCAAATATAAACTTTGAACCAGTATTTAGTTTTTTTTTTCGTAATTCTTACCGTACTTAATAGGACGCGATTAAGTTAACACGCTGGGATCGTTCGATCGGGACGTTTTCCGTGTATATCTTTACGATGATCATCAAAATTGGGACTAACTAAGCATTTTTATATTCATATATAAGCAGCCTATATACGTCCCACTGTAGGGCACAGGCCTTCTCTCAGAGAGAGAGTATGGGCTTAATCACCACGCGTGCCCACCGTGGATTGGCGATTTCAAGCGCTGATTTATGTAAATAGCTCAGACACTCAGGTTTCCTCACGATGTTTTCCTTCACAGTTAGCGAGTGGTATTGCTACTATAACTTCACAAATGTACATAACTTAGACCGGGTTTTTCAATAGTCAGATAAAACTTAACTGGAGAATAAAACTGATGTTGTCATTGTCTTGTCCTATGATTTATACAGTGATAGCATACAATTTATTCTCCAGTTAAGTTTTATCTGACTATTGAAAAACTGGCCCTTAGAAAACAAATTCATAGGTACATCTCGCACTGGGAATCGAACCTGGGTCTCCCGCTTCAGAGTCCAATGTTCTACCCACTAGGCTACCACCGCATTTTTATATTAACACACAGGATTTGAGCATGGAACAAAATGCAATATTCGTAAAGGTAACTCGATGAGGGGTTTAAATATCGTGATCTAATGTGGACCATAAACATAACATAAACTCACGCCTGTATCCCAGAGGGGTAGGCAGAGACCAGGGACTGCCACTTGCTACGATCCTGACAGATCACTTTCGCTTCCTCAACATTCATTAGTCGTTGCATGCACGCACGCCGGTTTCGGGTACTTTTTATCTTGCCCTTTGCTAATACATACCCTATTTGGTCGAAGTATGTCCGTCTGGGTCGTCCCTTACCGGCCCTTCCATCTACATTCGCTCGATATATTTGTTTTGTCAATCTTTCTTCCTTCATCCTCTCCACATGTCCAAACCAACGCAACATTTTTCTCAATTCTAGTCACTACATCCTCTTTCAGTCCACAACGTTCTCTAAGCACACTATTGCGTAGGTATCCTGTCATTCAAAGTAACACCAGACATACTTCTCAAGGATCTCATTTCTACTGCATTAATACAATTTCGTATTTTTTGTCGGTGTGGACCAAACCGACAAAAAATACGAAATTGCTTGTGTTTGGAAAGGAAAACAATATTCACGATAGTAGAAAAAATGAGAAATACTTTGGTATTTGAATAGCATCAGACTAGATAGAATGTTCAAGAAAAAAAATACAACCCAAAAACCTAAATCACTGGAATTATTAAGATGGAATTAAGTTTCTATGAGTAATTAAATTGCACATAAAAATTAGGTTTTGTTTGAACTTTTGACCAAGAAATATTTTTTCTCTTTTACGGGAACAAAAAAATTTGATTTTTAATTACGCATACCTCCCTAACTAAACATAGGTATTTGGAACTCAGGTGTTCTCGTCTTCTATTTGAAAAGATTGGTATAGAACAAAACATGCGCGATATGCTTATATATTTATAGCCGTCGTCTGTCACGACCTCAAAAATAAACTAGTATTGATGTCCACATAGAGAACGTCAACAAATGTTATGGGTTGTGATGGCTCCGACACATGGCACCGGCACATGTCAAAACGACAATATTTTATTGCATTGAGTTAAAAAACAGACTTGGAAGTCCAATATTTTGATGTCGGAATGATCCTCATTCTCATCCTTTTCTCCAAATCTACTAAAAAGGTAGATATCTACTAAAAGTGGTCACACCGTCACACGAACAACCCACAGCAGCGAACTCTATGACCTCCCGGTTTCTCGTCTTAAATTAAAGAGTTTCTCGTACGGGTCACTTGCTAAAACCGCTTGCAAAGAAAATCGCCTCGGCGAGGGCTGTAACTCTATAAGTCACTACGTATCGTGTAATGTGCAATCCATTTACAACATCGTTGAGTAGGTAGAGCAAAATAGCCTTTACTCAGATCCTCTTAACTCCTGCCGCTAGATGGCGGCGCGCGGTGCCACGTAGGTAACACACTGCGCAGTCTGAGCTAAAAATTAACGCTTCTATAGACCAACGGCCGTATTAGGTATAACCAGCCACAGACACACCCGCTTTGAAGCAAAAACTCCAGCCTAGATTAGTGACTTATCGACCTCTTACTGATATAGACCGCGATCTATTTGACAAAAACCTTGACTCCTTAGACTGGGACAGTATACAGCTACTTGAAAATGATGATGAAATTGTTCAAATGTTTTCTCGTCTTTTAAGAGACCTTTTTGACTATCACGCCCCCACTCGGACTACAATAATAATTGTGAGGGAGGCTCCCAAACCGTGGCTCACGAATAATGTGCGCTTGATGATGCGGCTACGAGACGAAGCACATAAAAGGTACAAAGCTACAAGTGTAGAAAGTCATAGAATATATTACCTCGATTTAAAACGCCTCGTAGTCTCTTCCCTTCACAGGGAAAAGTGTGCTTGTTTCGAGGAATATATAAATCGCTGCAGTGACCCGAAACGTCTGTGGAAGAGTCTCAAGCGCACGGTTCTACCGAGCAAGCGGAATGTGGAGCTGCCCTCACACTATAACGACCCTGACGCAATTAATGACCATTTTATCAATGTTCCTGGAAAACCCGACGTGACTATCTCAGATCTTACTTACTATGAATTTCACCGACACAGTAGGGCTTCTAATTTCAAGTTACATACGTTGACACCTTTTGCAGTATCGAAGATCTTGACAAAAATTAAGACTAATGCTACCGGACTTGACCTGATTAACATCAACATGTTCCTGTTGACTATGCCGAGGACGCTACCAATCTTGACTGGCATAATTAACCACAGTATACTGACTAACACATTTCCGACTGACTGGAAAACTGCGAAGGTAATTCCACTCCCTAAAATACCTAATCCTATACATATTTCTGATCTCCGCCCTATCAGTATCCTTCCATGTCTTTCCAAGATAATAGAGAGGGCAGTATGTGATCAACTATCGAAATATCTGGAGGAAAATGGTATACTACCTGAAGTGCAGTCAGGCTTCCGAAAAGGCAGAGGGACAGCAACAGCTCTGCTTGATGTCGTGGACAATGTCTTGTCCGAGCTTGACCAGGGGAGAAGCACAATCTTGGTATTGCTAGATTTCTCCAGAGCTTTCGACTGTCTGAATACCTCCCTCTTACTATCTAAAATGTCATATGTATTATGGATTTGATAGTGCCACGGTACGGTGGTTTGACAGCTACCTTTCGGGCCGTGCGCAAGTTGTTGGATTGGAAAAAAGCGATGGTACCGTGTTGTTTTCCTCAACGAAACGTCTAACAAGGGGTGTGCCTCAAAGGGTCTATTTTAGCACTCTTTTTATTTATTCTATATACTGCAGATATCGCCTCGGTCGTGGAAACCAGCATGTGTCATCTTTATGCAGATGACACACAGCTATACATCTCCACTGTACCATCTGACATAAAGACCGCTGTCCAATCCATCAACAGCGATCTAGATCGCGTAGCATCATGGTCTGACAGGAGCTGTCTTGTGCTAAACCCTGGTAAGTCTAAGTACATGGTACTTGGTACTAAACATCAAATCCATAATACGATACAAACCTTAGCCTCCGAAAATATAGTCATCAGGGGTGAACCAGTAGAAAGGGTTATGGAAGCAAAAAATCTTGGTTTACTGATGGATGGTGAACTCCGTTTTTTAAAATCATATCAGAAACGTAGTCAGTAATTGTTTCTATCGCCTTAAGATTCTTTATAATATACGCGATTACCTGAGCACTGATTTGCGTGTCAGGCTCAGTGAATCACTAATATTATCCAGATTGAACTACTGTGACGTCGTCTATGGTGGCTGTATACTTGGTAGGACAAAAAGGTTGATCCAACGTGTGCAAAACGCATGTGCACGTTTCTGTTTCAAAATCCCTCCTAGATCTCACGTCAGCCCATACTTGGACGCAGCAAAGCTTCTGAATATGGAGGCACGTCGGCATCTACACCTTGCCAAACTACTCTTTGGTGTGATACGGACAAAAACCCCATCTTATTTGTTCGCAAAGCTTGAATGGTCCACCAGACAACGGTATGTGCACAAGGAACGGATCCTGACACCGGCGCATCGGACCATGGCTTTCCGTGGTAGTTTCAGGTTTGCGGCGTCCAAGTGTTGGAACGACATTCCCCCTCCAATCCGTGAAGCGTCCAGTGGATGTGCTTTTGGGCGCAAGCTCAGAGCATATTTGCTGGAGCATCAGAAACCGCCACTCCCTTCCCTTCCAACCTCTCGCCGCAAAAACAGACACGAGCCTGTAATCGCATGGTAGGGCCAGGCAATATTGTATATATCTATATATTTTTCTTTAATTAAGTATACCTACCTATATATGTACCTATATATATATTTATGTACATATAAATTTAATTATATTCATAATTTTTAAACATGCTTTAAGCTGGCTATATACCTTTGTTCATTTGTATATGATTTTATTTGAGTATATCGTAGTTTCGTTATCGTAGTATCGTAGTCTACGTATCGCTCGTAGCCCCGGCGTATCGCTCGTAGCCCCGGCTGCCTGAGTGATCTTAAACGATCACGAAGGTTAAGCAACACAGGGCGCGTTCAGTGCATGGATGGGTCGCCGTCTATGCCTAACGCTAGTGGCATTTTTCCGAGCGGTTCCGTGCTTCGCAAGGCACGTTAAGCTGTTGGTGCCGGCTGCCATCGATAGATGGCAGTCGTTAAGCCAAGTCAGAGGCCTTAGGGCGGCTTGACAACTTCTGACAGTAGACGAGCCACTAGTCTACAAGCCTCCACCAATCCGGACTTGGCCCCCGTGGTGGAGTATGGCCTATACCTTCCTCAGGGAAGAGACCCGTGCCCCTCGGTGGGGACATAATGGGTTGATGATGATATCGTAGTTTATTCAGTGACTTAATAAAAACAATTTAAGTATATGTTTCATACTGTATACATATTACGTATCCTATTGCATATAATTACTATTCTGTATTACATAGCATTCTACTATATATAGTATTGCTCACGGTTGTACCACACCGCGGTATGTGACGCTCGCGGGGAAACTCCTGGCACTGACTGAAAATCAGCGCTGAAGGCTTGACCCTCAGCATACTGCTGAGTCAGTTGCCATTTATAGCAGCAGTGACACGCCGTGACCGTTCGCTTTCCTTTCTTTTTTATAACATTTCGGTTGAAATATTTTCTTTGTTGTTTTTTTGTTTTGTTATTGTGGCGTGTGCACTGTTTTTATAATAAATGTTTTTTCTTCTTCTTCTTTTTTTTGTAATGTCCTACCCCTATAATACGCTCACCAAATCCTGAGCGATTCCAATCGTCTAACTGTCAAATTAGTATGGAATTTGACAGTTAGACGACGGTTAGAAGATTATGGTGCGCATTATTAGGCGGCGGCATTCAATTACATAGCATATTAGTTATAATCTACGAATAAAAAACCTATCAATGGTTATAATAAAGCATTGAGTAAAAGGTTTGATTACCTACTTGGCTGACCCAAAACTTGCGTTTTTATTAAAAGGCTGAATAAAAAGCCGCTGTATCTAAGGTCTGTTTTTTAATTCCTCATATAGGTATCTACGACACGCGCTTAATTTTATCTGTAATATAGACTATGCTGAAGCTACTGATGTTCCACTGTTTGAGCTAGTACTGTGAGAAATCTAATTAAGAAGTTATCAGTTGAAAAGCCGGCCAAGTGCGAGTCGGACTCGCGCACGAAGGTGCGGTCCGTAGCAACATTAGACAAGATAGATTAGGTACATTGAGAACAGCGCCATCTATAGAGGCCAACAAGAAGGATTTAACATTGACATTTAACGACATGACATCGGCGCTATGAAGGTTACATAGATGGCCGCTAGATAACGAGCGCTGTCTTTAGACAACGTTTGTTGTATAGGAGCGCCCCTTAAATATTTATTTTATTTTGTTTTTAGTATTTGTATTTTTATAGCAGCATCAAAAATACATCATCTGTGAAAATTTCAACTGTCTAGCTATCACAGTTCATGAGATACAGCCTGGTGACAGACAGCGAGGCAGACAAACAGAGGGACAGTGGAGTCTTAGTAATAGGGTCCCGTACTCCTTTGGGTTTGGGTATGGTACCCTATTTTTAGGGTTCTTATAATAAATCGATAGTCCAAGGACATAAGATTGCATAATATAGTTTATAGTACATATGGTGCTACATTACCGCACTAGTGCGATAATGAGCACTTTACGTGCCTATGTCGAAACTTCAAAGGGCCATATGTACTATAATAGTAGTTTATGCAACTGTCATATAATGAAGGGTATTAAAACACGAGTGTGAGTTTATGAAACGAGCGCAGCGAGTTTCATAATAGTAACGAGTGTTTTTATACCCGTGTTATATGCAGTTGCATACACTACTTTATCTTCACTAATGCAATTAAAAATTAAATTCACGCGTACGTGTATAATCACAGTGATTTGGCCGCCATTAAAATTTAACCAATGAGAGCGCAGCTGCGCGCTTCAATAAAACGCGACCAACCTGATTGGCCCTGCAATCAAGTTGGTCGCGTTTTATTGATGTTATAATGAGATTTTACGATATCGATGTGAATATTATACCATCATGTGAAATTGCTTAAATTGAGTGTTTTGTTGTCTGCGCTATAACAGTAGTAATTATAAGTCAAGTATTGAAAACATAAGTAGAATGTTACAACATTAGTGTAGACAAAACGTTGTACGATACACGTGCGAATAGATAATTCGTAACTCGTGTCGATATAAAACACTCCCTTCGGTCGTGTTTTAATTTATCGCCACTCGTTGCGAATTTCCTACTTTTCGCACTAGTATCGTAATGTACTATTTCAACACACCTGCTCGTAAAGTAGGTCTTATTACAGCGTATTTACACTGATAATGCAGAATATTACCCATGCCGTGCCTTTTACATTACATTATCGCACTAGTGCCTTTTCATTACATATCTTTTTAAATATTAGCAAGAAGTATTAATGTTTCGAAAACAGCTAAGTAGTTATTTGCGTAAATATAAAATTCAATTCAAAATGTGATAAATAATTAAAGAATTTCATGAAACTGCTTGTTAGCTTGTTGGTATTTATATTTTGACGGTGTATTTTTACCTATAAATACCCAATTTCAAAATTTATAAATATGTGGCTGATTAGCTACTTTGCCGGTGCCCTTATCTCAGACTTGCGCGCGCATGCAGCGCTGAGCGCGCGAAAAAATAAAATTACGGCCGCCATCTTTTAAATGGGTTTCTGTTTGTTAAGTTTAAATAAATGTGAACTTTTATTTACTTTTCCTCGCAAGTGTGTTGAAAAACGTCGTATGAAACACGTGAGCATTGGTCATTACACTTCTCGTCTCCATTAAGCCTTCGCCTTCGGCTCAGGCTTAAAAACCGACTCGAGTGTAATGACCAACATACTACACTTGTATCATAATGTACTATTAAAACTTAATTTAATAAGTAGATATTTATAACAAAGTAGGACAACTAAAGAAAAATTTTGGCGCCACTCTGGATATATCTTACCAATCATAAATACTTTTGATTAAAAGAGTGGTTCACTTAGCCAATCAGTAATATTTTTTGGTGCTGGTGCTCATAAGTAGGCCGGTAGACCTTCATATTGGTACTCCCTGACTTAATCAAAATAGTCATCTATATCAATGTCTGGATTTAAAATATCGTCTCCAAATGGTGTTAGATCAATTTGATCTAAAATAAGATTTTCACACATCTCTTCAAGGTCAGTTTCACCAATCAGTATAGCACCTTGAAGTCTTCCATTTTGAAGGACAAACTTTATGTATTCCAATCCTGGTGTAGTACGCAAAAGGATTTCATAGTCACTTCCCAAGCCTTGACCATTGTATTTGCCTAGAAGTACAACTCTGTACCCGAATAATGTTGTGCAGTGGGTAAATAGTTCAAAGCAAAAATCTTGATAGATTTCTTGGTTATTGATTTTGGCATGCATGCCTTTAGCAGCCATTCCAGCCATCTGCATGGCTTGAGTCCACAGTCTCAGTTGGAACCAGTGCTTAGAGTGAGGCCATGCTGCATGAGCTACATCTCCTGCAGCAAAGAGATCCGGGATTGAGCTCTCTTGCATTTGATTCACTTTTATTCCACCATCAGGGCCTATTTCTGGTTTCACATCAAACAAGAAATTAACTGAAGGTTCAACACCTGTTGCAGAAATAAGAAAATCACATTCCACTATTCTGCCATTAGATAGTTCCACTTCTAATGGATACTCCTTGCCAGTTAATTCCCGGATAGATGTAACTTCTGTCTTGTAGACTATCTCAAGCTCATGTTCGCCACTTTCAGTTTTTATGCCTTCTAATTTTCTGTACCAATCAGGACCCAAGGCAGCTGATTTTAAATTTTTGTCTAATGAGACTAGAGTATCTTCTTCCGTATTGTAAACATGTCTTCTGATAACAGTGTTACATTTTTCATTACTAGAAGCTTGTTCTGCAGGTTTGTTCCTAAATGTGTCTTGGAAGAACTCTGCTGCACCAGGATCTATGAAAGTAGCAGAGATATAATCATCTCTAATGACCCATATTTTCTGTATTCCCGTTGTTGCATGTATGATTTCTGATGCGATGCCTCCATTACCAACCACCACCATTCTTCTGCCATTCTTCAGTTTCTCTTGAAAGTTCTGTATTGATTCAGTATCTCGTATTCCAAGTATTCTTTTGCACTGACTGGAAGTGGCGATAGGAAGTCTTGGTGTGCCACCGGTACAAAGGCACAGAACTTTATATTTGACTGTATGACCTTCTGAGGTAGTGACCACTTTGTTTGTGGTATCAATGTGACTGATTGAATCAAAAATGATTGTTGTATTTGGGTGTATCTTCATCAAATGGCTTGCCTGAGTTTCATGAACGTCGAACTTGACAATGGTTTTGGCGTAGAAACTGACATTGGTAATATTCTTCACTATTGATGATGCAGTAATAACTACAAGTTTTTCCTCCGGTTGTAATATAGCCAGTGTCTCCACACACGTCACTCCTGCTATGCCGCCTCCTACAACCACGTAGGTGGCTTCTGTTTCGTATCTCATTATAATTAAGGATTGACCAATTCAATTTAATGACAACTTTAGACCCCTGCTGGCGTGATTACTTTAGCACCATCGACAACGATTTGATAACATATCACACAGCAGTCCTTGCTAAAACTGGTAGGTTATCGAAGATTAAGATAGCAACAGCGTTGCGATTTTAGATTACTAAAAGTGCTCATTTAGCAACGCTACAAGTTACATTAGAAGATAATAATTAGTAGCACTAACCAGTAACCAAACCACACAACACAGACTACCTATATAGAGACACACAACAACCAACAACATAATGAAATGAAACAGCTGATTGCTAGGCGTGTTCCTTATTTCACGTAACTATTTATAAGAACTGGTTGCGTGGCATGTCATGGTTTCACAGTTTTATGTCACACGAAACTCTAATGTTATTTCAAACCAGTTTCTTTTGTGAATATGTGATGTTTGTATCGATGCAACGCCCTGTCACTGTTTCGGAGGCCATGGCGACGCGTCGCTTCACTGTTTACAAGCCGACGGGGCAGGCGAGCGAGCCGAGAGACAAAGCCTTTGCATCATCACCATTATTCAGACACAAAAAGTCCACTGGTGGACGTAGGCCTCCCCCATAGATTTCCAAAAAGACCGGTCGGAAGCGGCTTGCATCCAGCGTCTTCCTGCCACCTGGATGAGGTCATCTATCCATCTTGTGGCTGATCATCTTACGCTGCGCTTGCCGATATGTGGTCTCCATTCGAGAACTTTTCGGCCGCATCGGCCATCAGTTCTGCGTGCTATTATTATTATTATTATACTTTATTGCACACACAAGAATAGAGTACAGGAAAGGTAACAAAAGAAAGTACATGTACAAAGGCGAGCTTATCTCTGTAAGAGATTTCTTCCAGCAAACCTTGGGGAGTCGGAGCGGAGGTATGAAACGGGTCTACGCACGTGCACATGATATAATATACTACATACATATTTACACAAATAACAAAATAATAATAATATAAATACCTACCCAAAAATACAATATACATATATATATATATATATATATATATATATATATATATATGACAATAATGAAAAGAATAAACTACATAAACAATGAAAGGAAAATACGTACTTACTTAAAATATATACCTAATGACAACTTGCTATGTGCCCCGCCCACTGCCACTTCAACTTACTAATCCGCTGGGCTATGCCGACGACTTTCGTTCGTCTACGGATCTCATCATTTCTGATTCGATCTTGTAGAGAAATTCCAAGCATAGCCCTTTCCATAGCTCGTTGCGTGACCTTGAGCTTTCTTATGAGATGCATAGTGGTAGACCACGCTTCAATGCCATAAGTCATCCCTGGTAACACACACTGGTTGTATAATTTTATCTTGAGCGATTGAGCTATATTGGACAAAAAACTTTTCTGTTTCCCAAATGCTGCCTAGCCGAATTGGATTCGACGATTGACCTCTTTCACGAAGTTGGATCGGCCTAGTTGTACTGTTTGTCCTAAGTAAACGTATTAGTCTACAAATTCGAGAGTCGAGTTCCCCACTGTTATTGGGGTGGGCACAACACGGGCGTTCGACACGACCTTCGGTTTGTCCATGTTCATTTTAAGGCCCACACGTTGGGAAAAACGACTGAGGTCTTCGAGCACTATGCCGAGGTCTTCCATCGTCTCTGCCATGACTACTATATCGTCGGCAAATCGAAGGTGAGGGATATACGCGCCATTTATATTGATGCCACGTCCCAGCCATTCCAGAAGCTTGAAGGCATTTTCGAATCCGTTCGTGAACAGTTTTGGAGAGATAACGTCCTTCTGATTAAGAATAGCATCACTCCATTTTCTTCCGTGGATGTCGTAGAAGGCGACTAAGGAAATCAATTACCGAGAGACGGGCAGCAGCGTCTTCCTGAGATTCCAAGCGCATACTGCGATCGCCAATCCATCTGCCAAGCGTGGCGGTTATGGCAAAACCCCTATGGTTATGAAAACCACGAAGGAGGATTATGTCCTGCAGTGGGTGTCAAATGGTTGATAATGATGATGAACGTCCTCCTGTCTTACGCCCTTTTCAAAGGAATTGCCTCCGAATTCTGCTCTTCTACTCGGACCAACATGGTGGCGTTGTTGTACAAGCACTTCTGCACCTCGATATACCGATAGTCAATACGGCAACGCTGGAGAGACTCGAGCACTGCCCATGTCTCGATCGAATCGAAGAATTTCTTATAATCCACAAACGCTAAGCACAATGGCAAATGATACTCCTCAGTATTCTGTATAATTTGCCGCAGCGTGTGGATGTGGTATATGGTACTATAGCCCTTTCGGAAAACGGCTTGTTTGGGAAGCCTTTGCATGCATCTATGTAATGAGATGATTTATACAGCGTCCAGTAGCACCTTCATTCACACTAGATGGGTGAAGGGACCACTCGGACGCTGCAGTACATGGGACATTGTTTTAGATGGAGTAGGCTTGCCCAACTCCTATACCATCCTGACAGCTTTGTCGGCCTAGCCCATAAGAATGACAAGTCAATACGATTAAGGTTATAGTCGTTTATTTATTTATTAAGTAGAATTTGTTTAGAAAAACAAACAACAAATAATAATAATATTATAAAACAAAAATTGGATCACGGTACAATTTTCAATCATTGTACATAGGTTATACTTCTAAATACGCCGGCATGATCAATAATAGTTTACTAGTCATCTTAGTTAAACTTTCATCTTTATAAATATTTTATGTTGTGTTTTTCTTGGTACAATAAAGAATATTCTTATCTTATCTTATCTTAAACAAACAAATTTAATGCAGTCAGTCCAAAGCCGGAATAAAATATAAAGGCAAGTTGATTAGTGTCAGATATACAATTACGTTATTCATGTAATTCTGTAGCTAGAAAAACGTAGCTTGTGATAAGTAACGTCGTAACGAAGTAAACATTACGATAGCAGTTGTTCTGTAACAGCGACCCCACAAGAGAGTTTAAAATAAACTGTTACTAAAATCATGTGTTTTAAAAACAGTGACGCGTTACGAGAAACCCGTTTCTTTACATTTTGCTTCGCGAAAGACTGAAAGTCCAGTAACGAACGACCCACGCCTCCACAGATTATAAAGTAATGCTGATTGCACAGATTAGTAAGATTAGTTGGTATTTAAGATGTATTTAGATTTTCTTTTTTGGGTTCCGTAAGCAAGGTTGCCAAAACGGGATCCCATAAGGTATGCCTGTCTGTCTGATCTAGAGGGCGTTTTCTCTTGAACCGTAACAGGTACCTAAAGTTTGTTTTTTAATTCAGTGTAAAAAAGAAATACCTACTGTCACATTGACGCGTGCCGGGGTCATAAACCATGACAACAAGCCATTAAATTTGTTGTCATACTCGATGACTCGATTGACGACCTCGTAGCGCAGCGGTAGTGCATCTGCATACCATGCGAGAGATCCCGGGTTCGAATCCCGGCTGGGGACAAAAAAAAACCCCAGGTCTTGGATGTTTACATGTTTGTGATGTCGTTGTTTCTGGTTCCCACGACACAGGGTATACTAGTGTGGGGCCAGAAGCAATGTATGTGCCTGTATGTAAATGTTTATGTTATGTTTATGTGGACATCAATACAAATTATTTTTTAAGGCTACGTCATGTAGGTCGTGACAGATGACGTGTGGACGTGGGTTGCATCTTGGATATTGTATAGGAAACATATCGTATATATTAACGCCGTCGTCTGTGACAGCCACAATTCTAAGGTTCCAATGAAATCTATGCCAATAAAAAACTCTTATCAAAACAATAATAAAGAGATCTTTTATCTATACAACAGACATCTCTTTCACACGTAGCATCTACTCACGTGGACTCGAAAAGCTTGCCAAAATTTACGAAATCACAAGAGAACAGGGAAAACAACATTCGCGTACTTATTGGAGTAACAAAGAAAAAAAACGGAATTTTGAAAATAAATTACGTCTTCATGAATGTGTAAAACCTCAAACCCAAGGTTATCCACATTCAAGTGTTGCCAATATGTAAAAGACTGATAATCTCATTTTACTTCCAAATCAAAATGCTGGAGCTACGTTATTGTTTTTTAAATAAAAATTTTCTTTTATGAGTCACTAAATATGAATTTCTTTGGTGGAATAAGGTTTTAGGTCGCACGAGTTTACTTTTTCGGAGTAAAACAAAATCTACCGTGTATAACGATATGTTTTATAGAGGTAACACTGCTTATTTGTTATTTTTTTGCATCGAATTAAAAAAACAGACTTTAGCCAGTTAACATTTGTACAGAATATAATGTTATTCTGGGTCACTTGACCAAAGGATATTTAAAAAGTAAAAAATTAGGTAAAGAAACGTAATTTTATTAAATATTTCTTTTTATCTATTGTAAAAACAGTAATATATTTAACGAGTCTAATCGTGATTATTTATTAGGTAAACTTAGGTACCTACCACAATTCCCGACAAATAAATAATTTCCGCTTCTTTCACACAACACAATCACTTGTCATAAGCTACTGTCACGTGATTGACACTGACATCAGTCGTGGCCTCGAGGCGATCGGTTATATTGGCCAAACATAGTGCCAAAAGCCCAAAAAGCATATTTGACCGCTCGGAGTAGACTAAATGAACGGATACAGTGGAGCAATTGAGTGATAGGGTCACTGGTTCCAAACTAGAATACCTTGTGCTACGGTAACCCAGCGAGGACATCACAAACATGGAAATACTGAGGCCATTTGTACAAAATGTAGGGCGGCCCTCATTGGTAATCGAAGCCACGACCTCCGTCATCGTGGTAATAAGACGTGATGCCGCCAGATCAACGAGGCAGTATAACTATGTATGAGCATGGCGAGTTAGAAAAAAATGCTCAGTAATGTATGTGTAAACCAGTTTTATTTACTAGGTACTTTGTTTTTTCTTAACCTACACGTATAATAGGCCCACTGCCAGGCCTTCTCTCAGAGAGAGAGAGAGAGAGAGAGAGAGGATATGCTTAGTACCCCGCGTGGCCACCGCGGATCATAATTAATAATAATTGTTATATACCATTATTAAACAAAATACTTATTTTATTTAGAACACAAACCAGGTTACAGACACATTTACTAAATTTACATACATTATAGATCCGACCTAGCCTATGACCCTAAACTTGTGTACCAAGCATGCATTTAGACTACTTGTAATTTTAACCTTAACTAAAGTTTTATTATATTTTTTATGTAATAAAATTACTGTCAAGAAACATTAAGTAATTTATAAACTAATAATATAAACTAATACTAAAAAATATAATTTCTAATTTTACATATTTACAGGTAAAAAACAGGGAGCCTAGGCTGCTGGCAACATTCTCCCTTTGGATGGCCAGACTTATTCTCTGGCCGAGGTATGCGCCAGACATAATAATGTACTACTCTTTGGCCAAGAGAATAAGTCTATATTTTATGGTGGGATCCACGGTGGGCGATTCCGACTCGCACTTGGCTACATGATATATTTTTTAATGTCTGTTTTTATTAAAGATTGATCGTGTAGTCTAAGTTGCACGGACTGCATATAAAGGAGATTGATCATAAGCACGCCTTGGCATCACAATGGGTGTCTGCAACGATTTACAAATCAGCGAAATTAAAAAAGTAAATGTCAAATCAAAACAAATGTTTCGCGGAGAGAGCGCGTCCGTATTCTTATTAATCTTATTTAAATAAAATTAAGAATGGTGACTAGGAACAAGTGAAATAATGGTTTATTACTTCTAAATTGCAGCAACAACCTTTCACGTATTGTACACCAGTGTCCCGCCTAAAACTGCATGAAATGATGATCATGTAGGCCCACACCCCACCAATATGAAGTGGATATTGTTATGTGCGACACCAGTATGGTTGGCGTTGTTGTGCTACGTCCCAGTACTATGGAGCCTAGTCTACATACTAATTTTCACCGTCCTCATAGCTATAGGGGTATTTCTCTTCACACTATGGGGTCATGTAACTTTGTCTTCACCCCACCAAACATCGCTTTTCCTGTTGGAGAGGCTTGAAAAAGAAGCTCGCTATTTCGAGGAACTGATCAAGGTAATTAGTTTCAAATACTCATTTCTTGGTCTATTCCAATAGCAATATATCCTTTCCTTACACATGAAATGTTATTACATTGAGCTACCTGTGATAATGCATTCAGTACTTGTCTACCTTGCTCTATTATAGAGTCCGGGAACAATGATTTAATTGCTTTTGTCGATTGTATTTAGTTATTTCAGTGACATCAATTTTTGTTATTAAATAACTAAATTATAAACCTAATATTAGATTTGTGTAACTTGCAGAAACCAAAACTAAAAGAAACAATGTTGATTCTCAGAAATCGTATTGTTTGTATCAATGCTATTTCTAGGCATATTGAACATAATATTATAACTAATATCGCTGTGCAGCGCGTTAACGCTGCCAGTGTCATGGGTACCTTTGGGTCGGACATGTCTCGGGGCGGTTTTTTTAATTGACTGTACTTGTGTGTGTGTGTGTGTGTGTGTGTGCGAGTGTGTGTGTTTCTTTTGTTTCCTTTATTCTTATTTTGTTTTTTATATTTTTGACATTGTTTTTACTTCTTATTAAGTCTAATTGATTGACTTTTTTTTAAATGTAATTTTTGACAATTGAAACACTGTTGACATTTTTTATATAATTGGCATGAATTCTGACATTTTCTGTACAGTCAAGTTGGGTAACATCGGATTTCCTTCCAACTTGGAATAAATATTGTCATAGTAAACCATGAATTGTAGTTCTATGAAACAGGTCCACAGTGTCTTTTCACGAAAGCCTAAAAACAAGAATATGTACCTACCTAACTCGCATATATATACGATCAAATGAAATTCAATTTTGTTAATAAATGAATAACTGATTTACTACAAAGATTACTTGAAAGCCAGTGACTGCACTAATTTTGTACATTTGTCTTAACAGAATAGCGTCCAAAGTGCGTGGATATGAATCACATAACAATACAATCTAATCTAACAAAAAAAAAAAAACAACAATATATGTAAATGTTAATATGATGTACCTACTGCCTTGTTTTTTACAGCAAATTAATTTTATATTTGCAGGAAGACCAAAGCAACTGGCCTTATGCCTCTAAAAAAACTCATCCCCCCATAATATTTGGTAGAACAGTAGACGGGCAACTCCACCAACTGATTGACAATGTGCTCAGAGACTTTGTCACACGCTGGTTTAAGGAAATGTCCTACAAGCCTGAGCCAGCTGTAGACAAATTTAAGGAACATTTATGGGGCGGTATACAGAACCTACACGAGAGGTTAATAAGGATAGACCCAGAGAAACTGATAGCCAGTGACATGGTGATGAAGATCACTCAGCATTTTGAGCGTATAAGAATTGCTCAGAGTTGTGCGTGAGTATACAACTATTATTGAATTATATGCAGCTGCGTAATAATCGGGATAACTATCCAGGGTAACGAATACAATGTAATGTCAAATTCAAATATTTTTTTCATTATAAAAACAATATGTTTACTTAATGATCATTAAAGTTGTTAGTTCCGGAATTAATAGATTATGTGGAGAAGCTAACAAAGAAACTCCGTACATATCTTTTTTTCAAAAAAGTTGTCTACTTACCACAGTTTTCAACTTAATAAATATTACTCATCAATGTGTTGACCACTTCATTCTCTAAATAATCACTAAATACCCATTAGATACCATAACACTAAATAATTATCCATATTGTACTTTCTGATACTTTCATGGTTGTACATAGACAATTTTGTAAAACAAACAAGAAAACCAAATAAAAAATCATGGTAAGAATGGGAAAACAAAATTAACAGGATTATTTTCAACCTATTTTCAATTTTCAATTTTATGTAAAATTAATATTATATTGAACACCCAACATTTAAGTGATAAAAATTGGTTTCTA
Source organism: Yponomeuta malinellus (assembly GCA_947308005.1). Classification (NCBI taxonomy): domain Eukaryota; kingdom Metazoa; phylum Arthropoda; class Insecta; order Lepidoptera; family Yponomeutidae; genus Yponomeuta; species Yponomeuta malinellus. Next base: position 7,725,381 of record OX370994.1, read on the forward strand.
CTGCAATTATGGATATTAAGACATGTCATTTCCTACACACTAGGCTATCACCGCATGAAAAAGCGGTGATAGCCTAGTGGGTAGAACACTGGACTCAGAAGCGAGAGACCCAGGTTCGATTCCCAGCGCAGGCATGTACCTATGACTTTGTTTTCTATGTTATGTACATTTGTGAAGTTATAGTAACACCACCACTCGCTAACGGCGAAGGAAAATATCGTGAGGAAACCCGAGAGTCTGAGCTATTCACATACCTTAGCGCTTGAAATCGCCAATCCGCGGTGAGCACGCGTGGTGATTAAGCCCATACTCTCTCTCTGAGAGAAGGCCTGTGCCCTACAGTGGGACGTATTAGGCTGCTTATGTAGGACATGTCAATCATATTAAAACCCAGTTGCAAACAAACTTAACCTGACCTATAACTAACTGACAAAAAGCCATCATTCAAACAAACTGAACTTTCAGTCTGGAACTGAATCAGGCACCAGTGTTCGCCCTGGCTCCGCATCTGATGGCCTTTGAAACTGAACAGCACTATCTGCGGCAGATCAGTGAGCTTCTCATCATGTTCCTGCTGCCACGCTGCTATTCACTGAGCCCTGCATCGCATCTCATGCGAGAGGTGTTGGCGTGCAAAGGTCAGTGTAATCATCATCATCATCATCGGCCTACGCTTGTCCACTGCTTGTCCTCTCCTATTGCACGCCACTGAGCACGGTCCTCGGCTACTCTAATCAACTTTAATTTGAATTCCATGTGAACAAAGTCGCGGGACCAGCTATGTAGTTAGAACTAAGATGGAGATAAATAACTTGGTAGATATATGTATATATATATATATATATATATATATATGTTACAGCCAAAGTGATTAAATAGCTATTATACATAATGACTGGTCATTATATATAATAGCCAAATTCACTAGACAAAGTAATAAATTATTATGCTAACGTTTTATTTTGGCAAGTGTTATATAGCAAATAATTGTTTGATTAAATTTATATTTCGCATTTTGTTAGGTCAGTACACATAAGCAAAAATAGGTTCGAAGTTCCTAACTTCGGGTGTTAGTTCTTTTTTTTATATAAAAGCGAAAAAAAATATTTCACTAAAAAACTTAGTTTTGTGTCAAACTTAAACAAGGTTGGTGCATGGAAAAGTCATAGGTACCCTACATTATGATATTAATATGATATTAAATAAAATTGCTAGTAAATGTGATTAATTTTGTGTTAATTATCACTTTATCTAAACTGAGTAGACATTATATATAATGACCAGTCATTATGTATAATATCCAGATTTATTACTTTGGCTGTAACATATATATGCATATTTCAGGATATGAAGAAAGATTATGTGCAATTTTTTGAAAAATCTGTTATGTAACAAATGTCTGTGAGCTTAATCTTATATATCTTATTGCAGGGTGTACAAGAATAGGATTATATGCAAACCTTAAATCCTTAAATGCTTTTAAGGTTACAGACTACAAAACTAGTACAAAACTGCCCGCCCGCCCAACTAATCTGCCTAATATTTCTGTTGGGTTGCAGGTTAACATACAGCTTACGATGGCACTCTGTTATGTAAAAAAATAAATTAAAAGTATAATTCTACAGTGTCTCTTCACCTATGTCGTATAGATAGCATTTGCCACTATACGTTGTATAAATTAACTTCTTAAATGTAAGAGGCCTACATATCAACCATTCTGCCTGTACTCGTCCCCTGCCGGATATAGACCTCCAACAAGGCACGCCAGTTCTTTCTGTCCTATATATGATTCTTTTTTTAATAATATTGTTATTTTTCAGTCCTACAACCAGCTATAGACATGCTGACTGAGCCAGACTACATAAACCAGAAGATCATCCAGTATTTGGAAGCCCAGAAAGAGGTGGATGCTATGCATGTGCGGACTCACGAATATGCAAAAACATTTGAGGACTACATACGGTTAATCAACAGCTGCAACAACGTCGACACACTTAAACGGTTACGGTGAGTGAGCAGAGCTAGTAATTGCCAATAGTATCTACTTTCTTTATACTTGGTCATTGCCTACAACAACATTTCAGGTCAATGAATCTATAAATTCACTGGTAATTTTATAGATATTGGAAATCTTTGGAGAAATAAATGTGCACAGCTGGGTGACTTTTAATTACTTTTTTTTAATCTCATATCGCGGTTAAAGTCGGAAGCCCAAACATATCCAATAATATAAGTTAGTACCGCGGAGGCCATCAATGGAAGTATGCTTCAATTGTTATAGCTCTATGATTTTTATGTCACTAACGGTCCCGACCGACGTTTTTTTTATGAAATCCCATAGATATATTAGTTTATTTCTTTTAAGCATTTTCAAGTAACAAATTTCAGCAATTAAAAAAAAAGTGATTTCGGCCCAGCCGTTTCCAAGTGATGTGCTTACCAACGAACATTTATGTTTATATTTATAGAGGTAATAGACTAGAAGTCCTGGGGCCTAAGCCCGCATCTTTAGACTTATGGATCTCGTAGCACACTTATAGTGCAATACCAACATGCAGATGTTAACAGGTGCTTATCGTGTTACTAAGATCGATGTGTTGACTATATTTTATTCCTTTCAGGTTTTTCCTGAATGTAGACAAACCATTGGTAGAAATCGTTCAAATAAGGATAACAATAATGTCTATCAATTTGTTTGCTTGTCTCTCGCTCTCGCTAGGTCTTAGGGCCAGTTTCTGAATTGAGAATTTCACTAAGTAAATAGTTAAATGTTGTGCTGTCTCTTCAAATTTCTCAGAAAAGAGCGCGACAGAACGTTACTTAAGTATTTACTTAGTGAAATTCTCAATTCAGAAACTGGCCCTTAATGACCTTCATCTCATTAATTCGAGTTTTTTTAACGTTTATTATGAATACATATTTAATGAACCTTAACATTAATAATATTTTTCGCCAAATTGTATGGGAGTTTTTTGATGAAGCGCTGTAACTATATATATTACATATACCTTTATTACACATAAACAACTTGATAGCCTACGTATATTTCCAACTCCTATGATGAATTCTGTTGCCATTTTTTTTATTTTATTAATGTTTCAAAAATAATTTTGTTTACACCCAAGATAAAGCTGAATGATATAAAATATATGTAGGACTATGCGGTCATTGTTTGTAGTTACGACATCGTCACTCAAATAATGCAAGCGACGACTCTGCAAAACGTGAAGCGGGCAAAAGGCATAGACATCGACATCGTCGAGAAGAGTGGCAACCAGCACAACATAAGCAAGCAGCAGATAGCGGACGCGAAGAAGCTGAAGCGCTACATATCCCAGCTGACCGTCGCTAAGGCGGAGTGCGAAATAGCGCTGATGAATCTTGGGTGGGATGGCGGCTTCCCTTCTATGGAGGCGGACAGCAAGGTAATTCGATATTACATGTCACGACCCCGCTAAGATACTGCCACAACTCAAAACAACCGTGATTTTGGATATATACAAAACTGGAAAGAAATATTAGATTGTTTACCCAGGGAGCAAATAACTATTTTTAAGGCGAGAGTGTTTCTTTGAATCCAGAACGGAGCGAAGGATTCTAGAGTAGAATCCTGGGCGCAGCGAGGTATTCGAAGTACACCTCTCGAGCTTAAAGTAGTGTTGCTCCCGAATTGGACACTACTTTTTATCACCCTTTATGAATACATAAGTGAGTGCAACTTATGAATAACAATAGAATAGAATGTTTGTACCACATTTTTAGCGTCCGATACATGGTTCTCTGGAGTTAATAGAATACTTTCATTCTCACTACTTGAAGACACATTCACTTTTTATAAAATCTAAGTAAAATTCAGATTTGTGAAGTCATTTAGAATTATACATATTATTAAGAGAAATATTTCGTGTAATATGTGCAAAGATGAAATTAAAAGTTGCACTTTATTATTACTATTTATATCGTCGTTCGGCATTCAAAATCGCGAACGTGACTTTTATAAAATTTTATAGGAGACACTAAGAACTTTAGAAATCATAGCGCGTATTTTCTTCGTATATGTTCGTATATGTACATATACGAAAAATTCGAAATAATGGTTTTTAGACTAACTTAAACCATGTTAGTATAAAAAACAATTATTTTAAAATTTTCGTATGTGTACGACAGTATGACTTGTACAGTTTTTAATGTCTCCTGCAAAATTTCATAACAGTCACGTTCGCGGTCTTGGATGCCGAACGACAATATGTATCTTCGAATTATGTCTATTTCAGGACTGCAGGCATTATTCTTATTTTATCATTGTACAGTCCGCAATAAATTATTAGTTAAGATTTTAATCAACAGGACGGGAGTTTCGATAGCAGCAACGACTATTCTAACTGCCGGTTCCCCAATAGTCCAATGTTTAAAATGTTCTGTGACAAATCCTGACATTCCGCCATTTTCAGACCCTACCCCTCCACAAAGTCCTGGAAAGCGTTACAGGCCGCCGCCATCTCTCTATGTTCCTCGAGACCCTTTGCTCGCAAGGCCTCGTCGGATATTGGATGGCGGTAGAGGAGTTGAGGCATAGCCCGAGAAGTAGCTGGCACCAGTTGGGCGCTGAGATATTCTACACCTACATCAGATCTCCCAGCGCTGAGATCAAAGTTGATAAGGTGAGCCAACGAGCATTTAATATCAACTAATATGTGGTGGTAACTGGTTATTTGATATGCGATTGCAAGGGGAACTATCTGATCGTTTTTAGCTTCTTTTAACCGGCTGCTAGAGCAAAGGAGGGTTATGTTTTTTGCGCGTATGTATATATGTTTTTTTTATGACCATCCAGAATCCAACAACAAATGTGTTGTCAAATAAAAGGTATTGACGAGGCAAAAAAAACGTACAAATTGACTGCATCAAGTTCCTAGATTACATAACATAAGCAGCCTATGTATATGTCCCACCGTAGGGCACAGGCCTTCTCTCAGGGAGAGAGTTCCTAGATTGTACGAAGAAAATTAAATTGAGAATTTTATCAAATATGTTGTACAACAACATGTTATAACTCATAGTTTTTTCCACTTCCAGGATACAAGAAAAAGGATGGAATCGTTCCTGCTAGGAGATAAAGGTCCAGAAGTGTTCTACGAAGTGCAAGAGACTGTCATTGATACAATACAAGAAAAATACTACTCATCATTTCTGTTGAGTGACCAATACAAAGCGTTGATTACAGAACTGGCCTCCGAAGAAACCAATAAAGGTAAATGAGGTTCCAATATTCGTTATGTGGACAAACATATTGGACATATTGGTAGGGGGGACCCCCCCAGGATGTTGGGTTGGTTGCATTGGGATTTGATGTGGTAAGCCATTCCTTTTCAGTGCCAGTTGGATGCGGTTATGCATTAATAAGTCAAGCGCAAAATTTAAAATTAATTAAATCTTTCATTTTTGGAGTCAGTAGGTCATAAGTCAATACTGTATTCAACTCTCAATCAACGCGCCTAAAAACCCGAATGTCCGGCAAGCAACGGTCAAGCGTGGCTAACTTTAGCTCGCAATGTTCCTCATTAACTGCATCTTCGCTTATGTAACCCAGAACTGAGTGCCGAGAGGTCGCCTATAGAGGACCGGCAGTTGTCCAACGAGTCCGTCTCCTCGGCGGAGAGCGTGGGCGGCGCGCTGCACTTGGTAGAACATTCCACCTACGCGCGTAGGAAACTCGATCAGCTACAGGAGCGGCACAATAACAAGATACAGGTATTTATAAGTCATTATTAACTTAACTCCGGATTCACTTACTTGATTTTTGTCGGAAGAGTCCGACCATGTTTCTCTCTGATCCGCAGCGCTTAATCATGGTGAGTAGAAACGGAGCTCCCGTCATCGGTTGCTCGTCTCTGACTGCGGACGAGCGCGTATTTATAAGTCAATCAAATTTATATTATGGGGTTAGGCATATGGCGGCCGGTGTCTGCTGTAACGTCAGCATAAGCAAGTTAGGTGATTGATTCATTGATTGATGTAGCTTAGTTATAATCGCAACAGTAAGAGAAGGCAACCATGTTGTCAAACAGGCCCTACAGATTCTAAACATCAAAAGAGGTAGAGGACGTCCTCAAACTACCTGGTGGTCCACGGTAGCAAAAAACTTGCAGCGAGCCCAACTGAGCGAACAAACAACCCAGGACAGAAAATTCTGAAGCAAAACTAGGAGCAGAGCTGATCACAAATAATGCGATGGAGCAAAGACAAAGAATGAGATAAAAATTTGCTGACAAAAAAAATGTCTCCCTTCTGTTTTTAATTAAACTCTGGAGCACCTGGACCACGTTGCATAAAACTAAATTTCATAGTTCATTATAACAATTCGATGTATTTTAATCGATTATGCGATGTGTATCGAATTGTCATAGTAAACCATGAAATAGGGCCCTGGGGGTGGATGTTCGCCATACATTATAGCGGGTAAGCGTTCGCTATACATTTCATACCATACCAAACAGGGATCTAACAAAAATTAACCACTTCTCACGTATTTATTTCCATTTTTAACCGATTTGAAAAAAGGAAGAGGTTCTCAATTCGACGCGTATGTATTTTCGTCTGTGTTATTGCAGATCTCCGTCCTATCATTACTGATTTGGACAATTTTTTTTTAAACAATCTACTTCGTTTCCAGGCACTAGCGGCCCTGCGTGCGTCTCTAAAACCGGAGTCTCGAGCGCTGGCGATGCTTGCAAACGAGGTGGAGCGCCTAGCGGGAGAGCAGATGCGCTTGGAGGCGCATTTGGCGAGGACGGACACCTGGGCAGACCATCTGGGCAGCTGGCGGGCCACTGTGCACAGCGCTGAAGTGAGTGTGAAATATGCTGTAATGCTTTTTGGTAGCAGGTCCGCGGTTGCAGATGGCCGCGACCGTGAGAGATGGCATTTGGGGAAAAAGGCAGTGGGCAGCGGTTGGCTGATGATGAATAAGTGTAAAATGTGCTGTTATGATTTTGAATGTTTTACCAACGAGTGGAAACCTTGAGGTTTAGCACGATAAGTTTCAAATGCTTGTTCCTATTGTAAACAGTGAAGTAACAGATGATATGGAGTGTTTTGATATTGCATAATGGGTTTATAACTTACGTATAATATGTCTTACATGGCGACAAGAAAAAATTATACAAACCCATAACTATTTTACATACTTAAGATTTTTTATGTTTTTATGTCTTAATAATAATAATAAAGATATTATTACTATTAAGATTCTTTACTGTACAAAAAACGTGTTTGATACGAAGTCGTACTCAATACTAAATAGCATTTATGATGTATGGTGTGCAAAAAAAAAGTATTAATATAATCATGTAAAATGTGCCTTAATGCTTTTGAATGATATTACATACAAACTATAATCTGTGCTTGATGAAAGTTCCCTCGATGTAAACAGACCCTTGATTAAAATCGTTAAATAATTTCTACATATTTAATAACTGCTTGATTATCTGCTTGGCCTAGAGCATCAGTAAAAATGAAATACCCTTAAAATATTGTTTTATTTTACGATTACGTTATGTTAAAAAGTAATTGCAAAACTATTTGCCTTTATCTCGTACCTCCTAGGTACAGAACAACTATATTAAGTATATTTAATTCAGATTTTGTCTACTTGTAAACAAACCGTTGATAAAAATCGTTAAAATACGGAAGGCAATAATATCTAATAAGTGGTTTGCTCTCCTATTGCACGCCACTGAGCACGGTCCTCAGCTACTCTCATCCAGCTCTTGCCAGCCGCCCTACCTCCAGCAAGAGCTGGATGTAGTATGTACATGAGCGAAAAGCAAATAATACCTAATTGTTTATTCACTACCGAAAGTCAAATTTCGATGATAGATAAATCGTCATCAATTGATTCTTTTGATGATAGATGAATGGTCAAACTTCACCTCAGCAATTTACTTCCAGGTGATAGACGAATCGAAACCGCCGCAGTTCGTGATAGTAGTGCATATGGCTGAAATGGATTCCACAAACGAGGAAGACAAACCGGAACAGATCACTAGCGGATGGGTTTTACTACGGACACTCAACGAATTTCAGGTTTATTTCCAATACTCTTTTTGTTTCAATGGGCAAATTGCGTTTCGATTGAGTGCGACGTCCCAGAAATATCTATAGTTCATTTGTTTAGGTATTTAACTCAATGTAAACAATCTTGATATGTCTTTTTATTGAAATATACAGTTTATAAATGTAAATCTTTACACTTTACAAAATTCAATGTGAAATTACATAAAATTTCATGAAATTCAAGTAAGATGTAAATATTTATAAAGTGTATATTTCAATAAAAAGACTTATCAAGATTGTTTACATTTAGTTAAATACCTAAACAAATGAACTATAGAACATCATTTAAAACACCTTATTTATCTGAGAGAAGGCCTGTGCCCTGTAGTGGCGTATAAAGACTGCTTATGTTATACAAAACAACCCTTAACTTCAAATAGAATCAGATTTTTTTTTTTAAATATTTTATAAAATATTTATTTATTTTAAAATTAATAAGGCCAAATTAACGTTAAAAGTACGTACAAAAGTTGTTTTAGGGGCACTAGTAAATTATTTCCTAATTGTTATATGTTTTCTAGGAGCTACACAGAAAACTACGGCCTATGTGTGCGGAGTTGAAGAATTTGGAACTGCCATCGAACTCGTTCAAGTTTCTTTTTGGAAAAAACGACAGAAATTCTCTCGAGAAAGCGAAAATATTGATACAAAAATATTTAGAAGTAAGTCATTAACAATTTTCTATCAAGGATTTCCTTTTATGTTTGCACAAAAGCTCCTTGTAAAGCTCCATCAAAACTGTAGAGAGTTCATGTGTTTGTTACAATGTATTTATTGGCTGGCACGTTGGTCTAGCGGTAACACGTTTGATGACAATTACAGGGGTCGTGAGTTCGATTCCCACTGGAGGTCGCCGTACTTTGATTTGTACAAATGGCTTCAGTTTGGTTGATTTTTCATGTTCGTTATGCCCTTGTCTGGTTACCATATCGCAGGGCATCTAGTTTGGGATCAGGGCAAATGATGTTGATGTTGTAGTTGTAGCAAAATTTTTCTAGTTTAACTTACCCCAGAGAGCGATTATAGTGTCATAGCTTCAGGTAACCAGTGAGATCGAGATGGCACGACTCTATAGTTGTATTTATCTCGCTCAATAAAGCGTCAAGCCGCCATAGCAGGATAACTATCAAAAGTAAAGTAGAAATAATTTATTTATTACTTACCATTCATGCCTTTGTTTCAGTTTGTTCTAGAAGATGATCGGTTGAACCAAAGCGAGGCGCTCTACACATTCCTAAACCCTAGCTCTGAGCACCTGAAGCAAGTCGACTTACCAAAGAAAAACAAGTTCTCATTCTCTACATTGTTCAAAAGGTGAAAAAAACACTTCTCCTTCTTTATGTGCCGTCTCCTATCAGAGGTTGGCAACCAATTCGGCTATCTTGCTTTTCGAGGCTGCCAATACAAACAAGGAACTGGTACTCGGTTCAAACCACTGTCCTAAGTAAAATAAAACGGTCAAGTGCGAGTCGGACTCGCGCACGAAGGGTTCCGTACCATTATCTATACAATATTAGACACAAAGATCGAGAAAAAACGGCAAAAAATCACGTTTGTTGTATGGGAGCCCTCCTTAAATATTAATTTTAATTTAATTATATATTTTTGAAGCGAATATAGAACAAAATATTCTGTGAATATTTCAAGCGTTTACCTGTTGTTATTAATATCGAGCAGAAAACGGCACTTAAATATTTATTTTATTATGTTTTTAGTATTTATTGTTATAGCGGCAACAGAAATACATCATCTGTGAAAATTTCAACTGCCTAGCTATCACGGTTCATGAGATACAGCCTGGTGACAGACAGCCAAACAGATAGACGGACAGTGAGGTCTTAGTAATAGAGTCCCGCTTGGCACCCTTCGGGCACGGAACCCTAAAAAAGACACTGAATGTGAAAAAAAAATCATTTTTCTCTCGTTGGAGAGCCCATGTTAATAGATAAATAATTAATTGTTATAAAGATTTTTCTTTACACCTAACACTTGATATAACTTGTCAAAATGCATTTCTATTCACGCGTCTTATAACGTGTGAAGCTTTTATCAATAACTATTTGTTTTCGTATCTACACTGTTAAAAAGATCGCCCAAAATTTTATAAAAAAACTAACGGTCTTATCTTTAAAAACACGATTCCTTAAAGACTCGATAAACGCCGATTAAAATAGTCTGTGTTGGAGATTTTACAAAGAGTAACCACAGATTAAATAAACTGTCTCTGAGGAATGCTATAGAGAAATCGTGTCTTTGAATCGTGAAAATTAACTGGGGAGTAAACTGCATGCTGTCGCTGTCTAAATCATGCGACAAGACAGTGACAGCATCGGTTTTGTTCTCCGGTGGGTTTTATCTGGCTATTGAAAAACCCGGTCTAAGCAAAGTAAGTTTTTATGTGGCGGTTAAACTTAGGGCGAGAATCGCAAACTTAGGGCCAGTTTCTGAATTGAGAATTTCGCTAAGTAAATTTGAATTTGTCAGAAAAGAGCGTGACAGAACGTTACTTATATATTTAGTTTGCGATTCTCGCCCGAGCATAGTTTATACAAGTCGAGACACGTATGCGCTCAGAACATGCGTCTATAGATGTACGATTACTCGCCTCTAGTGTAACATTCAAGAGAAGAGTTGATGTGATGTGAGTCGCCTGTGATGCTCGCATTGGAGAATCGCTTGATTAATACGAGTTTTTGTCAAAATGTAAAAAACCGCAGACGACAACCGAATTGTGAGGTTTGCCATGGGGTAATCGCATACGATTATTCGCCGCTCGCGTGCGAGAAACTCTCCTTGTGTAACTTCCGTTTGCACCACTCCCTTAACCAACTCGCCCGAAGTGTAAAACGGCCATTGCGCTCCGTGTTCTCAGCACAAGCAGCGAGGCGACGAATCGTTCGTCGCAGGAGCGCGAGGCGTTCACACACCTGTCGGCCGATGAGGACGAGATGTCTCTGTTCCTGGACGGCAACTGCCAGGGGAGTGATAGCAGAAGCATGACCAACTCTATGCGCGGTGAGCTTAATACATGGTGTAGATTTGAATTTTTCCGATTCAGGGGAGATAGTAGATTCGACCCGGTCTTAAAGAAAAATAGATTGAAAGAATTAAAAAAAAATTCAAATGCTTCAAACACTCATTCTAAAAAATAATCGAATAAAAGTGACATTTTCAAAACCCGCAAAGGCCATTAAAAAGAAAAAAAGTTAAAGTGTATGCAAACTAAATACATAGTTTACGAGTAGATTAGCAAAATTGTCTCTAGTTTGCTAGTAGTTTGTTTCAATTTCGTAAATAAACAACCTACTTTGGTAACTTAGCATCTTCAAATGTATTAAATGTATAAAATGTGTGTTTTAGTTCAAACTAAACGTTTCCAACAAAACGAATAATTTCAAAATTAATGTATTTTTTATTCAAAATTAGACAGTAACTGTGCTTTATTGAACGTTGAAAGTAAAACTAGGTGTCAATAGCGGCTGTAAACCCCAAAAATGTCATCCTTGGCAGACAAGATCTGATGATCTTGAAAGTGGCCACACCAATGTCCACGTGACTGACCCCCAGTTTCTCGTACACTAACACGCTGTTAATCTACTGTTAACAGCTGTCAATTGACCAAAGTGCATACAAAAAAACCACTGACAGCTAGAGACACCGGGGGTTAGTCACCGGTGTAACCGTCCTGATTAAAGTAGCATTACATTAAAACAAACTGAATTGAAATCGGTCAACCTGTTTGAGAGCTATGTTGCCACAGACATTACACATATGGTATCTGTAATAATGTGGAAACATCAAAATTGTCACTCCAATAATAAGGCATATCCTCAGTGCTGTTAAATACCGTCTTATCTCATTGCCAGATCGTTTGTTTGTTAGGAGCGGGTGTGGTCAGTGAGGAGCGGGACAGCATAGCGGAGCCTCTGTACGCGCTACTGAGCGAAGTCTTCGACATGCGTGGCGTGTTCCGCTGGCTCCGTAAGACTCTGGTCACCTTCGTGCAGATTACTTACGGCAGGACCATCAACCGGTGAGCATGAATGAATAAATCTATTTTATTTACTACATATCTCTAGAAAATATATGAGGCTCATAAAACTAGTAGTGAGCCAATTACCTATAGCAACAGAGTGCTAAAGTCTGTTTTCTAATTCGATGCAAAAAAAACTGACACTGACATGTGCCGGGGTCGTAAACCATCACAATCCGTCACATTTGTTGACGCACTCTGTGTGAACATCAATACAAATGAAATTTTTTAAAATCGATATATCTATATATAAATATATCACGCGATGTTTTGTTCCATACTAAATCCAACCGCAGTCGTGCATGGACGCGGGTTGTGGTGGATAAATTTAGAATTTCTAATAAGGTTCACTGTGTGAATCAATTGACTGTATCGGCCGATCCCCAAAATCCGACAAAAAATAGTGGCATAATACCTGCTTGTCCGGATGGCTCTGGGTCGGTCGGTGACGAAACGAGGTATGCGAAGTGACGTTGACGGTATTCGGCGAAAGCGCTGGGTGCACCCTTTTATCAATAAAGCGCCAGAAGATGAGGATATCGATCGAAATTACGCTTTTCTTGCTATCTTCGTTGCTAGGCGAGAGCTCGACAACAACCCACCACATATCAAATGTCAGAAGTGTAGACAATCGACAAATATGGCCAATTGCAAATTATTACGTCCATGTAAGTTAGACCAAAACATATCTAAACGACGAGCGCAACCAGGTTGCATATTGGATATTGTATGGAAAAATGTATCGCATATATTGTGACGGTGATCTGTGACGGCTATAAAACTAAGGTTCCAATGAAATCTATGCCAATAAAAAACTCATAATGAAAGTATCAAGATCTTTTATTTATACGATAAAAATCTCTTTCGCATGTTGCATCTACTCATGTGGACTCGTCGAATATATCGTCCTCATCATTGTCGTCGTCACTGTCATCTTGGACATTCATTATAAAATTCTGTAACCTTTTCAGCATCGGTATTCATTGTGAAAAAGCCGAAGTAAATATGCGAACAAAGAAAGAAGTCCATGTAAATAACAGCCAAAGTCATGTATATATAACAAGAATCAGTCCGAAAAGTAAGCCAAAATTGTCGAAATCACAGGGGAACACGGGAAACAACATTCGGGTAACCAAGAAAGAAACGGAATGTGTGAAAATAAATGACGTCTAGATGAATGAGTCAAACCTCAAACCCAAGGTTGTCAACAACCGTAGTGTTGCTAATACGTAAAAAGCTAATAATCCCATTTTACTTCCAAGTAAAAATTGTGTGTGCTACGTTGGTGTTTTTAGGGTTCCGTACCCAAAGGGTAAGAGACCCTATTACTGAGACTCCACTGTTCATCTGTCCGTCTGTCTGCCACAAGTCTGTATCTCATGAACCGTGATAGCTAGACAGCTGAAATTTTCAAAGATGATGTATTTCTGTTGCAGCTATAACAAGTACTAAAACAGAATAAAATAACTATTTAGTGGGGCTTCCATACAACAAACTTATTTTCTTGCCGTTTTTTGCTCGATATTATAACGGCAACAGGTAGACGTTTGAAAAATTCACAGAATATTTAGTTGTTTATTCACTTTAAAAATAAATAATTAAATTAAAATAAAATAATGGTTGGCTCCCATACAACAAACGTGATTTTTTGCCGTTTTTGGCTCGATGTTAATAATGGCAACAGATAGACGCTTAAAATATTCAAATGTTGTATAAATAATACGTTACGGAACCCTTCGTGCGCGAGTCCGACTCGCACTACCAGTTCACAAATCTAAGGATAAAAAAATATCAGCGCTATTTTTCAGCGCCCCCTTTGACAGTACGGGTATGTATTTTAACTTGGACCTTAAATTATTTGCAAATGGCGCCTTTATTTTGCTTTCAGACAAATCAAAGAGACAATATCGTGGCTGTTCTCCGAGCAGATGTTACATTATTACATAAGCGTTGTCCTTAAATCCTGGTGGCCTGGCGGCGTTCTGGTTGAGAGAGGCGGTAACAGAAACGTGCAGGACCGAGGTTAGTAGAGGTCTCCATAACAATCTATATCTGGAAATGGACACCTGTGTTTGTAACGTTCACTAAGTCACAGTTAAGTCGAATGTAAGGCATGTAACTATAATTAGTGTTACTGGATTGGACTTTGATTGATTTATCTTACCCTCGTAACACGATCCCTTTATTGACAGCGATATGATAGCGCCATCTAGCTTTACGTAGCGAGTGACAGTGAGGTGTAGTGACGTGGCGTGCAACGGGAACTAATGGGCCCAGATTATATATTTAAAATGATAATCCGTAAGAATTTCCTATTCTATCGGGTGAATCATAAATCAATATCAATCATATTTACCAAATTTTAATTAATATTCTGCTATTCGATGCCGAGACATTATCAACAAATCAAAGATCGGTTCTTAAAGTATAGATGGTGTAACAAGACTGACTCTTTTTTAAATATATAGATTTGCAATATTTAGTCTAAGAAATGGTGACCTCGCAATGACGATGACCACACCTCGAAAGTAGTCTTGCCTAAAATAAGACTCACTATTTCAGAGCACACCCGCACAATAGCGCGCGAGCAACTGACGGAAAGTATAGTGAACGCCCTATCTTCCTTGGTGGGAGCTCCGGCCGCTACGAGAGGCGCCAGCAAACTATTCTACACGCTACAAAACACTACGCATAATAAACAGCTGTTCTACGTAAGATACCGTTCAATCTACCAACATTATGACGTGCGCCAAACGCTTCATCAAAAAGAAAAGAGTGTTCAACAACTCATCGGCTCAAGTTTTATCCAGCTCTCGTATATTTCATCTTGCGTTAGCGAATGACAAAAATGAGCCAGAGGCGACCTCTGGCTCATTCAAGTCCCGGCATGGGTGGAATTTTATTCACTAAACAGGTTTTTAAAAATGAGTTGTTAAATAAACGATTAACAAAGTGACTGACTGAATGAATAAGCCCTATGATTATGGGCGGATGGAACGTTTATACTCGTAATTTTGCTTATTAATATTGCTTAAATTAAAGTGTCGTTAAACAGCGATAATGAAGAAGATAAAGATTTAAATAATGACCTCCAATAATATGTTAAGTACAAACTATTGTGTGAACTATTTAATGATGGAGTGAATAAATAAATGTGTAAATTTACGAAATGATCTTCTGATGCTTGACTGTACTTTTTCACATAGCCTCTATGTATAATGTTTTCTGCCTAATTACATCTCTTCGTAACGATCTAGTGGGTTTTAACAGCAGGCTTGTCTATGGGTCTATAAGCATAAGCGTGGCTAATGGCCAGTTTCTGAATTGAGAATTTCGCTAAGTAAATAGTTAACTGTAGTGCTTTCGAATTTATCAGAAAAGAGCATGACAGAACGTTAATTAAGTATTTTCTTAGTAAAATTCTCAATTCCGAATCCAGCCCTTAGAATTTCTCAGAAAAGAGCGTGACAGAACGTTACTTAAGTATTTAGTTAGTGAAATTCTCAATTCGGAAACCGGCCCTAAGCGTTTCTACAACGACTGTTATATCTGTTCCAGGAGCTGTTTGAATTAGTTCTACTGGAAGTATTCCCCGAGTTGAAACGTTACCACTGAATTATTAATGTCACTAGCTTAAGAGGTAAGTCACATTCCACTAATTTAAATAGACACTGAACGAAAATTATACCTACAGGGATTTTAACGGAGGTCAAACTTTCTGATTCTATTTTTATATGAGATTAACCACCGACAAGAAACCAAAATCTTGTTGGTATCGTACATAACACTGTGCTGTAGTTAATGTGTGCTGAATGCATACAGATCGAAGTAGTGAGGCGTGTTCTCAGCAATGAAAACGTTAATTGGGCATTACCAAACCACAGAGTTCGATGCTTATGAGTGTATAAAGCAAATTGGCATGTAAATACGTAACAATACGTGCAATACGTAAATATAACAAATTTTAAAATCGCGCAAAATATTAATTTTAAAATCGTCGAAAAACCTTTTTTATTGTTGCATCAGCGTAAAAGTTAGAAATCTAAGCAATTTAAAATCTACATTATAGCGCGTCCATTAAAATAGAATAGGTACCTAATTTAGAGACGCCACGTTTTTGCTTTATATGGCAGCATTTAACATAGTAATACCAATTTGAATTGGCCACTTTATTTTTTATCAGGCTTAGTATTTTTATAAAATTATATCATGCGATTTTTTTCACCAAGGTTCCTACGTAGGTGAAGATAGATAGATATTGAATTAAGAAAAGAGTAACCTTAAGTAACCTTTTATTATTTTAAATTACATTTACATCAAACTGGAATCTAATAAACAAAAACCATTCAGAAATGTGTAATTTTAGTAATCGTTCATAAATCATCATATTCAGAATTTAAATATTCAACGGACTCGTACTCCATTTCTTCATCTTCACGATCAGATTCAGTTGTCAGGCTGGATAAAATACTTTCCCTTTCAATACCACCAACATTTATAAATTTTGTTTTTCAATTTATGTTTCAATAAACCAGCAATCAGTCATGTTGCCAACTAATTTGGTATTGTTGACTTTCGACAAATACTTTGTTAAATTGTGTACCACTTTTCTTTCCCGCTTTCCCATTTCGGCATTTCAACGCACAAGAAACTCACGAAAAGCTTTAAAATATACCACGCAATTGTACAATTGTCAGATAGTTTGACAGAAATCGACATTCGTAATTTATGACGTTTACGGTTATTGTTGCCAGTAAAAGAAATTAGTTCCTCTGATTTTCCGCAATATGGCGAGGTTTTCTATTTTAATGGTCGCGCTTATTATACATCATTACATCAGTCACGAGTGACATGACTTACGTATTAATGCATTTGAATCCAAATTAAATAAATCTCCAAATTACTCATAAGTCACTATTAGTCGTTGATGTTGAACTGCTGTGTTGCAGTGTTGTTATTTAAATTTAGCGTAACTACATAAAATATTATGTTTGTAACTATTCGAAGGGGTTCGAAGAGTTTTAACCGATGCCAACCTTTACATCCTTACACTTTACTCAGTTACGTTACAGGATAATTTGGAACTGAAATATAAAGGTGCATGTGCTGTCGACTGTAGTACCAGAAAGAATAAAAAACATGTGAGAAATGGCACTTTTCTTACTGACTGTACAATATTCTGCGAATCAGGAATGCTGTTTGTTATTAGATGCAGGTAGTCCCCCTTGTTGCCACGTCTCAAATTATCACGCTGTGAACAGATTGGGGACATTTACGTGAACGAGAATCACTTGAAACATGTTATAACTAAAGCGTCACGTTACAGTGTTATTTGCAGGAAAGATGGATGAGTTGTCAACCATCTGATCATGTAAGTCTCATGCTCAATCTGCCATTTTAACAATGTAGCTGCAAATGATTATGCCGTTTATGAACCCCGTTATTGAATTCTAAACGGTTTAGAGACCTTCTTTACAATTTAAATGAAAGCTCTCACCACCGGGAACCAAATAAAACATATATAACATTCACAAGTACGTACCGGTGTATTCACTTATTTTTTACTACAGCATAATAATTATGTTTCCTTATCTTTAAAATTCGCATAACTTTTTTCTAAAGAATCGCAGTCTGTCAATATTAAATCAATATAGTTCGTTTGTCTGTAAGCGTTATCAGAAAACTTGTCTTTACACCTCTGTAAAGAATAGACGCGGATAGGTAATAAATTAATTCTAAGTAGTTAATCATAATGATCTCAGATAAATCGTTCGTAACGTTAAAATGGCTAATTTAGTTCAAAGAATAGCTAGCTAATCTAATATATAAAAATCTCGTGTCAAAGTTTTTGTTATCGAACTCCTCCGAAACGGCTTTCTCGAATTTCATGAATTTGGTAGGTCGTTAAACAACGTTTGTCGTTTCGGCTAGTATTATATATTATATATAACGAATACAATTTCGGACCGGTCAAACTCGGTTGTAAATATATTTTTCTCTATGTGTTAGTGCCAAAAGAGTGCTCTATATGTTAAAATACAAAAATATCTAATTACTTTAAAACTGTTGCTTGTAAAATGTATGTACCTGATTGTTGTATTTAATCATTCCTTAATTCCTTCTCAATTCCTTAGGATTTATGGTTTGTGTAGCCACGATTCCTTTAACATAATAGCCATTTAAGTGAAGTGTGCTTTAATTCTGAAATTAAAATATCTGTGTACCAAATGGGTACATAGATATTATGGGTACTACGAATTCAAACAAAAACTTAGAATTTCTGTAATACAAAATTTTCTCAGACATGCTTGGATATTGCATTATTTTGACAAACTTCTTCGAGATAAATCGAAATTGCTGTACTGGCCAAATACATGCGAGCAGCGGCAGGAAAAAGTTGTATGAAAATCTATATCTGTCGTGTTTTAGCGGCCAAATAAATTACACAGTAAACTCATATCTGTCGTGTAATTTTAAAATGGAACGATCTTTTACTCCGAAACATGGGAACCAAGGAGGTAACTTATCAAAGATTTTATTTAAATTTCGAACTGGTTTGCAAATAGAAAACTGGCCGCTGCAGTAATGTACTATAGGCTGTGGAGAGCGAAGTGCACTAAGCAATTGTTACATTTACGCACTAGGAATATTTCGGATGCCGTATGTTTTTAACTGTTTATAGCACAGAATACTGTTGTTCTGTGATTTACTGTTTAAGTATACAAGCTATAACTATGTATTATTAACTTTATACCGGATAAACCTACTATGTATCTTATATGTTTATATGTGCTATCAAAATAAAGTTAAAATGACTATTTAAACTGGTTTTTACTTCGCCCCTGTGTTAAAATATATATACTATCATAAATATATCACTGTTTAGGGCCGTAATATATACAATTTATATGTTGTTTCATTGCTTCATGGTGTGGGTGTACATAAGCAGCCTATATACGTCCCACTGTAGGGCACAGGCCTTCTCTCAGGGAGAGAGTATGGGCTTAATCACCACGCGTGCCCACCGCGGATTGGCGATTTCAAGCGCAGAGGTATGTGAATAGCTCAGACACAGGATGAACGATGTTTTCCTTTACCGTTAGCGAGTGGTAATGCTACTTTAACTTCACAAATGTACATAACTTGGAAAACCAAGTCATAGGTACATGCCCGCACTGGGGATCGAACCTGGGTCTCTCGCTTCCGAGTCCGATGTTCTACCCACTAGGCTACCACCACCATGTGGGTGTAAACAATTATTTTTAAATGCTGTTGAAATCAAGAAATTGATAGAGGTTGCTATTGCTTGAGTGAATAAG
Source organism: Yponomeuta malinellus (assembly GCA_947308005.1). Classification (NCBI taxonomy): domain Eukaryota; kingdom Metazoa; phylum Arthropoda; class Insecta; order Lepidoptera; family Yponomeutidae; genus Yponomeuta; species Yponomeuta malinellus. The sequence goes on from OX370994.1 coordinate 7,744,848, forward strand.
ATGAATTAATCACATAAAACGAGCAAACAACTTGACAGTTATCATTGCTTATTTTAATAACCACAAATTAAATGGCACAGTTGAAAAGTATCATTTCCATCGACGGTTTGTTTACATGAAGAATCTGAATGAACAGAATTATAGGTATTGCTATTATGACGAAAGGAGTGTAGATGAAATAAAACAAGCATCGAATAATTTCTATTTATTAATTTTTTGTTACAATAATAAATCAGATAACAGTTTCGACACCTCTATGCGGAGGCATCCTCAAAGGTGTAAAAGCTGTTCTTTTGCTTAATTTTACAACTATATTTCAAAGGAATAAATTTTTAATACTTATTGAAATTGAAAATTTGGCACATCGCAAATCTCGATACAAATTAATGTTAATTTTCAAAACAAAGTAGAATCACCTATGCCGCGCATTGTGCGTTACAATTAATTTTATTTGTGCTTTCCTGTTGGGAGCTGTGTTTCTCAAACTCTAGATCCACGGGCTGGAACCAGCACAGCGCAAACCAAATAATCGTATTAGGACTCTAAAAACACATCAGTCGTAATTTTTCTCTACAAAATCTCCAATCGTTTTGTCTCAACTAAAACGTGAAATGTATCGATCGAATCGTAATATAAAAGATAAATTGATTATATTCATTTCCGCTATGTTTATACCTTCTCTTAAACACCCGAAGCAACTTGTATCACAGCTCTCTCTTTCTTACATAACTTTCTTGTCCGTTGCTTGGTAGGTATGCTATTTAGAACTTTCGACATAAGGTCGCGGACGGGCCCTGTTGGACTTAAAGTACGCTCAGGACCGTTTCACACTACGGCATCCGATTTCAAAGCGAGGTTTAGCTTTCTTTTATATTAGAACATTCAAGTAACAAACCTTAACAGATCGAAGTAGTGCAAACACACTCTTTGGAGGGACCGTCGAAATTTGTTATGGTCTCAAATTAGATGTTTTTTATCTTAATGCTACGGTGAAACTCTAGTTTACCTAAACTGACATCGCCCTTATGAAATTAAGAGGGTTCGGATTAATTTTAAAATTCGTACATAATTTCATGCCTTCCATCATTTTACGTGGCAAGTCAAGTTGAAGTGGGGCGGATACATTGTCACATACACTCACACGATTCGACACCATTTGACAAAAATCAACACTACACGTTAATATCGTTGCGGCTTTCATCGAATTCTGGAATCACTGCACCAGAAATCGAATAACTCTATACATAAGAAAAAGGAACTTATTAAATACTTATTAGTCAATTATATAACAGCCGTACAATGGATTGGACAAATTGTTGCATTTAACATTGCATGCCCGGAAAACATAAATATTTTCATTTGTCCATTTTTATGTTTACTGTGATGTTTTTTTGGATTAACCTTCCTTCCTAATACTACCTTAGATTAAATCACCCTGTGAAACTTTATATGTGCACAATATTTTTTGGTAAAAAACATAAAAATCACTGTTTTTAATTCAAATAGCATTACCTACAAAAAATAACCGACTATAGGTACTATAAATATTACCGAGGTAGGTACTATAAATATTATTTCGCAGTAAACAACTTATTTCTGGTATAACATAATGTGTATAATAAAATGCATTTAGATACGGTTCCGATTGCAATATTTCTATAAAACTAGACTAAAATAATTATTCTGATATGAGACATGTTAACGTAGAATGTGCTCTCTAATAATGAAGTCTTCATAAATAAATTATTATATTATTGAGACAACTTAATTCAATTCAATAACGTAGAAATAAATTGTTATTTACAAATTTCCCATTTAATCATCAATTACGAGTTTGTTTGACAAAAATGTCATAATTAAACCTAGATATTTTATTATGTACATTGATATTTTATTGTCACCATATTTTAACCTGGTGAATTAAGTCTAAGAGCAAATTCTTTTTCCCGTAAAGTAATAAGAAAATAAAATATCTACATATTATGCAACTATAATAGTAGGTAATAATTCATGAGTATTTTAGCCATAGAGAATAATGTTTAGTAGCTATAATAGTACGTTTAGTTAGTACAAACATTTGTTTTGCATACAGGTAGAGAGGTAGAGAGATACCTCATTCAGGATTTAACCGCACAATGGGAATTTGCGACCGGTTCGAAATTTCTTGGAGACAGTAATAATAACGGTGGCTAACTAACCTCTATGCATGCTCATAAACCTCTCTACCTACTTAGTTTTAGTTCAACTCATACCACCACTTGCTCGGATAATACAATAAATAATTGTATATCAATATTAAACGATTATCTTAATTTGTGATACCAAAATAGACCTTAAGTTTAATAGGACCAAGAGCTATGTACTAACGATATTCTCGCGAGCCAACGAGATATCGATGGTGTCGTGTTGTCAATAAATAGGCTGTATACGTAATAGTTGGGTGAGCTTCCATCTGAAAGAAAATTGCTTATCTGATTAATGTACTAAATAAATAATTTAAATATAAGTATCTAGAAAATAATTAACGTTTTGGCACGCGCTTAATTTTGGCGATAAAATAATGTAAATGAATGCGTATTAATAGTCTCCTCTTGCTTGGTGGTAGTCTCATTCTTACAAATAGTCAAGTACAAACATACAAGGTGTCCCGTAAATATTTTTAATGAGGTCTTATTTAGATTTGGTAAGGTGGCCAAGTTTGGGCACCCTGTATGGATGGGGTTACATCTCATGTCTCACAATCAATAAGAGATGATTTTTGTTGCGATTTCCATAGTATTTACACATTAACGTACTTATAGCACGGGCTATACAAAAATCTGGTTATTTCTACTTTATTCTATAACAATAATATTTTTCAATGGTATGTACCATTTAAGAAGTGTATTCAAATTGCTTTCATTATTTGAATGTTTTTAATTATGTTTTCATAACCTCCTTAGATATTTATTAATTAAAAATAAATATATTTATGGTAAGTTTAATAATTTGCTGAATAACATTGAAAAATGCTTAACGATATGAAGTATAACTAGGATTCACTTAATAATTTAAGTAATAGTCTTGGATATAGTTATACTCTAAATCATGACAAAATTTTGTTTACTTAGTTAGGTATATACCTGTGTTTTTATGCCAAATTATTTTCTCAGCTTCTTCAATTGACACAAAATATCAATCTTCACATTTTAGTTTTTCCTTTTCGCTATCAGGCAATTCGTCTAATGTTGTGTAATAGGGTCCGGGTACTTACAAACAACACGTTCTGAAGAATATCCGTACTGTCCACCCGTGTGATTAACTCTTAATTAATATTAGCGCACCAACCAAATCGAATGCTCTATACATTGTATGGTGTTCTTGTTACTTACGTCATTCCCTAACTACGTTTAGCTAACCTGCTTGTTGCTATCGTCTCTCTACTGACTACTCGCACTACAGTCTGTTCCAATCCAACGCTCATCGCTTGTAAACCAACAACATAAAAATCGACTGTTGTGATATCAGCCCTTCGTTTCCGCCGACAAACATTGGATTGAGACAGTTAGATCGGTTAGGTTTGCCATTGACGACGTCTCTGGGGCGTCCTTAGTCTGTTCAGGCGAACGGGTGGAGGGTCACTGGTTCGAAGTCGTCGTGGGAGGAGGGACGCGCGGGGAGCTGGCGGTGGGGCGGCGGGGGTGGGGGCGGCAGCAGGCTTGTACCCTCCGGAATATACACGTTGGTCACCCGCTCCTGTTTGCCAAAAAGTCGGAGTTATATTTCGTTACAAGGATGAGTTCCGTTGCTACTTGTATTTGTGAGAAATCATTTTGTCGGAAATAAACAAATGGCGATAGGCTTGCGTATTTTGCATGTTGGTAATAAAAGAGTGTATGGCTGTGTATGGCTGTGCTTGCCTGTCTGGCTTTAAATGTATGCAGTTACGTGACACACTAGGTCTCGTCTTCAGACAGAAGTTAAGCATTCTGTCAAAAGTAAAAAAAGGGTGTGTGCCTATGACCACACGATAGAAGTGAGAACTTTAGCGTCACCGACCGACTGAAGCCGAGTACAACCGATTCAGCGTCACCGACTCGAGCTTCACTGTTCAGTTTTGTTCACTATTCAGAAAATGTCCGCCTAAAGACGTTTTGACTTCAAATATACATAGAAAGAAAGAAAACGTAGATCTAGAGATCCAACAGAAAAAGACACAAAACACGCCGACAAAGAAACAAGAAAAGACGAAGGGGGACAAACCCTTGAGGTCTTACCTGAGTCTTGTCGTACTTGAAGATTCCCTGGAACCTGTTGGGCCGACGCTCCCCCGGCTCGCCGCCGTTACCGCCTGCGTAGTTCGGGTTATGGAAGGAGATGTGCCCACTGGACTCCCGGTAGTCTTCTTTCAGCTCTCTACTACGCCTCTTGTGGCCCCTCACTGTCGGGGGCGGCGGTTATATTATCAGTTTTACATATTGAAGCAGCTTGTTCATCGCTGAATCGGGAAGACGTTTGTTTGGTCGCTAGTCTGTGACTTGATTATGATCAGCAACGGGTGAGTCCCGAGAATATTCTAGTAGCAGTGCTACACGACGGAATATTGGGAATATTGACATTATTGTCTGGAATCTCTAGATTACCACCCATCTCTAAATCTCTGACCAAAACCGAAAGCTGTACTTTTCGTTTAAGGTATTAAAAAAAGTCTAGGCACGTAATATCAAGGTAAAATTCCACTTACACAAAATCCAAACCACGGCGAATATGCACAGGGCCACGATGGTCGCAATGATGGTGATGATGAGCATGGAGCGGGCGGGATGTTCTGGCGAGATAGTCGGGGATGGCAACATGCCGCCGCTTATCCCAAGATCCATGTCCGAGTAGTCGTAATACGGGGGATAGTGGTTCGGCATCTTCATGTCAACGCGGTTCGAAGGCACTGGGTAAACGGAAAGTAAATTATTGACAAGTCACAAAGAGAACACTAGTGGGTAGAACATTGGACTCGGAAGCGAGAGACCCAGGTTCGATTCCCAGTGCGGGCATGCACCTATGACTTTGTTTTCTAAGTTATGTACATTTGTGAAGTTATAGTAGCAATACCACTCGCTAACTTTGAAGGAAAACATCGTGAGGAAACCTGAGTGTCTGAGCTATACACATAACTCTGCGCTTGAAATCGGCAATCCGCGGTGGTGCCCTACAGTGGGACGCAAATAGGCTGCTTATGATGAAAGAGAACACATACATCTAGCCTATGTAGAGCCGGCTCTATGCATAGTGTCTATGAAGAAGGTTGATCTCATGCCAAAAATCTCTAAACCCCAAGAACGTAGGATTCGGACCAAACTGGTCTCGTGCAAAAAAAAATCTTAAAAAGTCAAGAACGAAGCTGACCAACTCCACAGATGTTGACTAGAGTCTAAATAGATAATAAAATCAGTTTTTGTTATAATGTAGCGTTACCTGTAGTGCAGGTCTTGGATTCAACGGTATCCGGACAAGCGCAGATATATTCGTGCCCTTTAAACAGACACAGATGTGTGCATCCTCCATTTTCCTCCCTGCATGGGTTCCAGCCGTATTGCTTCTCTGCAGAAACAGCCTTGATCTCCATTGCCATTTCCAAGTCGGTGCGGATCGCTGTGATATTCTTTCCCGTCTTTTTGTCGGCACGCATTACGGATTTCTTGTACCAATCCGTCCAGTAGATGTAGTCTTTGAACTGGAATTATATCATTATTTAAATAAAGACAGGATACTTTATCTAATATATAAAAATCTCATGTCACACGGTTCTTATCGAACTCCTCCAAAACGGCTTCACCGATTTTTATGTTTTTTTTTGTGTATAAATATTTGGTAGGTCTGAGAATAATTATGTCGTAGGCTAATTAATATAGCAAAACAACGTTTGCCGAGTCAGCTACTTTTTTAATTAACAGCTCCGATTTAAAGAGCGGTGGTAGCTTGTGGAACATTGCCCTCATATTCTATTTGTGATACCATTTGCCAACGATGAACGTCAAAGATCGTGAGAAAACGTGAGTGTCTCAGGTTTATGACATACTTCGGGTGGCCACGCGTGGTGACTAAGTCCATAAGCCTCTCTCTCTCTCTCTCTCACACACCATTCATCGCTTGTCGTTCATAGAAGGCGCACGCACTTTTTACCTCCTACCGCACGCCTATACTGTTCGTTTAGCAACTACTAGTGTTGGAAACCAACATCGATACCTCGCAATATCGACACCAACTTTAGCGGAATGGATAAGTTTCTCATCAGAACGTCCTCAACTGGCTCCTTATCGAATAAGAGCGCCTTCACATTAGGTCGCCAGTAGTGCGGCAGCAGCGCGACACTAGCAGTGCGACAGACTCGCGGCTGTCGCGCTGCTACTTCTATACTAAAAAGAGCACCGCGACACGTGATTTTTCATAGGGGACGGCAGCGCGGCAGCCGCGTGCGGTCAGTCAGCTTCGAGTCAGTGTTGCAATTGCACGTTCGAGTATAAATTTCACAAAATGAGCGAATTTGACACAGAACAATTTTTGTAATGGGGCAGTCACTGTCGCACCTACCTGCCCTTAATATGAAAAACAATATATAAATAGAGTGTTAACAGCCAAAAACAGGATAATTCCTTTTATGTGAACAAATAGGAACCCCATCTATAGACTTACCTAAGTGTTATAATTAGTCTTTCTTCTGCGGAAATGCTGTTGCGAAATCGAGTATGACGGCGTTGAATACTACTCTCAAGAAGACATAATAATTCGCCAAAAGACTTTCTTGACATTCGGACGTAATTCAAGAATTTTTTATTACTACCATATTTCAACACTTTAAATATTGTTACATAATCACTATTCACATGCCGATTTCGAAACAAAGGATCAGTCCAGTATACTCTTTATTTATTATGAATGCGACGGCGATGGCGCCGAAGGAGAACCAACAAAAGCAGGAGCAACAATGATGTTTCCTCGTTGGAGTCCATTATTGAAATAAACTGGCGATCCTAATCTAAGCAAGTGGCGCGGCTGTATTTGTAATGAGAAAGCATCCGCTGCTGCCGCGCTGCTGCCGCACTACTGGCGACCTAATGTGAAGGCGCTCTAAAAGAGCCGCCGATGGCGAACCTGAGAAATGGCAAAGTCAAAAGCTCACAGCAACCGCTGCATCACCAAAGCCATTGGACCAACGACTTCGCACGGCGAATCGCTTCGGCAAACCGTCGTCGGACCAACCACTTGATGACTGTCCTCGCGAGCAACAATCCTATGTAAGTACCAAGGCGAAACCCCATCGCATACCTGCGATCCTTACCAACATTGAGAGTAACTGGACCCACAACTCAATTAAATACCTTATCCACATACGATAAGATATTTGTTTATTTTCTGTACACAAAATACATTCGCATATAAACACAACATTGAATAAATGTACACAGTAAAATAATGTACCTACTATTTGCGGAAAGACTGGAGCCTAAACTAGATCAAAAGATCTGTATCTACCTTTCCTGGCCTCTCGAACTGCAAAAGATTGGTACTCGTAGGTATCATATTCATATTGGTATTATATTGGTTTATTTCTCAGTTTTGTTTTATTGCATACCATACACTTGCTAACCTTAAGCAAACCAAGGGTCCTTTGCAAAAATTTGCTACAGGCCCCGCGCTGGCTAAATCCGGCACTGGCGGCGATGCGTTCCGTCCGAGACGACAAGACATTAGTAACAAATTATTTTCACTCTACCTCAAAAAATTTAATAATGACACAAACTTAGATTATAAAAACAAATAAGTACTTTTAGGTATGCTATCCGTTTCTTAATGTCTAGGTGAAGTATGTAAATGACAAAAATGTACCTCCAACAAGAAGCACATAAATACGTCATCATCATCATCAGCCTACGCTTGTCCACTGCTGGACATAGGCCTCTCCTATTGTACGCCACTGTACCGCCATCCAGCTCTAGCCAGCCGCCCTGCGGAGATCATCGCTCCACCGAGTCTGAGGGCGTCCTACGCTACGTTTACCGATCCGCGGTCTCCACTCAAGAACTCGTCTATCCCATCAGTTATCAGTTCTTCGGATGATATGGCCGGCCCACTGTCACCTCAGCATGCTAATTCGCATGAATACCTACACTTGTTATTAATTCTTAGTCTCATAAAAACCTTAGTTTCTAAATAGCCCTAACTAATTTAGTAAGTGTTGTTTATTATAGGTAAAACAGCCTGGTAAAAATGTTCTACGTTTAAGCTACTACTGTGCACTTGTTTATTTGTATTATACGTGAACTATTTGTAAACTTATAAATAAAGAAATCTGAAAATCCAATCAAAAAATCAAATCTCTCTCTCTGAGAGTAGAACTGCTGTGGGATATGGCACATATATCGGTTGCTTATGTCTTTACATAAGCAACCAATTACCTATTACACGTCAATAACATGCCTTCTGTGTGTTACTTCAACATAAAAAGTAGTAAAAATTGAAAACTAAACTGAAAGCCAAACTTCGATTTTAAAGCTCCTTACTTGAGTCATGCCAAACGGGTTCTTAGCTTCTGGGATAAGCTGCACACGATGCTGACCATCCAGGTCAGAAGTGTCGATCCTGTCTTTCAAAGCATCAGTCCAGTAAAGTCTCCGCTCCCTGTAGTCGATTGTCAGACCGTTCGGGAAACCAAGGTCCTGTTTCACGATGATTTTCCTGGAGCTGCCGTCTAAGTAAGACCTTTCAATATTCGGGCTTTCACCCCAATCACTCCAGTAGAGATATCTGGAAAAAAGTGCTCATTAGTCCCGTAAATAATTCTTGCCATTATTAGGGTGCTGTTGGTTGGACTCAACTTTTTGATTGTTTAATATTAGTTGGGATTGATTTGTATAGTCATCCTCACTTACCCTTTGGCTGGAAATAGTGCAATAGCTCTTGGTTCAGTTAGGCCCGTAATCAAAGTCTTCCTACACGTTCCATCCAGCCTCGCTACCTCTATCACCTAGAAGTCAAAAAGTCAGTAAGTAAGATAAGATAAGAATATTCCTAATTGTACTCACCAAAAAGAATTATAGAGAGTAAGTAGTTAGTTTAAACATAATTTACGATTTTTTCTGTTGCAAATATGTTTACGTATGATTTTACCCACAACATACCTTGAATTCATTATCGCTCCAGTAAATATTGTTTGCGATCCAATCAACGCCGATACCGTTGGGTGTGTCCAGTTTGTTTCCAATGATGATTTTTGTGTCACTCATGTTTAGCATGTTGACCGAACTAAAATTTCAATTAACGTCAATTATTTACATTCGACCAAGAAAAACGTAAATATGTTTGCCCTACAAAATATTTTAGTTTCTTACCGTATGACGTCACTATTAACATCAGTAAAGAATATCTCCTTGCGGTCCCAATGGTAGTCAACAGCGATGGAGTTATGTACATCCTTGATCGGCAACGTGACGTCCCACTGCTCAGGAGTATCCAGTGAAATCATGGCTACGCTGCCCCTTGTGGCGAATACAAGGAAGTTGTCGGGGTGTTTCTTGCAAATCTTTGGATTGGCTTCTGTGGCGTTTTCGAACTCGATCCCAGTTGGGCAGGCGCAGCTGTAGGCGTTAGGTTTGCGAAGGCAAAGATGGGAACAACCTCCGTTGTTATTACCGCAAACATTATCTGAGCTCCCTTCGCCCTGATAATAAGAGCAGAATTAGAAATGAAATTATTTATTCATAAGATTTGTATTGCTTTAGTTTAGTTTACCTGTACTGCTCGAATATCCATAAGACCTTCCAACTTGTCTCTTATAATAAGCGGATCCTTCCCATCCATCTTGCCAGCGCGATGCAAAGCCTTGGTCTTCCAATCGGTCCAATAAATGTGAGGGCCAACTATGACTATTCCATAAGGATACGGGACTTGGCTGATTACAGTTTTCCGATCGCCGCCGTTGAAGTCTGAGCTCTCGATGGTGAGTATTTTAGCATCGTTCCAGTAGAGGCGTCCTGCGGCCCGGTCGATTGCGAGGCCATTGGGCCACTTAATGTTGGTATCCACTATCACACGTCTGTAAAGATAAAAATGGCGACAATAAATTTTATTAAGCAAGATAACTAAATTTTCAAGTACTATGTTTCTTACCGATTTTTACCATCCATATCAGCTCGTTCTATCTTAGCAGTGGTACCCCAGTCCGACCAAAACATATAACCGTGTTCGTAGTGCAATGCAATAGCTCTAGGTGAATCTGAAAAATTCATTCAACGTTAGTTACTAAAGTAACAGTTTCCATCAATTTTGATAAACAGCGTTAGATAGAACATACCTAGTCCAGTCCAGACAAGAACCTTTCTGTTACTACCATCTAACTCGGCCACTTCGACGCTGTTCCTTCCACCGTCCGTCCAATAGATCTAGAATAAAAGCAAGATGATAGATAATACTGATCAACTACGAAACACCTTAAGCTTCGAAGCGCTCAAGAAGAAAGTACCGACCTTTCTACCAGTGGAATCGATTATAATGCCATCAGCAGTATGCAAGCCTTTTCCGATGATCGTTTCATTTTTTTCGCCAGCTCGATTTGCACGTTGAATCCTTCTCTCAGCTGTGTCAGTCCAGTATATAAGACCTGTTGATGAGACTCGTTGAGTGATGTTTTACTAATATTTTAAAGCAACAGTTCAGCGAAGCAATTCACAAAGATTACCTGTTTTTTGGTCCACATCAACACCGAGAGCGTTTTTGAGCGGAGGAAGGGGAAGGACTACATCTATCAGATATGGCATGTCCAAGGACACCACACGAATATCCACACGGTGAGCAAAGATCAGATAGTTTACTGGTCCACTGGGGCAGGTCTTTCCATCCTTCTGTAAATTTAAAGAAATTTGGTAACTGAAGAAACAAAAATATTTTTTTTTACAGAGGAGATCCATGCCTACGTTTAGCTTGATTCCAATAGGGCAAGCGCAGGTCCGTCCATTTGGTTTCAAAAGGCAAAGATGTGAGCAATCTCCGTTATTCCTGCTGCATCTGCGAAAATCAACAATGTTATTAGAATTCATCCTATAAATTAACTTTTGTGAAAATAGCTCTGACATTCAAAATTCCCTCACCGATTAGAATCAAACACTCGTTCTTTATGAAAAACTCTAACGTCCATCAATCCAGCAACGCCAGAACCTAATGTCCGTCGGTTTTTCCCGGACAACTTGTGGGCAGCTTGAATCGAATGAGCTTCCCAGTCTGTCCAGAAAACTTCGTCGCCGTACAAATCTAGACCAAATGGATGCGGTAGATTTTCTCCTACAAAAACACAAGCAAAAAGTAAGTACCTATTTATTAAAAAATATTGGACAATACCTCGGAAATATTTTCTTACCAATCAAAGTAGTGCGTTTAGTGCCATCGAGGTTTGCAAATTCGATAGTGCGGTTACCTCCATCAGTCCAGTAGATGTGATTATTGACCAAGTCCAAAGCTAGACCATTGGGCCAGCTCATTTTACCGAATATTATACGCTTCCTATGTCCACCGTCCATGTCAGCTCGTTCGATGCAAGGAATAGAACCCCAATCCGACCAATACATGAGGCCACCTGTTGAAATTTTTCTTTTGAATGTGAATATCAAAGATTTACCTACTTGAGATGCCTGGTCGTTAAAGTAAGTTGCGTTTATAAAGGCTTGTAGGTACTTCAGAATGTTTGTTAAGTAAGACCTTACCTTTCGGATCGACAACGATGTCCCTCGGCTTATCGATTTTGTCCCAAGCTAAAAGGGTTCTCATTGTTCCGTCAGTGTTAGCCACTTCAATTCTGTTTGTGCCAGCATCGGTCCAGTAGAGTTTGTCTGTTATCCAATCGTAGGCCAAGCCTGCCGGAGAAACTGTGAAAAAATATACCATGTTATTCTAAGTATTTCAAAGGTTGAAATTATTATTAAATTTGGATATGTAGCTACTTACTCAAATTGGATTTCACAATAACGGTATGCGAAGACCCGTTAAGAAACGCACGATTTATAGTGTCCCTTTCTACGTCAGTCCAAAAAATGGAGTTCGAATTGTGATCCCAATCCAAAGCAACAGCTGACTTTATGTTGTCGACCGGAATCACCTGATCGGGAACCAACAATCAAAATAAAGTCATTTAATATAGGCATTCAAGTTTAAATATACACTCAACTATTAATATTCACTGTCATAATAAAATGCTCACCATATCCAAAGTATCCGTCTGTTTCTTAGGATTTAACTGCTTTAGTCTTATATCCTTACGACGAGCGTAGAGTAGCAAATTCTCTGGGGATTCCTCACAGGTTCGGCTATTAGCATTTATGTTGAACCCGACAGGGCATCGGCAGGTATAAGAGTTGCTATTTGGAAGACAAAGGTGTGAGCATCCGCCGTTATCAGTGCCGCATCGGTTTCTGTAGGTCTTCAATTGCCTCAAAGGGTGGTAGCTAAAAAAAATTCAAGCTGATCAGTTTTAGATGTACTCAATATCAATATGAATTGCAAAAAAATCTATTGTGTACCTGTGAATATCCATTGGTACGTTTAGATCAGCATGCACTGTTTGGATTCCCATGCCAGTGTTCTTGTTTACAGTTGATATGCTCTTAGTATGCCAGTCAGTCCAATAAATAGCATCTTCAAACAGTGTTAGTGCAAATGGGTGAGGCAGACCCTTGTTCGTAATCTGGAAAACAAATTGCATATTGCATTTGTCATTCATAAGAGATCAGTTTATGAACAAGTTATTTCGATTGCTTACCCTTTTCCGTTCCTTGCCCTCAAACGTTGCCTTCTCAATAACATGATGTTTAGCATCAGCCCAGTAAATCCTTGATTCAGTGTAGTCTATAGTCAAACCGTTAGGCCAGAAAATTTGATCGATTATAACACTTCGGCGCTTTGTTCCATCCATGTCAGACCTTTCTATTTTGGGATTTGGACCCCAGTCAGTCCAAAATACTAATGCGTCTCCAGGGTGAACAGCAATAGCTCGAGGTTTGTCCAGGTCGTTTGAAGCAATAACTGCCCTGTGTGAACCGTCTAAGGTAGACACTTCAACTCTTCTTGTACCAGAGTCAGTCCAAAATAGTAAATCATGGATCCAATCTACGGCTACGCCACCTGGCGTCTCTAATCCCCACCTTATCACATCTGAAATAAAATAAACTTTTAGGTACCTATTCAGAGTAAACAGCTTTGGATTCGGTTAATGAAGTATTATGTTGTACCACTGATATTATTATTATTCATCTGCGCTACTCGGATCACTCTCAAATTGTTTTCAGTCCAAAACACAATCTTCTTCTCGTAGTGATAATCCAATGCAACTGCATTATGTAAACCTTTCACCACTGACATGTAGTTGTCACCGGTAAGCCAAACCTGATGAAAAATTAAATTATCAGTATCTACTTAAAGTCTTGCAAATCTTTGAACATATTTATTTAAATCAACTGACCTGTCTAATCCCGATTCTATTCGAAAACAACAAAGTAGGAGGCTCTCCCGTGGCTTTGCATGATCGTCTATCAGGTCTGAGCACGTAGCCAGTCATGCAGCCACATTGGAAACTGCCAACTGTATTGGAACATGTCTGAGAGCACACAGGGTCTTGCTCATACATGCACTCGTCAATATCCCGGCAACTGAAATTATTACAATAGAAAGTCTTTGTTAGACAGTGAAACAATAAAGTTCTGTATTCTATTCATTAAAAGTATAGCATTACCTCTGCTCATCTTCAGCTAACAAAAATCCAAGAGGACATGCACAGGCCTTTTTCCCATCGTACTTGTTGATGCAGTGTTTCTCACATTTATCCTCTGGGCCACACATTCGCTTCACAGGGCACTTATCTTCATCATCCCCTTTGGGACAGTCTTTCATGCCGTCGCAAACGTGTTTACGATTCACACAGCTTCTAAAAGCGCTGCTGACTAGATGTTCCTGGTTATTGCACATGTATTGATCTATTTCGCAGTTCACTTGGCAACTCATTTCATCTTCACCATTTGTGCAGTCGCGGACGCCGTCGCACAGCCAGGTTTTCTATAAAAATAATCCGTATAATGTACCTAACCGCCTAGACATAAATGTAAACACGAAACATTATATGGAAATTCTCTTACCAAAATGCATCGTCGATCAGCGCACGTGTGTTCGTCAGCAGTGCAGTTCCTCATAGCATGGGGCTCACAATTCAGCTCGTCACCGCCATCAGCACAGTCATTTTCGGCGTCACACCTCCACCTTTCTGGTATACACTTTCCATCGTTGCATCTGCAGGTGAAGGCCCTGTTAGCTGATTGAACAAAGTTATCATATTAAGGTATAAGTCCTGTTCCTAAAGTACCCACTTAAATTCGCCAGCGTAGCAGGTCCCAGGAAGCATAGGGCAAGAGTCCTCATCTGTCCAGTCCTTGCAGTCGTTGTCGCCATCGCATTGGAACTCCTTGTTGATGCACTGCTTATTGTCACATTGGAATTCATGCTCACCACACCGGAGAAGGTCCACAGCTAAATGATTAAATATTATGTTAAGCCTCACTGTATTTAGTGGTATTTGATAATATTTTTAATTAATACGAGTACGAGTTACGACGAATCCGAGCCGATGTTATACGACGCAAACTTGAAAAAAATTCAATTTTTATTTATTAAAAAAAAAATTGTAAACATAAACTGTGACTCTTATTGAACGTTACAAGTAAAACTAGTTGTCCGTTTCAAAATCTAGATCATTTGGAGAAAAAACGGAAAAAAAACTCCAAACTTAGTCTTTTCAAATATGTTCCTTAATTAACAGAGTTTACACAGTTTAATCTTCTAAAACCTCTAAAACCCATATGGAATGGTCAGTGTACAGATCAATTTAACACCTTTCCATTAGCCTATTATAGTTCATCGAATTACTCATACATTAATCGATTCAATGTTAAGGATACGGAACGAGTAGGAAAATATCGGTTCCATCTTTAATCTGGTTGTTCATCGGACGTACCTGGACCAAATAAAAAGCACCCGAAACCTGCATGCAGCGACCAATGAATTTTGATGAAGCGAAAGAGATTTTTCAAGGTCGTGTCCAGTAGAAAACCCTGTTCTCGGACTACCCCACTGGGGTATGGACTTGAGTTTATATAACTACATCTGATCATCGGAATTCAAGTAATTGATTCTATTCTTAGACATCGGGCTAGAATTTCAAGTAGTCGTGTTTTATTTATCTTTATCTTCCTTACTCAGATGAACTTAGAATGAAATAAGCTGTTAGATAGAGAAATACACTATTACACTCTGCTCAGTAATCCTAGGGGTCGGCGGAGCACATAAGTCAAATAGTCCTTAAATTATTGGTAAAAGTTTCATTAATTTTTGTAAAAAAGACAATGTATGTTCAATTCATGTTTCATGACAGCTCTCCATTAATGTAAAAACCGGCCAAGTGCGAGTCAGACTCGCACATGAAGGGTTCCGTACCATTATCTGTACAACATTAGACGCAAAGATCGAGAAAAAATGGCAAAAAATAACTTTTGTTGTATGGGAGCCCCCCTTAAATATTTATTTTATTTTAATTTAATTATTTATTTTTGAAGCGAATATAGAACTAAATATTCTGTGAATATTTCACGCGTTTACCTGTAGCCGTTATTAATATCAAGCAAAAAACGGCAAAAATATTACGTTTGTTTTATGGGAGCGCCCCTTAAATTTATTTTATTCTGTTTTTACTATTTTTTGTTATAGCGGTAACAGAAATACATCATCTGTGAAAATTTCAACTGCCTAGCTACCACGGTTCATGAGATACAGCTTGGTGACAGACAGACAGACGGAGATACAGACAGACAGAGGGACAATGAATTCTACGGAACCCTAAAAAGAAAATAAAAATGTTATAGAGTAATTTTGTTATAGGTTGTTTTACTGCCTCAAAAATTTGCGTTTTGGACCTTATGTGCTTTAGTCCGCCGATCCTAGAATTGGTGACTGCAGTCGGTTCAATGAAAAATGGAATAATCTACAGCACTACTCAGTTACGTTACGGTTAATTTTAAAACAAAGATGTAAGGGTTGATAAACTGGCAACTGTACTGTTCCATACAGCCATTGGGCTTTATAAATGCAAAAATTAGTTTAGCCTAGGCTCAAATGGTACGTCCTATGATGCATCATGCCTCTTAATTGCCTATGTTTAGTTACTACTATAGGCAGTATTTCTACTACCAACACTTATATGGATTTACAAACATACATACATAAACTCACGCCTGTATCCCAGACGGGTAGGCAGAGACCAGTGACTGCCACTTGCCACGATCCTAACAGATCACTTTCGCTTCCTCAACATTCACGTTTATATTATACTAATACGAAATATACTAATAAAATAACAATAACTTCCGGTAGTACTTACGGCAGTCAGTTTCATCGGAGTTGTCAGGGCAGTCAACTTCCTTGTCGCATCGCCAATGCATCGAGATGCACTCGCCGCTCGCGCACATGAACTGGGTGTCCTGGCATCTGGGGAAAATTAAGAACCTTTAGCCCCTATTGACTTTTACGTACGGTATGTTTACTTTCAGCAAACCAAAAACTTTAGGTCCTAACTTCGTTTCTTCATCTAGTCCAAAAAGCTTATTCAGTTCATTATTGTTACTTACCATCCGCCCTTTCTAGCCCATACTAATACGAGTATATTACGATACGAGTGTATTGACTGGCAGATAATTTGAACAAAAATCCGCGCAGTCAGTTTTACTTTGCGATGGAAACGTAAGAGAAAATTTTTGGGGAAGGCGGAAGGTCCGTAGATGCGAATAGCAAGGGACCGTGAGAGATGGCATTTGGGGGAAAAGGCTTATACCCAGCAGTGAGCAGCGGTTGGCTGCTGAAGATGATGAAAGCCTGCATATTGAAGCTGACAAATAAGATCATAATCGTCAACGATTTTTGTTACTATAATACATCAGTGACGTTTAAACCTATTAATTTTATCTACCAAGATTTTTCCTATTATTACCCCAGGCTGCGGCTGGTTTGAGCCTCCCCGAAAGTTTATTTGGGTGCACCTGGTGCTCCCACAACGACTGTAAAATAGAGTTACAGTCATCATTCTATCGGTTATCCTATTATCTAAGAATAAAGAATATTCTGTCTTATCCATATATCTAAAAGCTTACTGTTGGTTAACGGAGGTCTATCGTAAAGATAGTAATACAATGTCATCAAAAATCTTTTCAGGCGTTTCAGGGATTTAGTTGAAATGAAAAAACGTATCTAATCCTTGCGATGGTTTTTCATAGTGTAGCTAAGGTGCAGCTCCTATAGGACATAATTTGATTGGATTTGAAAATTATTTACTGCGCAAGAAATGAATCTGCATAAGGGCAAGCTTAATACTAAAAAGTATTTTCCACTAGCTAATTATGGGTGATGTGGAGAGTATTATTTCGGAAAAAGATGATAATAATGTTGTTGTTTAAAAATATTACTAAAAGAATCTCATGCTCGTCGCTATTTCCCTACGTCGTCATAGGCTCTCTATCGTGACGATGGTATGACGCAAGGCGTTCATTCGGACGTGCCGTTCGGAATGTTAATCACATCGATGATTCTGATCCATAATGAGCTCGCCCACGGTGGCTCGTGAAAACGAAGGGGGCGGATCGGCGGAGTCTACTGCTCCGAGCCAGAGAACAACATTACGCAGATAGCCCATATAGGAGAGAGAGAGAACGATAAAATTGCTCGGTTAAAAACTTAACAACAGACAAATTTTTTTCGACATTGTGTCAAATAACGCCGTAAATAAAAAAACTTGAGCTTTTTAACTGTTTTACTGTTCGAAGGCAACAAGTGTTGACCCGAAAAGACATTCTTTTTGAGCTTTTCCACTATCTCCACTTTCATCTTCGTTTCATTTATGTACGGTACGAAAGGCAACCCTCGTACTGGCAAAAATCTCGGTAGCACAATTATGATTCTTTTTATCTAATCTTGCATTGATTAAAAACCTATTAAAATACTCGATGTTTTCTTTTTCTTTCCGTATCCCTACCAGCAAGTTATTCATGTGTCAAAATATGTATGCTTACGACAGCCCGAGTGGCGAAAAAACTTGACTTTTGGTCAACCCAGTGGAGACTTACGAAATAGAGGCGGTGTGATAAGAAATAATAATAAATTCCGTTCAACACAGTCCTGGTCCCAAACTAGGATACACTATGCTATTGTAACCAGGCATCTTTCATTTGAAAAACTTATAGGGAAGAGCGGGTGATCGTGCTCTTCCACTATAAAGGGGAAATTTCCCGCCAGGCAGATCGTATGCCTGGGGACGGCCGGTCCAACTGATGTTCGTCGGACGTTATATTTATCGTATGTCATGTGAAACATTTTGCTTGCGCGATGCAGGAATGTTGGAGTTTATAGTGCGCGCGCAGAGTTGACATGTGCTCGCCACATCACTCCCCTTCAAGACCGTAGCTACGCATAGCTAGGTCTGATAGGAATCGAAGTCTGTGCTCTAAAGCCTGCAAGTGCCAGGAGGCGCTGAGTCAGTGAGTCGACTAGCGGTTGAGGGTGTTCGGCGGCTAACAGTCACTTCACCGGCGACAGTACCATGGGGACCGCGCATGTGGTAGGAACCGGTGAAGGCTGCTGTACCACTGGCAACGTGCGCTGTTGCTGTGTGGCTGCCGTGCCGAGGGGTTGGGGGAGATCACCATCAGTACCAGTAGTCGGTGCGTTGACTGTAGTGGAACTGATGAGGTGAGAGGGAAGAGGATGCTGGCCTTGCTTTGAGACTGATTGTATGTGGGGTGCTGCGAGAGCGAAGGAAGGTTGACATTGTTCTGTCGAGGGTCACCACTATAGGGAAGAGCGGGTGATCGTGCTCTTCCACTATAAAGGGAAATTTCCCGCCAGGCAGATCGTATGCCTGGGGACGGCCGGTCCGACTGATGTTCGTCGGACGTTATATTTATCGTATGTCATGTGAAACATTTTGCTTGCGCGATGCAGGAATGTTGGAGTTTATAGTGCGCGCGCAGAGTTGACATGTGCTCGCCACAAACTTTATACAAAATAGACGTGCTGTAAAATACTTCCATACTGGGTATAAAGAATGCGTATTGGATTCCAAAACAAGCTTTATTATTTAACTGAGCCTCATTATCTCCTAAGACGCTGATTTTCCAGTTAGGTATGGTTCTTTTGAACAAAATGTTTGTAATGACGCAGAGAATATGTGAGATGATAGACATGATATCTTTGGTCTCCCGGGCCTTCCTGGAATCTTGCCTAAGTTGAAGGAGATTATACTTGGCGTCACGTATTATATGTCCGAAACAATCTACTCTATCTTTCGTTTCTTGATGGTGTTAAGGAACTCTGCTTTCCTTGTTTGAATTGGCACCCTCGAAAATCAAGCAAGCCGAATTGGTTGCCAACTTCAGATAGGAGACGCATATCAATCAATCAATCAGCCTGTACTCGTCCACTGTTGGATATAGGCCTCCCCAGAGCACGCCACTTCCTTCTGTCCTCTGCCATCCTCAGACGGCATATAAATAAATAAAACAAAACATCCACACAACACACTCACAATGATAAAGAAAAATTGTGTCGAAGCGTAGGGTAGAATCAAGAAGAGTCGAAGCTGCCTTCTGTGCGTACCTAGCCTGCTCTCGGGACGCAGGCTCCGCAGAGCGTGGGCGCGTTGCCGTGGCGACCGCTCGCCGCCCGCCTTCGCTATTGATCTACCGTCCGCGCGCACACCTCGCGATACATAAATAAATATTATACAAAGTCTAACTAAATCCCCGCTACCTGTGTGCTTTTAGCTGTCAGATGTGTCTGGGATCCGGTACAATAACGTTGCTATTCCTAACCTCAATACCTCCTGAGCAAATCTTAACCTTCCTGGGTTTGTCACATTTTCGGTTTTGTCGGAGCTTAAAAATGCGAGAAACTACTATAAGAGACGTAAAAAATCCAACCCGGCAATAACCACAAAGTGATTTCTTTTAGAGATTGCAGAAATTGTTTCTGTTATTAGTTTTTTCCATTTCCCCAATAATTTGGTCAAGTGGAGATGGCCAGGTTTGGTTTTATACACCTCATAATGTATTACGTTGTTAATTATGAAAACACGATACGTCTTTATAAAGAGTATTAAACTAATATCATTTAGAGCACTCCTCAAATGCATTTCAAATAGTTTTTGGTAGTCTTTTCCGCCACCACAGTTTCTTAAGGAATCGTGATTTTGTAATTAACACTGTTATTCTTTCGCGCTACTAAAGAAGACGATACCTAATCAAAAATTTAAAAACATTGTAATTAAAAGTCGATTTTAAAGGAAAACAATAGTAGATCAAATCAAAGTAGAATCGTTGAAACGATTTGGATTTGTTTTGTTTGAATCGAGGAAAAACGGCCTTAACGTATCTAGTAATAACACCAATGGCAGGTTTAGATTACAGCTTAGGTTTACATAAACGATATTATAATTTATCGTTCGGTACCACCACAGAACATAGGAATCTCTGTTCTGTGGGTACCACACACACTCATCTGCAATAGTACGAACTAAGTACTAGTAGCATGTAGTTGTTAGTGACATGGAGGTCAGGGAGTTTACATTAAGAGATTGAATTGCAGCAAAACGCCAATGAGGAGAATTAGGCGGCTTTTTCATTTTAGGGTTCCATACCCAAAGGGTCCTTATTAACGACGTCGTAAGCACTTACGATGTCTGTATGGCTTTATATCTTGACGCGTGATAGCCAGTTGAAACATTCGCAGAACATGTGTTATTATGGCGGATTAACCAAAAAACTAGCGACACATTATGGTTCAAGAGCCCATTTAATAAGCCTTTTGAATATAAGACAATATAAGAATGGCAGACACAAAGCCTCCGTGTGGCGCCGGATTAAGAATAGCGTCACTCCATTTCCTTCCGCGGATGTCGTAGAAGGCGACTAATGAAATAAATTACTAGGAGACGGGCAGCAGCGTCTTCCTGAGATTCCAACCACATACTGCGATCGCCAACCCGTCTGCCAAGCGTGGCGATTATGGCAAAACCTATGTCCTGCAGTGGGCAATGAGACACAAAGACAGAGAACGCATAGTACCTAGTAGCGTTCCATTGGCACCCTTCGGGTACAAAACCCCAACAAAGAAGTGTATTGTTTTAGGTTTCTTATAAGTAGGTATATTAGTCCGTTTCTTTATTTCACCGTAAGATTTAATTGTGTGGTGCTCTCCTGGCTAAATGGTTGATTGCAGAAACGTGACAAAGTCCAGACTTTTATAGCACATAATTGTGGAAAAAGAAAACATTCCATTGAAAATTATTTTGATAAAGTTGTTAGTTGTATGAAACAGGTAGTTCTATGGAACCCTACAATGCCTGTGGCCCAACACGCACTAAGTCAGTTTATTCAAACAAAATCATTATGTCGCACAGTCTTTGAACGTTTTTTTTGCTATTGTTTCGAGTGGGTTGTCAAATGAAAGAGTAGAAAATTATGAGTTCTTAAATAATATGACAATATTGAAATATACCAA
This sequence comes from Yponomeuta malinellus, assembly GCA_947308005.1. Lineage (NCBI taxonomy): Eukaryota > Metazoa > Arthropoda > Insecta > Lepidoptera > Yponomeutidae > Yponomeuta > Yponomeuta malinellus. Next base: position 7,766,454 of record OX370994.1, read on the forward strand.
GAATGAAAGAAAATGAAATTCTGAGTTCATGAATATACAATATTGAAACATACGAAGAACAATTAATAGAAACAATTATCCTGTCTTCGCCTTCCGAGATTTATCTTTGACCATATTGTAGTAGCCTTGCTACGCGCTAACCATATCGCACAAGTTACCAAGAGAGAGAAAAAGAGTCTTCCCTTTCACTCTCTCCTCCCTAGTTGCCCCATAAAGCCTGTCCTCATTCTTTGTCTGTGCGCGCGCGGCTTCGCACAAGTGGTGAATGGAAAAACATTCAAATAAAAGAAATGCCGAAACGTGCACGTGAAGAAACCAAAGAAGAAAAGTGGGAAAGGAAAAAGAAAAAATACGAGCAAAAATTGAAGAAGCAGCCCAGTCGTCGACGAATAATTTACTCCGAGGATGAGGATGTGGATTTTTGTTTGTTTTATACTTTTCCTGCACTTCTTTTTTCCCATTGAATTCTTTGGGAAATACTTTTTTATCCGTTGTATTCTTCGGATAACCCGATGCTTTCATTGGGCATAAGTCGTTGTTGCTAACATCGTTAAGCAATCCATTACGCAGTGGAATAATGTGAATACCGTTGGTTGATTTTATTCCATTTAAATCCTGTGTTCGATGTTTGTATACCGGGAAAAATAATACCTAGTTAATTTTCAACCGGAGTACGTGGAAAATTTTTAATCAGCCAGCATTCTCGGGCAAAGTACCCTACAATCTGAAACTAATTCTCAACAAGTTTTAATTCACTTGCATTATGTAATGAGATACTTAATCCCTTGGCATTTTTCGAATCAGAGTGTTGTTTAAAGTCTGTGTTTACTTTCTTTACCTTTTTTCATTTCTTTGCTTTTAAATATGGAATGACGCCTTTGCTAGGTTGAACCATGACTTGCAAAATTCGTACCTAGGTACCTCATCGTTACGACTCCGACATTTTGGTCGATTAAGAAATTTTAACTTTCACTCACTCTTTAATTATTTTTTTTTTCTCTTTTCGTTTTTTCAGAACATCTCGAAACGGTTACAAATCCAAGAATTGAGACCACGGTTTCCACAGAACACGACCATAACTACATTGAGGACGTTGCTGAATTGACTTTTCATCCTATACAGGAAACAGCTGATAACGAAGCTGCTGTCGAGGATATTTTCGATTCTGATTTGTTGCAAGAGCTTGGTGATGAAGAAACTGACAATATCGAGTATGGTGATGACCTCCAAGCTGACGTGGCTGCACGATTTGAAAAGATATTAAAAGATGGTCTTAAAAAGGAGACAAAAGAGGAACTCCATAAAAAATATCTGTTTCCCAAAAATGTACCGCTTTCAAAGGGCCCTACTCTAAACCTGGAAATTAGTGCTATGCTAGCAGACCCTCAGAAACAAAGAGACAAGCGGCTACTAGCAAAGCAGGATCAGTTAGGCCGAGCGCTTTCTGCCTTAGGGAAGGCTTTAACCAACCTTTTAAAAAAGAAACCCGAAATTCCGGAGATTATACGAACGTTGACTGACGCGGGAAAGCTCTTGGCAGATTCTCACTACGCCGAGACTGAGACGCGACAAACTGTGATTATACCACTGATTGATAAGTCGTTGTCAGACCCCTTCAAGAACAGGAAAAGAGACAGCCTCCTTTTTGGAGAAAAACTAGGCGATTTGGTAAAAGATTCCAGGGGCATAAAGAAAACTAGTCAGATGATGCAACCATCAACCCCGTCGACATCTGGTTTAAACTCAAGAGGCCCATCGCTCCGAGGGCGCCAACAACGCGGCGGCCAACCATACCAACGTCGAGCCGGTGGGCCGAGACCGATAACGTCATATCAGTTCCAGAACCGCCGGCGAGCGATCGCGCCACCGCGGCCGCCACCCCGGCGCCAGCCCCCGCCCCCGCCCCCGCAAGCGCGCCGCGCCCCGCAGCCGCCGGCGCCGCCCGCAGCACAGGTGTTTGCGACTCACCGCTCAACTTAAGCCGGCTTACCCCGCAATCACAGGTACATGCCGGGCGTTTACGATATTTTCTCGAAAACTGGAGATTAATTACTAACGATAGTTTTATTCTGCAGACAATATCTGGCTATAAGATTCCATTCATTGAAGTACCTACACAAAGTGCAAGTAATTACCCAAAACGTTGTTTTGAGACTATCGAGTCCATTGCTATAAAAGAGGAATTACAACATTTGTTGCAAATAAATGCTGTAAGAAAATGTAGACCATCGCCAGGACAGTTTATTTCAGATATTTTCTTGATCCCTAAAAGTGACGGAAGCCATAGATTTATTTTAAACTTGAAAAAACTGAATGAATATGTCTTTTCAGAACATTTCAAAATGGAAGACCTTAGAACGGCTACCAAACTTATGACCAAAGGATGCTACATGATTAATATTGATTTAAAGGAAGCATATTTTTTATTACCAATACACGAAACTCACACCAAATTCTTAAGATTCTTTTTCGAGAACATCTTATATGAATTTGTTGCACTACCTTTTGGTCTATGTTCGGCGCCCTATATATTTACAAAAATATTACATCCGGTTATAACCCATCTAAGAACCCTTGATCTGCTGTCCGTCAGATATCTAGATGATATTCTTTGCATAGGAAATACCGAGAAAGATTGCCTAGAAAATGCAAATACTACTATTCAATGCTTGACACAATTAGGTTTTATTATTAATTACGAAAAAAGTAATTTGCAACCTAAAAAAATTTGCAAGTTTTTAGGATTGATTTTGAATTCCGAAACAATGACATTACATCTTACAGATATTAAAAGACAAAAGATTTTTAATTCAATTTATAATATATTAAACAGGCGTACAATGCGAATTCGAGAATTTGCTCGTTTTCTAGGCCTTCTTACAGCGGCATGCCCAGCTGTTGCTTATGGTTGGTCACATACAAAATCTTTAGAAAGAACTAAATACTTAGCTCTACTGCGAAATAATGATAACTATGACGCCTTAATGACAATTCCAGATAGTTTACGTGACGATTTACTTTGGTGGAAAAACAACATTTTTGTGACGTTTAATCCAATTCGTGACCACAAGTATATACTAGAAATTTATACAGACGCCTCCACAACGGGTTGGGGCGCTGCTTGCGGTACGGAAAAAACAGGTGGTCATTGGACTTCGAAAGAACAAACCCATCACATAAATTATCTGGAATTGTTGGCAGCATATTTTGGTTTAAAAACTTATGCAATGAATAAAAATAACTGTGAAATCCTATTGCGTATCGATAATACTACCGCCATTTCATACATTAATAGAATGGGTGGAGTGCAATACCCTCACCTAAATCATATAGCCAATCTGATATGGAGATGGTGTGAGGAAAGGAACATTTTTATTTTCGCCTCTTATATTCAGTCATCTTTAAACGTAGAAGCTGATAGTGAATCTAGGAAAATGAATGTCGACACAGAATGGGAGCTAGGACCTAGAGAGTTTGAAAAATTGATCAGAGTATTTGATAAACCTTCTATTGATCTATTTGCATCTCGAGTTAATGCTAAATGTTCTCAGTACATATCTTGGAAACGGGACCCCTTTGCCTATAGTATTGACGCCTTTACCGTCGATTGGTCTCAGTTTTACTTTTACGCATTCCCACCGTTTTCGTTAATTTTAAAAACTCTAAATAAAATCGTTTCTGATTGTGCAACAGGGATCGTAGTAGTTCCACAGTGGCCATCGCAACCGTGGTATCCCTTCTTCAAATCGCTTTGTGTGAGAGAAATCGTGATATTTCCAGCAAGTAAATATCTCCTCTCTTCTCCTTTCAGAGCTCTCCATCCGCTGCATCGGCACCTTTCCCTGGCAGCGAGTGTGTTATCAGGGAAAGCTTCCGTAGGCAGTTTGTACCAGAAACGGCTTTAGAAATTATGATATGTTCTTTGTCACAAAACACGATAGCTCAATACTCAAGTAGCCTTAAATTATGGTGGGAATTTTGTAATAGTAATAGTGTTGATTTTTATAATTTTAACATTTCCTCGCTATTAGAGTTCCTTTCTAGCTGTTTTCAGAAAGGATCATCTTATGGCACCCTTAATAGTCACAGATCGGCCATTTCATTAATAGCCTCAAATAGGATAAGTGACGATCTGAAGCTAAAACGTTTTTTTGAAGGCATCTTTAAGTTAAAGCCTATATTTCCAAGGTATAGTGTTACTTGGAACCCGTGTACTGTTCTAGACTATTTGGAAAATTTCAACAATGATGCTGTTAATCTGGAAGTTTTAAGTAAGAAATTAGTAATGCTACTAGCGCTAGCAACTGGACAAAGGACACAGACTCTCTCTCTGATGAAAATTTCTAATATGAAAACTCTTAATGATCGTATAATCATAAATATAACAAATTTGATAAAAACTTCTGCCATTGGTAGGACGCAACCAGTTTTGAATTTGCCTTTTTTTCGTCTACGTCCAGGTATTTGTCCGGCAATAGCGCTCCAAAAATATATATCAGTAACCTCTGTACTAAGAACAAATTCTGAAGATATAATCATTCTTACACATAAGAAACCGCATAGACCTGCTTCATCTCAGACCATAGGGCGCTGGATGAAGCAGACACTTTGCGAGAGTGGCATCGACACTTCCATTTTTGGTGCTCACAGTACGAGGCATGCCTCGACGTCTGCCGCAGCTCGAGCGGGATTGAGTGTCGATGTCATTAGGAAGACTGCCGGTTGGTCTGCTCAATCAGCAGTCTTCGCTAATTTTTATAATAGACCGATTGTTGATTCGAGGGCCAATTTGTTTGATTCCATTGCGATTCCATAGATTTTATGTAATACTTTCAGAATTATTTGTTAGTTATTCGGAGTTGTGAAGTTTTACGTTGTTTTATGGAATTTTTTTATTGTTGTCTATTGCAAAGGAAAAAGTAAATTACTTGTTTTTTGTGTGATCTTTTTATTTTTGTTGTTTATTTTACTCGCAACATTGAAAACGGTCTCTAAACATCTACAATATGGTCAAAGATAAATCTCGGAAGGCGAAGACAGGATAATTAATAGATCAAACGAACTTACCTGAAGTGAAGTTCGATCTTCATTATCCTGTCTTCGCCGAAGAGATTTAGGGTCCCTCCCTACCCTGAAATTTCGTCTCCCAATAGGTTTCAATATTGCTCCTTACTTAACTACTCTTAAAAGAATGAGGACAGGCTTTATGGGGCAACTAGGGAGGAGAGAGTGAAAGGGAAGACTCTTTTTCTCTCTCTTGGTAACTTGTGCGATATGGTTAGCGCGTAGCAAGGCTACTACAATATGGTCAAAGATAAATCTCTTCGGCGAAGACAGGATAATGAAGATCGAACTTCACTTCAGGTAAGTTCGTTTGATCTATTAATTATAGTGCCCCGCGATGGAAACCTAAGACATATTTTCGTTATGAATAAGTAACTCTAGCACCTAAATCGTAAAGCAGTTTTCAATATAATAAATCTTGTAAAAACAACTGTTTTTGCAGTCGTCTTATAGTTTACGGTGTTATTTATAAAAATGCATTTGAGGAGTGTTTTAAGGAATGGTTTGACTATGAATGTTGCGTTGGTTTGGACATGTGGAGAGGATGAAGGAAGAAAGATTGACAAAACAAATATATCGAGCGAATGTGGATGGAAGGGCCGGTAAGGGACGAACCAGACGGAAATACTTTGACCAAATAGAGGATGTATTAACAAAGGGCCAGATAAAAAGTACCCGAAACCGGCGTGCGTGCATGCAACGACTAATGAGTGTTGAGGAAGCGAAAGAGATCTGTCAGGATCGTAGCAAGTGGCAGTCCCTGGTCTCTGCCTACCCCTCTGGGATACAGGCGTGAGTTTATGTTATGTTATGTTATGTTTGACTATAAATAAGACACAGAAAAATAATTTTACTGTATTCTCGTTTATGAATGCTACTAGCGCCATCTAACGGCAGTTCTACTACATTTTTGTAGTCGGGCCATAGTTTTTAAATGGGTATTTTACTCACTTGCCCTTGGTGCAGTTGTTTTCATCGGAGCGGTCCTGGCAATCGTTTTCGCCGTCGCACACCCACTTCTGGTGGATGCAGAGGCCGTTGGCGCATTGGAACTGGTCCTCGGTGCAGTTTGCTATTACAAACGGTCACGATTAGTTCCAATGCGTAAAAAGGAAGAGGAAAAAGGGGGACGATAAATACGAAGTAGAGTCTAAAATAGATCGAGTCTAAAAGGAACGAACGATATAGGACAAAAGGTAGTGACTTGGTTCACCACCACCCGATCCAACACACAGTGCCTATGTAAATGAGTAAAATAAATAAAAATTAAAACTAACAACACACATTGTATTAAACTAATGCACTAAAAGAAGAAAATAATTAGGTAGGTACCTAGCTTCCTAGGTACCAGAAGGTCAAAAACATGGATTGTTAGCACCTCTAAACAACATAGCAGTGGACGAATACGGGCTGGTTTAAATTTTCAGAAGCCCTTGACCAATGACTAGATTTGAACAACGTGAATAGCATCATTCGGCAGCGAATAGAGGCACAGATCCTGAGACTTTCTTTTGAAAGATAGGGCACAATTTTAAAGAAAACATTCTAAAAAATAAACTTGTGCCCCGCGATGGAAAGGCTAGATATAAAACACTAGATATAAAAGCTACTCACTGCAATGGGTCTCGTCCGAGAAATCGCCGCAGTCGTTGTCCCCGTCGCACATCCAGTCCAGCGCGATGCAGATGTTTCCATTGGTGCATAGCGTGCGGTTCTCGTGCTCGTCGCATGCGCGCGCGCACCCGGCCTCGTCCTCGGCCTCCTCGCAGTTGGTGATGCCGTCGCAGCGCTCCTCCATCGGGATACAGGTGCAGGAAATCTAGACGGAGGGTCTCGGTTAGTAGCTGTCCATTTGTACATATAAGTAAATTCTAAGCACTGTCTAACCATACTTCTATCATAGGAGTTTTGTAGTCCATTGGAGTATTTGTAGTGATTTGGAGTATTTGCGATATGATTTCTTCAAACTCCCTCGCCTTCTTGAACAATCCCTTAGGAAGACTAATTCAATAGTCAGAGTAGTTTGATTTGTACTCAAATTACATGACGTCCAATAAGACTGATTTTTGTGTTAAAATAAATTTCTCAAGTACTTGAGGTGAAACTACAAAAGACATGTAGGGACTCAGAACGCCGAATTTTAGCAACCAAATAACAGCGCATACGACTGTGTCCAGCCAGTCGTCCCCGGAACCCCTCAGGGACAAGTCTTTCCCCGAACCTCTAGGAGTGTAGTTGTTTTAATCCTAAATTCCACCTGTGTGTAACCTCCTGTGTAAACCAAATTTATCCGTGTAATATCCGAACACAGACTTCACCTTTTAAGCAACCTTCTGATATTTTATTTGTGCCTCCACAGAACTCTAAATTATCTTCCATCTCTCTTTTGGTAGTCACCTCCACAGACACTAACTCAGTTGTGTCTTAAAATCGGTTGTTCCGTACATTTGAACTTTAGCATTTACTGAAGCTATCTTTATAATCTGAGATTTCAGTACTGGCCCCTTAACAAAAATTCTATTTCTCTAAAAGTTCTTCTCTATGGTAAAAAAAACTGTGTCTTTAACACCTTGTGACAGGAGTAAGTATTTGACACGCAGTACACGCTGTACACCATACAACATATTATATTCTGCTGTACACGTTATATAAATTATGTATTTATCTTACCTGGCAAGAGAAGCTACTTTTGGGGCAGGACCGATGGCAGCCACCGCCATCTTGGTCAGGATCGATGTCGCCAGCGACCACTAAAGCGTCCTTGTCATGTAAAGGATAATCTGCCGAAGAAAATTGCGGTAAACCACTCAACTCCTTAATAAATAAATAACTTTCACACAACACAATCAGTTATCCTGGTCCCAAACTAGGATAACAGGCAAGAACATCACAAACATAGAAATACACCCAGATCAATTTGAGGCCATTTGTACAAATGTACGGCGGCCTGCAGTGGGAATCGAACCCACGACCTCCGGCATGATAATCTGAGGTGATACCGCTAGACCAACGAGGCAGTCTAATCTAGACTTTGCTAGCTTATTTACGCAACATCTTCTCTAGTAATAGATGTCCGTACAGATTAGATTAAAATGCTTTTTATAGCACAGGTTGCTTTTCTCTAGTTCTCTCTCTAAGAAAAGCCCTGATCCTGCAGTGAAAAGTAAACAGGATACTTAAGATTATATTCTTTTTGTTGCACTAACCCGTGCCGACAAAAGGTTTTAAAAAGGGATACTTAAGAGTTTGTAATTTTTACAACTTTTCTTCTATTCATTTTGGCAGCCACCGTGTTTAATCTGTTTCGCTCAGCGCTTCCTAAACTTTTGAGGCTATGGAACACTAACGAGCCTCGCATTCAAACCTTTATTTTTAACCGACCTCAAAAAAGGAGGAGGTTATCAATTCGACGCGTATAATTTTTTTATATTTTTTGGGTATGTTCCTCTATAACTCCGTCAAATCTTAACCGATTTCGACAATTCTTTTTTTGTTCTAATAGATATAACGTCCCATTCGTCCCATTTCAATTTGGTGATGTTCTGGTGAAGACTTTTGGAGATGGAAATTGAGAACGTCAAATTTTAAAGCAACGAATTAAGTAGGGTAAATTATGAATATAACGGACTCGTATATTTTTCTCCCGCTCCCCCACTAAAAACTGAAAGATAAAATTTTTTAAACAAAAACCGACTTCGAAACACTAGAGCACTTAAAGTTAGAAATAATTTAAATAATTAGAAGTATGTATACATGTAGGTATTGTAGAAGTATAATTTGTAGTCGGTGCCCAGTTTCATGACCAGCACATATAATTATTTAAATTATTTCTAACTTTTTAGTGCTGTAGTGTTTTGCAGTCGGTTTTTATTTTTTATTTAAATTTTGTTTATGAAAACACATATTAAATTCAAGATTTGACTTCACTTCAAGCTTCAAGCTTTTGAAGGTGACTGCGACTGTCACATTGCATCCAAAGAATTATTATTATATATAATAATATTATGTAATAATATTAACCGTGTGGCGCCGGATTAAGAATAGCGTCACTCCATTTCCTTTCGTGGATGTCGTAGAAGGCGACTAAGGAAATTAATTACCAGGAGACGGGCAGCAGCGTCATCCTGAGATTCCAACCGCATAGGTTCTGCGATCGCCAACCCGCCTGCCAAGCGTGGCGATTATGGCAAAACCCCTTATGGGTAGGAAAACCGTGAGGGAGGCCTATGTCCAGCAGTGGGCGTCAAATGGCTGATGATGATGATGATGTGAAAAATCTCGTGTCACAGTGTTTGTTATCGAACTCCTCCGAAATGGCTTCACCAATTCTTATGAATTTTTTTGTGTATATTTGGTAGATGTGATAATAAGTCGTATTCTAATTAATATGGCAAAACAACGTTTGCCGAGTCAGCTAGTATTATATAAAAAAGAATTAGCTGTGACTTTTCCACGGAACCCACTTTAGGAGTTGCTGGCTCGAGTCAAGTTACAAAATAAAATAAATAAATGCCATGCTACTTATTTTTGATATACGTTTTTTTATAATTTATTTCGAAAATATTGACCATTTTAAGAAACTAATTTCGTTATTTTTCAATTTTATTCAGAGCAAGATTAAAGAGATAGTCTTTGCCTACATAAAAAAACAAATGTCATTGACATCAAGTTGATTTGGTCGGCTAACCATGTATTCTGTGGGCTACCCTCAAAATAAAACTGAAAAACGACTGTCTGTGAAACCGACACTTCAACACGTTGACATTTCGTTTTTCTTTTTTGTAAGGCAAAGGGTAATACTCAAACTGCCTTTGCTGACGTCATACAAAAGTCATTTAAGGTCAAAGCTTTTTATTGAATATCTTAAAAAATATAGACTTATTTACGGAAAGCAAAATTCTCGAAATGGTTTTGAGATTTCCGTTCGTAGTAAAAAATGTAGCATGGCCAATTTCCACACAACACGATCACTTGTTCTTGCATAGGTAGTGCCGGCGCGAGTCATACGTTTGGTGGCTCTAAAATTTCAGTAATTGACAATTAGTGTACTCAAAAGTCGCAACTTTTGATATTTAAAACGTGCGACTCGCGTTGTCATGTTACCTATGCATGAATTCAAATTCAAATTCAAATATTTTTATTCATTGTAAAAACAGAATGTTTACTTAATGAACGTCAAAGTTGTTAGTTTCACAATTAATGGATTATGTGGAGAAGAAACTAACAAAGAAACTCCAAATTTATTCTTTTCAAAACACGTTTTAACTTAATTAACAGAGTTTTCAACTTAAAATATTAGTCATGAATGTGTTGAACACTAGTCACAATCGTCCTTTAAATAATATTAATCTACTGTTTAATGCCAAACATCTTTGTCTTCTAAGTAATCCTTGATGTTATAGTAAGCCTTTTTGCACAGAATGTGCTTAACACATTTTTTAAATCGCGTTGGAGGTAACTCTAATATATCTTGAGGAATTTTGTTGTAGAACCTTATACAGTGCCCCATAAAGGATGTGTTAACTTTTGCAAGTCTAAATAGTGGAAATGACAATTTATGTTTATTTCTAGTATTAAAATTATGGTGGCCACCAACATTTTCGAAGTCTTTGATATTTTTTCTAACGTACATAATATTTTCATAAATGTATTGACATGCAACTGTTAAGATGTTGGTTTCTTTGAAGAAATCTCTTAGCGAATCCCTACTACCTAACTTGTAAATAAATCGGATGGCTCTCTTCTGTAAGATGAAGATCGTCTCAATGTCTGCTGCCCGACCCCACAGTAGTATGCCGTAGGACATAATACTGTGGAAGTAACTAAAATAAACAAGCCTAGCAGTTGCAACGTCAGTGAGCTCTCTAATTCTTTTGACTGCATATGCTGCAGAACTAAGCCTGTGTGCTAGTTTTACAATATGAGGACCCCATTGCAATTTTGAATCGATTGTGATGCCTAGAAAAACGGTATCTTCTACAAATTCTAGTTTTTCTTTTCCGAGTACAATGTTGTTTTCAACTAATCTTACGTTTGGTAAGGTAAACTTTATACATTTTGTCTTTTTGGAATTTAGAAGCAGATTATTTGCCGTGAACCAATCCAACACACGCGAGAGAGCATCATTTGCATCGTTAAGATTATTTTCTTGTCTCTTAATTTTAAATGTGCCAACTTAGTTTTTTTTTTAAATATAGCCCATTAGGTCCCACTTTAGGGCACAGACCTTCTCTCAGAGAAAGAGTATGGGCTTGGGCTATGGGTACCGCGTGTGCCTACCGCGGATTGGCAATTTCAAGCGCTGAGAACCTCAACATAGGATTCCTCACGAAGTTTTCCTTCACGGTTAGCGAGTGGTGTTGCTACTACAACTTCACAAATGTACGTAACTTAGAAAACAAAGTCATTGGTACATGCCGGTATTCGAACCGACAATCTCCCGTATGTGATGCCGGCGTTCTACCGCTGCGCTACCACCGCTCCAAATTCTGCGAACTCTCTTAACTCCAAACCCACGGCTAATATACTTACGGTTCCACGGCTGGACACGCGTGTGAGGGTTTTGGGCCACACGGAACCCGCCGGGGTTGTAGCCGGGGCCCCCGGACGCGAAGCCGGGGCCCCCGGGTACCTGGTACGGGGGCACGCGGCCCACGGGCGATCGGGGGTCCGCTAGTTCTCCTGTATTGTTGTACTGAGGTATCGGCAGTGGTAGGTGGTCGGCGCTTGCTGCAACAACATTGGCTTGATTAGTTTGGCGCGTTTTTCAAATCCGCGTTATGCTAAATTCACCGAAAGAATGTTGATTGCACTGCGAAGATATTTTTTTTTCCATTGGTGGCGCAAGTTAGCTCTGGATAGCCCCTTAATATTAATGGGGCCTTGAGTCTGCCAATAAACTATCATTTAGTTTGGCGGAACGAGTTAATGTAAAAATTGCATGAACCTTTTATAGAATAAACAGATTTTGTTTTTAGACAAAGTCATCCTATAAAGGTTCCGGTCTTTCCTTTTGAGTTACGGAACCCTAAAAAACAAGAGAAAGCCCTCAACAATAACAATGCAAATAAAGCTCTTTTAAAAAAAAGGTCTTGATAAAAAAATATTTAAAACTAATGGTAATTATAACATATTTGTGGACAGTACGCCTTTTCAACGTCTGGTTCAAATCTGTAATCACTAAATCAAAGCCATATGATTTATACATATCAACTAAATATTTAATAGTCTATCGTCCAATATGCGTGATCAGATCAAGTAACGTTACAGTTGAGTTGGCCGGTGCCAACCATAAGACATTCAAAGCATTTCTGTTTTCGTAACTTTTGTGCTAGTATTGTTTTGATTAAGATTGGGATTGGTATTGTTTTGCTAGGATTGTTTTAAATATTTTTTTATACATGTGCCATAGAGTTCTACATCATGGCCAAACTGACCCCATAAAATGTTGCTTACGAATTCGACGTCACTCTGTAGCCTTCCTAAAATCAATAGATGTTCTGCTGACACGTGTACCGAACGGGCGCTGTGAAGACGCAACCTCGCTGCGACATCGCCGCGTTCAACCCACGCAATGAACTACGCAGCGCGTATAGGCGTAGGTAAAGCCTGCATGAATGAGGGGTAGTACGGCAATCGATGCGGCGTTACGCAAGAGAGATGCAATTAATCAACGCCTTTGTGCTAGATTGTGGCAACTTCTCGACCAACCTCGAGTTGCTGCTACAAATGCAACGAGCTATTTATGTATGTCCTTCGAGTTTGAATGTAAGCGAGGGAATGCTTAGCATGGACTATTCTGGGTGCTATCGGAATCGGCAGTAAGTGTTTGAATTTTAGTGAATATATTTTTATTTTAAGAAAATGGAAGTAACTATAATATTTCTTTACTCCAAAATGTAGACTTAATTCAGATATCAGTAGCACGGCAGTAGTGTGGTCATCGTTCCGTGGGCTAATAGGAGCTCAGACACCGAAATGTTTAATTAAATTGCAGGCTAAGTAAGCTGTGGAGATTCGTTGCATGTGTTGTGAATTTATTCGCGTGAGGATTAAATGGCAAATTTCATCCAAAATGCCAAGTTCTTTACGCGTTATTGCATGACAAACATACAAACATCATTTAAGTGTATCCTGCTAACCTTTGAAAGCGGTATCTACCTAAGTTTGGGCCTCAAGACACCTACAACAAAAATCATTCCGATGAATGCACAATTGAGAGGCCTATTTCATAGAACTATAATTCGTTTACTATGACAATTCGATGCACATGCAAATGTTGAATAACCCACAGACTAACAAGTAGGAAGACTCTGCTACACAATGTACATCGAATTGTCATATTAAACTATGAACCCGCTATGGATTGAATGGATGAACTAAACACGTGCTAAACAATATTGTGCAGTCGAGCAGATTAAGTTTATGCAAATCAGATAAGATACATACGTCAACGATAGTCTTCACGTGCCAAGCCTACAAGAGCTTCGTACATGCCTCATTCCTCCAACAAACTTCCTGACTCTATCATTAGTGCTTACTCGGTGAACTGTTTTAAAAATAGACTGGATAATGATATATAAAAACCAAAAATAAACGAGTGCAGTGATAAGAACTTAATAAGATTGAACCCTACTAGGGGGGTTCAATAAGTAGTGAGAATGAATAAGATGCAATTAACTTTTATCAAATGTTATTTTATTTTTCAACATAGTCACTTTTTAGTTGTATACACTCAGCATATCTTTTTTCTAAACCTAAAATTTCTTTCTTAAAAAAATATTCATCTTGATTTTCTAAAAAACCTTGTACTGGGGCGATCACTGCGTCATCATCGTAGAATTTCTGGCGTCTTAGATATTCTTTTAATCTCGGAAATAGATAAGTCACTAGGAGCAAGGTCTGGAGAATATGGATGATGTTCCACAAATTCGAAGCCAGCATCATTGATGGCAGCCATCGCAAATTTGGATTTGTGTGCTGGGGCGTTATCTTGATAAAATAAAAAATTTAGCAAGTTTGCCACGCCGTTTTTCGCGCATTTCGTCACGCAACTTTTTGATTTGTTCTGCGTACATTTTTCCCGTAATAGTGGCTCCATGACTGAAGTGTTCAATCATCACCATCACATTTGGCTGTCCCAAAAAAGAGAACCCATGATCTTGCCGCCGGATGAAGCGGCCTTGAATTTCTTAGGGGACGGTGATGATAGTCTCTTCCAAGTCATGGATTGTTCTTTTGTTTCAGGGTCGTAATGGTGAAGCTATGTTTGATATATAGCTAGGAATCGAGGCAAAAATCGCTGAGGATCTTGTTGTACTGTTCCAAACAGCTTTGTGAAATTCTCAGCCTGGTTCGTTTTTCTTCGGCCGTTGGCATTCTAGGCACCCAATGCGCTGAGCCTTTTTTTATTCCCAAAAGATCGTGTACACTCCCTATTGAAATGTTTAGCTCTTCAGCTATAAAACGAACAGTAGTACAACGATCCGCCAAAACAATTTTTTCAACACTTTATTATTTCTTCAGTCACTGCAGTCGTAGGGCGCCCTGAGCGCGAGTCGTCATTAATGGATGTTCTTCCCCTCTTAAACTCAGCACACCAACGCTCAACCGTAGAATAAGGAGTAGTCTTGATTTACTTGTACCGTAGTAAAATTTTTCAAACATAGATATAGATGTAAATGTACAGGCTCGAAAGGGGGAGAGTTGGTTCGGAAAAAATCACGAAATTTCACTAGGGTGGAGAAGAGGGCTTTGTGAGATTTCACGTGTAATTATTTTTGAACGCGCGATTCCTAAACCAAAAATCGGTTCGTGACCTTAAATCGCCATTGGTAGGCAACGATTTCCCCGTGAATTTTTTTAAGATACTTGGTACCAAAAAAAATTAACGTGATTTTGGGTAGGGGGAGGGGAAGTCTAAAACCTCACCATCTATCACCATCGGGGGGGGGGGGGGTTAAAAAGTTGCTAGAAAACATCACGTGATTAATGGACGACCCCTTACCAGGCTATAGCCACCAATTTCATAACTGTTCACTCCTAAAAATAGAAAACTTTATTACTTGTCATGAGCGAGGGAGACCTAATTAATTACACAATAATAATTAAACCTGTTGAGATCTTCATGTATAAGATGACAGTCAGCTATTTGTTTTACTTGCCTATAATTCCTTCCACTTACCGCATATCCAGAGCAGTGACACCGTGAGTATGTAGATAGACAACATGACGGCGGAACCGTGTCGCGAAGTGTAGCCTCACATAATCTAGGTGACCTGCGCCGCTGTGGCACGCTCGAGCTTCACCGGTGACATGAGCATACTGACAGCTTGTTGCCGTGGGCAAGCCGTTCCAAGGGTTATCTGTGTGGAAGACATTGCGGTTGAAATCGGAAATGTATAGAGGGACATAAGTTTGTATGTTAGCGTCGGTGACTCGATGACGCGGGAAACTGTGGGTATAATATAGTGTTGGAAATACAAGACCAGGGGGCGTGGCTTAGCCGCACGTGATAGTCACGTGACCGGGTGAAGTTCGCGGGAGGGCCGGCGGTGGCGCTAGCGCAGCACCGACATGGCGGATGTTTTTGTGTTGGACGTGTTGTGTGATTGAAATCCTGATTTAAAGGGCTTACCTATTGTTTATTTAGTCTTTGGTGCAATATAGTTAACTTTTTGTAATAACAAACTATTCCACTTTTCATTTGTAAAATCAGAAGTGGGATTGTCCACGGGTTTTAGCCCTCCAAAGGCCTCTTGTACTTTTCAAAATCATAACCTTTAAATCGGGATCCTGGTTGTGAGTAGGTATTTTGTTGTGATTTCACGCAGTGAAAAACTGTAAGTACATTCGTTTCACTATGTCGGGACGACCCTCTCGATCAAGGAATAGAAAGGGCGATGGGCCCTATAAACATCGCAGCAGGTCTGGCAAACGGCGACATGGTACTCGCAGTCGGCATGACGGAGCATGGAAGAGGCGCCGTCGCGATAGTTCTTATAGCAGTCGTGAATGTTCTCGTAACCGAGAAATGGATAATATCCTCGGTCGTCTTAATGCAATCGAAGGTAGGTTGTCTGCCAGTACCATGTCGGCGATGGGGTCGCTCCCGATACAAACACCTCCAACACGAGAATGCCAAACGCCACCTCAGCCCGTGGCACCAAACGAAACGAATACATTTTCATGCGAATCTAGTGCAGGTGCCACGGACAAACTTGTAGGCGCGTTGACCTCTTTATTACAGGACAAAACTGGTCATTACTACATATCGAGCTTGATCCCGATTTGCATGATTTTGATGCTTGGTGTGTTGAAGTGGATAGGGGTTGTGAGTTGAACCGTTGGTCCGATCACGAGTGCCTGTCGCGCATTGGTAGCTGCCTCAAGGGCGAAGCGCGTACATGGCTGATTGAGTGGACTTCTAATGATCGTACATGGACAAATTTTAAGACCGACTTCCGTTCACTTTGCCCACGGAGCATCGATTTTGCTAGCATCTTATATGACGTAATGAGCACAAATTCAAATAAATTCCCTACATACGCTGACAAGCGCTCCAGTGGTTTACCAGAGAATTATATCAAAGACCCTGAAGGCCCTGATTGATACTGGGAAGGTTCTGACTTATATCGATGACGTTTTGATACTTTCGGATTCGGTTGACGACGGCTTGGCAATGTTACGTCAAGTGCTTGCAACACTGACTGCTGCAGGTTTTTCTATAAATCTTAAGAAGTGCACTTTCCTTGAAACTGAAGTAGAATATTTGGGCAGACTCATAAGTCAAGGTCAGGTGAGGCCGAGCCCTAGGAATGTGGACGCACTGTTTAAATCTCAAAAGCCTACGAACGTTAAACAAGTACGGCAGTTTGTGGGTTTAGCCGGTTATTTTCACCGCTACGAACTTGAGCTGCTGGCAGGGTCTTATGGCAAAAAGACTCAAGCTGCAGCTGAGCACATGGTCTTGTGGCGCGGTGAATGTACACCGGAGACATGCGCCGCATTCATCGAAACTGGTTGGTATAACGTTATGCGAACTTTCCAGGGCATATTATACCAGCTGGTACTTACTCACTACGTGCTTGTTCTCTGACACTAATAGGCGCTAGGTGCTAATACTCTGTTGCAGATGTGAGGGTTGACAAGCGAACTTTTCAGGACCTCTGTCTACTCAGAGATCTAACAGGCGAACTTTCCAGGGCCTGTGCTACTTGTGAATGAGATCTAACAGGCGAACTTTCCAGGGCCTGTGCTACTTGTGAATGAGATCTAACAGGCGAACTTTCCAGGGCCTGTGCTACTTGTGAATGAGACTATAACAGGCGAACTTTTCAGGGCCTAGGTCATACGTGAGGAAAACGTGACATGCGAGCTTTAAAGGGCATAAGTTACGGGGCATAGTAATTACATTTAAAGATCAAATGTTTTTGCAATGCGTTACGAATAATAAAATAAAGAGCTGTGTTAGGTTTCAAATTTTCCGCCAAGTAGGGATGTCAATATTCTTCCCTCCTACCCCCAAATCCCGATTCTATTGGAAACGCGGGTGCATGAAGAAGATCCACCGGTGACAAGCTGTCAAGACAGAGTCAAGAAGACATCGTGGCGTTGCACGGACGGTTCGGTCGACCAGCTCTGAATACTGGTCCCGTCAACGGTTTACTCGTGATCACGAACGTCGCGACCGCGCCAATTCCATCCGGCGCCTCACAATAACGGCCATCAACAAGGCAAACACACGTAGTGGAGAGTTTGAAGGGAAGACAGTCGCCAAGGCACGCCATCCACCACCACCGGATCGCCACGCTACAAGTGAAGCAGGTACGCGTTACCATCCCTCTCTTTAAACCATCCATGAAATTGGTCCTTCGAGCCGGATAATCATCTTATTTTCAAGGCAATCATCTTATTCCCTAACTAAAAACCTAAAAAAGTTTTATTTTTTCTAATTTTATACATTTGAGGGTAATTTTCCAGTCGAACCACCATTTTGCACTTTGGTTGTCCAATCTCATTTCCTGTAAAACAAATTTTGTCTATGGTACTAAAAAATCCATTCACTTTCATTTACCGGTATTGTACATCACTACGAGTGATATTGAAACGCAATATAATTCACTGGCAACACTTAATATCAAAGTGACAGTCAACCAATTAGTCTGTGACACAAGTTGAAGTCGGATTGTTTGTTTTGCTTCTATTTTTCGGAGTAATTATAGCTAGTAACAATGTCTAGGGATAAGGAAGAGCAACAACCTAAAAAAGGCGTATTGCGAAGTGTTCATGCTGTAGCCATGAAATCGTATGAAACTATATCACTGGTTTGTATAAGATAGCTGATGAATTGTACATGAACATAACGGAGTTGAATCCAGCGCGTCTTGCATCATTCAAAGCTCATTACAAGGATGCACAGTTGTTCCGCGATCGTTACCATGAGGCTTTCAATGCGTTTATGGCGGAGTGCTCGGACGAAACGCAGCAGGATGAGGCCAACGCTAAGTTTAACAAATATAACCCTTAATTCACTACCTGGGTCCAATGGACCCATACCAAATCTTAAAACACTTGCTATTTCATACTTATTGCGCTCAAGTTCATGCGCGGTCCTGTACCTTCCTGTAGTGCCGCGCCGAACGCGACAGCGATAGGACGTGCGTACGCGCCGCTCGCAAGGTGAGTAAATTTGCTTATATGGGTCCCATGGACCCATACTAGTGAATTGTGTTAGTGTTATCAGCTTTATTACAATCTTTCTTTTTCGTGTTTTAGGATACAAACATGGATCGAAATAGACCTGGACCGAGCTCAGTGAACGTAAATGATGATGAAGCATCTGAGTTAATAAATAATTGGCTCGTGGAAGAAAATGGCGAGACAGATAACGAAGAAGTTCGCACACCTAGCTCACCACCACCTGTTCATAAGTCTCATTTGGCTTATGAGAACTTGGATTCTGATGACGAAGATGGTGAGTACATTCCGAGTGAACATGATACAAATTCTGAGTTTTCGGAAATGTCATCAGATGATGACGACGGTGATGGCCCACAAAGAGCAAACAGAGATATGAACTACTATTATGGAAAAAATCGTTTTAAATGGTCCAATACACCACCGTCCAGAAATGTTAGGACTCCATCTCATAATATTCTGAGATTGCCAAGAATAAGAAGACCTGATGACTACAATTTTGATGGCGGTGTCATGAATCCTATGGACACATTCCAACTTATTTTCGACCAAAGAATGATCGAACTAGTGCTGAAATGGACCAACAAGAAATTTGCGAATATACGTCAAAAATATCCGAATGATTTAGCATTCAGAGACACTGATGAAATTGAACTGAAAGGATTTTTCTCTCTTTTGCTTTATAGCGCAATTTTCAAATCGAACAGGGAAAGCATTCTTTCGATATTTGCTACTGATGGTACTGGCCGGCAGATATTCAGAGCCTCCATGTCCAAAAATAGATTTCTGGCACTTTTGCTCGCACTCCGATTCGATGACTTCTCTGATCGCGAGACACGAAAAACTGTCGATCCGGCTTGTCAAATATCAGAAATACTTGATATGTTTGTGGAAAACAGCCAGAAAAACTATGTGATTGGTTCTAATGCCACTATCGACGAAATGTTGGTCGAGTTTAGGGGACGATCGAAGCACAAAATGTACATGCCCAGTAAACCAGGAAAATATGGTGAAAAAATTCAGTGCATGGTTGACTCAAAAACTTTTTATATATGTAACGTGTACCTATATACAGGTAAAGGCTCTGACGGTTTGGAATTAAGTGAAGATGAAAAGAAGATGTCCGTCCCAACTCAAACTGTTTTACGTTTAGCGAAGCCGATTTATCACACAAACATAAACATAACTACCGACAACTGGTATTCGTCGCTTGAACTTCTGGAAGAACTGAAAAAAAGGGGGCTTACTACTGTAGGTACTCTGAAGAAAAATAAGAGGGAAATACCCCCTGAATTTCGCCCGAACAGATCCAGGACAGTAGAAAGTTCATTGTTTGGTTTTACCAAGGATGTAACTCTTGTCAGCTTTGTACCTAAAAAAAATAAAGCTGTGGTCCTTTACTCCTCAATGCATCATGATGGCTCGGTGATGGAGTCGAATAAGCCCGAAATAATAGAATATTACAATTCAACGAAAGGTGGCGTTGATGTTGTTGATCAGAAGTGTTCGGTATACTCCTGTAGTCGGCGTACTGCCAGATGGCCTATGGCAATATTTTTCAGAATTTTAGACATGGCTGCTCATAACGCGCAAGTGATTTACGAAGGTCAAGGAAATGCTCCAAAATTGACAAGACTGAATTTCCTCAAAACTCTCTCGGAAATGCTAAATAGGTCCAACCTCACGTCACGACTTTACAACGAAAGACTGCCAATGGAGCTTCGCTTATCTATTGCTAGCATCACAAAAAAATCCATTCCACAAAATTTTGACACTGACCAGCCAGCAAAACTTGCGAGAAACGAGAGAAAAAATTGTTATACCTGTCACTATAAAAAGAGAACCAAGACTGTTTATATTTGTTGTACTTGTTCGAAGCCTATATGCTTGGCATGTGCTAGAAAAATATGCAAGCATTGTTCTGTAAGGGACTAAGTTCAACCATTGCACGTTTTGAATTTTTGTATAGAATATATATAGGTTTTTTGTTTTTTTTTGTTGTACAAGTAATAGATTTAAGAAAAAATACCTCAAAGAAGTTCCTAATTCTTTATAATTTTAAATGTGATTTTTTAAAGCCGTGCCATGCCAAAAGGGGCTCAGTATTATAAGATATAAATGTTACTCATTTACTAGGGGAAATAGCTATTTTTTAAGTTTGTTTTGGCAGTTACTAAATGATTAACAGAGTAATACTTTAAAATAAAAGAATATTTGATTAAAAATATCACGTGTTTTAATTTTTTTTACCTGTCAAAAATGTGGGTCCATGGGACCCATACTAGTGAATTGTGTTATACTTTAGTAGGTAGTGAATTGAGGGATAATGAAGTGTACTATTCCATCGAGGTTATGCGGGATGGTATCGTGGAATAAACAGCACAGGTGCCCGAGACTAGCAAACCTAAATCTGCCCAGTTTTGTCTTCCGAAAATCAACTTAGGTACATTCTCAGGGGCTTATACAGAATGGCCTAACTTCATAGCTTTGTTTGACAGTCTTACTTATTCATCAAAATCAGGACTTGAATGACATTCAAAAGATGCACTATCTACTGAGCATCCTTGAAAAGGAACCACTGAATCTCATCAAACATTTACCGCTCTCGGAGCAAAATTATAATGTTGCTCGGACACTTAAGGGATAGGTATGAGAACAAAAGGCTTATAGCCGACGAACATTTGGAAAGTATATTAAATATTGCTACTTTAAATCAACAAAACACAAATGGTCTTCGCAAACTGGTTAACACACTTAAGGAGAACATGCAGGCTCTCACGGATTTAGGATTTGATGTCAAGTCGTGGAGTTTTGTGATGTTGCATATCATCTCAAAGAAACTTCCCTCTGAGTTACGCATTAGGTTCGAACTTAGCCTTAGTAGTTCACCTCAGGACATACCTAGCTTTGACACTTTGCTTAGTTTTTTGGAAAATCAGCTCAGAGTGTAGGAAACTGTTGGCGTCTCAAAGGGATTCAGCGGCTCTAGTGGGGCTGCCACTAACCCAACAAAATCAACTCTAACAGTCAGTACTTTTGTCTGCTGTATTTGTAAGGGGGAACATAGTGTTTACAATTGTGACAAATTCAATGCTATGACACAGAGTCAATGCAGGGAGGTTGTCATAAAAAGTGAGCTATGTTTCAATTGTCTAAGGCCACATTTTGTCAAAAAATGTTGATTTAGGAGTCGGTGTTCAATATGTCAAGGTAGACACCATACTAAACTTCATATTGAACAACAACAAGAGCAAGGAATAAGTAACCCTGCTCCCCAGGTCTCCGGGACTGCTGTGTCGACATTTGGGTCCACAGTCCAGTCTCGCAGTGAACATAGTGCTCATCTTGAGTCCACTATGCTCTTAGGTACGGCCTTGGTAGGAGTCCAGGACATTAACGGACATGATCACACAGCTCGGGCTCTATTAGATAGTGGATCACAGGTTAGCATCATGACGGAGAACCTCGCCCAGAAATTGCGATTGACTCGTTCTAATTCTGGTGCTTTATTTGGTTTGGGAGGTTCAAACAGTCAAAGGACAAATGGTAGAGTCCAGTGTGATCAGCTTAAAGAAAGGTATACCGCGTTCATGGCTGACTATCTGGAGTCAGGCCATATGAGGCCAGTGTCCAGTGACTCATCAGAAGGGAGGTATTACATACCCCACCATGGGGTGTTAAATGAAAACAGCAGTTCCACAAAGCTCCGTGCTGTTTTCGATGCATCCTCCCCAAGCAGCTCGGGCATCTCACTCAACCAGGTGTTGAAGCCAGGACCTAAACTGCAACATAACATCGAGGACATTGTGTTGCGTTTTCGCACGCATGCTGTCGTCTTCACCTGTGACATCAAGCAGATGTATCGCCAGATCCGTCTCCACGAGGATGACTGCAAATACCAGACCATCTTCTGGCGCGATTCCTCCAACAAGCCTCTACAGCAGTTCGAGCTTACCACCGTCACCTATGGAGTTTCAAGCTCGGCTTACCTGGCGATGCGCGTCGTGCACGAGCTGGCTGTGCTCAATGAAGCCACTCATCCAGAAGGTGCTCGTGCCCTGAAGGAGGATACTTTCGTGGATGACGTAGTCACTGGTAGTTCTGATGTAGAGTTGGCTAGAGATCTACAGCGTCAAATTGTAGAGGTGCTAGGACAGGGAAGGTTAGCTGTACGAAAATGGGTCAGCAACAAAAAGGAAATTTTAAAGGACTACCCTTTCAACAGATCACCTTCAGCTGCCCTTTCGATTCAACGAATCAGGGGACAAGGTATTTAAGGTATTGGGGGTAGAGTGGAATGCTGAGTGTGACCATTTCATGTTTCGCACCGGGACACTCAGTCCATACTCCACTAAAATACAAATTCTTTCTAACATCGCACAGGTGTACGATCCTTGTGGCTACTTAGCTCCAGTGATTCTGTACGCCAAACTTATCATGCAGCAGTTGTGGCTGCGCACTGATCTTTCGTGGGATGATACCCTGCCTCAAGAGCTGTCCGAATCATGGGATTCTTTCGCAGCTGGATTCGACGTCTTGCGTCATCCACAACTTCCAAGGTTTATTTTCAGCAAAGATCCTGTGCGAGTTGACATTTTGGGCTTCAGCGATGCATCCGAGCGAGCGTTTGGAGCTGTGGCTTACCTTCGGGTCGAGCATTGTAGCGGAGAAGTTGGAGTTCATCTGCTTCTAGCAAAAACTAGAGTTGCTCCGACGAGGCAGCGACGTACCATTCCTCAACTAGAACTCTGCGGTGCAGTTTTACTGGTCGGCCTCATCTGTCGCGTCCGGGAAATTCTGCAGCGTAGAATAAAAATTGATAGTACCGTTGCTTGGTGTGACTCTACGGTCGTCTTACACTGGCTTCGCACACCTCCTCATAAGCTTAAGACGTTTGAAGGAAACAGGGTCTCTCAGATTCAAGGTTTAGGTTCCTATATCAGCTGGCGGTACGTACCAACCGCTCTTAATCCGGCTGACTGTGCCAGCAGAGGTTTGCTGCCGCAGGAAATCGTAGAGCACAATCTCTGGTGGTCTCCAGACTGGCTAAAGGAGGATCCCGACGCTTGGCCCGAAAACTTGGTTGTTGATCCGGAAAATCAAGAGCTCAATGTTGCTCATGCTGGGACGACTCCAAGCATTAGGATAAAACATGAGGATGTCGCTCCATGTCCAATCATTGCGCGTTACAGCTCGCTGACAAAGTTGCAACACGACATAGCGTGGTCGTTGCGTTTTGCTTTCAATGCTCGCCACCAAACACAACAGAGAAAACAAGGTTCTCTATCGGTAGAGGAACTTGAGGGTGCTCTACATAGAGCTATAAAGTTGGTGCAAGAGGAGGTTTTTCTTGGACACTTTCAGGCACTTAAGGCGATGGCTCGATGGCTCGCCTACAACCATTTATCGATCCTGAAGGTTTACTAAGGGTAGGTGGCCGACTTAAGCATTCCAATGTTTTGTTTTCTAAGTTATGCAATTTTGTGAAATTAAAGTAGCAATACCACTCGCTAACGGTGAAGGAAAACATCGTGAGGAAACCTGAGTGTCTAAGCTATTCACATACCTCAGCGCTTGAAATCGCCAATCCGCGGTGGGCATGCGTGGTGATTAAGCCAATACTCTCTCTCTGAGAGAAGGCCTGTGCCCTAGTGATATAACTTGGGCAAGGAAAGATTAAAATTGAATCTGCGCTTCCTGTTATTACTGGAATTAGGATTTTTTACGTCGACTAGACTAGTTTTTGTTAAAACATTCCAGGTTAAGCATCCAATTTTGCTTCCTAAGGCACATCACCTAACAAATATTATCATTGACTATCATCACAAGTTGCATCTACATGCTGGTGCTTCGTGTCTTACCACAATTTTGCGGGAAAGATTTTGGATCGTTTCAGCTCGTCGGGTGGTACGGCACAGAATCTTCCAGTGTAGACGCTGTAGTCAACTTAAGGCAAAACCCCTGGAGCCCATCATGGGCAATCTCCTGCCAGCCCGTGTGCGCCAGGCCCGTCCCTTCTTGAAGGTGGGCATAGATTTTCAGGAAGGCCTATGTCTGCATCTTCGTGTGTCTCGTCGTCAAGGCGATACACATCGAGGTCACGTCAGATTTATCCACAGAAGCTTTCTTGGCTTGCTTTCAGAGATTCGTTTCCCGGCGAGGTACCGTGTCTGATGTGTACACGGACTGTGGGAAGAATTTCCAGGGGAGTAAACGCTATCTTTCGGAAGCAGAAACTTTCATGCGGCGAAATAATACGGAACTCAGTGCAGGTCTAAGGCACCTCAAAGTCTCCTGGCATATGAACCCGCCTTACAGTCCTCACATGGGAGGAATTTGGGAAAGCGCCGTAAAATCGGCCAAACAACTATTTAGGCGGACCATCGGTGACCAGATCCTCTCCTTCGAGGAACTCACCACAATCTTTACAAGAATCGAAGCGGTGCTTAACTCGCGACCCTTGTGTGGTTCGTCCGACGATCCTATCAGTCTGGATCCTCTCACACCCGGGCATTTTTTGATCGGGCAACCGTTGGTCTCTCCTCCTGAATTTTGTTTTGAGCATACCCCGATATCTCGCCTCAATCGTTGGCAACTTGTTCGGCAGATATCGCAGCATTTTTGGCGCAGGTGGCAGCTAGAGTATTTGACCCTATTGCAGCAAAGGGCTAAGTGGACTAAAGGCATCCCTAATTTACAGGTCGGAGATTTAGTTCTCATTAAAGAGGATAACTTACCTCCCCTGCAATGGCGGTCAGGTCGGGTGTCCGAGCTCCATCCCGGCAGCGATGGTGTGGTGCGGGTTGTCAAGCTTAAAACTAGCGCTGGATCCTGCCTCCGTTCTGTTTCTAAGGTGTGTCCACTCCCTAAGAGTGACACAGAAGCTTAACTTTGAAGAAAGAAAAAGGATTTTTTTTTCTTCAATGTAGAGTTTAGGGTTAAGTTAGGTTAATCAACTTAAGTTTGTAATTATCCGTAATAACTAGGACATCAACTTCAACTTGTTCAAGCTTGCCGTGTTGCGATTTTTCATGAAAGAGCTGGGTAGCTCTTTGGGGGGCGATTATGTTAGGTTTCAAATTTTCTGCCAAGTAGGGATGTCAATATTCTTCCCTCCTGCCCCCAAATCCCGATCCTATTGGAAACGCGGGTGCATGAAGAAGATCCACCGGTGACAAGCTGTCAAGACAGAGTCAAGAAGACATCGTGGCGTTGCACGGACGGTTCGGTCGACCAGCTCTGAATACTGGTCCCGTCAACGGTTTACTCGTGATCACGAACGTCGCGACCGCGCCAATTCCATCCGGCGCCTCACAATAACGGCCATCAACAAGGAAAACACACGTAGTGGAGAGTTTGAAGGGAAGAAAGTCGCCAAGGCACGCCACCCACCACCACCGGATCGCCACGCTACAAGTGAACCAGGTACGCGTTTCCATCCCTCTCTTTAAACCATCCAAGCTGTTTTGGTTTTTATAATACGTAGCTACTTATGTTGCATCTTGTAGGGTTCACATACTTAATAATTTCTTTAGTTGGGACATGGCTCCTCTTGCGTGCAAACATGGAGTCATGTCAACGGGCTTTTTAAATTGTTGTTGAACACTTCGTGAGCCTCATTACTTGTTAAGAAGTGCTACTAACTACTGTCGTATTTTCAGAATGTGACGAACCAAGTCAACTCCTAGAGGACAAGGAGCTTCTTGCCAATGATTAAGCAGTCGAGCACGCCTCGCAGTCAGGAGAGGCCGTGTTGGAAATACAAGACCAGGGGGCGTGGCTTAGCCGCACGTGATAGTCACGTGACCGGGTGAAGTTCGCGGGAGGGCCGGCGGTGGCGCTAGCGCAGCACCGACATGGCGGATGTTTTTGTATTGGACGTGTTGTGTGATTGAAATCCTGATTTAAAGGGCTTACCTATTGTTTATTTAGTCTTTGGTGCAATATAGTTAACTTTTTGTAATAACAAACTATTCCACTTTTCATTTGTAAAAATAGGTACTAGTAGTTTTACCCCAGTTTCTCGTACACTGACAATCTGTTAACAGCTGTCAGTTGGCCAAAGTGCAAACAAAAAAAACATCTGACATCGGTTAGCATGATTAACAGATTGTTAGCACGAGAAACTGGGGGATAGTATATTGAATTTTAAAATAATTTTATTAGAAGGAAGAAATAGAAAGAAGAAAAATTATAGTGGTGTGCTTGAGGGAGGCATATACAGGATGGTTGATTCAATGATTGAATGCTATTCAATGATTGATTGATTGATTGATGAGGAAGTTTTAATTAATTCACACTCAGGTTTTATAATCATTGAGGTTTATCCGATTGTATAGCGCCGTATCTATTTAAAGTCTATCTGAGTATATCCATTATTAGCACTGGAATGTTATTCTCCAGTGAAGCACACATTTTAGAACAAAACGAAGCGTGCTTGTTTATACGTAACATACCATGTATGATCATAAAGTGGTGTATTTAGCTAGTTTATTTTACGACATTGGGAAGCAGTTCCGATACTTCGTAATTGCTGTAACCCGCTATTTAATGTGGCCGCCATTTCGGCCTTCAGTTCTTTCATGAAGCCAAAAATAATCTCAAAGTCAGAAGATTTAATCGCTCCATTCAGTCTAGTGCGCCAAAGATTGATTCTAAGAGGTTTTTCCTTTTAAAACTACTTAGGCATGTGTGAAGTTTATGTTAGGTTTCACGAGATTGTACCTAATGTATCTTTTTTCATCCGGCAGCCATTTTGAAATTCATTGGCTCGGGAAAAACGCCTGCGCGTTTCAGTCCAGGCGATACGACCTACTTGTTGATCCCTATTTCATTCATCGTGCATACTCTACGCAGCAAAGCGATCGTGCTAGGGCATAACGTACAGTTACCACTGCGCTTTTTTTCTAACAGTGTATAGAATATATCTATATATTATATATTTGTATGCTATTCATTATGTTTATATTTAGTTTTCAACTCAAGATTCTATTTCTGAGTTCCTTTGATACGAGTAGAAATAATGAAGCATTTTCTCAAATTTGAAGACTGTTAAAGTACCCAACGATCTTATTCTATTATATCTGTAATAAATTATTATTCTATTATAAATTGATAGTAACGTAAACGATTTTCCTTTTTTCTTTATTGACCCATTAATTCAAACCTTCTTAATATACGGTAAAACAAGATATTATAACCTAATCTGACGGATTCGAGCAGTGTGCTTTATAATCGGTGCAACTGCATCAGCAACTTCAGCATTTCAATCAATGTTCAATGTGTTCATGGTAAGATTTGTTAAATACCTACGTATGAAATGTATCAGTCGATCAATACAGGGTGGCTGCGCGGAGCGATACGCCCCAGCGCCCCGCCCGCCCCGTGGAGCGGCCGGCACCCCCGCGCGCGCCCTCGCCCACGGATGCCCGGGTACAAATTTGACGACGTCAACGGATGAAAAAAATTGCCAGTTTTGCAATATATGCAAATTTTATCGCAGCTGGCTTATTAATAGTGGAATCATTGCTTGGCTGAAAGGGCATCAGTGTCGTATTTTTCGTACTTCCGTCTTGGGCGTATCTTTTTACGCCCCTTTAAACGGTACGGTCACCTTTAGTATAAAATAGACAAACTTACCTTTTAATCTTAATACCAGTAAACTTGTCTCATAATGTTCTCACACAACGCAGTCAATAAAACCACCACAAAACAAAACACTACTACACGATTCCGTAGCACCGCTACGACCTGCCGTAGCACGGCTACGGACTACGAAATATCCCGACACTCGAAATATCACATTTAAGTATGGCCTCAGCTTTTCAGTGAGTATTTATTTATGTGTAGAGAAGCGGAGTCTCGGCACCTTCGCACCGAAGAGAATTCTCGCAACTGGGTGTTCGCTAGCGAGAGAGGCTGCGAGGCCCCTTGTCCCCCTACTCCCCCCGCTCGCGCCCCGCTGTCTGCCTCGCCTCCGATGAATGGGCCGAGCGCCCTTGCCGTGCTTTTCTATATATACAAGTCCTTTAAAATGTTCTTCTTTATTTATGTCGTGTCACCAGCCCGGAAAATCGCCGATATTAATAGAAAAATATTTTTTGTGAACTAATGATATCCAATCCAATCTATCAGTCCATATTGTTATAATTCCGACTAATGATATAAGGGTACTAACCTATGTATAGTTTTTGGAAGATTTAATAATTAACTGTTGGCTAACTTAAAGTATGACCAATCAGTATAATATGGCACAGGTAACGATTACCCAGCAATAAAACTAACACTTCTATGTGATACTAGTTTATATATTCATTCTGAAAATGCGTATTCAAAAATCTGCGGCAAAATTCTTCCTGGAAAAAATTGTCGACCATATTTTATAAATATTTACTTTTCTGGATTAGCCACGTACTGGAAAAAGTGATTCCCTGGCAAGTTCATCTCGAAAAATACCTATCAACTCGTACCTACTATAGTAATGTGCCAACGGAATCTGCGAATGAAATAAAACGCCATCTAAGAGTACTTTTTTCGACATCGAGCACTGTCTTTCTGCATTGCGAGGGTTCAATTATTTCCTGCGACTGCGTTCGTACCTACATTTATGCCAGCGGTCACACAGAAGGGACGTGGGAAGGGTCGCGGAAAAGACGCGAAGCGTTGTGTACAAATCGCGCCCTCGCCCCGTCTCTTCTGTGTGGGGTACGTCCCGTCCCTTCAGTACATTTTGTATGAAACTGAATTCGCTTAACGACGCGTCTTTTCCGCACCCCCGCCCCACGTCCCTTCTGTGTGGCCGCTGGCAGTTTCTTTACACCCAGACCCGCTATACACGCTCGAAGTTAACTTTAATAAAGAAAGAGGGCGCCACAACTCAACTTGTAGCAAAATGGAGCTCTCGTAACGGTTTCGCATTGTTTCATAGCGGGGCTAGGGTCGCAAAGTTTCGACAACTTTTCTTGATAAATTACGAAATAAAAACACACTAAAGATCATTATTAAATTGTATTTTTACAACTTTAGACTGAATTAAAATTAAAACGTAACTATTTATTATATTGTTGTCTAATAATAACATCAATTTATTGAATTACTATATCGGTGTCTAAAGTTGTAATCTATTTTATTATTTACAGCGAATCTATTACAACGTACACTAGTGTGAAATAAAGAGATAACTCACTATCTTAAAATTTATATTGCTTTAATAACAACTGGATGTTTTACGAAATTTTGTGAACTAGATTTCTATACAACAACAATATTCATTTTACTATAAACGAAGGAAAAACCAAGAAGATAACCAATTAGAATAAAAACAATTGTTGCGTTTTATATGAATTGGCAGTTTCAGCGTAATTAGTAGACACATAGACACACATTAACTACAATGAAATCATATCGAAAACAACATTTTGGCACAGCATGTTTTCCGAATCACATTTCTTTTGGAAGAATATAATTATCATTGGATTGGCAGACTATTTTAATAAGTACATACATCGATAAACTTTACGTACATATAAATCATGAAAACTTCGATTATGAAACATAACATTCCACGAAGCCAAACGTAACAGTTCAAATAACCTCAACGAATTGTCTATCAATCGTTTTTTCAAACATCAAATTTAAACAGGTCGTTAATGCGGAATTCAAATATATCCCACTGACAAAAATATTGTACGCTCGCAATTAACAACATACTATATTTAAACGTATTTCCACTGTGAAAGAACTTCCTTAACTATGTTTACATTACTCGTGTGAGACGCTCGGCGTAATTTCAGTTCCATTGCTTCACCATTTGCACTGTTCAACAGCCATCGGTATCAAAACATTTAACTTTATACGGTACCAACACCGTCTCTACTCTCGATCTCCTTTTCTTTTAACTAATTTAGAAACTAATCGATAACATAGAAGACCCAGTACACGGCGTTGAAGATCCCGAAACAGACCGGGAAAATTACCCGAGAGTAGGTATCTATGACGTTGACGTCACGGATGGTCGGCATCGAGGCCTTGATGACGGACGCCCCGCGGCGCAGCGCGTGTATCACCTTCGGTTTACTAGCGGTACCATCTGCAAGTTACAGAATATTCCGGTGGAGTTAAGATAAGATAAGAATATTCTTTATTGTACGCATGACATAAAAGTTAAGTTAAAAAGTATCCGAAACGTGCATACAACGACTAATGAAAGTTGATGAAGCGAAAAAGATCCGTCAGGATCGTGGCAAGTGGCAGACCCTGGACTCTGGCTATACCCCTCCGGGATTCAGACGCGATTTTATATATTGGTTTAACGGTTTCACTTACTTTTAAAACTCACTCACTTAACCACTCGTCTGCCGCGACACAGATCTGTGTCCAACTTAGTATGGGCCACCTATACGTTGCGTTCCGCGAGGGCAGTTCAGGAGTTAAGTTGTTGTGTTGCTTATGTTGTGTTTTATGACGTTCTTGGTTTTATGTTAATGGTGGAGTTAAAAAATATACATTTCTGTTTTGAACACATTTCAAAAATGTTTTATGAAAACGAATATACTCGTAGCAGCTCATTCTCATCGCCCCATAGAAAACCCGCTTTGAAGAAAATCTCCACATGGAGAAGCATTCGACATTATAAAAAAGGGGGATGTCGTGACGTGCCAGGTTGTCAGGCCGCCGAGAAGAACCTCTAAAATTTTAAAAACCTATTTAGAGGCTAAAAATTCCACCCATTGGCCTAATTACGCTCACCAAATCCTGAGCGATTCCAATCGTCTAACTGTCAAATTCCATACTAATTTGACAGTTAAACGATTGGAATCGCTCTGGATTTGGTGAGCGTAATATAGGGGCATACCGGGACTTGAACCCGCGACCTCTGGCTAACCGTACCAGAGGTCGACCTCTTTACAAACTTCTCGTACGTGGCATGGGTGGAATTTTTAGCCTCTAAATAAGGTTTTAAAATTGTCCTCAGCACGGGTTAATGCAACAAAAAGAATATAATCTCTAAAATTGTATAATGGTTTGACATTATAAAACAGCATAAATGGGTTTCTAATCATCATTATACTATTTAGTAGTTTCCGGTATTATCTGAGACGGACAAGTGTCGGCACAGAATTCACCGTGTACTCCGGCCACAGTTCTTTAATATTTTGGTATGGCTTTAATTACCATGCCAGATTTCGGGGACCTTTCATGCAGGCATTTTGCATCTCTGAATGGAAGGCCTGCAACCTACTCACTTCTAGAGTTCCTCGAATGCGGGCGGGTCCGGTAGCGCAGGTTCGCGTGATCTCTCTGCAGCCGCAGCGAGGGCGGAGCTCCGGTCGTGGGCGGCAGAGGCCGCGAGCGCAGCCCCAGCAGGGGTGAAGCGCGGCCCGTACTCGAGCATTCGCGAAGGGCGATTATCTCTTCCGGGGATCGGGATCCTGATGTAAATATTACTAATATATTTTTATATATAGATCTCTTTACACATCAAAAATTTCTTTAGACACAAAACTAGCTTCCAGAAAACCATCTCCGTTATCACTTTCTCTTCTCTTTCTCTTTTTCACGCGCATACCCTGGATCGTTCGCGATGTTTTGATGCGATGCCAACCTTTTAACCACCTATCAACCTACCAATAGTTAAGCTGTATGATCTAAAAATTACATATAATAATAATAATAACTTCCACACAATACAATCACTTGACTTGATCCCTGTGCTATGGTAAACAGGCAAGAACGTCACAAACATGAAAATACACCCATATATACAATATGTGAGCTTTTATTTACTCTACAGCCTGATTTCATACAGTCTTAAAAATAGATAAAAGCATATTTTGTTTCGTTGAAACCGGCGTGCGTGCATGCAACGACAGATGATAGTTGAGGAAGCGAAAGTGATCTGTCAGGATCGTGGCAACTGGCCGTCCCTGGTACAGGCATGAGTACATGTATGTTTTTATTTCGTGTTGAAAAAGTACGCACCAGAACATTTGATATCTTTCTCCATACTGGTGCTAGTTGACATGCCCTCGCGGTTCTTTAACTTGGCCCGCTTCCTGGCGCGCGCTCCCCAGTACGTGTAGTTGACCGCGGCGTACTCCAGCAGAGCGGCGAACACGAACACGAAGCACATCACCAGGTAGATGTCGATGGCCTTCACGTAGGAGATCCGCGGGAGGCTGCTCCGTACGCCCGTGCTGATCGTCGTCATTGTTAGCACGGTCGTTATACCTGGTGTATTGAGGAAGGGTTATTCCAGTCTCTCTGTCTACCTCTCTCTGAGAGAAGGCCTATAGCGTAAAGAATGAATACCGTTTCATCAGTATCGATAGTTTCAACACTACAAAAATAAAAAGTTTAAAATTTTCAGATTGACCGCGTCAAGTTTCAAGATAGAATGAAAAATAAAAATATTGTGAAACTTTTGCATGTTGGGAGTGGTTTAAAATCGATAGTACTAAAAAAAATTTGCACAGTACACCCGTATAGACTGGAAAGGAATTGCAGGTATTTACTTGAAATCGCCGATCCGCCGTGGGCAATAATAACACTATCTGCGAGGAGCCTTGTGCCCTGCATTGGGCTGTATTTATTATTCTGTTATTTCTACACCACGTTTTCATTTCAACAGAAAGTAAGAGGCACTAAATAATTGTCTTGTATGATATTGCGTATAAATTGATACCTCACTTTTTGGGGATTTAAATATTATGACATAACATAAAAGAGTTATCCTAAAATTTGGCCCCACCTCATAACCCCAACGAGTTTACGGATAACAACGGTCATATTTGATTTTAGCATGACCTTTGTTTCGTTAACTGTACAAAGATTTCACGCTTTTAACATAGAATAATAAACACGAGTACTATTATTATTTTAATATAAAAAGATCGAATTTGGTAAGCCGAAGATGTAAATTGTATGTAACAGGGGTAAACATTAACAACAATGTGGTCACTCACCTAAAGCAACTCGAGCAGAAGTGGCCTCGTGGTTGATCCAAAACGATACCCAAGAGAGCATTACGATCAAGATACTTGGCAAATACGTTTGGAAAACGAAGTACCCGATATTTCTGCGCAGTTTAAAGCTCAGAGAGAGCCTTTGGTACACACCCGTAGCCAGTTTTTCCTGCAAAAGTAAAAGTAAGTTTCAACAGTAGGTCATTGTAAAATATTTGTTTTACAGCACTATTACTTCACTATTTATTTAGTTATAGTTACTAGTCCATAGTTTTCAAGGCGACATGAAAATGTAGCTAGGAAACTACCAAGGATGTTTGTTTATCGAAGTACCTACTAATGCGACTAATTGCTAACTAATATTTTTCTAATCCGAAAACGAACTAAAAAATAAACAGAACAAATAAAAAGAAAACGCAACCGGAAAACGGAAAAAAAAACTTAATTAAAGAAATGAATGAATCCGTGCAGCAGACAGATCCGAAAGGCATGAAAAAACGTTTATTCGTTTCTCAGAGTTAAATGTTACCCGCCGTCTTTGATAAGATTAATAAAAGTAATGTTAAGTGGTACCTTTCTGTCATTGGTCTCGTGACCGAGTATAGTGAACTGGGGCAGCTCAGCGTCTTCCACTCCGCGTACCGGGGTCTCTTTCCAGTACATCACCACATCAGAGACCGTGTAACCATCTGTCGTTAAATTGTTACGTTAGCATACTGCCGGAGGCTTTTATTAGCATCCGAAAGGGCAGACGAGATTTGCGACAGTTTTTAAACTACGGGAAACCTTTGGTGTTTTTAATGTATTATCCGATAGTCGACGTTTGACTGAGAGTGACTTTTTAGGAATATTTCGTTAGGCTGTACCATTGAAAATTAATTTTGCAATTATGTTAGATATAGATGGATAGAGAACACTTCATTGCACAGCCAGAAATGAGAATTAAAGAAATATTTTGAAACTATATACAGATATACAAAGTGTCATTCATTATCATCATCATCAGCGATTTGACGCCCACTGCAGGACATAGGCTTCCCTCATGGTTTTCCAAGCTTCCCGGTCTTGTGCCGCCCGCATCCAGCGACGTGTCATTAAAATGACGCAAATCCTAAAAATAGTTTCTTCAGTATTAATAAATTAAACCACCTCCAATAAGCAATAATATAAAATTATAAATTTTATTACAATCATAAAACTCGACGCAGCCAATTTGTATGAAAAATAAAAATTGAGAATTGTAAACTTTTGGCCATTGAAAGTGGGTTTCTTATCGATACTGAAGAATCGTTTTTTTTTGTTTTTGCGTTATTTCAATAATACATTGCATTCAGAATAGAGCCACTGCTCTGAATAGAGTCAGTGCGTAAAGTATATAGGTTATATTGAATTAATTGCCAAGAGGACGTAACAGCACAAACAGGCTAGCATAAAAAATGTGCCCTCATCCTCAGTGACATCATAATTTAGGTATACATTTTATTACTGCGCAGACCCACAAAAAGTACGAATAAAAAGGCAGACTTAGGTGTCGCGTGTGGTACGAAAAATAAATGGTTTAGCGTCAAACACTTTATACTCGTACGAAGCTCATTATGAAGCATACGTTATCGGATTCGTGCCGAAATGCTTTTCAAGTGTCGAACCCGTATTTTGTAAAGAATCGCGCGACAGAGACCTTCAAAGGGAACGCTGTGAAAAGATCCCTTCCAGCTTGAAATGAAAAATGTCAAGTGCAACACTCGAAGACAAAAATAAAATAAGACAACCTTTGGCGACATTGGAAAGCAAGAAGGGCAATGCTACTTGCTATAGATACGGGTCTCGAATGATTTCAATTTTTGCTCAGCACAACCAATTCAAAGGAAAATGGTTCATCGAATGCTGCAACTGAAACAAATATGAAAAAAGCATGTAAATGACTGTCTTTGCTTGCCAATTTTACTAGCATAGTTAGGGGAAATTACGGCAGTCTTTAGACGCTTCTCACTTGAGCTATATTAATAAAGTATACACTATAGTATTATATTAGGGGTTAAAGTATGAAATTGCCGTTTTATTGCAATAAGTTCTTTAAATTGACATAGAATCTTCATGGTTTGAGGTTTTCGAATGAAACTTTTTTCAAATGGTTTCTATGATGTTCTTTTTTTAAAAAATGTGAAACATTTGAATATCGACTTTCAATTGTTTTTGTTATTCAATTTAGACAAGAAATATGGATACTGCGAAAATTCGAGTGATTTTGAGGCACCCATTTTTCGTATTTTTTTATTTTATTGATTTGACGCAAGTGAGTCAATATTGTGGGTAAGGTAACGTTAAACCATGCCGCTAATTCCTGGGTAGTTTGACTAGGGTCGGCTTCCACTATCTCTCTTCATCATCATCAACCCATTATGTCCCCACCGAGGGGCACGGGTCTCTTCCCTGAGGAAGGTATAGGCCATACTTCACCACGGGGGCCAAGTCCGGATTGGTGGAGGTTTGTAGACTAGTGGCTCGTCTACTGTCAGAAGTTGTCAAGCCGCCCTAAGGCCTCTGACTTGGCTTAACGACTGCCATCTATCGACGGCAGCCGGCACCAACAGCTTAACGTGCCTTGCGAAGCACGGAACCGCTCGGAAAATTGCCACTAGCGTTAGGCACAGACGGCGACCCATCCATGCACAGAACGCGCCCTGTGTTGCTTAACCTTCGTGATCGTTTTAAGATCACTCAGGCAGCCGGGGCTACGAGCGATTCATCTCTCTTAATTCATCGTTATTCACCTGTGTGGGCGGTCTTCCTCGTGGCTCGTTCTTTAAGTCGAAATTTCCATCACGAAAGCGTTTAAACCAAAATCGCACGGTGCGTTCATTAGTAGACCCCTCTCCAAACGCAGCATTGATATTGCGGGCTGTTTCTGCCGCGTTAGTTCCGCGTCGGAACTCGTATTAAAAAATCACTCGAATTTTCGCAGTATCCATCTTTCTTGTCTAAATTGAATAACAAAAACAATTGAAAGTCGATATTCAAATGTTTCACATTTTTTAAAAAAAGAACATCATGGAAACCATTTGAAAAAAGTTTCATTCGAAAACCTCAAACCATGAAGATTCTATGTCAATTCAAAGAACCTATTGCAATAAAACGGCAATTTCATACTTTAACCCCTGTTATTTGTATTATAACTATACAGGATGGCATTTTAGTCAACTGCCAAACTTTAAAGGGGATTTTTACTAATAAATATAAACAACTTTTACTGTAAGGCCAAACAAATCAGAGCAAAAAATAAATGAGCGGTTCCATACATAACATAGAAGCAGTACTGCACCAAATGTATGAAACAGCTGATTTGTTTGGCCCCATAGTAAAAGTTCTTTGTAGTGACGAGTAGAAAGATCCCTCAAAGTTTGTCAGGTGACTAAAATGCCGCCCGGTACAATACTACTATAACACTATATCTAATATTGCTACAAAATTGGCATGTCTGTACGACGAATACACGGATGTAGTCGGGTTATTATCAGCAACGCGCATTGACAAAGCCTTGGAGAGATTATGCAGGCAGTAGGTACGAACAGAAGATACAATGTACGCCTATCCCAATAGGCGCATTCATGCGCATGTATTTACGAGGTATTGTAACGAAGTGCATTGTTTCCTACGGTAATCTCGAAGGGGAGATAGAGATACTGCTAAAACACGTCATGTAACATTTAAGATTTGAAACCGTCTATAGACCACCTTACGACCGTTTTCAATCGAAAAACTAAGGATAGAGTATTTATAAAGGTTCGAAACAAGTGGCAAAAAGGTATCTGCCTACTTCACTCTGGGATTGAAGCGTTTGTTTAATTATTTGTACAAGTATACGATCGAGCGAGATGCAATAACAAATCCGAGCTTGTCCATTGAACTCGGCCGCGAACTACTCTACGGGAGGCGCCGGGTGGCGAAGCGCGTGCAGCCGGCCTTAGTGTCAAGGGTTTATGATGTCACACAGCTTTCAATCTCGACGGTGCAGTTCTGGCTGTCCAGCGGGTAATAGTGCAGGTCCATCATGCAGGCGAGGGTCGCGGTGAACCGCATGCCATAGGTGATGCTGCCGTCCCCACCAAGCCGCACCAGCTTGTTCCGCTCTGTCACGTCGTGCAGGAAGCTGAAAGGGGGTGGTGTAAGTTATTAAGTGAGTGAGTGAGTTAATGACTGAGTGTGTGAGTGAGTGAGTAAGTAAGTAGTTTCATCATCATCCTGACTCAGCTACAAGAAGTCCACTGCTGGCCTCGTCCATAGATTTCCAAAAAGACCGGTTGGAAGCGGCTAAGTAATAAATTTTCCGTGTGGCGCCGGATTAAGAATAGCGTCACTCCATTTCCTTCCGTGGATGTCGTAGAAGGCGACTAAGGAAATAAATTACCAGGAGACGGGCAGCAGCGTCTTCCTGAGATTCCAACTGCATACTGCGATCGCCAACCCGCCTGCCAAGCGTGGCGATTATGGCAAAACCCCTCATAGTTATGAAAACCATGTGGGAGGCCTGTGCCATGCAGTGGGCGTCAAATGGCTGATGATGATGATGAAATAATAAATTTATTGACAACAAATATAATGTGACTTGCAATATGTTGATACAGCTTTTTTACAATGTTACGTAAAGTCCTAACTCATAACCTAACCGATATCTTAGGAGTCAGATGTGGTTGTAGTACCTATGTTATAATGAAGATAGATGCATAGTGAGAAAATTTTTTCGAACATTGAAAAGGAATTTACACAGATATTTCTTAGCTTAAGAGTATAGACGGCGGCCTTATATCTAAAAGTGATCTGGTACTTTGAAATAGAGATTTCAACTGTAACTCATGATTATTTATAATATTAGAGAACTTTCATATTTATAATATTAGCAGGATAGATAATTATAATTTGGTTGGTTTGGACATATAGATAGGATAAAGGAAAGATTGACGACACAAATATATTGAGTGAATGTGGGTGGAAGGGCCGGTAAGGGACGTCCCAGGCGGACATCATCATCAGCCATTTCACGCCCACTGCAGGACAAAGGCCTCCCTCATGGTTTTCCTAACCATGAAGGGTTTTGCCATAATCGCCACGCTTGGCAGGCGGGTTGGCCCGTCTCCTGATAATGTATTTCCTTAGTCGCTTTCTACGACATCCACGGAAGGAAATGGAGTGACGCTACTCTTAATCCGGCGCCACACGGAATGTATGTCCGCCAAGCGGACATACTTGGACCAAATAGGGAATGTATTAGCAAAGGGAAAAATAAAAAGTATACGAAACCGGCGTGCGTGCATGTAACGACAATGTTGATGAAGCGAAAGAGATCTGTCAGGATCGTGGCAAGTGGCAGTCCCTAGTCTCTGCCTACCCTGGGATACAGGCGTGAGTTTATGTTATGTTATATTTAATAATAAATTATCTTTATTACAAACGCAAGCCGCTTCCAACCGGTCTTTTTGGAAATCCATGGAGGAGGCCTATGTTCAGCAGTGGACTTCTTATGGCTGAATGATGATTATTACAAACGCTTTTAATTTTATAAAGCAATTGTATAATTTCGTCGGTTACCCTTATTCGTTGCTCTCAAGTGTAAGTTATTTAAGGGCCGCTTGCACAGTACCCTTAAATATAGACTTAGTAAAATATTGACAAATTTCTGTATTGAGAGTCCGGTTTAAAACTGCGACTTTGCAAGCGGCTCTAAGATGACAAAACTGGGATTAATCTCATTATCTTCCTGAAAATATGGGTTCTAGTAATTAATATTAATAATAACTTTTACAAAGGAACAACATAGAAATAATAAAATTGTCCTGATAGTAAAAGTTCGTCATGAACATAGGGGCATTTTCACATAGCTGGAAAATGCATGTATATATTTTTTTATAAGTACGTGAAAATTATTTTAAACTCACCTGTTCTTATCGTTAGCAAAGAAGGTGTCTGGTACCCAAATCTTGTCGGCGAAGTCGCCAGATAAAGTCAGAACTTCGTCCGCATACCCAAAACCTAACCGCTCGTCCTTCCAATACTGATTTAGGTAGAGCGTTATTGTGTAATCCTGTAAGTAATAGCGTTTGAATTACAATTTTGGTAAAAAAAGTCGAAATAATTTTCTGGGACTTATTATTTTCTGTGACATCTTTATGTATTATCTATTTATTCGGAAACGATCTAAAAAAATATCTCAATTTTTTTGCTATAAAATAAAAAGACTGCTTTATAACCGTCATCAAAAACGAGAAGATTCTCAATTCTATTCTATATTTTTTGTGTACGCTCAGCGATAATTATTTAACGCATCGTCCGATTTCATATGTTTTTATATAAAAAAAATGGGAACCTCAATAGTTGTCTATGATCCGTGATCCATGAGAAAACGTGTTTAATTGTTTTAGATTTAATTGCGTGTCTGGCCGCAGCATTAATGTTTTTCCTACCTTTGTAAGAAGTGTTATTTTGGCTTTCAAAGTTATTGGTGGCTATCACGAAATCATATTTTTGATGTACAAGTTTAGGATAATTTGAGAAAAGAGGTCATAGTGGAGGTTTTTCCCGCTGCCTTTTTCTCCACTACAAATACGGCCCGAAGGCAGCGGTTAACATAGTAACATAGTACATTGACATTCAGCAACCAGAATGTAAATTATTAACGTTGAAATAAATTATTGATTTCTGATTTCAACCCTAAATAGTACAACGTGATAGTTCCTTAGCTGCATGTACCAAACGCCTGCACCGTCAACGCAGAGTAAATTATCATAAAAATCCCCAGAACTACTAATAAATCAGTAAGTAGGCGTCAACGTGCGCTAGCATCTACCAGTGGCAGTGTGGCCCGTTTAGCCTTCCATCGATTGGTCGACTCAGCACGCCGCCCCTCGGCCACCCGCGACCCACGCAATGTATGTCAAGAGGTGGCCTTGCTCTCGTTCTTCGGCTATTAAAAGCCTAATGAATTATGATGGACGATCGCCTCGAGAGCCTCCTCCATACGACCCAAAAAATATCCTCCGCGGATCCTAATAAGGCCGTTGAGATTATAATCTTCTTTGTTGAAAAACATTTCATATTTTCCTTTTTACCTAACCTGCTCGCATAAATTAAAAACAAGTTCGGCTTTACATGCCACGTTCCGTTGACTTGGACCTTGAAAAATGGCCAACATCTCATGAAAAATGGGGATGGGCACCCATAACGTTTCGTATAAAACGGATTAAAAGTTCTTGACAGCAGGTGAACTAAGTACATTACTTCTATGAAATAATAACTATTGGCTTTTGTAGGGGTACAAATGAAAATAAGTTGGTCAATCTAAAATGCCAATTTTTATTTTGACAGTCGTTGTTGGACTTTTTTTTATAGTTACACATTGTTATATCCCGATCTAAAGTTACTTATTTTATGTCATGAGATAACTAAATGATATTTCTTCTTTAAGTAGACGCTTTTAGAAGAAGTATCCAACACACAAACAATAAATTCACGGGTAATTTACTGAGCGTCTTGTTGTCTCATTAATAACAAAGTTAGCGGTGCAAAAAATCCCACCGCACACCAAGGGTGTCACTATTATTCAGTGGCAATTAACTAAGATCCTTTCTCCCTTGTAAATTCTTGAAAGAATAAAATATAAATCGCAAGGCGAAGCTCATATAAAATATAATTCGCACGTGGGTGCTCTGCGTGGATCAAGAATGGTAAATTAATTAAATAAGTGAGTTTTTAGTCTTGTCAATTATTATCTATGTTATAGGTTATGTATTACATTTGTGATCTTTGCCGCAAAGAAATAAAGCACGAACACAGAAAACACATGCATAAATGTGAATTAAATGTTTGTATGTTTGTGCAAAATTTTTATAACCCGTGTGGCAGCTGCTTATATTGCTTCATTCACGCCTTTTTAATTACGACCGCTGGATATCGTAATACGTACACAAATTAAAAAATATACACTCTGAAATCCGGGTGGTTTGAAAGCCGCAATTATGGAATTAGTAATTAAAAATAGCATCTATTTAGACTATTACTTTTAAGTATAGACGTAAATTTAAAAAAAATGAGTTGAGAAATCTTGTTTCCAAAAACAATTAGTACTGCCTCTCCGGCTATCAGAACAATGACACATGGATCTGCGCCGCGCATGCACCGGTCTGGCTGGCTACTAATTGTTCTAGTAGATTTGAGTTTGTGTCGAGACATTTTTGGAAAGTGCTTTAAAAAAAAAACATAATCGAATAAGATGATAATAGCGTTAAGTACGTTAATTTTGCTACGGCATTCGAACCACCCAAGATTCATTGTGTATGTATACACGGTGAGGATTTATACATTTTTGGGTAGATAAGTCCACTTATAATACTGAACAAATTTTGTTAAATCAACAATGTACCTATATACACGCAAAACCCACTTCAACAAAACATATTGACTCACCATATTTACTTCCGATATGGCATCAAAACTGGCGATCGTTAAATCCATTCCGACGTACAGCGGATCTCCTGTAATGGCATAATCATCGATAAAAAAAACCTTAGATACATCATTGCATACAAATTCCAACAGAAAAAGTGTCCGAATAGTAGGTGTGTCTCTGCTGCACACACACATTTACAGCTAGACACACATTTGCATCGGACGAAAAGATGCACAGACAAAATACAACCTTATTTCACGAAAGATAACGTTTCATATCCAGTGAATTTCCAGTGCTATCATTCGTACGCTGCTTAAGAGTCTATCCGTATTGGAACAGGAGCGTGTCGTGAAAGACATGGAGACTCCTTCAGATTGTTCATTAGATTTTTAGTTTGAAATTAAAATGTTGGGATGTTTTTTTTTATTTAGTATTTTTTTCACTAAAAATTAAAAAGGTTTAAGTAAATAAAAACAATTTAGGTTAAAATAGATTTTTTTTTTATTCACAGGAACATCTTATTAGACTTACAAAAAGGTACAATGTCACTTTTCGACGTTAAATCAAGTTAACTATAACTTCAGAGATCGTTATTAATTAAACTAATCGTCGCATAAAAATTAAATATGGGATTTCAATTAGCAATACACAACAGACCAATACGACGGACATAGTTTTTTGTTGTTAAATTAAATATTTTTATGTCCCTTGAAATAAATTTAATTTATTATAAACTGGCCGTTTTGAACAGTTCTTTTTTTATATGTTTTGCCGCCGTTTTTCTCTTTCGATTTCATTTTTTGGAAATCTAGAACGAAAGTGTAAAAACGACAATAAGTACAATTAGAAATATTTATTTGTCAATATTGTTTTAAATATTAGGTTTAATAAATAATAAGCTACTCCATTCCTGTTTTGCTCCACTTAGTAAATCTTTCGTCGCCTTTTAACTTACACGTGTCGTAATATGAGAGAAAGAAACAACTGCGTAGGGCCAAGTTCAAACATTTGCTCAAACAATTTCTTAAAAATAATGTTTTTAGTTATTTTGGAGGTGAATTTAGCTACAAATGCTTCACTTTATAAAAGTTTTAATTATTCCTTAACGAAAATACGAAATTCCATCCTTTTTCAACGTATATAAAGTATTATTTTTGCATTTTTTCACGGAGCACTTCGGCATCTTAACTCGACAACTAGCTGCGCGTGACTGCGAGTGCAACTGTGCTTAGAATGAATTCAAGCACAGTTTGACCCGGGACACTTTTTGAGCGTTGATAGGATATCTAAGGTTTTTTTTATCGATGGGCATAATAAATAATATGCAACGAAGCACCAAAGTGTGGCACCTCTAGGATCATATGTAGATCAGTAGATAGAGGTGCCAAGCCCAAAAATACAAAAGCCGGGGTCACCCCCAGTTTCTCGTACACTAACACGCTGTTAATCTATATACTGTTAACAGCTGTCAATTGACCAAAGTGCATACAAAAAAAAACACTGACAGCTGTTAACAGTAGATTAACAGCTTGTTAGTGTACGAGAAACCGGGGGTTAGTGTAAAGACGGATATTCTGAATGCAATGCCGAATCTACATCTTTTTAAGAATTAATTACGAATATATAGATCATTAATATAGTAAGGGTGCTCGGCGCAGCTATGGATCGGCATACCGTATAACAAAGGGCTTATTTATGTGCATCAAATCCTGACGGAATCGTGACGTTAGCGATATGGAATTTGATAGTTAGACGGTTGGAATCGTTCAGAATTTGGTGCTCGT
Organism: Yponomeuta malinellus; assembly: GCA_947308005.1. Classification (NCBI taxonomy): domain Eukaryota; kingdom Metazoa; phylum Arthropoda; class Insecta; order Lepidoptera; family Yponomeutidae; genus Yponomeuta; species Yponomeuta malinellus. The sequence goes on from OX370994.1 coordinate 7,810,400, forward strand.
AATAAGCTAAGGAGCTAAGGGTGTTGAAGGCTCATAAAACACCACTAAAAACGTACCGTCCAGCGCGTAAAATTGACGTAACAAGAGTACATAAATTCTATCGACTTGGAGGCTTTTAAAAGGAACCCGGACTAGTGCAGATATATTTAGCCTACATAACCTTAAACAGCCAAATATGTCCGACTAAAAACGGACGTCTAGCAACCCTATATGTAGTGTAGAGATATAATGTATTGCTGACGAATGCCGAGGTAACTGCAATATTGAAACTTTATGGTTCAGGGCATGCAATAACATACAGCTCGGCTAGCGAAGCCTACAGAGTGCTGCCTCCGCACAATATTGTATCATGTAGATTGTACTACCCGTGAACCAGCATTTCGGATATTTGAATTAATATCCCGGCGGAGCATCCTTGCAGATATTATGTTATCCGGTACATTTGTTGCCAGTTTGAATGTTTTCGGGAAAATAAAAATGTTGGCAACATTTATATTGTAAAAAGGGCTGAAAATTCAGAAAGATTTTTATTTCATTTACAGAATGGTGATGACTGTCGATCGGTCTCGATCTACTACGTATTACAAACATTGACAAATAATAAAACCGGCCAAGTGCGTGTCGGGCCACGCGCAGTGTAGGGTTCCGAAGAAAAAGGGGTTTTTACCCTTACAGTACTAACACCTTCATCAAAATAATTTTCAAGTAATTTTGTGCGAAGTTTTCCTTTTGTAAGTTGGTCGCCTATTACTCGGTAACTTGTAAAGCCTATACTTAGCTGTGATAGATTTCGTTTTAAGTTTATTATATGTGCTACTGCCCTGAGATTTGTCATGTTTCTACAATCAACGGTTTAGCCAGTAGAGGGGGAGACGGACGATTTTTTATTTAAGGGGCTCCATCAGGTTTACTAGCGCCACCAATGGAAAAATTATATCTTTTTTTTAAAGATCGAATTTGTAAAAAGCGTCTGTACAGTCTCTCAATCATGTTAATAGTATTTTTAGGGCCCATGGCCGTGAACCTAAGGCAAAAAACTTAGTACTAGATATTTTATTGCCAAAAACGGCCATCTGAGATTTTTTTTTCTCATTGGTGGCGCTAGTTAGCCAACTGGATCCCCTTAATAAGAATGAACGTGAAATATATATCAATCTCGAAAGTAAAATCATACATTTCAGTCGGAATTTTTCTGTGTAACCGGTATTATTAATAGTAGTTGTATTTAAATTGTACTTTCGTTCACATAGACATTTTTAACCACTGACGAAGCCAAGAAATCGGCATTATAGGTTGATGTTTCTTGAATTAATTAGTTTGTTTACATCGAGGCAAAGACTGAATAAAATGAAATATTAGTAATATCATATTACGTATTACTAATATGTAATATTAGCCTTCAGCCTTTTTTTAATCAGCATCTTCTCTGTGGTTAATGATACTGGCCATAAGCGAAAGCAGGTAAAATATAAAAGAGGTTTACCTCCGAAGTTGGGCCTCAGCCGAATGTCGTAGCCGTCTAGGATCCGCGAGACTGTGTGCGTAACGTTCTCCAGGCGATCGACAGCCGCCGCGCGATCGGCTCTGCAACAAATCGTATGTTACTGTACAGTTGACAGCACAGTATCAATCTTTCGGGACCCATTTTACCTCCTAAGTCTTGACCTTGAAAATAACGATAGGAGCCTTTAACAATAATGGAAATCGCTGCAAAAATAATCGCTCTAACATAAATAGTACCTAGTAGTAGTACCTGGCAGTACCTAGTAGTAGTTTGGTAGGTACCAGGACACTGATTGTATTGTGTGGAAGTTATTAGTTATTAATTAATAATGCTACTTCGCACTGCAAAGCTTTTTAAGACTGCAATAAAGTAAAACTCGTATAATAAAAATACATCTGACTACCACAGACGTCTGTGCTGACTAAAAAATAGTTTCCGTCGTTATAAAATGATTAAACACCTCTTAAATATTATGGTTTCCTTTTCCGTTATAAAATAAATCTTCAATGCCGCTTTTGACATATGAAATGTCATAAGCGTTCATATGGCACGTCATATGTCATAAGCGATTCGGCCGCTTGATCTCTGCGTGGTCATAAGGAAACAAGCGAAAAACCCTTCTTGCTATTGCAGTAGGGTTAAAATTGTATCAATATGGTTGAGACTGGCGAAGACTGATGGCTGCCACAGATTTTCCCCTGCGTTATGTTCATGAACGGAGCTGAAGCTGTTCTTATGTATGTGTGTACAACTCACGGAATTTTATTAGTTAACAATTAATTCATTAAACCATTTTGTTTGTGAATTAAAACCGAACTACGTTTGTATGGGAATTGATCCTTGAGAAGCCACCTTAAGGTATGGATTACGATTAGGCAATGCATTAAGGCCCGACGCGAAAGCTTGCTTTAACATTCCATAAACATAATCTCATTTTCCTTAAGGGGCTCCAGGAGGTTCACAAGCGCCACCAATGAAAGAAAAACATATGTTGTTTGACAGATCGTTTTCGAAAAAAGTGTCTGACTATTCTCTTAATTATGTTAATAGTTATTTATTAGTACCTTTAGCCGAGAACCTAATGAAAAAACCTAGGACTTAATAGCATTAACGTCAAAAACAGCCGTTTTTGGCATAATTGCTATCAAGTCCTAGATCCACGATCCTAGATTCTCGATCGTGGGTCCTAAAAATGAACACTTTGCAAAAATTATCTGTAAAAAAGATGTTTTTTCCCATTGGTAGCGCTAGTGAATTTCAAGGAGCCTTTTCTGAATTTCTGAAACCCTATTAAGGTTGTATCTCTACAGACACATTCGGTGCCATTGACTAACTTTAGTTTAACCCCGGTTTCTCGTAAACTAACAATTTTAACCGCTGTTAATTATTTTATTTTTTGTATGTACTTTGGGTGACTGACAGCTGTTAACAATAGCTTAGATTTAGATTAGAATTTCCTTTTTTATGCACAACAAAGTGTTCTCTATCTATCTATTATAATTGCTAGTCTACGAAAATCAGGGCCTTAAACTAAAGTTAGTCAATGGCACGTCACCTTTTTTAGACCTTACGATAAATTGAGGATTTTCTTGTCCTTATCACACTGAAGCTTCGTTTCTGAGATTATTCTCATCTACCACGACAAAATGTGGGACATATTTTTTTAGCAATATTTCACTCCATTTAGGTTATTCTTAACACGCTAACTGTGAAGGAAAACATCGTGAGGAAACCTGCGCTTCGTTGGCTCCGCACGTATTGACTTGTCTTTCATAGTATCAAGAATCATTATAAAATAGTAAACCGTAGACTACCTCTCCGGATTAGTTACGGGCGTGAGTTTTGAGTGTAAGAAGAATATTCTAATACATTTTTTACTTACATACTTAAACCCACGCATATCGCACGTAGGAGTAGGCAAAGACCAGGAGTTGCCATTTGCCACGATCCTGTCAAAACTATTTCGCCTCATCAACAAAAAAATAAAGAAATATAGATATCCTATTCTAATCTCTATTTCTTCACCCGGATAGATATCTTACCGTGTCTAAATTACTTTCCTAAGTGAGGTTTAAACAGATTTGCCATTTGGCGTAGGGTATCTCCCCAAATCCGATATTAAATTGACTTGGTGGCGGGCTGAATTGGCTTTGAATTCCATTAGGCTGACTGACGGGACTCGTGCAAACAATCAAGAGCTCTAATTCAACAGGTTCTTATGTTAATATTGATTGGTTTCTATCACAAGAATACTATTAAAGGATACCGATGTTATCTGCGTTTTAGGGGTGACCTCCGACTTGTCTTGAGTGCTACGAGTATATTACACTCTAAAGGTGCAGGGCGCGGGAGTTTCGTAAGTAAGAATTTATCACCTATATAATGTGTTATGAAAACAATGCATAACCTGAATACCGTTTCTTCAGTACTGATTATTTAGCCATGTAAACACGGACGGATGGACAGACACTAAAAGTGAAGTTACTGGAGGTACCCTACAAGTAGTCATACGTCTGTAGCATAATTGGACCAAATAGAGAGCGTTGGTGGCGTTGGTGACGCTACGACCAAAAATAATAATAAGCTTACATAAAAAAAAATTTTACCTTTGTTTTAATTAATTAATAAATTAGTATTCATAATTATTTATTTTTTTAGTATACTATATTATTAATTATATTTTTTTTACTATTCAGAACTTTATTTTTTAAATTTTCGCACAATTTTGATTTATACGAGATTGATTTGAAAGTTTTTGTTATTGAAAGTGGTTTAACTATCGATACTGGAGAATTTTTTTTTCGTTATTTTAATGAAAAAAATTAGAACTTACCTATGTATAAATTACGTGCGAATGTGAAGATAGAGATAAAAAATATGATAAGTACGAAAATAAGCTGGAATACGAATAGAAATGTTTCAACTACAATTTTCCAGGTGAATAAGATTAACGGTACTTACAAAAATCCGTGACTTTTAAACTATGCGCTAGTTAGAGCAAGAATCTGGGCCTGAAACTCGAGCAACTATTTTGTTACCTCACCAGGCTTCACGCTTGTATAGGTATATGAATGTACGTATACAGGATTACTTTTTCAGGGTACTTTTTATACAGGGTTATTTCAAGAACACGTTGTGTCAAAAAATATCCCTGGATGATTCTTTAGGCAATGTTTTATGAAAATAACGCAAAACCGGAAATTTCCGTAGGTATCAATAAATAAACAACTTAAAAAAAAACAATTAAGTTTATTTTTCACTAACATATTTGCGTCAAGTTTAAAAAATTGTATGAAAGATAGGTTTTGTGTCATTTCGATAACACTCTTAAACTAGCACCATTTCTTTTATTTACAATCATAAATTAATAGTATTCACTCTTAAACTACTGCTATAGAGTTATTTTTAAAATTCAACATTTTTAAAACACCTCAATTACAATTTGTCATCTACAACAACTCTGTACTGAAGAAACTATTTCCAAGTTACTTCATTAATTTGTTGTACAAAGCAACATCTCTCAAGGGACAAAAACTTTAACTATTGTGTTGTGTTAGGCCTTTTCGTCAATCATGAACAATTGATTTAACGAACCATTAGGAGCTACTAACGTGGAAGCCAATGTAAAACAACAAACAAGCTGCGGCAAAAACCGTTGTAACCGTAACCGCGCATTATTTGCGGCGTGGACAACTTGCCGACGGAAGCGAAGCTGGTGAAGTTTTGCGCGAAGCTTTGTAGGCTGTTCTACTGTTATTATTTCAATATAGTACACTGAAACCATATTATACAATACACCATGGAATGTTAAGATGTTAAGTAAATGAAAGTTTCTTCATTAATAAATTAACGTCTCAAAGGTTTGATTTTTTCACTTTTGATTCTTTCACTTTTTTATTTTTTTTCTCTGTATACTTAAGGTTTATTACATATGCATTGCTTAAACTTATGGGTCATAAATATATTTTTACCTCGGTAGATTATATAACGTGTTATTCAAATAATTTCAAACGTGAAAACCGAATCACTGCCAAGAAACAAAAGTTTTAAATTGTCAATTTAATTTTTCTTACAATCTTGAAACTTGGCGTGGTCAGTTTGCATAAAAAAGAAAAATATTGCTTTTTTGCTTACTGAAAGTGGTATACCTATCGATACTGAACAAAACGTTTTCAAGTTTTGCGTTATTTCAGTATGATTTTATATAGAAAACTGGTCTGGAAGTTCAATATTACACTTAAGCGCAAATTGTGTCACAAATAAAACATAAGCTTTTTATTTAGTTTTCGAATTAATTACATAAAACAAAGGGCGCATACTCACTGTGCATCAGCCAGCGCGAGCACGATCTGCAGCGCCAGCGAAAACGCACGCGTGACGGCGTGGTGGCGAGTTTGACACGACCGCAACTGGTCGCGCTCGCTCATCGCGCGTCGCTCTGTGCGCGCGGCACGCGACACATCGCGCGCTCACCGCACCCGCGCCCGCCTACTCGTGTGCCACATCTTTACAGCATCACTTTTGAGTTGTAGAAGTTGTGTGTTATCGAGTTTACGATCTATTGGTGAAACTGCGCGGCGTGAGCACCCCCGGTGGCGGCGGCAGCCTGAGTGCCGGCGCGCGTGCGCGCGGTCTCACTCCGACCTTCGGCACGCAGCGCGAAAAATCTCGCACTAATCTATTGGAGAGAAACTCGGTATATTGGAGTTTGAGAGTTAGGTGCCGCACTTTTGTTGTTATTGTTACAACTCCAGTCTGTTTTATTTGGACCCTTTTCGTTCTATTCATAAAGCTTTTGACATCTTGACACCTCGATTAGATTATCCTTTAGTACAATATTATCAATCTCTGGATGCTTGAGAAGGGAAATGGGAAGCTTTTCAATCACGTCGCTCATTGCAACTCGTTTGGCAGCTGCATATCGCTTAGGTGTTACATATTAAAGAACCGCACTATGTCACCATCTAACGTATTCCGCTGGCGAGACCTAGATGTGCAGTGGCGGCGTGCACGGAAGTTATTTGCCGGCGCCGGGGCCGCGCTGCCGGCATCCGCCTCGCAGATTACTGATAACGTGACACGACTTGACTGTTGCTTCGACGAAGGCGTCAGTCGGGCGGGTTTTTATGAGAAATTTTATTACCTGAGGATGGCCTGTAATGAGTAAGAGACTAGGCGGAGATTTAAGCCTGGAGCTTTCAGGCGCGCTGCACCGTAAATATTTCAATCGTGATTGCAATTGGAATATTGTATATCTAATTTGTTAGGAATACGGATATTAAGGAATGTATTTTGAATTAATGTGGCTAAAAGTATTTATATTTAGTGTAAGTATTTATTATGGAAAAAAAATCGATTTTTCATGAGAAAGTGTGTAGTCGTTTGTCATTATCATCAGTCATTGTCACGTTCCAGTAGTATTTCCACTAACTTACATTTGTACGTCTAGATTTACTTGATTTAACATCTAAAACTATGGATGGTTAGATAGGTAAACACTAATACTCTTGAGGCAGGGCAGAAAGCAGCACATTTCAAAACCTTCCGTCCTATGTGTCTAAGGATAGCCTATGTCTCCTAACCCACATTCTAGTAGCAAAGTGACAAAAATGACGAGTGTCACACCGCCGCCAAGAGACTGGCAATTAGGTGGAGTGGTTCTGGATTGCGGACAACTGGCCGTGGCCTTTCAACCACAAAAACTGACCGCAATTCGTGCCCTTGAACACGATTTTCCTAATTGAACTCTCACGCACTGTTATAAAAATTTTTTTGCTGCGCATTTTCATACATTACTTTATATAAGTGAATATATAAAGTTCCAATCAATTTACGTAGTTATACATGTATCGGTCTAATCGCGTTAACTTATTAGCTATACTTAACCCTTAACGGATTTTCGTTCAATACTTCATTTTGCTCGGGGATAACTGCGCGTCCTTTTTGGTTGTTTCCTAGTTTCTAGTGACAAGTATCTACGCGGAGATAGCGAAATCGTGGTATGACCCTAAGCAGGTTAGTTCGAGGACCTTACGTATGTGGTACGTAGCGTCAGTATTAATGTGACTTTGTTTAAATGTTTATTCACGTTTGTCCATAGACACAATGAATTCTAAGCGGTCTAATTATTCTTCTAGGCCATCTACACCTACAAAGATACAACGAGTTCACGAGAATGGTTCAACGGTGGAACGAGTTCATGAGAATCTTGACTTACCGAATCTGACGAATCCCAACGAAGTTACTATATTCAGATTGATCGTGTTGTGTCTTCGGAAGTCGAATATCATGATGGTGAAAAGACCCCTGCCCGTGGTTCGGATTCTACATCTTTGCAGAAGATGACATTCCATTGTCACATATTGTACAGCCTACTGGTATGTCAGACTGTCAAGTTTGCCGCATACCGGTCTGCTTTCAATGCTCTAAGCCTGCAACAACAGTCAATAAAAAGTGCCCTAACTTGATATTAATGGTGATTGCGATTTTTTCCTAATTAAAACCGTTTTTAAAAATTAACAGGACAGAAAAACGAAGTTCGTATCGATAGAAAAAATATTTGTGTTGATTTAAAAAAAATGTCTATGTAACTTTCATTACCTAGTAATGAAAGTTTCAAAGATATTTTTTTCGTTAATTTATAAATATTCTTCTTTTATTATTAGTACGGTCTTTTTACTATCTCTATTTAATATGAATATATTTAAATTTATAAAATGCACGAATTATAATAGTTACACTCTATTTATGCCATGTGATGTCAGTGGTAGTGTAATAAAATGACACGTCAGTGGTTAAAGGTTATAAGCGTAGGTAATTAATTATCTATGTTTCCTTTATTCCTTGTATGAACATCGCGAGTAAATCGCGAGTCATTTAAAATTCAACTAATTCAACTAATTCCAATAAATTTCTCCCGACTCAAATACCGTCAAAAAATGAACAAAAAAACTTACAAGATGACACAAACTATTGTAAATATTTTGATTGAATCAACATATGCCGGAATAGTTGTATGATGAAAACTTTGTTAAAATTAAAATATTTATTGTTTCTAAAAACAATTTCATGCAAAAGGATGAAGCCCTATTTCCCACAATTTGGTGATCGATATGTAAGCGATATTAATATTACAAGTACCTTAATATGTTACTTAATTTATCTGAATGTCGTTAAAACTAATTATTAAATTGATATATGATGAAGTACTTTCTGAAATAAAAATTGGATCAACATAGACTAGATAAGAACATTATTTGTTGTACATATAAGAAACACATTAACTTTGGCCTTTGCATCTTCGTAATGGGTTGATTTATACAGCGTCCAGTGGCACTTTCACTCAGACTAGATGGGTGAAGGGACCATTTGGATGCTGCAGTGCCAGGGACTTGGTTTTTCAGATGGAGTAGGCTTGCCCAGCACCTATACCATCCTGACAGCTTAGTCGGCTTAGCCCACAGGAAAGACAAGTCAATACGTGTTGAGCCAACCAAGCTGCGGGTTTCCACACGATGTTTTCCATCACCGAAACACATTAAACACCAACATTATTACACCAGGAAAATACATTAATAGTACAATTGTTCTTTGTTTATTTTTTTTATTATTACTGAAAAGTGATTTCGACAGGTACATGAACCAAAAAAAAGGATTTATTAGCGATGTGCATGATAAAAACCACGAAGAAGGCCTGTGTTCTGCAGTGGGTGTCAAATGGCTGATGATGATGATGATAAAAAGTATCCAAAATGGCGTAAGTGCATGCAGCGACTAATGAATGTTAATGTAGCGAAAGATGTTTGTCAGGCAAACCGTGGTCTCTGCCTACCCGTCCGGGATACAGGCGTGAGTTTAATGTATGTTATATAATGTACTTACATGAACCCTGAGTATATAATGCTTTATATTTAGTAGGGCAGTTCTGTAAATATAATAACTCCAGATTATCAATTTCAAGTACTTAAGGCTCACATCACGACTTAGAGTCCCATCACCGCAGTCAGTAAATAAATCCTCAATCTCCAAGCGTAATGTCTATCTTCCACCCTCTTAGGATTACACCACGTCGCCGAGAAATGACCGACATTACATATAGCACCTGAAATACATGCCTCCATCCCCTTCTAAAACCTCCTTCATTATGTGCTCTTTACGAATGATCTAAGGAGTGAGAACGGAATAGTTTACGTTACATATTTTGCTTTTAAAGACAGTATCATCTCTCAAACGAAACCCTGACACGTGCCGAGACGTAGAACAATGTATCAAATAAATTGACACAATCTGGGTGCCCTATTCTCGATTTCATGTTAGTTCAGGAAGTCCCAAAGCTCATCTTAAGGTTAGCAGGTAATATAAATACCATACGGTAGATATGTACAGAATATGCCCTAAGTTAACTACTATTTTGTAACGCACGCACGTACAATATTGTCTTATAAATTTACACTGTCGGCGGTACCTACCACTAGTAACTTGATTTGTTTCTAATGCAAATTTAATATATGAATACTTGTTTCATTCTTCTTTTCACACTATTATTATATTATCTTATTTAATTCAAATCTTGTACATATATATATACGTAAGCAGCCTTGTACTTCCCGCTGTAGGACACAGGTTTTTTTCCATAAAGAAAAAAGAAACAAATGTAAGCCCTAATCCTTTGCGTAACAACAAATATGCACATAAATAATTTACTAACTGCCATCATCTCACAGCCACCGTAGCGGTTCGTAGCAGCGGCGTAGTCCGTAGCGCGTAGCCGCTACGCCCTGAATTTGCATTGATTGGCAGGAAAATTCGATGAATTAGTCATGAGAATGAGGTTATGAGTTTACGAATTACTTAAATTCTGGATGTTAATGCAACAGAAGCATAGTAACATAGTTGTTACTTATTATTATTCATATCGGTACAGAATGGTTTTTCTTAAAGCTTATAGTTTTTATGGTGTTAAGTGTATCGAAACTATCGATTGATATTCCTTGCGGAATAACTATTTGGAGGCAAATTTTGATGGTAACATGTAACGTGCAGTCTCCTAGATAAAAGGGGAAGCGTGTGTTAGTTGGTCCGTTAGTATCGTAAAAGATGTATTTTTTATATAAAAACGATGACATGGTATTCGATGTAATATCAGTCTGTACTTTATATAACTGTACAAAATAGAATTTCACGTATAATAACATAACATAAGCTCACACCTGCACCCCGGAGGGGTAGGCAGAGACCAGGGTCTGCCACTTGCTACGATACTGACAGATCTCTTTCGCTTTTCACTTGTAATAACTGATTTAACTGAAATAATCAGAATTTCGTTAACATATTATCCGTCGTAATGCCATAGTAATATAACTCAAGGAGGCGTACGACTTTTTGTCATCACAATTTAACAAGTTATTGCTGTTTGAATGCGATTTGACTTTAAAAGAGCCAATTTAGATGAAATCACTGGAAACGAGCCTCATTTTTTTTTTACAGGAATGTAATAATCATTTAATCAGTTATCTCGTTTTATGAATCAATTTAAATAATTATACAAAAACTAACGTTGTTTTGCCATATTAATTGTAGCCTTCCACCAAGGATGTTTTGTTCTTGCCTTCCACCTATTCTCAGACCTACCTTACAAAAAAAAAATCATAAAAATCAGTGAAGTCGTTTCGGAGGAGTCCGTTAACAAACACTTGATTGTGACACGAGATTTTTATATATTAGATTAAGGTTTTATATTATCTTTTTATCTATAAAGCCCATGAAAGACGTCCACTGTTCGACATTGGCGTCTTCACTGTCAGGTCAACCTCCCGGGTCCCATGCCAATCTTGTCCATTGTCCACCTGCTTTACACTTTTTTTTATTTATTCACACGTTATAAAAACAAAATCTTTAATATTTAATAGTACCAAACTGTGAATACAGTTTGTTGGTACATTGCTCTATTAATTTATATTTAAAGACCTATGCTAACTTAATATAATTCCGTACGAACAAGACTATACCTTATTTAGGTAGTGATTCTTAATTAATTTTTAGACATTTCTTTTGTCTTAGCTTGTCTCAATAGGTGTTTAGGCAAATCATTATATAAAAGTGGGGTGAGATAGGTTAAAGTGCGCTCATCATAGTGATTGCACATTAATGGTACCTGCAACTTTTTTTGCAATGCTCCACGAGTAGGGTAGCCATGGACACTTTTTACTAAGCTTTATTAACCTACTAGGTGTTCCGGCGAACTCGTGCACAGAATCCATTTATACGATTCTTGCACAACGCGGTCTATCTATAAAACACAACATTTGCTCGCACAACGCTATTTTAAACTAAAATAAATGTTATCCCACGGGAATGCATTATCGGGATATCAAGTATGCTACGTCTCAAATTAGGTCTTTGTCTATCTGTACGTCAAGTTTCATGTAAGTTCGTTCAGCCGGTAATGCATGATTGAGTAACAAACATACAAACATCCAAACATCTTCACAAACTTTCACATTTATAATATTAGTAGGATTTACTGTGAACGAGAAAAGTTTCGAAATTGATTCGGATGTCCGCGATGATATCTGTATTTCTAATGCACCATTCATTACATCGTTGTAAGCAATCACATTGTTCAAAAACAAATCTCAGTACTGGCAGGCAAGTAAAAGCATTGTAGAGCGCATAGTGCGAATTTAATAAAATTATATAAACTCTGCTATTTTGAAAAATTTCAATCTCAAAAATAACTTACAGAACTAAATTTGTTGTAAAACACAATCTCTAACTGACATGTTTCGAGAATTGCGCATTTTAGAGTATTATTTATCAGGATTTCTTCCCAAGCGGTGAACCGCTTGGATACGATGAATCGTATCTTACTTCCAACGGTGGCTATTGACGTAACAATTGTATTAGAGTCTCATCGGTGACGCCAGACGGGGCTTCCTAGATGGAAACAATCACTCGGGTCTTATGGATAATCATTCTTAGATGATTTTCGGATGGGCTATCTAGACATAGTTAAGCTAGAAGGACATGCATAGGTCTGCACGCCCGGGTATGCTTAGAATAACTCAGTATCGTTAGGTACAATCCAAAAATAAACTGTTATTTGCCGTTTGCCCACCTGGCCAATGGTTGGCCCACCTAGATAAATAGACAGATAATTACATAGATAGATATTTATTCCACAATAGTAATTATATTTACAGTGAGCTGAGAAAGGTAACTGATGTTATAAATGTCTTTAATTTAAATTAACCAATGTCAACCCGCTGGTAAATGTCCAACCAATGGTAAACCGACGAAATATTAATAAATGTAATAACACAATCCTTAATAAACACTAAATGTGCTTGCGGCTTCGCCCGCGTGAAATTCAATGATTATATAATATAGCCTGATTTCGTAGAAAAATATTTCAAATATTGATGATATAGTTTTTGAAATCACACGAGTAGTTCGAATATTACCTGCTACAAAACTACCTCTTTACTATATTAGTGTAGAGAATTACCTAAATTGCAGGAATATATATCATGTCGTTATGTAATCTGATGAATCTGTTGTGTGCCTAATGTAAGGATATATATTATGTGTTGTATATTCAGTAAGTTGTGGGCGTAACAAAGTGAACTGCTTTTATTTAAATTGCACTTATGGCAACAGGAGAGCAACGTAAATTTTAAAAGCATGAAGTGCCTTCTTTGTTGCGTGCGGCTGTTGGGTTTACTTATTAAGCGTGGGTGTAAAAACGTGGCGCTGGACGCAGTTTCTAAAACACTTTTTTGCCTTTTTGTCTGCAACTATCTTAAAACCACCGAAAAATTCCGCTTAGGTGATTTAGGACGAAATAATCTCTCAAACACTGCTAAAATGACTGGCTCATACTTACCTACTCTTACTGACTACACCACGACACATTACGCAATTATTAAACATACAGAGATCAAATCCTGTCGAAATCCTGACGTTTTCGATAGCGATTAGTATGGAATTTCAAGGTTAGACTATTGGAATCGTTCAGGATTTTGTGCGCGTAATATAGGGGCGGAGTTTGCCATTTGCTAAAATGATGGCAAAGCCTTACAACCTCTCCTCGATTCGCAATACTTACAATACACTATAGCTAGCGCACAAGAAAGAAAACCAGACAAGTGCGAGTCGGACTCGCCCACCGAGTCCAACTCGACCAATTTTCCCGAACTTCAAATACAATTTTTTAATGATTTAATTACAAGTGTATAGTTTTCAGATTTGTCCATGCATTTGTAGTATAAGACGATATTGCTTGCCAAATTTCATAGTTCTAGGTCAAAGGAAAGTACCCTATAAATTTTGATTTGAGTGTCGAAATGTACGTTTTTTGCGGCATAAACGGCCGTATCTTTTTTTTCCGTTAACTTAGGAGTTTCATTTTTTTCACAGCTTCTAGGGACTGAGTAGGTTTGATTTTAATTTCAACTCGATACCCCCACGCGTTCCCGAGATAAAAGATCTTGACGAACGGACATACTAACAACAAAGTGATCCTATAAGGGTTCCGTTTTTCCTTTTGAGGTACGGAATCCTAAAAATAAGAACAAAAAACATTTTAAAGGAATACGGTCAAAACTTTAGGCGGGCTCAAATTCTTCATCTCCACGCTTGCGCATTACCGACTTCGACATTCTCGCCCCGAGCGCGCGAACAACGCATCCGAACCATCTCTGAGCCGCCACTGCGTCTTCTGCCATATGTACGAGTGGGAATAAACAGTTTGACTGCAATGTTACCTTGGTTGACTTATTCAAACTAACTGAAGAACTTTTTTTGGGAATAAAAGGGATTTTCTCGATTGAAATGTGGAAGTTTTTGTCGTGTGTCTGTTTGCTGCTTCTCAGGTAAGTGAGTTTAATATTACTTTTTGTCTACCTACGTAATTAATTTAAAGTAAATTAGTTTTTTGTTTGTTTGATTATTGGTGTTGTATCCTTTTCAAGTTCTTTTTTGTCTGATGAAAGGTAACTTTTGTGCGTGTTTGTTTTTAATCACTGCTTCTATGTGACATTTTTATGAAGAATAAATACACAGTTATTTATTGCATTATTTTTGATGCATAATAAAAACGTTTACCAAAAAATTAAGACTACAGAAAACAAAACTGAAAATTGAAAAATAAAATAAACCTTTTTTGCCTAATTACATTTAGTGACTCTCTTTCATTCACTTTCGACAGGCTTTCGACTTCATCATTTAACCCTCGATAACAATAAATTATAACTCAGCTGGATCTTAAGCTCAAATCCAAACGCGAGGCAACTGTTATCCTTGCGATTTTCTTTCGACTGACCGTCTCCATCATCAGATCAACTCCAAGTCTCTATTATCTTGTAGTTTTATCATATGTATGCCATGTTTCAATAGAGTCTTTTCACAGGTTCACAGGTGCTACGTGAAACAATCGATCACCTATATTTTTCTTTAATTTAACTGTAACCACAACCACAAAGAAAAAACCAAATCGGACAACTCGGCAAAAGCTAATGCGTGGTCATATATAAAAAATACAATACACGCGTCAAGCCTTCCTTTTTCCACGGCTAAAAAGACATTTTATCAAGTACTACTCTTTAATTATATTCTTTTAAGTAAAACAAAAAACTATGTCGGCTGGTTAACAGACTGCTAGATAATCACGTTTTATTTCAATGAGATACCCTCGTCAGTGTCTTTCCACTTATGCTAATGCAGGACAAAATAAACTAGCATGTGAAGTTGTGGTTGTTTTTCAATAGGAATGTTCCTTTTTAAAAAGGGTGACTTCAGTTCTACATTTCTTGTAGCCTGCAGCGTCATCAAACTTAACCGTTTTGCACCTCGGATATTCAAATTACCTCGTCCAACGTGGACAAGGAGGAGGCAACCGGTAAAACTTGCTATTTAAACTTCGGCAGGCTGTGGAACAATCGACTTCAGAATGTTTATAAATGAGACGAGGGTTAAACTTTAAATTGCTTCTTAGCACACTATTAAAAAAGTAAACATCTCGCCGCCCGTGTTGATCCGAGTGGTGTAAACAAGGAGACCACGACCACCAACCGATTACTTGCGCTGGACTATAATACTTTTATAATAAAACTCTGTCGTATTTCCATAAAAACGACGTCTTGTCTACAAAGGAGCCGCAGAAGAACTAATTTCAAACTTAAAATTTTATTTTCTCTGAGTGTTCCCGAGGAATGTCACCATTTTCATTATTTTAAGTTTTATAGCGAAAAAAAAATGCGAAAGAAATTAAATTATTTATTTTAACTCCTCGAATCATTTAAAATTAACTCTCCAATTCTTGAAGTGGCAGAATAGCCCAATTAAACAAGTTCATAATCTGACTTATAAAAGCGCTCAAGTTTCGCAATAATAATTTAAAACTACCCAGACATTTCAAACGGACTTTACCAACTTTGCCCTGTCATTTTGTAAATACGAATATTTACCTATATTTCATCTTCTCTGAACGCAAAAAAACAAATCAGTCTTCACGAAACTCGAAAACAAAATCAGAAGTTGAACTTGAATCTCTCTTTGAGGTGGACTAAATTAAGTTACCAATTTATTCCGATTCGTCGTCGAATTAGTATTGGCTTTCAAAAATTCTCTTGAAAAGCTACATTTGCTTCTACGCTGAATTGTAAACAGTTCACCGCAGGCCAGTTCATTCCATTCCAGAGAACTTAATTTAATCAATGTCTAAGAGTCATGGCTGTATGAAAAATAACTTATCTTATTTATTTATTTATTTATTTATTTAAACTGTATTAATACTAAACTACCAATAAAGTAGTGGTTCAATTAACAATGGACAGGGAAACAGTACCACTTGGTCAGTACAATATAAAAACAAAGTTCAAAATCGATAACCACGTTAATCGAGTGACTGTCTGTGACTTCCCGACATTTGGCGCCGCAAAGCTTGCGTACCTCATCCATCGCTCATTGTGGCATCAAGACGACACGAATTTTCCTGCTCGAGACTCAATACATGTGATAGATTGGAAAATAACATATCCGTCACATACGATAAGTCATACGTCACACAGTATTAGATTAGGGGTTTTGCTAAACAAAACTTGACCAACTTTAGTGAAGAGCTAGAGGGGGCGTCACTGTCACATGGTTTTTGATAGCTGATAACAGATAAAAACTACTTTT
This sequence comes from Yponomeuta malinellus, assembly GCA_947308005.1. NCBI lineage: Eukaryota > Metazoa > Arthropoda > Insecta > Lepidoptera > Yponomeutidae > Yponomeuta > Yponomeuta malinellus. Next base: position 7,827,084 of record OX370994.1, read on the forward strand.
TGGTGAAACTAATTAAATTGGACCATGCTCAGACTTAAAGGAACCTCTTACAGGTATTAAAAGAATCTTTACCTTTAAGTGATGTTTGAATGAAAGAGGACAATAGGTAAAGTGCCTTTTCCAAGCAATCCGGGTTTGATTCCGCTGACAGTTCTTTTCATCTCTCGGGAAAAGTGTACCCAAAAAAAGGGGCGTACACAAAATATCTCTCATTGATAGATATCCATCTGCTCAGCATCAATAGATACAGGTTTATTTATAAAATGCGCAATTCCTGAAACATGTCGATTTGAGCGTCATTTACAATTTTCTTACTCAATTTACCAGTTTTTGAAAAAAAAAAACTTATAATAATAATGACTTTTCCCAACACAATCATTTGTCCTGATCCCAAATTAGGATACACTGTGCTAACCAGGCAAGGATATTACAAACATGAAAATACACCTAGACTGAGGCCATTTATATCTACAAATTAATTGCTGTGGCTTCCAGTGGAAATCAAACCCCTGACCACTATTTTGGTACTCAAGCGTCTTAACCGCTAGACCAACGGGCCAGTCTTGATTTGTGTTGGCTTCATGATGGGCCTTCAAAAGGATTCTATTCTGCCTCGACGACATTAATCCGTCGGAGAGGTTGTGCTCACAGACCATGAAGCCACATGCTGGGGTGTATCATACGTCATCGCTCATGCGCCCACCGAGCCTACTTATTGTCAAAACTCGTTCAATCGCTTTCCTATTCGTCCCGACACTATGACATTTTTGTCATTTCACTTTGGTAAGCAAAGAATTCGTATTTTGCGAATTTACTCGCATTTACGCATTGCGCATTTACTTTAGTAAAATCAGGACCAAAAAATTGAGAACTATAAAGATTCCTACTAGATAACTAACCGGTCAAACCAGGTAGAGGTATTAAAGTATATCTAGGGAATTAGAATACCTACTATTCTACGACTAGGACGATGCCTCACCCTGGGCCAGTGCTAAGTGATAATGAATAGCGTATGAAGTGGTCGTTGACATTGACGACCGATCCACGGTCGATAGTTGGCAGTCATTCAAGTTCTCGCCCTTCGGTCTAGTCTGATCTGATGGTGTGACAAACAACTAAGGCTTTAAGCACATTAGTAGTGGATAAGAAAGTTCATAGACATTTTTTAATCCAGAGGTTAACGGATAGATATCCTAACTATTAACCTTGCGGAGAAATATCGTCACTGTCCTAACTTAGCAACTAAGACCCTCCAATGCCGTATTCATTATAACAAAACTTTTTGTACATGTTAACCAAAGGCCAATCGGCCTTCAGCCATCGAGTATATACATACCTCACACGAAGCCTGGTCTCCGCCTAGTACCTCTCCGGAATTCAGGCATAAGTTTGTGGATGTACCTACGTTTCACGAAGCCTCTTTGGAATGGAAACTCAAACCCTCAACCTTGAGAAGAATCCTACGACCTCCTTCGCTTTCTCTTTTACAAACCGCTGTAGTTAAAACTTTGGTAAGTAAAGTATCGCATTTACAAGAAATAAACGACTTGAAATAACGACGAACACTCAAAAAATTCAACGCTCTCCCAAAAGGTCGAACCATTCTAGAAAATCTTTTCAATAGACGTTGTTGAATGCGATAAGCACGTAGGGGATGTGATATTACCAGTTTGCGTCCCTTCGAGAAGGAAAGTGTACCTACGTGCTTTTCACAAATCGAGCTGAACGAAGAGGAGCGAGTGCGTACGGCGTGTGTCACTATGAAATTCTACCGTGTTGCCACGCACACAGATATATATCGCAGCTATTAACAGAAGGTCTACAACAGCGCTTTATTAAATTCGTATGCAGCGCGAGCCGCTAGCGAGTGTCTGTATGGTTGAGGCAGTCACGCTACAATCCTATTTGCATGTTCCATGCTCTGTTCATGAGCCAGCGAAAGCTCTCACCGCTCAGCGTCCAACAACATCCTTCAACTAAAATAAACGAAAGACAAAACACTTGTCGGGATGATAAATCGCAGAATCTCAGCGGAGGACAAAAGCAAACAATTTGTCTTTGATTACTTTTAGACTGCTGTTTGTGTGTCGCTATATAAAGCTCATCACCAACCAGCACTCCTATGTCATAAGCCGTATTATTACACATAATTGTATCTGAACACCGCGAGTAAACGAAATTGTGCCTATAAACAGCGTATATTTGCTTATCCGTCTCCCATTCGGATTTATCAAGAGATATTACTTTCATACTTGACCGGGTTTTTTGAAACACTTCACATAAAACGGATTCGTTGCGGTATGAAAAAGTGATCGCATTCCGCCCAAAGGCATTCTGTTTTTTATTACATACTTGCATAATACTTTTCGGTAATGTTATAGCTGTTCTTGTCTAAAATAAATTTATTTTGGTTCATCATCATCATTAGCCATTTGATGCCCACTGCAGGACATATCTCCTTCATGGTTTTCCAAGCTTCCCGGCTTTGTGCCGCCCGCGTCGTCAGACCATCGGGTGTGGGGCCTGCCCACGCTGCGTCGTACGGTCCGAGGTCACCAGGTCAGAACTGGCAGAACTTTAGGTTAATTAAGTACGTATATTCTTAGCAACAAGCTGCCAAGCGTGGCGATTATGGCAAAGCCTCATAACCATGAGGTTATGAAAACCACGAAGAAGGCCTATATCCTGCAGTAGGCGTCAAATGGCTGATGATGATGATGATGATTCTTAGCACCATAGAAGGACCTTGGCTCAACCATAGGCCAAAAAGGAATCAACTAAGTTAAAATTAGTTGCTTTTCGGTAGAGATACAATTTAATAATCACAAAACGGGCCTATACGCTATGCGCTATGCGCTGACGTTTGCAATGGAGAACTTGCACAAAAAAATGTTGCAATATCATCGGCGAGGCCATGTTAAGATAAATAACCGTGCTTAATCTTTTTCTCTACGACTAATACTTTTCATAATGTGACCTATCGAAAAGTCATTCTAGTCACGTGGTACAAAAATGCGCCATACAAATCGGACTCAAACTATGAGGTCACAACTTTCACATTTGACGACCTCGTGGCGCAGCGGTAGTCCATCTGCATACCATGCGAGAGGTCCCGGGTTCGAATCCCGGCTGGGGACAAAAAAAAACCCAGGTCTTGGATGTTTACATGTTTGTGATGTCGTTGTTTCTGGTTCCCACGACACAGGGTATCCTAGTGTGGGGCCAGAAGCAATGTATGTGCCTATATGTAAATGTTTATGTTTATGTTTACGTAACACCGTATAATGTATGAAGCGTTTATCAATATTAGAATAATCTACTAAAATAATGTTTTTATGCATCTACACCCTGTTTAGAAAACGTTTAGAATTCAATGAGAAAACGAAATGTAATATTTTATAAATTTATTAAAGCATTGCCACTTCAATCTAGTTTGACGCAAGTTCCCCATTAGTATGGAAGTTTACACATATACGATCGGAATCTTTCATGAGTTGGTGCGAGTATTACAGGAGATGTAATGAATAGCATTCCATATTACTAAGATATACATTTCAAAAGAGACTTAAGTAATTTCTTCTGTTTAAAACATATTTTTACATAGAAGATAATATAAGAATATTCTTTATTGTATACCGGAAAAATGTTACAGAAACAGCAATGACAAAAAAAAGATACAATAGGCGGCCTTATTGCTAATAGCAATTTCTTCTAGGCAACCTCATATTGGAGAATTTGCCGAAAGAGAAATAGATGCGAGTAGTCGGTGCAAATGCGAATATTAATAGATATACATATAATTAATAATAATAATAAACTTAAATAGGTATATCATACTTGAATACTATATATAATCACATGTAATACCTTTAGAAAAACGCTGGTACATAGAACTTGCTCTTTCTCAAAAGATCAACTTATATTTTGTCTAACCAAAAAGTATATTAACAGGCTAGTTCCGAGAAATTGTCCAGATTATATAGGGCATTTAGAAAGAAAAGCGCCGCCTGATAGCCAATTAAAGGACACGATTTTCTGTTCCCCGCTCGTTTAAAAAAAGTTCTTTGTTGGATTCGAAATACAAATCCGGTTCGTAGTGGAAATAACGAAGTGCGTATAATCAGCGACGTCAGGAAGTATACCATTTTGTTGTCAATACTCGCACTTATGATGTATGTACTAAGATCTACGATGACCCTGGTCCAGTAACTTTGTCGCCTGAAAGTATGGAGTAGTATGCGTCAAATCCGGTAGTTATGATTTTTTGCAGACTTGTTTATGATGTTGGCCTAATGAATAATCCAAGTTTGTGACCTCGAGCGCCGAACGCAACTTTGTCAAAAATCGTAAAAACTGCGAAATAATCGGTTCTTTTTCAAATTTTGGCGATTATAACCCTAAAAGATTAGTTTTTGGAAAACTTTTTTAGGATGTTTTTAAAGAAGACTAAATTTGCTACAATATGATACTAGAATTGTCTCTGTAGACTCAATAGTTTTCGAGATTAAGCCTTTCAAAGTTTTTAAATTTTTCGAACTTCGCAATTTTTGCAATATTTTAGACGTCACTCGAACAACTCTAGCGGGATGAAGTTGCAATTAACTCCGACGGAGTGTGCTAGTATTGCTCGTGTGAAGTCTCTCCTGGAGGTGGATATCTACGTCACAAGGCCTCAACCCAAAAGTGATGACCAGAGATGCAGCCCCACAACACCTCTTGCGGATGATTTCTTGCGGCTGCACGAAGGGTTGTAGGAACGCGTGCAGCTGCAGGAAGGCAGGATTAAAATGCTCATTAGTCTGCAGGCACTGCAGCGGGGCCTCTTGTGACAATATACCTGATGTTGCAGTAGTAGATATCCCAGAAGGCGACGATCTGTCCGATGTCGAAATGGAGGATGACTTGTGGGCACAAGACGTCGACAATTCATCACCATCCCCTGATGGGGATATGCCATCCCAATACGTCGATCCAGATACGGACGAACCTCAACCGGGACCTTCCAAGAGGGCTAAATTAATTTAATTTTTAGATTTTGAATATTACTCAATTTCCTAACAAATAAATTTATTAACTTTTGTAGTACCTATCTTTTTTACTTCATTATTCGTAGCTTAGCTTAAACATCATCGTTCACACTTCTCATTTTCTTTTTTAACATCTGATCATAAAAGTACAGGGCTTCGATAGTATAATCAGGGTCAAAATTCATTCAAAACGACAGAATCGCAAAAAATTGCGAAATTCGAAAAAATGATAAACTTTGGAAAGCTTAATCTCAGAAACTATTGGGTCTACAGAGGTAGTTCTAGTATAATATTGTAGCAAATTTAGTCTACTTTAAAAACAACTTAAGAAAGTTTTTTCAAAAACTAGTCCTTTAGGGTTATAATCGCCAAAATTTAAAAAAAAAACGATTATTTCGCAGTTTTTACGATTTTTGACAAAGTTGCGTTCGGCGCTCGAGGTCACAAACTTGGATTATTCATTGAGCCAACATCATAAACAAGTCTGCAAAAAATCATAACTACCAGATTTGACGCATAGGTACTATAATGTACAAAGTTACTGGACTATAAGTCGCTTGCTACAAAGCCATGTGCTTGAATAAGCTGGCACCTACAAGATTCACGTCTGAGCAATTACAAGAGAATAGAAAGCTCAGTACGCAATTCCTTCTGCCGCTCTACATGAATGAAATAGGAAATAAATTATTTGATTTGAAAAAGGGAATATTTTCTGTTAAAGACTTTCTTCCATAGTTGTTCTAACTTTACGGTTTCACTAGATAACTTTAATAAGAGCAACGCTTGAGTACCTAGAGATTAACCAATTTAATCTTTCTAAAATCTTATCTTAACCAAATACTTTATGCTATGTGAAATAGATAGATAGATAGATAACTCTTTATCTATTAATTATGTATCCACTTACACCAGTAATTTACAGAGATAATGTACTTAATCTCTAGTTCTTAATAGTATACAATCGGCAGACGTATAGCTCTTATTTACTAGATTAATAAGTTCAAGTAAGTCGCTGCCATCGGAAACTGTTTAAGGGGCGCAGTACTTACACCAGTTCGTAACGTTAGAAAACAAAAAAAACAAGAAAAACAGTTTTCTCATAAAACAAGAAAATACCCACCCTCTCATTTGTCCACTAGTAACTGTCGCTTATATGAAATAGGGCCTAATGGTGGATGTAATATTTTTGATATTAGGATGCTGGGTATCACAATATTGTACGCTCATTCTGGTCGAGATCACGAGATAGGTAAAGCCATTTCTCGTCGAATACTAATCTGTTTTAACACGGTGAAGCCTTGAAGAATACTTCAATTGTAATCGCCTGAAGCTAGTTCTCATAAATACCTTGGATAAACGAAACATGTAAGTACCGATCACATAAGTACGAATATCTAAACGTCGTTTCTGTCACGTGCTAGAACTAATAGATTTATGTGCCATGCACGTAAGAATACTTTCCTTTCCATTTATCTTCTTCTCTTTCAGATCGTATCATTTTGCTTACTACTATTCAGCTCGATAAAACCTATTATAGGAATTTTCGCAGTTTTAAGCGATCGTTCATTTAGTTTCATCGACATATTGTTAACTCCATGGTGTGTGTGACACCGTGGCATCCAAGAAGGTCACTATAATCTGTGCCATCGGCGAAGGTGCAGTTAATCTGTGGTGTTCGGTTTTGGCGGGAAGACATTGACCTTTTGGGGGGCTTTTTTGAAACAAGTTTGTAGAGGAGAATAAAAGTCTTAATTTGAGCTCTATTTGTTTTGTCCTTGTTAATATTCAGAAGTGACATAAGTTCCTACGCCAAATGAAACGTTTCTTAAGTAATCGCACCAGCCCATATGGCCGGGCAACAAAGCAGGCTCGCTTGTCAGCCACACCTACTACAAGCGCCGGCTCCTTACGCGTGGACTTTCTTCCGGACATGTCGCCGTGCCATCAGGCTGAAGCTGATTCTGATGAGGACATTCCACCGAACGTAATGCTGGAACAGTTAATGACACAAAAATTGGAGAGGATGGTAGAACGATGTTTGATGAACCAATCAAGACCTCGGGCCATTTCAGGTGAGAAAATTGTTATCCCGTTCGATCCCGATGATAGTGAGGGGAATGTAAAAAATTGGCTGGCTAAAATTGATCAGTTAGGCCTAGTCCATAAATGGGATGACTACTCAAAAATATTGATTATGCAAACCAGACTGGCAGGACAAGCGCAACTGTGGTTCAGTAGACTTGAAGAATACAATTATACATGGGATCAGTGGAAATCTCTGCTTATTAATGCTTTCCCACGAAAGTTCGAGTATGCAGATCTACTTGAGCAGTTTGTTTCTAGAAAGAAAGTTCATACAGAAACAGTAACCCATTATTATCATGATAAACTTGCCATGTGTCGACGACTACGGTTGGATGACAATGCATCATTATCCTGTATCATCAAGGGGTTGCCAGCTGATTTACAGAATAATGCAAAAGCTTATAAGTGTGACACACCAGAGGAGTTCTATTCTGGATATTTGTCAGCTTTTGAAAGTTACAGCCATAAGCAAGAAGTAAAAAAAACTGAGTATACACCCACTATTTATCGTAACATTGAAAGGAAAAGGTTCCCCGACAATAATAACCGTAATGCTGTACCCGCAATACCTACACCAATCAACAGTGCGCGCAAGCTCAACTGTTTCAGGTGCAACTCCTTGGATCATATAGTTAAGGACTGTCCAGTAGCTGACAAACGAATTTGTAAATTCTGCTCAGAAGGAGGTCATGTTATAACAAAATGTCCTAAACTTGACATGATGAAGAAAGATAAGGCTGAGACAGCCACAATAAATGTTATACAAGACACGAATGAGATTTATAAAAAACTTGTACAGGTAGGTGGCCAGAATTGTGATGCCTACTTAGACACAGGAGCTCTGGTGAATGTGGTGACCCTTTCCATGGCAAATTCACTGAAATGTATGATAAATGAAAGTACTACATTATTGAAGGGCTTCACAGGCAGCACTGTGCCAGCTATGGGTGAAATAAATATTTCCTTGGTTGTGGATGGACTACCATTTGATACAAAAGCTACAGTTACTCACCTGAAACTACCAGCTGATGCTGATATATTAATTGGGCAACCTGTGATCAATGCCAAAGGCATTTCATTAGTCACCACTCAATCGTCAGCCAAGCTTGTAAGGGTGACCAAGGAAGATAGTTATAAGATAACCACCTGTGCTGAAGTCTGTGTCCCTCCAGGAAAGTCAATATGTGTGGAAGTAAATGTGATTGGAAACCCTAAAGAAAATCATGTATGCACTGCCCCACGGATTTACAACATGAAGCATGAGTTTTATGCTATACCTGCAACATTGCTAAATGGATCGAAGGGGTATGTTCGTGTGTACAACTTAGGAAGCAGTGAAGTTGTATGGCGTGAGGCCACGCTGATCACGCGTGCCACTCCTTGCGAGGAAGTTCCCAGTAATGAGACAGAGATGACCAAAGAATCTACTATGGAGAGCAATGTTCTTCAAAAGCCTGAGACCAACAATTTATTGGTATGTGGCAAATTCATGTAATTTAATCTGTCTGATAATATTCTGTCTGTCTGATTCTGTTCTGTCCGATTACTTTCAGTATGTCTGAAAATTTCTGTCTGTCCAACTAACCTTTTCTGACTAGATACCTGATCATTTCTGTCTGTCTGATATTCCATATATTTCTGATGCAGCGAGTTATAGGGTGGGAACAAAGCTTTTAAATAATACCATAGCTTACAAGTAACCCTCTAATAAGTATCACACACGTACGGCAGATCTTTACAATATTATACGATAACGGTGTCTTTATATAATTATTCTAACACTTTTCATTTCCTGTAGTGTTCACATCCTGAGTAACGTTCTTGTAAATAACGTGTTGAAATGACAGCAAAACCGAGTGGGAGTTCGATGTTTTCCCTGGATTAAATAACTTAATAAATTTTACATTGTAACATCTCAATTCAATTCACCAACGTGATAAAAACATAAGATTTAGTTTTTCTTTGCAAGTTAACATTAACAGACTATAGATAGATTTCTTGATGTTTTGACATTTGATTAGATTAGACTGCGTTCAAGAAAACGTAAAAGGGGGTTATTCTCGACTCTCAATTCCTAAAATGCCCCAAAGGAACGATTTCACCCGACTCATGTATATTTTCACTAATTCTGCAGGGATCAGCTAATAAATATGTAAAAGCTAGTGAAGTGAACCATTTGGGAGAAATGGTTCCCGAACGTACACTATCCTGGCTAAAGGACCGCAAAATTGCCGATACTCAACTATCCAGTCTCGAAGTAGGCGAATTGTCGGCACAAGATCAGTGCCGATTATTTGAACTTTTATTATCTTATGAAGACTGTTTCGCCAAGAATACTAAAGATATAGGGAAGACAGATTTAGCTGAAATGAATATTGAGCTCACAACTACCACACCAGTGTTTCATAGACCTTATAGACTGGCTCAAAAAGATTTAGATACAGTGAGAGATAAAGTGAAGGACTTACTTGACGCCGGAATTGTAAAGGAATCGCAATCTAACTACGCGTCACCAGTTGTATTAGTGAAGAAAAAGAATGGCGACACTAGACTCTGTGTAGACTACCGTGCTTTAAACGCAGTGACAATTAAGGATCGTTTTCCTTTACCACACATTGACGATCAACTAAGTAAACTAGCTGGAAAGTATTTTTTCTCGAGTTTAGATTTAGCCCAAGGATACCATCAGATACCGATGGCCAGAGACTCCATGAAGTATACTGCTTTCATTACACCGGATGGTCAATGGGAATATACGCGGATCCCATTTGGATTAGCTAATGCGCCGGCTGTCTTCCAACGCGCGATTTATAGATTGCTTGGAGCATTAAGATACGAGGAGGTACTCACTTTCATGGATGACCTTCTTTTGCCTTCAGTCGATGTTGAAGGTGGTCTAGTTTTGCTAGAAAAGGTGCTGAAACTTCTGAGAGAGAAAAATTTAAAACTTAACATTGACAAATGTACATTCCTAAAAACGGAGATAGAATACCTCGGACATATTGTAACACCAGATGGTATAAGACCGGGTTCCAAAAAGTTGAACGCTGTGGAAAACTTCCCTACTCCTTGCAACGTACATCAGGTACGTCAGTTCATCGGTCTGTGTTCATATTTTAGAAAATTCATCTTCAACTTTGCGATGATAGCTAGGCCTCTAACAGAGCTGACGAAGAAGACTGTTGCCTGGGTGTGGGGAGATCGTCAAGCGGAGGCGTTCGGAAAATTAAAAACGCTACTTGTGAGCAAACCTGTATTGGCTCTATATAATAGGGAAAATGAAACGGAAATACATACAGACGCCTGCAAAGCAGGTATCGCCGGAATATTGATGCAGAAACAATTGAACGGAGACTTAAAGCCAGTAATGTATTTCAGCAGAGTCACCAGCAAGGAGGAAATGGTTTATCACAGTTACGAGTTAGAGACTCTTGCAGTGGTAGAGTCGCTAAAGCGATTCCAAATTTATATCACTGGAATTCACGTGAAGGTTGTGACCGATTGTTCTGCAGTAAGGAGCACTCTGACAAAACGGGATATTATTCCACGTATTGCTCGCTGGTGGCTGCAGATTCAAGATTTCGATATAGAAGTCATGTATCGACCAGGAACGCACATGCGGCATGTTGATGCATTGAGCCGGAATCCAGTTTCCGCTATACTAGGCGTTGATAACATTGACGATTGGTTTTTGGCAGCACAGTTACAAGATGATCAGATACAATCTATTTACAACCAACTGCGGAGTGATGAGCCAAGTGCCGACGTAAAGGCCAACTATTGCATTAGAAACGGACGAGTATTCCGAAAAACACTGACTGGAGAACGACTTCTCGTCCCTAAACAGGCTCGTTGGCGCATTGTGAAAATGCACCATGACGATATTGGCCATGTGGGGTTGACACGTTGTGACGAGGTTATCAAAGCAGATTATTGGTTTCCGCGTATGACACGTTTCATAAAGAAATACGTTACCGCTTGTCTTGACTGCTTGTATAAGAAAGGTAATTACGGAAAAGCCGTCGGCAAAATATATCCAATAACGAAACCTGACCAGCCCATGCACACAGTACATATTGATCACATGGGCCCTTTCCCTAAATCTACTAAGGGTAACCAGTATGTTCTGGTAATTATAGATTCCTTCACCAAGTTTGTGTCTGTTAAATTAGTCAAAACGTTAAGATCCACTGAAACTGTTGCCGCTTTACGTGAACTCTTCGCCATATTGGGTTACCCAGATCGCATTATATCTGATCGCGGTACTTCCTTCACAAGCCGATATTTCAAAGATTTTTGTATCAGCCACAAAATTCATCATACCTTGAACGCTATCGCAGCACCACGCGCCAACGGTCAGGTTGAAAGAACAAACCGTACACTATTGGATGCTATACGGACCAGTACCCAAGAACCCAGTTCTTGGGATAAGTCTGTACCTGAGATAACTATGGGTATAAATCATACCCCACAGGACAGCACTAAGTGCAGCCCTTATGAGCTCATGTTTGCGCACAAGAAGAATCTTATACCTGATCTGCAAGGAAGAAGCGAAGTGCCTGATATAAGAGAACGACGTCAGGAGGCTAGTAAAAATTTAAAGAAGAAACAAGAATATATGTCAAAGAAGTACAATGCTAGTCGGAAAGATGCTAGAATATATAATATTGGAGATATTGTGGTGTGGAACAACGCTTATACTAACTCTGAGACGGGCATTAATAAAAAGATAGATAAAGTGTATGCAGGGCCTTATAAAGTGGCAAAGGTACTAAAGAATGACCGTTACCAAATCCGCAGCATAAAAGGGATGAAGGGATACAAAAGCTTCATTGCAATTGTGCCAGCCGATTCACTGCGCCTATACAAAAGTTCTGTCAGCTATGATTCTGATTCTGGAAGTGACGGGGAAATAATTGACCGACAAGATCTAATTGATCTCCTAGAGAGCTAAATTAAGTAAGTTGTAGCTGGTTCCGAATTGTTGTCTGTAAACGTTATACCGATTTTTCCGTATTAATGCGTTTCTGTTGTGTCGGGTTAAGTCTGTTCAGATATAATATTTTTTGTAGACAGGATTCTCAACTAATATATATTTGTGAATACCCATGGGTATTCACTTTTCAGGATGGCCGATGTTAACTCCATGGTGTGTGTGACACCGTGGCATCCAAGAAGGTCACTATAATCTGTGCCATCGGCGAAGGTGCAGTTAATCTGTGGTGTTCGGTTTTGGCGGGAAGACATTGACCTTTTGGGGGGCTTTTTTGAAACAAGTTTGTAGAGGAGAATAAAAGTCTTAATTTGAGCTCTATTTGTTTTGTCCTTGTTAATAATATACGAGTATGACGCCTAAAGGATGAAACACACCATCGCGGTGGCGGTGGCGGTCCATACGTACATCCGTATAAATACTACTGCAGAAAATGACGTATGTATGGACCGCCACCGTCATCGCGTTGGTGTGTCATCCTTGACTTGATTTGACTATGAGACTGTGACACATCATCCAGCTGGCCCAAAATATTCCATCAATAAAATCTGCAAAACTTCACGAAGCTTACTGAGAAGCGCACTTGTTCTACAAGGTGACATCAGCGTAATACATGCCTATGCAGCTAAAGGGTGCCGTTATTTTTCACGACGAGTACTTTACTACTTCCTCTGCCTTTAGACTCGCTAGATAAGATTGTAACCAACAACGTAAAACGATAAAATACACATAGTAAGTTCTTATTTCTCAACATAGGTACTGTTTACAGCTGTGTGTTGGTTGTGTAACTATCGCTGTTAGATTTTATTCGCGATTCCACAACCTGGGAAGAATAATTATTTATTTTTATTTCTATTCGGTTGATTTTACTTAATTAGATTTATTAAGTGTCTTAATTAGCAATTAACTAAATTCTTCATTCACGACTCAATGTAATGACATTTAAGCAGTGGTGCAAGTCAAGAATGTCATTTGTTAGGTACTTATTAAGAGATTGCACTTTTTTTTATTCAGTAGGTAGTAGGTAAATTTTACCAGTTATGTATGATACATATTATATACCCACCCTCAGCATGCGTTATACTCGTTCATTTGTACGGACCATGTTTACTCGTCTATGCTCACCGTAATCATGATGGTTTCCAAACTGGTCCATTACTCCAATGATTAGTAAAAGTCCGCAGTATTGATTGCATCGTCGGACAATCGCGGCCACTTAACTGTTGATTGATGCTGATTTTGTTTGGCTGTTACATATTCGATTTGGTTGCGAAATGGCAGCGACTCTTTTGCGGGTACATACAGGCCAAACAAAATCTTTGTACCTGATGGTGAAAGTACCTACCTACAATGATTCACCGTAGACGTCAAATGTTTTCATTTTCGAAATCTGGTAGGACTCTTCCCACAAAAATTGAAGTAAGTGATTCCGAAATTAAGTTAATTAATCTTTTCATATTGGAAATATCCCACCTTTTCTTCTGCAAGAGTTAGAAGTGTTATATTTTATGAATTTTTTAATTTACTAAGTTTCAGCTCTAATCGTGCTAAGCCATAAAACATATTCTTCTATCTTTCTCATAAAATAACTTTTTATAAGTATTTTTCTGTACGTTGAATTTAAACCGCTTCAGGATCTCAGAACTCTATCAAACGTTCGGGTGGAATCGCGGTCGTTGTGCCTTTCACCAAACAACTTCTTCGCAAACTTTGCGATCGCAATAGCTATTAAATTCTTGTAGATAAAAATAATTGCAAGACATTCAGCGTTGTAGAGACAAAAGTCCTTTAAAAAAAGCTCGTTTTTAGCTCGTCGATGTACGAAAAAGTAGACTTTCCGTTTTCATCTTTTCTTAGAGACGAAGAAAGTGCAAATGGACAAGCATTCTATGCATCATAAATTAACCAATCTGCGTAACGTAAGTTACAGTGCATTAATCCTCTGCCTTTACATGCCCCAAAATTATTTGGGGGCAGGTGCCTCGAGGCAATCCTCTCAAAAAAATTAATTTGCTCTCTCAGGCCCTGGTAGCTCGACGCAATTTAACTACGCGGTTAACTTATGCGATTCCGCAGGTAACCGCGGAATCGACCGAGAGACATTTGCGTTTCGGTCAAAACATGAAACCCTATCTTTATTGGGGGCACTAACAAGAGATGTTTCGTTGACGAAACTGCGTTTTTTAACGTCAACTAGTTACAAAAAAAACTAGTTAACGTTGCAACTGTTTCCATAGAGACGAGAGGGTACGGAGTCCCTAACAACGTTACCTTTTTAGGGTTCCGTGCCTCAAAAGGTAAAACTGAACCCTTATAGGATCACTTTGTTGTCCGTCAGTCCGTCCGTCCGTCCGTCCGTCCGTCCGTCTGTCTATCAATACCCTTTATCTCGGTTAGATTTTTACAACGGAATGATATCGCTGTACTTACATGATTATATTCTTTTTGTTGCACTAATCCGTGCTGAGGACAATTTTAAAAAACCTATTTAGAGGCTAAAAATTCCACCCATACCGAGACTTGAACCCGCGACCTCTGTCTAACCGTGCCAGCGCTCTCCCAACTGAGCTAATGGGCAAGTGCAGGCATCGGCGAAATTTCGAACCTCTTTACAAACTTCTTTGTATTACGTACCATATAGTAATTCAGGTCTACAGTCCCTTGAAGAAATGAAATGACGGAATGAATGTAAAAAATTAAAATTCTACGTTAACATAAAAAAAAGTCACGGCCTCAAAAAACTTATATTTCAAAACCCACAAGGGAATCAAAATTTATGGGGTTGAGTAAGTAACCTCGTCGTATACTACAACTAAAGAAGAAAATCAGAAACTATACATTTTTAATTGATTCAGGATTCAGGAAAAGCTCGGAAAAACTGCGAGACTCGATTCCTGAACTATTTATAATATTAAGATAAGAATATTCTTTATTGCACACAAGAAGCGAGACATAAAATATGAAAGTTACAATGAAAAAGTACAATGGGCGGCCTTATTGCTAACAGCAATTTCTTCCAGACAACCTTGTGACGGATTTTTCGTTTTTTTTCTGTTGTTTCATTTGATGAGTGACGCGTTGAGCGCGATGCATTGACTTTACGACTCTTTTATTATCTTATCTTATTATACTTTAATGCACACGAAAAACAGTACAGGAAATATGACAATACGAAATTACATGTACAAAGGCGAGCTTATCTCTGTGAGAGATAAGCTCGCCTTTCTGAGTTAAGGCAAAAACGGTTTATTCGTTAACGGAGAAAAGGCAGCTTTTTATACTAGTTCGTTGAACCAATGTCCGCTTCTAAAAGACAGACACCGGCTCTTTTGAATCGTGACCACATAATGCTGATATTCTTACTGACACTTACACCAGTTAGAAGCACACCAGTCTTTGTTATCGGGGTTAAAATGTATGATAAATTGATAATATCAAAGATACAACTTAAATTTATTATATTTATTTATCTATCTTAAAGAATATTGTATCTATCTACCTTCTCGGCATTATATTTTGTGACTGGATAAATCGCTGCATGACACAAGGTTGAGCGTCGCGCTGCACTGGTCCTTTGTGTGCTTACAAATTACACTAACATAATAGCCGGTTGCATCTAGAGAGTTAAAGCGACGAGATGATGGGGTGGATAATACGTTAAGAAATTATACGGCTAAGTTAAAATTTTTAGATGAAAACTGGTTGAAAGCAAAAGAAAGTAATCTGCTAAAACTGAATTCATTATGAATTCTGAAAGAGGTCCGCCTAATGCGACAGACACCAATAAATAACTACGTGCGGTTAGTGACAATATTATTTAAGTGTTTCCACTATCACTTCGGCTTTTTATAAATACATGATTTGATTCCCAAATTCATTGAATAAAATATAAGCCCGGTACAGGAGGAGCAAAGCCGACTCGTCCTAAAGGTCTAGAGGTTTTATCCATACATTTACTTTTACTGATTAAAGCAAAGAAAAAATATATCGCAACTCATTAAACTGTTATTGAATCTAGTTATGCATGGCTATTTCTAAATTGAGCAATTCCTGAAACATCCCTATTAGAGGCCGTGTTTTACAACAACTTTTATTCTATGAGTTTTTTCTTAGATATATTTTTCTACTAGCTAACCCCGCAAACAGGGTTGTTTTGCAACATTAATTAGCCTGCAACCTATTCTCAGACCTAACAAATAAATATACACAAAAAAATTCATAAAAATCGGTCAATCGGTTTCGGAGGAGTTGACAGTTGAGTTGAGTTGAGTGGACAATGACACGAGATTTGTATATAATATATCAGATATATCAGGGTGTACACTATTTTATAAAATTTGCACTGCATGCGCTCTACTAATGTCGCAGCCTTCAGTAAATTATTGTCTCACATAGACGAAGGACCATTCTATTGAACATGATTGATATTATGATTTTAACATGTTTTAATCACTATTTATCAAATAGAGCCAATCACGTACAAAAATGACGTAGAATATTATTTGAATATTGCTCTCTTTGAAATACAGTAGGTTTTAACTACATAGTTGTAAACTAATGCAATGCATAATTTACGACTTATTCTCGTCACCTTAAAAGCGATCACGCGATGGGGGTTTTGAAAACTTTGTTTTTTCCCCTTTTGTTAGAAAATCTTAATTGTGCTTCTATACCAAAGCAACGGTTTTCAAGTTTCGCTTTATTTTAATAACATACTGCCAGTCCTCGCTGCCCAAAAGCTTTGTTTCAGGAATTTCAAGGATTTTCAGGAGTTTCAGAAAGAACTCGGGCCGTTCTTTTGTCTAAAAACCCGCGTCTTTGCTAAAAACGTTCCATGGAACTAACCTGTCTGTTACATAAGAAAAAAACCCCGTTGTTGCTGAGGACGGTCACAAAATATACCTAATTTATTTCTAGTTACGCAATCCCACATCTGTGTATCTCGCCTGTAGAGAAGCAACTCGAAGAAATATTCAACAGAAGCTTCAAAACATTCCTGTTACCTCGGAGCACTCAATCACTATGAAACGATTGTGCAGTTTAACCTTAGTCATACTGGTTATATAAATAAAGAAGTTCAAGTGGATCTGTGTTACCTGAGTAAAAAAGTTAAAATTAAATTATTACGCCATATTGAAGAAAAGGTTACTTTTGATAAGCTAATTTCTTGTACCGCCTGCGAATGTTTGGCACTTAATGCTCATAGCATTAAGTCCGCCGCAATACGCTTGCATTTATTACTTGTGCTAAACGTTTTAATAATTAAATTCCATGGTACTACCATGGTAACGGAATAAGAATAAAATTGCGTTGATATAAACTCCAATAAGTAAATGTTCAATTTTGCGAGCGAGACAGCTTGCCCGACGTAACACCAGCCTTAAATCAACAATCAAATAACATCCATAAAAAATATATAATTCTAATGAAGAATGGAGAACTTGCACAAAAAAATATTATAGTCTCATTAGGTCATGCAAAAAAATTCTCTACGACTTTTTATAATTATAACACGTCAAAAAGTAATTGCAGTTACGTAGTACAAAAACATGCCACACAAATCGGGCACAAACTATGACGTCACAAGGTCCTAGCAACGCCTTAAATGTATAAAGCGTTTATCAATATTCGTGTTATCTCCTTAAATAATGTTTTTATGCATTCGATGAAAAATTTAAATCGAATTAGTTCTTATGATTAGAGGTACTTGATTATTCGCATTTTTGAGACCTGTGACACCCCCAACAAAATAATTTCTTTTCTCAGGATTTCTGTGATATACGTAAAATAATGTCATTCCAATCTAAGTTAGAGGCAAGTTTCCCATTGTGTGATTAGCACAGTAGGGAATGTCCTTCTGGCATCTCTGTCCAGTGGCAACTAGTAGCGGCTTGCGGTGTGACTGCGGGCTTCCCTGTGGAATCCACCCTTTTTACCCGACTAAGCAAAGTCAAAAGGACGTGTATGATTTTAGCAGTCTATGTAGGTATGGTATGTAGACAGGGTAGGGTTACCACAAAAAAACACAATTCCTTAAGTACAATAAGATAGAGGTAGTTACGGGTTACATTTAACGGGTCCAATCACGATTAGACCTGTTAGATACATGTATAACTATCATCATCATCACCATTCAGCCACAAGAAGTCCACTGCTGAACATAGGCCTCCTCCATGGATTTCCAAAAAGACCGGTTGAAAGCGGCTTCCATCCAGCGTCTTCCTGCCACTTGGATGAGGTCATCTGTCCATCTTGTGGCTGGTCGTCCTACGCTGCGCTTGCCGATATGTGATCTCCATTCGAGAACTTTTCGGCCCCATCGGCCATCAGTTCTGCGTGCTATGTGCCCCGCTCACTGCCACTTCAATTTACTAATCCGCTGGGCTACGTCGACGACTTTCGTTCGTCTACGGATCTCATCATTTCTGATTCGATCTCGTAGAGAAATTCCGAGCGTAGCCCTTTCCATAGCTCGTTGCGTGACCTTGAGCTTTCTCGGCCTCATAGGCCCATAGTGAGAGACCACGTTTCAGTGCCATAAGTCATCACTGGTGACACACACTGGTTGTATAATTTTGTCTTGAGCGATTGAGGTATATTAGACGAAAAGACTTTTCTAAGTTTCCCGAATGCTGCCCCGCCGAGTTGGATTCGACGATTGACCTCTTTCACGAAGTTAGACCGGCCTAGTTGGGCTGTATGTCCTAAGTAGACGTATTCGTCTACAACTTCAAGAGTCGAGTTCCCCAATGTTATTGGGGTGGGCACAACACGGGCGTTCGACATGACCTTCGTTTTGTCCATGTTCATCTTAAGGCCCACCCTTTGGGAAACTCGACTGAGGTCTTCAAGCATTATGCTGAGGTCTTCCATCGTTTCTGCCATGACTACTATATCGTCGGCAAATCAAAGGTGAGTGATGTACTCGCCATTGATACTATGTATGAGCATTAATATCAATGCTTTATACTTTCATCATCATCATAATTTAGCCACAAGAAGTCCACTGCTGGACATAGGCCTCCTCCATGGATTTCCAAAAAGACCGGTTGGAAGCGGCTTGCATACAGCGTCTTCCTGCCGATTCCTTTATACTTTATTGCACACAAAAAACAGTACAGGAAATATGACAATACGAAATTACATGTACAAAGGCGAGCTTATCTCTGTGAGAGATTTCTTCCAGCAAACTTCTTTACAGAAAAAAAACCTTTGAACCTTGCAAATCAAAGTTACTTCTATAAATTTGGCATTTTTTATTCAATGTATAATTTCGAAACATAACAGATTTAAAATCAGCGCCTCTGCAAATAGAATTATTCTTGAAACGATATTGTGTTCCATAGACTTACCGGAGGCTGCGACATTGATGATAATGATTTTATTTTTTTATACAAGGTATTTATTATTATTTATTTTTTTATACATGTGTTTGTATTTATGAACGTTTCAACGTCGCGGCTTAACTACCCACCGTCTTAGATTAACCACTCAATAGATTCATATCGGTGTGATACTTCTATGCCCACTTTATTTTGATGGATGGGGTATCAATCGATTCGTTATTATTATTTAATTTCTCGGTTGGGGGACGCCTTGTGTAGTCTACTATAATACCTAGGCAGATTCTGTAAAACAGCAATTATGCTGAGCCTCTGTCCTTCTCATCACACATCTATACTCATTGTAGGTACCTGTGTACCTATTTATATAAAAAAACTTTTGTATTTAAGCTTGAGTGATGAATAAAGTCCGATTTATTTATTTATTTTATTTATTTATTGTGGTCCGGGTGACATAGGCTTTCTAAACGGACAAAATAAATCAGAGACCTCCACCACCCTCCATTCTTCTGGATGTAATATCCGTCATATGACACAACCAAAAGTGCGGAATCTCAGATTTTATTTGCTTTCGTTTCAAGTGGGATGTCAAATAAAAGAGCAGAAAATTCAGAGTTCATAAATATAGTACAATATAAAATATACCAATCGATAAATAAACAATTATTCATGGCAGAAAGACGCTGGATGCAAGCCGCTTCCAACCGGTCTTTTTGAAAATCTATGGAGGAGGCCTATGTCCAGCAGTAGACTTCTTGTGGCTGAATGATGATGATGATTATTCAGCGTTAATTATTCTCTTGTAAGTCGCGCTATCTATTATCAGTTCTCTATGTCAATCTTGTCAAAATAACTTTTTTCTGTTGTCGGTTTATAGTTTTAAACTTTTGCTTATTCCTGATCCTAGCAGCGTGCCTTGCGTCCGTCTGCCGCATACCGCCCCGTACATTTAGGACCAACCTGCTTGCTAGCCTGGTTCTCGTTACAATAAAGGTAGGTTATTTATTATTACATACGCAGGCTTGAGACACAGGCGACTCTGAGGTATAAAAAGTTTGTAGTGTGTGATACTGCGACACTTTTTTCGTGTCGTGTTTGTAGTAGCTATTAGATGTATGTAACAGGACATAGCTGTACTTTCCCGATACGATATCCAAAAAAAATCAAAAATCGTTTATTAAAACGAAAGATAAATCTGCAATATAATTTGTATTATGTACTAACCAGAAAGGAGTATCTACTAAAAGTAATAAATCTCTGTTAAAAGTTATATTTAGCGTCAATCTTGATAATTCAATCAAATCCGGCCATCCCGCGGAAAATTAAACTTTTCTTACAGTTTATTCTATTATTATAAATGGTACTTCGCAACAACAAGACAAACAGGTGATGAACAAAGAGGTGGTGGGTGGTGAAAATGTTAAAAAGATATTTCGTTTTTTTATGATTATTATTTTATTTATTTGATCATTTGAATAATGGATGGCAACACGAAACTATTTACAGATGGCGCCACTGAGATTTGCCCCGACAATGTTTGTTTTGTTTTTTGTGTTCCTTATTTTTGGTTTTTTTCATGGAAATTCAACATAAAAACTTTATGAACGTCATGCTTTTAACTAAAAAGGGAAAGCCATAGTTTATCCAAAAAACTGAAAAAGCAAAGTTTTGTATACCGCGAATGGAATACAGACTGTAAGTTCATTTTTTTCCTAAACCTTATGATCCGAAATTAATGCCTCGTTGGACTAGCCGTTAAGGCGCTTACTACCAAGATAGAGGTCGTGGGTTCGATTCCCACTGAGGGCCGCCGTACATTTGTACAAATGGCCTCAGTCTGGGTGTATTTCCATGTTTGTGATGTGCTTGCCTGGTAACGATAGCACAGGGTATCCTAGTTTGGGACCAGGTTAAGTGATTGTGTTGTGTGGAAGTTATTATTATTAAATAATACATTATGCGGCAGACTAGTGGGTAGAACATTGGACTCGGAAGCGGGAGACCCAGGTTCGATTCCCAGTGCGGGCATGTACCTATGACTTTGTTTACTAAGTTATGTACATTTGTGAAGTTATAGTAGCAATACCACTCGCTAACGGTGAAGGAAAACATCGTGAGATGCAAATGCCTCAGCGCTTGAAATCGCCAATCCGCGATGGGCACGCGTGGTTATTAAGCCCATACTCTCTCTCTGAGAGAAGGCCTGTGCCCTACAGTAGGGCGTATATAGGCTGCTTATGATGAATACATTATGAGCATATCATCATGCTCCAGGACTACTACCTACTTGAAGGTTCCTATCACCAACAACTGAATTGTCCTATCAGAAGTATTGATATCTATTCTGATCTGCACAGTTCAACGCTATGGACTGTCTCTGAGATATTTTGAGATATGGGCTTAGGCCCAAGAATAAATGCGTGTAACTATGTATGATTATGATTTTAATAAATAAAACCGATGTTTACAAGTACCCCGGAACATTATTTTACTTCACTTACAATTGCAGCAATAATTGCTGGCTTTACATTTGCTACGTGGGTTGAATCATTGATCAATCAGGGTTTGCATTTCTCGTTTATATTTTTAATATTTTTACAGGTTTAACAGTCTAGGTACCTACCTAAAGACTGCCTCCATTTTTAACGAGTGCGAAAGATGCGGACCTGAAAACAAAGAAATATGTGTTTGGTATTTTTTTACTAGAATCATAACCTATAAATTTCTTGATAATCGATTTACTTCCTCCAAATGGTTGAGGAGCCACAGTTGTTCTATTGCAAAGTGAGCAGTAAATGCGTAGGCGCCGATTTTTTACACACATCTATAGGATTTAAAAAAATTACGAATATTGTGCTTTTCCCATATAAATAGTAAAGATTGTCTTTTTTCTTTCTAATCTGTAAGTAAAGAAAACGGGACATCCTCCATTTTAAATTTTTTGACAGTTGCCACCCCCCATTCATGCTTTATTTATTTTTTATTACCAAGCAGCCTGCACCCATAACACCTCTACGAAGATCAAATTAAAAGTTTTACAACCTCTTTCCGTTATTTCTGTCAACATCAAAATATATCTTAATCTGTGATGTATGTTTACTATTGAGCAAACAAAACTACATTAAAATGTAAGGTTTACTAAAAATAAATTACCCACCGGCAAAATGCAAAATGACAATATTCCATAAAGCCAGCGCTTGAAATCTGCGCAGCGGAGATTCTTGAAGAAACTACAAAGAAAACTTTGCCAACATCAAAGTGAAACCTATCCTGTTTCTTTCAAGACACCGACTTGCCACGGAATAATGCGAATATGATACCAAGAAATAGCAATTCAGTGCGCCACAAGTTACCGACAAAGTATAATGGACGACGAAAAGATCACAGATGTTTTAACTCAAGTATACTTGCCTTACTTTGGCCATTTTCTCATGGCCTTAGGTTATATGTTGGAACAATTGGGAGTGGTAGAACCTCCTTACCCAAGTGGGGTAATACTGATTGGTCATCTCTGCATTCTTGCCGACGTTCGCTCCCTTTCGCCAGACAAGCCAAGCAACCAGCTGATTAATATTATCCTGCTCATAAGCAACATTCTAGTTTTTACGTATGATTTTATCGTATCTCTACATTATGATATTCCTACGGTAGACGATCTTGATTACTACATACCATGACACTCAGGATTAAAAGTTGGAGTTTTGTTTGAACTGAAAAAATGAAGGATCCTGAAAAGCTGGGGAGTAGGTTTTTTTTAATAGTGTTTTTAAAGTGATGCTTAGAAACATATTGTAAAATTATATTTAATCAACCTGTTACAATTATATGCACTTGATTTCAACTAACTGAAATTGGCGTTGGAAGGCCTCTGCCCAGCTTTGGACGAATACGGACTGATTGATTGACTTATCGTTGATTACCTGCCCACCAAATTTTAGTCAATCGACACAAAGTACAAGTCCATGCTTGAAAAGCTAATGTTAAAGACGAATTTCAAACAATTAAACGAGAAACTGCGGTAAAATGTAAAGCAATAAATAAACTGTTAGCCAGTGACGAGCAATAATTAATGAACGCCTTTTAATTGGCCACTTGATAATGTTAGCACAAGGAAATTAAAACTCACCCGAAACCCTTGTTTAACTAAGCAGAAACGTGTTGACATTGACAAAGATGCGGTTCCTTTTTAGTAGAGACAATTCTGTCCCTAACATTGACTAAGAAACTGATGATAAAACGAATATTCTATAACTTGATAAGCAACAAGAGGTGCCCCACGATGTCTCACGTACTTGAAACTTTTGTTTTATAATGATTCGATATTGACACCATTTTTAAATCAAACTTTCTAGTGTAAATCGTACATCGACCAGAACTTCGCTGATATCGATCGATGTACCTACCTGTTGCACAACAACAGTACATCAAACTGCAAAACGATACAAGAGTCTTTGTCGAAGAAAATAATGAGTTTGCATTGCACCCTTTGGACTCAGTCCTTCCCGACGGGCGCGTGTCGATTATTAGACCGCTGAGTGTAAGCGTGGGTGCCAACAGTCACTCTCCGGTCTGCACCCACCTTCAGAAGAGGCGAAGTGCGTTCGAGCCACGAGTTGACAATCTCGCACAATTTCTAACAAGTGTCAAGGGCCCTCTACAAGGGCTCTCCAAGACGATGAGTCCGCACAATCGAGCTTTTATCGTAGCCACAGAGAGAGAATAATTATTAAAGAAGATTTTACACAAAAAATACCATGCGTATTCTTCTTCTTATTTCAATGTACGTAGAAGGATACAGGTACACAAAAGCGCTTTCCTTAAAGTTTTTTTTAAACTTAGCTTACTACTAATCTAAGGTACCAAGTTAGTTCAGATAGGAAGGTTAACTTTTGAAACGGTACTCAACAAACCGAATTAGTACCAATGAAAAGATTTACTGGGATCGGAAAATAGATATCCAGCACGGTCAGTTTCTCTGCGAATAAGTAATGAATTCCACCCCGAAGTATTCCAGAGCAATAAATTTAGTTCATTTAGGGACTAACCGAAAGGCCCACACAATGAACGAAAATATACCTAGATATTTTAAGAAATCTCTAGAGAGTTTAGTTAAGTCTGGATTAGTTCGTTTGTACACTTTCTCTTCAAATTCAATGATTCCTCTCTAAACGAAGTTACTTGAATAGTGGTGGATCCACCTTAAGTTATTGCATAAGAACAACTGACTCGGCTATTGCACGTCCATTTACAATAGAAAATTATGATATACCTAGTTATTGTGTCGTTTTCATATTCTTCTATTATTTAGGAGTTATACCAGTAAGATATCTAAAAGTCCTTTTTAGTCATATAATTCGTACAGACAACAGATTTAAGGCCATTGCTGCATAAAATTATATCATTCATACATGACATTCGATTCAATAAGTACTTATTTACTAAAACTTTCGTAAGCACTACACATTATTAACTTAATTCCAGAATCAGTTACTTGTATAGTTAAATAGTTAACCAGTCAGGCTCTTCCATAACAATGCAAGTAAGTGATTCCGGAATTAAGTTAATAATACTTATTTACTTTTTAAAATAATATTAGAACAGGTCAAATATTGCATACACAAATATTTTGTCAAAAATTAAAACGAATTTTGAATTAGAATGAAAAAGAAAATTGAAAAAAAAGTTAGAAATAATTTCAAAGAATACCTTTAAATTAGAAGTGCGTATACATGTAGGTATTGTAGAAGTATAATTTGGAGTCGGTGCCCAAAATATATGTTCTGATCATGACAGCTGTATTTTAAAATCGGTGTTTTTATAATTTTTATTAAAAAAAAAGGGGAGAAAACAATAAAGTCCCTTATAACCACAATTACCCTACTTAATTCTTTGCATTAAAATTTGAAGCTCTCAGTTTTCATCTCCGAAAGTCTTCACCGGAACATCACAAATTATCCTGGGACTGCTTTTACGCTATATTTAATTAAACATATGCACATTACTAAAGGATGGGCCCCATCAAGCCTTATTTACTGCTGTCCGTTGAAGAGTTCTGTTCTCTATCTCTGAAAGTATTCATCAGAGTGTCGCCAAATTAAAGTGGGATCAATGTGGCGTTATATCTTATTCGAACAAAAAAAAATTGTCGAAATCGGTTATATATATATATGGCTAAATGTACGCGTCGAATTGAGAACCTCTTCCTTTTTTGAAGTCGGTTTAAAAATAAACACAATCGATACATATTCGACCCAAAGGTGCCCATAACACTGGCAGCACAACCGCGCTGCACAACAAGAGATTTCCTTTGCATCAAACACTCCTGTTTACTTTTTTGCTTCCATCATACGGCACTACGTTTATCGCCCCATCCGACTACTTACAATGTATACGGAAAACTTTAACCCGTATTTCCTTATTTCAGTCCTCAGTAAGAGAACGTTTGGTCATCGTAAGTAAGGGTTAAAGTAGCCAAACTGTAAGAGGGATCAGTGACCATTATTTCTAATTTTCTCGCAGAATTGGAATTAAACTTTTTGAAAGCATGATGTAACTCAGAAACTATAATTAAGCTATAGGAGAATTAAACTTACATTCATTTTATTCTTTATTTTATTTTATAAAGGAGGAAAAACAGAATTAACAAAGAATACTTAAATACAGTAAATGACTTAGCTTATTACATTTTTTTAAATCCTATTTTTATTAAGACTTTGTCTCCATTCGCTCCAGCAACTTTTAATTTAATCCATAAAATCTCAATTAAAACCTACTCCAGGAGTCGAATTCCAATCAATTCAGTCGGCTAACCAGATAAAATCCGAGTGTTTCTGACTAGAGGCACAAAACAGGAAGGAAATTAGTTCACATTCTCTGACCAAAACCTCAGAAGCCTCTAAGCAACCGCTGATTGTATAGTACACCGCGTCGACCACCAACTACCATTGCATAGTTGTGTACAATACTTTGTCCCAAAATAAACATAATATGAATTATTAGCGTGGTGAATTAATGTCGCGTGCGGGCATGCAACAACTAATGAATATTGATGAAGAGAAAGAGATCTGTCAGGATCGTCGTAAGTGGCAGACCCTGGTCTCTGCCTACCCCTCCGAGATACAGGCTTATGTTATGTTTTGAATAAATTTAAACCCGTTACTATTACTTAGAACATGCACAAACAGCAAAGTTTTCGCCTTGTATTGTAATGTGAGTATAATAAAATAAAAATACCGAAGAAAAATCAAGCTGTAGCAAAAAGAAATTATGAAAAAAATTAGAGTAAATAACAAAATAAACCTTTCAAGCTTGTTAAGTTGTAAGTGACTTAATTTAAAAAAGGAGTATAATATAAAAAAAGGAGTATATATAATATAGTGTAGTGTTAATTTGTTTTTATTATATCTTTTTGCGCCGACTATACATTAGATAGCCTAGCTATTAAGACTAAAACGGTTTATATTAGTCTTCGCTTTTCAGTTACCTATTTTTAACACAATTTTTTTTTCTCCAAAACTATTTATATGCTTGACTTAAAAAGTTTATTTACTTCCAGTTTCTACGCTACATTGAATAAACATTTTGACTTTGACTTCGAATTACGCTTTTGCCCAAAAAAAATCCGTGTAAAGTTTTATTGTGTCTATGACTTTCGGGCTTTTCTCTACTCTAGAGCGTTCGGGGTGGCGCGGCGCAATCACAGCCATTCACGAGGAGAAAGCGCAATCATGCCTCCGGGTACGACTGACTGGTACACACTCGCAAATCATGCGAATATGGTCCTTCAAGCGATTAATTAGTCTCACATGGATTGATTTGCTAAGCCACCAGCCAAAAGGGGGCTTGTCTTGTGATATCGGCTGTAGTATAAACTTATCAAGACAACTCAACTTACTTGCTGCCTCTGTAATTGTTTACTGGTGTACAATTAATATTCTCATCTTATCTTACATAATAACCACTCGCATTTATGCACCCTGGTATATTTAGTAAGCAATAAGTAACTAAGATTAAATTACTAGCGAATGGAGTAATTTCGTTTGTACCATGAAAATCTTACAAAGTAAAGCGTTGCTGGCACAGCAGTGAAGTCATGTGAAGTTTGTTAGGGGATCATTGTTCTGTTACTGACTGTTTTAGATTAGTTCGGGAATCATGATATCAATGCTTCAGGCTACCCGGGAAACAAATCCTTTTAAGCAAAACTACAATCATCTCATATATTATGAAAGGAAACTGATTAATTTTAAAATAACAAACACTTGAACACAACCGCCACAAGAGCGTCATTATTATGAATAAAAATGCCATAACTCCTTCGCACTACGAAGGGACTGCGTCTTTTTTAATGTTACCTTAAAATAAAATGTCAAGCGGGCTCTCTGCCAAGGGTATCGGTCGTCTTGAAGGGTGCTCCAAAACAAATGACGCTGAGCGCAGCACTAGGGGCCCTCGACACGGCAGTCTTGCTTAATATTCAAGCAATTAGAACGGACCAACTTTATGGATCGGCGAACACCTTCTAGACAACAAGATTGGAGAGCCCTTCTAACAGCCATGACAGCGGCCTCTGGGCTTCTCGTTGAAAGCATTTAATCAAAACTTCATTTGTTTTACTTAGACGTGATTGGCAGCGGGGTGCTCGCGGTTGACATTTTGATAAGTGGAACATTATTTTCCAGCGCCTCGCTAGCAAACGCAAAAGGAGCTATCTACTTGACGACCAAAAATGGAACGTTTC
The DNA here is from genome assembly GCA_947308005.1 of Yponomeuta malinellus. Taxonomy (NCBI): domain Eukaryota; kingdom Metazoa; phylum Arthropoda; class Insecta; order Lepidoptera; family Yponomeutidae; genus Yponomeuta; species Yponomeuta malinellus. Next base: position 7,855,272 of record OX370994.1, read on the forward strand.
CAATAACAGTAACAAGCGCCGCGCTTGGAGACGGCTCGACAGCGGAACACACTCGGGTCCTCGCAGAAACCGCTCAAAATTTCACGAGTGACATTCCACTGGAGCGCGATTACTGGGACAGGCCCGACGAATTATTGCTGTCAAATGATCTAAGCGTCACGCTAGACGAGCACGATCCAAAGAATATGTGGAAGAGGAGCATAAACGACGCCGTGTCGAAAAACATCACGTCGGTCCTTGAGAATCTTTTGAAAAACTATGAAAAGTCACAGCTGCCTACACACGGAAAAGGTACCTAACTTTCATACTCTCATAACTATTTTGTGACGTATTTGACTTCTGTAACGCATTTCTTGACGCCTTTTCGGATCACAAACTAGTTTATATTAGATATGTCACGGTAGGTGAATTATAAGAATAGCTTGATAACGCAGAAAAAAGGACAAACAGTAACATCAAGAGAGTCGATACTAATTATTTGTTTGTTTGCCTAAGATAGTGCGATAATCAATTTTAATGACCTAAAAGAGGTTTGTTAGGATCATGGCGAGTGGAAAACTCCTGGGGCCGGTTTAAGAAACGCGACAATGACAGGTGACCGGCGACTGGTGACAATCTGACAATTTGACAATTTTCTGTTTAATAAAGATTATCACTGACATGTTTTTAAAAATCATCATATGTCGAAAATCTAAAAATATGTCGACTTGTCGTGACAATTTGACATATTGCTGTTTAAATAACATTTTTTTTTTTAACAGGTGACAATTTGTCCGGAAAATCTTGTCGAATTGGTTTTACCATTGGTTTCGAATTGGTTTAGTGTAACCAATTGTCATGACAGGTGGACATATTTGTCGACTTGTCAGAGATTAGCTACAGGCACCCTAACCCATGTCAAGACATTTCGGCAGTTACGTAATAATTTTTAAAATTGTGTTTACGTCGTCAACGGATGGCAGTAGTGGTAAAGATGAATATTTGGTGCAAAATGTACGACGTCGCACATTTAAAACAACAATAAAAATTTATTTAAATGTTCATTTGGCGTCTATTGTAGCAAACCAAAACACAGAAAAGAAAGTAAAAAGTAAAATAGTTACTTGTGTTTCTAATAATTACCCTCATTTCTCTCTAAGCATACCCGACATCGTGTTATGACAAATATGTCAAAAAAGCGACAATTGTCAATTACCATGATATATAAATCAGAGAATACCCGAAACCGGCGTGCGTGCATGCAACGACTAATGAATGTTGAGGAAGCAAAAGTGATCTCATGATCTGTCAGGATCGTGGCAAGTGGCAGTCCCTATGTGTATGTATCCAGAATATTTTCTTAGAGGTCGACAGGTGAAATTTGACAATTATTGCCTTTCAGTCTGACAATTTTGTCAGTGTTTTACCTGTCGCACTCAACATAATTGTCATCTTTATTAAACGACACTGTAGTGACAATTTGACTTATTTGTCAAAAAGTGACAAAATTCTCCTATTGTCAAGTTTATTAAATAGGCCTCTGGTCTCTTCTTACCCCTTGGGGATAGTGGCACAACTTTATGTATACATGTATTTCATTTAATGTCGCTTTTATTGACAATATATTTATATGTTTGGATTAAAAAAATTACGCATATAAACAGGCCATGAAAGACGCCCACTGATGGACCCAGAGGGTTTCTTCACCAACTCGCTAACCTCCCCGTCACAAGAGTGATGGATGATACAATATCTTTTCCTTGCAGGATATCCGACTGTAGTTCAAACCAACATCCTCATTAGAAGTATGGGACCGGTATCCGAGCTTGATATGGCAAGTATATTTTGTACATACTCTACAATATAGAAATCGCGAAATAAATATAGTTCTGTTCTCCGTAGATATTTTGTAGTAAGGGATGCAAATGTAATGTACGCGTGACATGCGTAGTGACTAGGCCCATTCTCTCTCTCTGAGAGAATGAGCCTAGTCACTACATAAAGGCATTATGTATTATATGGAATGTGGCAGCTGTGACCGTGTGTTTAAGAGCAAATTCGGTTTTGCATCACACGCTCGAGCGCACGCTAGGGTCTAAGATGGGTCCTTGTCGGGGTGTCGCCGTCGACGGAACCGTTGTGGAGGACATCATCATCATCATATGGAATGTAATAACCTTCCCTCTCACGAAAAGGTAATTTTGATTCACACTGTTTATTAATGAAATAAGGTAACAGACCCAACTTAGCTTAATTTAACTGCAGATTAGGTTAACAGACATGTGACCTCGATGTTCAACTGTCAAAAACAAAGTTTACAGAGTGTAACAAAATCCAGGTTCCAATTAAATTAAATCTAAATCAAAAATGTTCGAACTAACACAGAAACTGTGAACACACTTAGTTTTACTTGTAAGTATTCTAAAACCTAGAACTAATGCATCGAACTGGCTTTAATTGTAGACATATTTGTCATCTAAATAATATTTAATGTTATAGTAGCCCTTTTGTTCTACTCGTTGATACGAATTATTTCAAAGTTCCTGTATGTATATTTCGGATAGATAGATAAATAGATAGAATATTATTTATTGTATGTACACCAGGAATTACATATGACAGTTAAACAATAATATAATACAGTACAATTGGACTGGGATTTTGTATCACCCTGTACATGAAAAGTGTAAGGCAGCCAATTGTGAATACCACGTGTAATCGTGTCATTATTTTATGTATTTATATAAAAGTTGTGTGTTTTAATGTATTAGCAAGCTGTGTGTAAAGTACAAAATTATCATCATCATCATTGTCAGCCATTTGACGTCCACTGCAAGACATAGGCCTCCTTCGTGGTTTTCATAACCACCACCATAAGTACAAAATGAAAACACAAAATGAAGTGCTGCTTAGATACACTGTCTAGTTTTTTAGACAAAAAGATAATCCGCACCTTTTTATCCCCAGGACTACTCAATGGATTGCTACTTTAGGCAGTATTGGCGGGATACAAGGCTCTCCTTCTTGGGACCGATCCGATCGCTGTCGCTCTCAATAAAGATGCTCGAGAGGATCTGGCGGCCCGACACGTATTTCTACAACGGCAAACACTCCTATGTCCACACTATCACGGTACCCAATAAGCTACTACGCATCACGCAACACGGCGATATTTTGTATTCTATGAGGTAAGACTTTTCGAATAAAAATACATGCTCACGTTGCGCCTACCCGAAATGTAATAGACTCAGTAGCTACGCCGTAGCAGGTGCAGTAGCTACGGCGTAGCAACATTGTATACTATTGTTAGTGGTATATTAACGGACTTACTACACAGAAGTAATGACCAATGGCTACGCTGTTGCATATCATCTGATAGCTACACCTAGTTTACGCTATAATGCAGCATTGGCCGGTTACGAGCGACGTAGCAAATTAACAAATGTTTCGTAAGACACCGCACTTCAATTTGGAGTAGAAGTATTTGTGTAGTGACAAATCGGCAACGTGTTGTATAATATCGTTGCAAACCAGGCTAGTTTGAATGATGACATTTATTTACTATTCACGTGCAATTTAGGCTGAGTTGACAACTTTGGCAAGCTATCCACTACGCCGTAGCAAATAAGGTCACACCTACTAATAACAACCGATTTGCAAAACATCAGCCCGAATCAAGTCCAACAAAGTAATGATATCTTTATTTCTTCTTCTATATTTAAATATGTCTTTGACTTCGTTCACGAATACGCTTTAGCGCCTCAACAAATTTTGCATTTCAAATACTTGTGCCATAGTTAAGAGATTTTCTGCCATTGCCAAGGTTTTCTTAAGACCGCGTAAGTAACTCGAATGGGATCTATAAAGCTTAGGGCCTATCCACCGCTTCAGAGTAAATACTTCACAGCGAAGGCGCATCGGGTCCATTTAGTCCGCCGATAAGCGGTTTAGGAGACTCGACGATTTGATTGATCGCACCCCTTGCCTGCAAAGCTTACGTTCAGACGGCATATGATAGCAGTATTGGTTAGTGTAGACACCGAACGTATACTTACTTTGCTAGGACTCCGTTATACGCATTTTCACAAACAATTTTTAAGTGTAAAAGTGTTTTTCCGGAGGTTTGCTCTATAGTTTTACGGACAGGAACGCTATTGTACTATGTGCCTTTGTAAATATTGTGTATTTGTTTTTTTTTCGGTGTGTAGAATATTCATATCTTACAAACGAGTCGTTTTTAAATAAAAGTGTTAAAAAAACATGGTATAGACATAAAAAATATGGAAATACACCCAGACTGAGGCCATTTGTACAAATTTACGGTGGGAATCGAATCCACACTACCTTTGGTATGGTAATCAGACGTGATACCGCTCTAGACCAACGAGGCAGTCAAACGAATAAATGCAGTGCACTGCATTGTAGTAACAACACATATACCTTTTCAGATTAACAATCAAAGCAAAATGTCCAATGGAGCTTCGTAACTTCCCGATGGATCGCCAATCGTGTCCACTGATACTTGGCAGTTGTAAGTAGATTTTAAAAAGTCATTGACCTTTTGTCAACGATTGCAATACTTTATATGAATTTCTGTCTTGCACTTACAAACCTACGATGGGAACCTTGTCGATAAGTAGTAGTTCAGTATTCCAAAATAATATGTCAATGGAGTTCAAACCCTAAACAAAAGTACTATATTGATCTGCGAAATGCTGCGATAGTCCGTTGATATAGATGTAAAAAATATTTCTCTGCCTATAAAGGTAACGATTGATTAAAACTCATCTTCCTTTTCTATAAATCTATTTGGTGCGAATGGTACTTGAAACTACAAAGTACATGCTCTTGACATTAATTTGGCCATATTTATTAATTTACTAAAAATATGCCAAGAAAAAAACAAGTGCATTTATTATTTGGTGGTTTCAAACACAATAACGTTGTAATGCGACAAAAAATATCCTACAGTGTAAAAAACCGGCAAAGTGCGTGTTGGGCCACGCGCATTGTAGGGTTCTGTAGAAGAAGTATAAAATTTGTACATTTTCCTTTTATAATTTAGGCGACTATTATTATTATTATTAATTCTCTATTGCACAAAGACAGCGTACAAAAGATGGACGTAATGCTAATGGCATTTTTCTACTAGTCAATCTGCACGAGGTACAGGATGTAGTACTCGTTAACTTGTAAAGCCTACTTAACCGTGATAGTTTTCCTTTTAAGTTCTGTATAATATGTGCTACTGCCCTGAATTTTTTCATGATTTTACAGTCAAACAGTTAACAAACAGCAGCCAAGAGAGGGGGCGGACGCCCTGCTCTTACAAAAAATTGCGCTTTAAAGCTTAATATTTCGCGAACGGATCCTAAATCGAAAAATGGTCTTGCTACACTCACAATGTTTTTAAATGACCAATCCAACGATACCTCACACTATAGTATAGTAAAAAAAATTGCATCCCTAATTATTTAGGAACCCAAAAAAAAAGGTTTTATTTTAGTAAGGTTTTATTTTACCGTTATGTCGGCGTGACTAATTATGTTTGTTTATCAATATCAAATTTCAGCTTTCTAGTACTTGTCGCTAAGCCGCGGACAGACAGACAGACGGACGGACATGGCGAAACTATCAGGGTTCCTTCTTGACTGCGGAATCCTAAAAACTGACGCCTGACTCGAAAGCGACGCATACTTGACACAAACACAAACTATTTAGTCCATAAAAAATGCTGATTTTTTGTGTTAATAAAATAACAAAGAAAAGGTTAGTATCGTAACTTTCGACATTCATTATATTCTTTTTGTTGCACTAACCCGTGCTGGGGACAATTTTAAAAATAATACAATAAGAATAATAACATTGTGGTGGTCGTCTGGGCGCAGAATACGGCGTTTTTGGTCGACATCACTGTCCCATATGATGAGAACCTCGTGAAAGCCGAAACGGATAAGAAAACCAAGTATCTGGACCTGGCGCACGAGGTTACCGATATGTGGGGGGTGGTGTCGACCGAAATCGTTCCTATAGCCCTGTCTGCGAATGGGTTAATTCCAAGTCTCGCTGACCATCTGAGGCAGTTGGAACTCCGTGTGGTCATGCTTCCGGCTATCATGCAGAAGGCGGTGCTGCTTGATACAGCCCGGATAGTCCGACGTTTACTATCGTTGCCGCCCTGACCTCCGGCCGCTTGGACTCCTCAGCCGGAGGGCGTCCGTCTGGCCACTTTGGTCAGACGAGACTATTATCTTTTGTTACCCCAAAATAATAATAGTACGTAAGACGGAGAAGTTTTTAAAGAGGCTCGAAATTTCGCTGATGCCTGCACTTGCCCATTTGGGAGAGCGCAGTTGGGAGAGCGCTGGCACGGTTAGCCAGAGGTCGCGGGTTCAAGTCCCGGCATGGGTGGAGCCTCTGAATAGATTTTTTCGACATTCAATGGACACGTAACTTTCGACATTCTTATGACGCATTAACCATATAAATTTTTATATTTTTAATACATACGTGCTGAAATTTCAAACTCGTTTCGTAAAGGAAAGCTTAAATTTTCTTTAAGGTTCCTTGAGAAGAAATATTGAAACATGCATTTCATCAAAAAAGTGTAATAAAAAAGTATGACTATGTACCTCAGCCCCTTCCAAAACACTTTTTTCAGTAACCTGCGAGTCCTGAGAAAAAATAAAATAAAAAATGTACCTCTAAGCCGTTGATTTTTTCCAAGCATGATTGCCTTAGAAAAATGTTCGTGATGATACAGAGAATGCGTGGGTGTCAGAAAAGGCGTTAGTTTATTAATCGAGGATCAACGAATGATAAACGTGAAATTAATAATGTTGCTGAGATGTTTTTTTTTCAGACGCCTATTCGAACCAGCAGCTTGTGTATCAGTGGCAGAACTCTGAGAGTGTCAACTTCGTTCCGGGCATGACTCTGTCGCAGTTCGATCTCATAAGCTTCCCGTATCGCAACTTTACCTTCACAAGACGAGAAGGTGACTTTTGAATTCTTCTAAATTAGATTGGAAACTTTTGGCTACTGGATTTACTAGTTTTTGGGTATAAAACTATAGTTCATAGAAGTAGAACATGGTAGGACCGTTTGATATTGACTTCTAGTTTACTTTAAAATTAACGGTTAGTATCCTCAAACGATACCACTGAGCTATCAGGGCTTGTTAAACTTTAGTGAAAGCAATACACGTCATTCTAGGATCACGTTCTCTTTAAAAAAAAAATGTACAAATGCAAAGCTAAAATGCTTTAAACACAACGCTTTGTCTTATAGTGAAAAAAAAACTTCTATTTCACTGAGTATTTTTAAATTTAGTTATTAATTTTTAGAGATGGAAATTGTTTTTTGTAGGTTGTTTTTATATTAGAGCTTTATATCATTATAAGTAATAGTTGCACCCTAACAATTCATCCGTGAATGGAAATAGTATTATAAGAATTGTCGGTAGTTCCATTATTTTTATCGTTACTTCCGTTACATATTTTAGTGCCCTTAAATGGGTCACAAAGTATTTTGTGAGAAAGGTGTATACGATGTTGTAGTGTGGTAAAAAGATCTTTAATATGGCTGAACATATTATCATCAAGTTTTGGTGAACGTAATGTTGGATAATTTCTCTGGCTTACCGGACTACCCTACTATACCTACATTTACCCAGGTTGTTTTCAAATTAATTAGCTTTCCCTACCTTTTATATACCGTCTTATTCTGGACACAGCGGGTATGTTTGCTGGGGCCGTAATTAGTGAGAAGACCCGTTCGGAGCCAGAAAGTTTATTTACCCTAAACAAGGGAAAATGCTTCTGTAATTATGAAACATTATTGCAGAAATCTACACAAATAAAAGTGCGCAGTCGAAATTATGTCGAACGATGCTATAACTCCGTAATGATGTAGACTCTTCGTAAATAACAAGATCTTTATTAGGAAGCTGTGTTTGAACAAAAGTGGGGCTAACTGCCTACACTTTGTTAATTAACTACTCAGTTCACTAATAAGAGCTAAGTAAAAGAACGCACGGAAAACAACAAAATCTAATGGTAGAATCTGTAACTTGCTTATTAGGAGGTTAAAGCAGATAGATAGACAGAATATTCATTAGGTAACAGGTAATCTAAGTGACTAACACTGTTAACCCAACATTCTCGCCCCAAATGGTACTCGTATATTCGCTTTTCGCACTTTTCGCGTAGGTATCGCATGGAAATATTTCTATTGCTTATCCCTATAGCTGTGAACGAAAAATCAATGGGTATCGATACAATCAACCTTTGGTATCTACGTATAATTCCCGGCTGTAAACTTAAACAAAAATCTGCGCAGTCAGAATGAGTTCGCGATGGCCACGTGAAAGCAATTTTAGTTTTATATATTTGATAATTTGGGTGAACAAACGTCCGAAAAATTCTAAGGCACATCCCGCGCCCCCCGCCAATGAGACCCAAAATACGGCCATGCGAAGCCAAAGTCATTTGTTCAAGTTATTTGTCGGGCATTATACTAACTCAGCTCTTGTCCCACTAGGTATGCTATTGGAAAAATATCGCAGAGAATCGAAGCGTGCAATAAATCGAGCGAGGCGACGCCCTCGCCTACCTAAACACTTTTTTCAATAACCTGAGAGTGCTGAGAAAAAAAATGCAAAACGCATTACCGCTAACAATATTGAGACGCTCGCTGCACGGATCCAGGCTCTCACAAAGGCTCTCCTCTCCTCCACTAATCAGAGCTGCAGCGGCGAGGCTCAACCGCTCAACACTTAATGTGATTCCATACACATGGTCTCAGACACGAAACATTCTAGGCACAAATGATGTAAACGTTTCATAGCTATCAGTAAAATAACACAAACCATTTCGTATGCATACACGCATACACATTTTACCGGCTTTTTATACTTATCTATATCTACGACGATGAGACCAAAGATGACGGTAAAAACATCGTTACCGCAGCGTTTTACTTACGCTGAAATCACAGGAAAACTAATGAAAAGCTCACATATCGAATAATGCAAAGCTTAAATGGGTTAGCTAGCAGGTCAATTGCGTTATGTCGAAAGCTTTTACGCATTACATTAAGCAAATACTCAGTTTACTCTTTGTCGAACTCAGCACGTGTTTGCGTCGCAATTCCTCATAAAAAGGCTCCGATTTTCCGAATAATTTACTCTTTTTCCCGTGCTTCGTGGGCAAATAGAAATATTTCAACAACAGAATGCCTCCACCCGCACCGCAGCATCAATATGACACGAATCCGCTTTTATGCTTCAAGGCATTTACAATTGCTAAGTCGCGAAAATGAGTGCGAGCCAACATAGGCCAACAGCACAGCGGAAAATAAATTTTACATGTCTTTTTATTGAAATACTATGTACCTACGACATGTTCAATTTAATTTTCAGGAGATTTTTCTGTGCTGCAAGTATCTTTCAACCTTCAACGCCATACGGGATATTTTCTTATCCAAGTCTACGTACCTTGCATCCTGATAGTGGTACTGTCTTGGGTCTCGTTTTGGATTCACCGTGAGGTATACACTTAGTGGTTTTTCATTAATTGTATAGACAAAATTATCCAAAAGTTTTAACCCTAGACATCTAACCTTCGTTGTTTCGACGAATACGCGACAGAAAAAATGTTGTATCTTTTTGGTGCGTGTGCGGATAACGGTGGTGTCTCTTGTCAACTAGGCTTTCGTCACGGCTTGGCGAGAGGCAACGAATTCCGGCGGTCAAGTACTATTTTTTTTTTCGAAATTTTACACAAATAAGTACAACATCGCAATTTGTTGTGGACATAAAATTTATTTTTGTACTGAATGGGCGTAAAAAAGTATTTTGTTTTTCTTCTAATGACTACAGTTTAAGTATGCCCTTAAAATGAACAACTACGTACGTTTCAAATTTCTATTTTAATTAGTTTTTTTTATGAGAATGTCGGTTTTGATCTGTAGAAACGCGTGCCATTTTAAATAGAAGGAAAAATAAATAAGAGTACGTGATAAATAACAACAAATTATTTTATTAAAAAATACAAAATATGCTTGAAATCTCAGTTCAATAAACGTTTTATTTAAAACTTAACGCTTCAAAAAATCGTCGTCGAATTGACGAATAGTTAGGTATTATGGGGTATGTGAGAAGGTTAGGTGTCTAGGGTTAAGGAAGTTAGAAAATGCTACTCAAAATCTGATAAGTAAAACTTATTTTTCAGGCAACTTCAGACCGCGTTGGTTTGGGTATCACTACTGTCCTGACACTCTCTACGATAAGCCTGGATTCACGTACCGATCTGCCGAAGGTGCGATACGCAACTGCCTTGGATTGGTTCCTTCTGGGGAGCTTCTTCTATTGCATTGCCACTTTGCTTGAGTTCGCGGGCGTGCATTACTTTACAAAGGTGAGATATTTTATTAATTAAAACTAATCTACAGATCATCAGTGTAAATAGGTAGGTGTGTATGAGCATCGCGAGTCAAAGAGTAGGTACAATCTAGAAACTACAGATCTAGCAAAGACTTATCTACTGATCTATCAGATAAGTGTTGGAAAGTCGTAGCGCTACTAAATCGAAAAAATTCAGACTATTTTTTTTCTTGAGGGCTGAATCAAAAACCATTTCGAGATTAACATCTAAGTAACCATATTTTCTATATTTAAGATAAATATTAAGGAAGATGAGCGTTATTTTTGCCAAAAAACAATAACCTTCATTTGACCTTCTAATGACGTCACATTTTAAAATAAACATAACATATGGCAACACTACGTTACTTAAAAAAAGGACTTGCTGTCATAACTGTCATATGCATATCATTTCCTTGTCTGTGAAAAAAACGTCTGTGACAGCAAATCACAGAAACAAAGTGTGACAGTTTGCGCGACGTTTCGGCGGTGTTTCGGCGTGTGCACTCGAAAAATATGACGTCACGCTTTCAAATATTTTAAATAAATAATTTATAATAATAAACTTAACAAATCGCTGATTACTTCTGCTTTAAGAAAAAAATATAAAATAAGATCAAAATAAAAAATATACTGCCCGAATTCAAAGTCAAAACATTTTATTCATTGTAAAAAAGAAAGTGTTATATTTTGAACAGAATAGGGTTTAGCACGTGAATAACAATAACATTTTTATCTTACAGCTCATCTTAAAATTTCAATTAACGGCTTTGACACTTTGAAACACTAACTTGGTTTAACGATGTGCGCGTACAAATAAATGTTTTCACTCCGGCGGCAGCGGAAGCAAGACCGAGTTCGCGAACATTTCTAGAGTGTTCGCGCACAATTTGTTATTGTTTGCTTGAATGAGTAGACCAGAAAAAAACATTTGTGTTCAGCACACTGGTGGAATCGCATCTTAACTCATACATAAATTTGTTGAACACTAGACACAATCATCTCCGTTAACATTATTTTAATACCAGACATCTTTGTCTTTCAAATAATCCTCAATGTTATACAGTAAGTTTTCTTGCACACGATGTGCTTAACACATTTTTTAAACCGCGTCAGAGGTAACTCTTATATATGTTGAGGAATCTTGTTGTATAATCTTATAGTGCCCCGTAAATAGTAATGTTTAACTTTTGTAAGTCTAAATTGTGGAAATGACAATTTATGTTCATTCCTGTTAGTATTAACATTACGATGGCGACCAATATTTTCCAAATTTCTGATAATTTCTGATGGAAATACTCTCACATTACGCATTTACCGGTCTAATCACGAGCTAAGTAAATGAATTTACGTTATAAATTCAATCGCGATCAGCGTTAGTTCCATCATGGGTCATCATCATCAGCCATTTGACGTCCACTGCAGGACACAGGCCTCTCTCATGGTTTTCTAACCATGAAGGGTTTTGCCATAATCGCCACGCTTGGCAGGCGCGTTGGCGATCGCAGTATGCGGTTGGAATCTCAGGAAGACGCTGCTGCCCGTCTCCTGGTAATTTATTTCCTTAGTCGCCTTCTACGACATCCACGGAAGGAAATGGAGTGACGCTATTCTTAATCCGGCGCCACACGGAACATGGGTCATGGGTCAAACGGGAATAATCGGAACCCTTAAATGTATAACTACATATAACTATGGCGTAATGTATTACTATAGCGTACTGACGCACTTTATAACTAATCGTACTGGAGCACTCTACAAGCCTCGTTGTTTGCCTTCCAGGTTGGTTCAGGAGAGATTGTGATCGACGACGCTGAATGGGAGGAGCTGATCGAGGAAGTGGGGGGCGATGCGTACGCGGCGAGACAGTTAGCCGCTCGCAGGCGAAGCTCGGCGCGATCTGGCAACTATGTGAGAAAAGAGAGCAGGCAAAAGCATACAAATATTTTAGTACCTAGGCGGTGTAGCGTTGCGAATGGTCACGTCACGACACGACAGTGTAACCGTCGCGTTACGGTTATACTTTGAAATTATATAGGTCGGTCTGAACACTATAGTTCAAACATTCCATTAGATTAAGCAAAAAGAGTTCGAACAATTTTTTGCTCAGTAGAAGCACTAGCATAAAATGTTCTGTAAGACGTCTACATATCACCCTGTAGATAAGTAGACGGTAAGTAATTTTAAGTGGCGTCCGAATGCTGTTACAAATTTTTATCGAGCTCCAGAAAGAAAAACTCATAAAAAGTATTACCTACTCACCTACTTATTCGTTTTATACAATTTTATACAGTTTAACACGCGAGGCGAAGGCTGAAATTTAATTAAGTAGGAAGTTAGGTTATTGAAAAAATACCTATTTGGCCGTCCAAGTTTCATCATTTCGCGGTGCGGATACGGACCGCAGTCCGCATGTTATAGCAATTGCTGCACTAGACCATAAAATGAAAAAAAACCGCTTTGCAGAGCTTCTCGCTGCCTCCAAGCCACGGTGACGTCACAGCCGGCCCGGACGCCAACACCGACGGCGGCGGCGCAGTCAAACTGACCATGGAGCGGACCACTCAGACCGAGCGCCGAGTGCCACGGTGGAGGCAGCTCTTGTACTGCTTGGCTGGCGACGACCACTACAGGCGGCGGAGACAGGTTGAGGCTGGTAAATCGTTTGTTTCTACTATTAGGTACGTTCCACTTTTTATCTCGCCCGTGGCTAATACATCGGCGTTTTTTCGCCTGGAACGACCCTTAGCGGTTGTTCCATCCACATCAGCTCGATATATTTCTTTTCTTTCGTCAATCTTTCTTCCTTCACCTGTCCATATGTACCTACAAACCAACGAACATTCCTGTCTCAATTCTAGTCGCTACCTCCTTTTTCAGTTTACAACGCCCTCTAATTACAATATTGCGTATCCTATCATTCAAAGTAACACCAGACTTCTCAAGGATAAAATTTCTACTGCATTAATCCTTCTTTCTTGATTCTTCTGTCATACCCAAGTCTCGCTACCGTACATAAGTTTTGCGACCGTCACTGCGTGCGTGCATGTAGTAGTTTTACTAAAACACTCGTCAAATGCAGTTTAAATAGTCCCCGGTAAGGGGAAATACCACTTAATTAAGGGAAAATATCCTTAGGGCTCTCTGGCTCTCAGGGCCTCCATATTACATGTTGGGTAAAGTTATCCACACAAAAGGCGTTCTTATTTCCTACTAATAAAATTCAATGTAATAAAATGCATATCCCACAGGTAAGCTCGGCCACATAAACAGCGTGTCGCTCATCGACCGCGCAGCACGCGTCATGTTCCCGGCCTCCTTTGCCCTCTTGAATCTCTTCTACTGGATGGTCTACGCTTTCTCTAACGACGACTTCGCCTGGAGCGACAATCCCATGAACTCCCTCTCCCACTAGGCTCGGGTGGGTGTTAAATAGGTAAACTTAGTTATCAATCGCGATTAGCCCCGGTAAATGTATTGAGCATTGTGAATCATTAAAAAATACTACAAATGTGCAATGTTAGAATAACTGTTTTTAGGGCTCCGTACCCAAAGGGTAGCTGAGTACGTGTCGACTTACATAAAAAACATTCCTTGACGTAGTACCTACATACCTACATACTACTGTCACTTATTACACATAAGATGAAATTAAACGAAATTTATTTATTTAAGACCAAAATTAAATTTGCCACGGACTTGATACAATCGACAGCAATTCGAATATCATATTATAATCTTTCAGCTGTATATCCTTTATTATGTTTACATATTCTACTATATTTTCATATTTCGTTCTCATCATTATGTATTGTAAATGTTAAGTATCACTGCCTTCCTCTCCAATAGTGTGTATAGTATTTTATAGTATAGCATTATATTAATATGTAGGTCTATTCAATCTTACCTTATGTGTATAAGTATATTGTAAATTGCATTTCTACTTTTTTCCCCCTCTCCTCTTTGCCCGTCACCAATCTTTCTTCCACCTCCTGCGGTTGACTGGTAGAAAATGCTTATGGTATTAAGTCCGCCGTATTGTACATTAGGCTAAGTGCAATAAAAGTATTAAATAATAATAATATGTACATTCGGTTTTGTTACGTGTGACCTTGTAATAACCTAGGTATAAAGATCGAGCCGCTGTCGACTTTAGGTACCCCGCCAATAACTCAGGGACATCTATTTTTTTAACGTAATGTAGCAAAACAGACCGTCCGGGCCCACTCGGTTGTTACCCTGACTACCAAACTAGGTTGCCCTGTATCATGAAAGCCAGTGGTTCTACCATCTTTGTGCGAGATATAAAGAGAAAAGTAATAACATGGATTTACATTTCGTAAAAACTAGTGCATGCAAGGACTATCATAAATACATATACAATAAGTAACATATTGAATAGGTATAGATAAAGAATATATTATTCTTTTTAGATATTATTTAATAGACGTCATATAGATACAGGCCCCACTTTCCCACTGGGCACTCTGGCCACGTGCCCAGGGCCCCGCAATTGATAGGGGGCCCCCTTGATCCTGCCAGATCACCAAACGATAACCGATATTTATTGAGAAAGTACATACAAAAATTATACAAAATATATTTTACGTTATATTGCTTATCTACTTTCTTGGTCTAGTCTAACAACATAGTGTTCTGTCAAGGTTGTAGGGGCCCCATTATCGTAATGTGCCCAGGGCCTCCAATAGGTTTAAGACGGCCCTGTATAGATACCTATCAGAGCTAACGGTGAACTTCGATAGGAAATGCACTCTCTAATAAAGAGGGCATTACATAGGTACCAACTTTTGAACTATTTAGTTATGATAAACTATGAAAAATGAGCTTCAGATCGATCAATATCAAGTTTTTTAGCTATTATTCTATTTTTCGAGTGTGTAAATAAAATAGCTAAATTAAGTTTCAGAGGTTTATTTATTCATCATTTTCCTACACTGTATCAGTCAATCGTTTTCCGTTTTCGTGCCAATTTAGTAACATTCGTACAATTCACAATTCAAGCATACTATTCGGTTGAAAACAATTCAAAATAAGTACATACTAACGATTGCTGAGCTGGAGTTTAAGAATTGATTTCGAATATCCTTTTACAAAATCATAACAAAAAAAGTTATGCAAATTGCTGCCAATCAATTATAAGTACGATATTTATAGGTAATGTAGAATCACAAAAAGGTAAGTGTTATTGGGTGTCTAAATAATTGTACAATAAGGTAGGTACCTAAATAAAGGAAGGATTTAAGTAAGATTATTAATATTAAAGCTAAATAAAAAGCCTAAGTGCTTTCCTTTCGCTTCTCTCTGGTTTTCAATTAATTATTTAGTAAGCTTGTGACAAATCTGGTCTAACCGAAACGAGAAAATAAAATTTCGGACATTTGATAGATAATATGGAATAAGATTTCATATTAATTTAATTTATATGAAAAGATCATTTTTAAATATTATTTTAATTCCAATTCCACTTATCAAAAACAAAATAGGTGCTTAAAGGATAACACAAATAATGACCGTAATTTTATTTTCTGTAATAATAGAGGTAATAACTTCTACACAACACAATCACATGTCCCTGGCCTCAAACTAGGATACCCAGTGCTATGGTAACCAAGGTATGAAAATACACCCAGACGAGGCCGTTTGTAAAAATGTACGCCGGCGCCCAGTGGGAGTAGAACCCATGACCTCCAGACTATTGCTGTTTAGACAAGATTTCTCAAAAGTATACTTACTCCTTTTTTCTGTTAAAATGGGCGAGTGAGAGAAAAGCGTCCTAAAGTCCACGAGAATCTGTCAAGCAAAACACAACCTTAAAGTCAACAACATTAAGACACAAACCATAATTAAGGTGTCACATAATATTTATTACATGGACTTGAGATTTAAGTTGGTTCTTTCATAGACAGTTCGGATGAAATGTACAGATTGTTAAATATATATATTAAAGAAAGTAAGTAATCCTGTATCTGAATTTAATTATAATATAGTAGACTTACATAATAGAATAAATTAATATATGTAATTGTAATTGAGTAAAAATAACTACGCGTTTTACTATGAATTATTTCTGTAGAATATTAGATATTTAGAAGAGAGCTAATAGTTAGGCATTGTATTGTTTGGTCCAAGGGTAGTTAGTAAAATTCCAATTACTTAGTAACAGCCATTATCTAGTATTTTTTTTTATTATCAATAGTTACTTTATGAGTTAGTTGTCATAGGCATGACTTACTAGAAAGAGTTGAGATATAACTCCACCATAAGGAGCCCTATCAGAAATCTACTTTCCTAAAATCTATAAATTGGAGACGTAGTAAACTTCGTCCATCACTATTCAGCTACATGTACAATGTTATATAGAAACATCTGGAAGGCAATTATAATAAATAGGTAGTTTTTTTAAAATACAATTGGAATGTATAGTATAAAGGCTTTCTCATAAGATTTGGAATCTTGACAATTCTGGGCAAACGATTTCAAATGTTCGGTCGGCATACGGCAACTATTCGTTAGCCAAATGTGGCTGAAAGAAGTCTTCGGCTTATACAGTTAATTATCTCCACTTTTAAAATCACTCATTCTATATGTCAGCAGGGAAAAACCAAGAAAACATCGCAGCACACGTTCCTCATGTACCTACTTTAAAATATAAAAATAGTACACATGAAACATTAATCTTACTGATAAAACACAACGACCAACGTGTGTAAAATCGAAAGGACCTTGTAAAAGCCAACTCTATATACGTACGCTACAATTTACCTTCTGTTAATTTCCTCATATTTTGAGTAAAATGTTTTTTTTTATTCTTAAACAAAAATAGTCACATAAGTTTTTATATATATACACTTAAATAGGTATATTATTCCAATATACAAGTAACATTTTAAATGAAATTTCATTGTAGACTAGAGCACGTTCAGCGTCGCAGAGGACTTTTGATACTTTTCGACCATTTACATGAGGCCATTTGCTAAGTTAGGTACATAATTGAATTGAACGAATAAATTGAGTAAATTCAGTGCATTCTAATTAGAACAGCTCTGAGAACCAACCTCTAGTACGGGAAAAAGACAAAGAGCAGGACATTGGGATAGGTAAATTAGGCTTGATTTTATTAGGTAGGTATATTCTTAGCAATTGACCACCTGAAAATGGTAATATTTAGGCAAGAAGGTCAACCTATCAATGGCGGAAAGGTAAATTTAATGTCATTGTAGCATAAAACTGTATCTAATAAAGAATATTCTTATCTTATCTAATCGTAACTCTACTAAAAGTTAAAAAAAAAACATCTGGGGATCAGAATCTTTACGTAAACAGGGAGGTACGTGTGAAATTGCTTACCTAACGTTCATAACAGAATATTCATCCACGCGGACTCAGCCCATCATTATCTGGATCGACAGATGAGCAGTAATTGAAAAAAATCTCATGTATGATGATATTATTATAGATAACATAACAGTCCACTCAGTGTAAAAGGTAGTTTTTATAAACTAACATAAATTACTTCATTTTACAGCAAACAGAATGTTTGTAAATCCCTTTACATTGAAATAAATTATTGATTTATGATTTCACTCTAAACATGTAAGTAACCAAATTTTCATTTTTGTTCGACAGCTTATACACGCTTAATTGCATCTGTCTATGCACAAAGAATTACGTAAGCTCTTAA
Organism: Yponomeuta malinellus; assembly: GCA_947308005.1. Classification (NCBI taxonomy): domain Eukaryota; kingdom Metazoa; phylum Arthropoda; class Insecta; order Lepidoptera; family Yponomeutidae; genus Yponomeuta; species Yponomeuta malinellus. Next base: position 7,873,376 of record OX370994.1, read on the forward strand.
ACGCAGAATACAATAGCCGTCAAACACTGGAGTATTTTGTGCCCTTATATTATACACTTACAAAATAAATATTAGAATATAGAAAATGAACATTCTCTTACGTTTGTAAAGTGTACCGTTTGTTGTATAACGCATATCTAATTTACAATATCAATTATACAATAAAAAAATCACAGATTTTAATTTTTTTAATAAATAGTTTTTTTTTTTTCACTACCTACTTTTCGATCTTACCTACGAGAAGATAAACGTTCATGTTATCTTTGCCTTTGACATAGACGCTACCTCGATGTTCGAATTCGTACCTATCAGCGAGGACGCCTATACATGCTTCGCCCACCTGAACTCTTTTCACAACGCCTGTCGAGTCCATTCGTGAAGCGATGTTCACAGCGTCTCCCCAAATGTCGTAGTACAACTTCGTTGTGCCAATGACGCCCGCCGTGACGTCACCAAAATTAAACCCTATACGCATAATAAAATCGAACTCTAGCAAGTCTTGATTGAAGTTATCAACAACTTTTTGCATTTCCAAGGCAAAGTCCATCAGCTGATACAAATGGTCGTAGGTGCCACGCGAGGCATGTCTCAGATTGGGGTTAAGCCCGCTAGCTGCCATAAAGGTGCTGCCTATAGTTTTGATTTTTTCGACATGCTGGAACTCTGGCCTCTCTAACAACTCGTCGAAATCCGCAATCAATTCGTTTAGAACCCTCAAGTACTCCTTTCCTTTTAGATACGACTCGTCGTACATTTCGTTAAAGTTTACTATGCTCGCAAATATAATGCCGACGTTTTTGTGGTTCTCGGAGTATTTGGCAGTGTTCTTTAACTGCTCCGCCACATGGCGCGGAATGATGTTGTGCAGGAGCCAGTCAGCCTGGTTGCGCATGTTTTGAACGCGCTGTTTATCCCGATTGGCCACGACATTGCTGTAGAAACTCAGCCGGTAACTGATCTCGAACTCCCTATTCAAAAACCACACCAGCATCAGTAACAGGACAATGTCCAAATACAATTCGGTCAAATGTATTTTGTGTTGGACCGAATCCTTCCCTGTAAAGGCATTATTGACGAACCAGTCAAGCGCGGAATTGGACGTATTGTTCGCGTCAGTGATGTTGCGAGCGATAAATTGCGGCCTTAGCTTGATGTCTGCGTCTAACAATTGATTATTCGCATCGTGACAGCCCAAAACGGCAAGAAAGAGGAACAGGCCGGCATAAATCGTCACCAGAGAATTCTTCACCAGCCAATTGGTCTGCGTGAAGTTACAGAAGTGCACCACACTCACACTTAACAGGTAGAGGTAAAATGATTGTTGTCCTCTCAAAATTGTCATTGTGGTAATCTCACAAGAGAAATTAATAAGAACGGCCAGTATAGGGAGACTGATCAGGATACTACCGCACAAATGCCAAGGGTACCAATTAGATAACTTTCGAAATATCCTGATGGACCTGGATAGTGGGTTCACAACGAGCTCCTTTTTTCTCTTCCACTTCAAGTAATGTCTGTACACGCATAAAGAAATCGCAATACCCTCAATAACTAAGAATAATACGAGCCATCCCGTCCATCTCCACGTGCGATAGAGTAGGAATATCGACGCCGACACCACAAGGAATATTATGGCCGATACCAAAACGTCTAAAGCCGTATTGAATCTAGATGTGGTGAGGGTCGGCGGGAAATCCTCGGTGTCGTCACTTCTATGCGCCTTATCTCTATAGTGCTTTTCAATTTCGTCCGATTTAAAGAATAGCGTGAGTCTGTTGAGTGGTGGTTGAACGAAGTAGTTAATACCTGACCTTGCGTTGTCTTGAACGCAGCGGATGAGTTGAAGGTCTGACTGTTTCCTCAGCTTCTGTAGCGAGTTCACTTGCTTCTGGTCCAGTGGCGGGGGCAACCGGCTTCTTGTGGGCGGATCGTTCAGGGACGATTGGCTCGAGGTGTAGTAGCCGGAAACTCGGTGCTGCATAATGTCCGTCTGCGAGGTCGCCAGCGTTGTCTGATTCAGCGCGAATATCTGAAATTAACACATAGACTATTATTAGCGTGGAAGTTTACTAACATTTTTCAACGATTCGTAATGCAGTTGCGTTACCCGCGGCAGTAAAACCTATTTTTACGCCACCGTTGGTTGAATGATGAGTCGATGTCTGTCGTTAAACGAAAAAAGCATTAATCAAACAAACACGGAAAGATGATGTTCTGATGCCATGAATCCTAATTTACTGGTGTTACGATGAGTTGTTATTACTTGGCTTGGTTTATGCAAACAAACTAGTTGCTCTCCAGTTTACACAATTTCTATTTTGAACTTATATATTATATATTACATCTCTATGCAAAATTCAGCTCACGAGTATGAATAGAATGAATCAATTACATATTGGAAACTTATATTCGCGTGATTTAGTATAGTACTCACCAGGCCACTAACTTACTTGACTAACTCCTTACAAATTAATAAATTTATATATGAATCTGGTCAACTAAGTGGAGGGGATTGTATAATAGATAGTGCATGTAATGTAAGTTCATATAAATCCTGTGCTAAACATATTGTACCCCAAGTTTTATCAACTAAAATTTCATTAGGCTTTCACTTTTTTAAACATTATCTAAATGTCCGTGGAAACAATCTGGAACTGGCTTCAAATGGACACCTATGTTTAACATGTGACGTTCATTAAGTCGCAGTCTCTGTGCTATTCTAAATAAAACATTTTAACTTTTACTTTCATCTTTACATTTAGCGGTGTCATCGAAATCGTAGAGCGTATCATTATCCAAATTATGAGCAAAATATCGAATGCAATAAATGTAAATATGAATTTACCTGCTGCTGTATACTGGACCGCCGACTGGTGCTGCGGATTCCGGAGTCCTTGCGACTGTTCACAGAGGGGCAGAGACTGACCGCGTCTTCCTGATGCCGCAGGGGTGAGGTGGTGGCTCCGGGCGACAGGGGGAGCTTCAGACGCTTGTCTTTGGGGCGCGCTAGCTCCCCGTGCGTAGTTATTGTGGAGCTACGCGCGCGGCACACTGGGATCTGAGAATGTGTCACGCAGCATTATCTTTTCCGGTAGAGGAATTGGTCCCCGTGATTCGACGTAATCTTCGACAAATTGCGATACTATTAAGTGCGTTTTATATTTATATATATTTTTTTTTTAATTGTATCACTTAAAATATGACTTTTCAAATTCGTCCTCAAGTGTAATAAATGCCGTTAGTGGTTATTTTTGACATATTGTACTTTATTGTGGCTAATTATAATTTTGAACACAATATCATCAATAGTACGGATACTGATCAGAAGTGAATACAAGGCAATCTTCATATCTTTCAGGAAATAAGGGGTTCTTTGTTGCAATACGAACAACTTTGCTAGACGACAATTTTGACATACGATACAAAAATATAATGTTCCAACCATACAAAAGATTAAAGTGAAATAGGTACTGTCTATTTTTACCCTTTTTTCGGAAAGATAAGGGGATTCTAATACGTCCGGTAAATGCATCACCAGGAAATTCACCGCGAATCAATACGCAAGCAAGCAACGGAAGTTGCCCACATCCGGATAATCACCTCGATATTATTAGTTCGTCCATATTGCGACCGGTAGCTGCTGCTTCTCGCGAACGGCGACATATTGCTACGAGACTGACTCAGATACGAGCGAATGTCGATGATTTCCCGCTCGAAAGCAGCCGTCTCGTGCGACCGGGGAATGTTCAGTCTGCTCGCGCTCAAAACGGGAACACTCTTATTGTCTTGAGATTCTATTACTATAGGCACTTGCTGGTAACCGTTATTCGATTCGATTCCACCAGCATCTCCCCTCTCCAAGAAGTTTATAGTCTTTTCGTTGAACTCGTGTTTCTTTAGGATGTGCAGTGGCGTGTCAGAATGCTTCCTTAGAAACCTAGGCACCTTCCAGCCCTTAAACTTCGTCGCGTATTTGCCATGACTCCCTATAAGAGAAAAAATACTTTGATTTAAAACCAGGAACCAAATCACGGCTCATATTAATAAGAGCGCAGTTAACGATACAAATTGATAGTTTAAACGGTAATGGGTGCGTGAAGTACTCGTATAACGATCACTTAACACGTCATATATTTGTGCATCGCGTTAGAGCGCTAGACCTCACGCGTGACAACATTACTAGAGTGTGAATAGAACAATTACAGATAGCTCGACACATACTTGGACGTGTATTAAGAGGCTCTCGTCGGCACCCGAGCGTCTGCCCTTGTACTCCAGTCTTAAAATGTCTGAGATAAATAAATAAGATTCCAGTAATCTCGTGCGCTCCCAGAAAACTTGAGAAAACGTGAACTCGTTTGTCCTAACAACTATCCAATGACGGGTCAATGTTAATCAATTTGTCGTGAAGATAACGCGTATCATGCTTATGGAATTAGTACGATTAAAAGCTGAGATGTTCGAGTGGAATAACTCGATTTTAGTGGAGACGGCTGTCACCGGCGGTGAATGCTAAGAGTATCACCTTCAATCACTACGGTGTCATGCCATTCTATCTTATCATGAACTTGCGTGTTGATAACAGCCTCTAGCCAGTGGTATAGTTCAAATAATATTTCAATAAATGGACAGCATAACAATGGCAAAATCGATGACATTTACTGGGCTACACGACAGCTGAATATGTACTCATAGGTACAATTTATCTCCCTAGGCAATATCAAAAACATTTGATCGCGGCAATTACAAACAACAGTAGGCATTCACTACACCGAAATAGGTAGGTACGCAATCTGTTACACAACGAATAATCAAGGTTATCGAAAACTTACCGACAGAAGTGGGACTTTTTGACGAACAGTCATTGTGTGGCGAGAAGCCCTTCTCTCTTTTGTCGTCCAGTTCTGTATCGGAATCCAATATGCTTGGTAACGAGCTCGCTTTTGTTCGAAAATTGAAGCCGGGAGAAAGAAAGTTGCTCGTTTCTATTCTCCTGGAGTTCTTGTCTCTTGGCGAGCTACTGCCCTTAGACGGAATAGAGGACTGGTTCATGGAAAGGACCGACTGGGGCGAAGCTGCGGGGGATATAATGAGGCGCAAATTGACAGGATTGACTGGCGTGAGACACTCCTGGTCGTACGGGGAGCTCAACTGGCGGCCTTCAATGAAGTACGTTTTGTGACCTGAATACAAAAATCGCATCAATAGTCGCCAGCGGTTATTAAAGGACAATTGTTTATTGTAGTTTTACCTAATACATCCTCGCCTTCCTCCAAAACGTAAGAGCCTCCTAAAAATCTACTCGTTTCCTCCGATATATGGACTCGTCCGGGCTTCCCTGTGGATTCCATCTTGTTAGCGAATGACACATCGTTACTCCAAACATCGAACTTAAATCGCTTCGTACCGACAATCCCGCAAAGGACCGTACCAGTATGAACACCTACTCTCATGTTGATACCTTCTCCACATTCCCTGTCGAATTCTTGAATCGCATTTATCATTCCTGTGAAAGAGTTATTAGATATACCCTTCTAAGTTTCTGATCATAGAGAAAACCAGGGAAATGTGCAATAAATTACTCACCCAGTCCCATCTCAACACAGCACGTGGCGTGATCAGGCCTAGGCTCAGGACAACCAGACACACAATAATAACAATCCCCTAAAGTAGATATCTTCTCACAACCGTGTATCTGACACAGCTCGTCAAACTTCTCAAATAGATCATTCAATATATTGACTAACTCATCAGCGCCTTTGCTGCTGGACATCTTTGTGAAGCCAACTATGTCAGCGAATAATATGCTGACGTTATCCATGCAGCTCATGTTAAAAGGTCGGAAAAGTGACTTTATATCCGAAGCGCCAGGGTTCGAGTTTCTGTGGCTGAGAGGATCGTGACTTTTTAGGTTGCTCTCAGACTCCACCACTTGCTCTTCCATGAGCCAACTGGCCAGCTTAGGAGGCATCACAGAGTGAATCATCTTCTCTTTCAATTGCTTCTCCATCTCGAGCTGTCGCCTCACCAACAGGCTTTGACCTACTTTCATGAAAGTGCCCCTCATTCTAACAAATGTCATCAAATAAATATGTACACCAATAATGTGCACACAAAGTTGAAGTAGTATTCTGACAATCATTCCTGGATAGTGCCATTCCTGGTTGTTCATATGCAGGAGGATGTTCAACATTTCAAATACTATTGAGTACAACAATCCAATAATAAAGCAAGCATACAGAGGCAGTGGGGTCAGAGTGTAGATGATGAGGAGGATCTCAATGCACATGATGAAGTGTCCGGACTGGCTGATATCCGCCGCCTGGTATGCTGCCACCTCCAGCTGCGTTGTCAATGTCACTAGGGACAAGCTAAGCGCGCACAGCGCCAGTGCCATCACAAGAGACAACTTAAAGGTGTACATTTTGTAAATATTCATAAATGTGGCAGACAGCATAATGGACGTTATCAGGAGGACTCCAGCAAATATTGAGCATAGAAAGGGCCATTTTACTGTGATGCCATTTGAACCAAGGACCACAAAGTATACAAACCATGATATAGAAAATATCAAAATGTACAAAAGTGCAAATCTGAAAGAGGAGAAAATACTAAGTAGGACATCATTAAATATAAAAACTATTGCATAGGTAGTTACATCAAACATTAAAATCAACAGATGCAGACAAGTGACATTGAGAACACATAAAATCAAAGAATCATACCTGAATCTGAGCCTAGTTTGTCTGAAGGAACTGTGTCTGTACTGGCCCTCTAGAATCTCTGAATCGAATCGAGGGTTCCACCAGATGCCTGGAGCTGCCCTTTCAAAGGCGATGGGGATAGCAAGGCCACAGCAATTGGTGGTGGGACTGTTGTGTGCCAGGTAAGCCTGAATGTGGGGTGCCATGCGGATCTGAGCATCTTCGGCCTCTGAGCACTCTGCCTCATGCTTGATCTCAAATTGATCTGTGCTCTCCTTGCAGTTTACACAACCACTCTGAATACTCATTTTTTATTCAGTGGATTTTAATTTCAAATTTCATTAAATCTGCGTCATGGCTTCAGGGACTGGATCTCGTAAGTCTCCATGTTATTCTCGGTGTCATAAAAAACCTAAAATAAGAGCAGATAATCTCTATTTGTATAAATGGCTCAGAACAGATTGTTTCCAATGTGTTGTAAAATTCTTCTGTTGTATACAAATCTTGCCTACAGAATTAGGTACATATCAGCAACCCCTGTAGCTCAAATAATTCATGAGACTATAATGTAAGCATTTCACAGAACGAAACTGGGGTTTGTAAGCGAGACTGCTCCCACAGTCAAACCATGCAATTGGTTTTGTGGGGCCTTATTATGACAAAAGTAACATGTTCTTTTTATATTAACAAATACAATACAAAAAATATATACGAAGAAAACAGACAATATCACCAAGGTTTTAAGGGATCTCAAACTTTGTACTGACACAAGCGGTTGTGTTAATAAATTAATCGGTCGGTGAGTAAAGTTCGGGGATCATCAGTATACCAAGTCGAGACAGTTCTTAGTTGGTGGGCAAAGTTTTCTTGATTACGCTATTGTATGTTTGCACCTACAGCAATAAATTAACAGTGTTCACCTTCAACATTTTTCAGAAACAATTCTGCACCACGAAAACAAGACCACAATATACTAAATGTAAAGCAGCATTTTCACACGCTGCGGCACTAGACCTTATATTTATTTAATCACCAAGAACATTTTAAAATACGATAAAATGGATTTTATTTTACAAAATATTCGTCCACTCGGCGACAAGAGAAAAGACACGAAAAAAGTAATGAATGAATGAACGAGGTATTTTTTTTTTTTTTTATATTTAATGGCCTGGATTTAAGTCCTTTAGGCCAAGTCTTCAGTTGATCAGTCAGAGATCAAATTCTCTTCATTTAGGAGAAGTTTATAGGGTCTTGATAGTGTTCTTGATAAAGTTATATAATGGTAATAAACATTTCTTGTTCAACAATAAATCATTCAGGCGGCGGGCGGTATTATTTTGCACAAAACTACTAACTTCACTTGCAAGCACTAGTCGTTCCATTGAAAATTGACGGCATGAAAACAACACATGATCAATGTCACAAATGTCATCACTGTTGCAGTAAGGACACAGGTTATTTGGTATTATTTTCAGTCTTGCGAGATGTGCAGGTGTTTTGTGGTGGCCAAATCTGAATCTGTTAATTGTACATATGAAGTCACGACTGGCATATTTAAAATCTTTATGAGCGTACCACGGCTTAACAGGTAAATCAGTCTGTAGAGAACCGTACCATTTTCCTTTCAGTTCTTGGTCTTTCTTCCACATTTCTTTCCATAATTGCTTCATTTCTTTCCTAATAGTGCATTGGAAGTCTGTTAATGGAGTTTTGACGGTATCTCTTACATCTATTTCATTAGTGCCATTGTAAGCTACTTGGTCAACAATTTCATTACCTGATATATTTTTATGTGAAGGTATCCATTTAAATACTACTTCAACATTCTTTAGTTTTAAAAAGAAGATAAGTTCTCTTATCATATAAATTATATAATTCTGTTTATAGCTTAATTGTAATTTACTTAAACAAAGTGTCAAACTTAAGGAGTCAGTTAATATAATAAATTTCCTATAATTGTTTACTGTCTTAATATGCTGTAAAGCCATTAAAACAGCATAAGCCTCTGCCGTGAAAATAGAGCAATGACTGTCCAATCTATAACTTATTTTAAGATCTTGAGTTGGGTCATAGATTGCACTACGAACCCATAATTCTCCTTTACTACCATCAGTATATAATATATAAAAATCTTGAATGGTGTCTACATATTCTAAGAATTCAAAATTATTGTTAACCAATTTAGTACATACTCTAACTTCTAATAATTTGCTTTTATATGATCCACTGTAACAAGGCCAATGAGTGTAATTTAAGAAAATATTAGAGTATTTGTTATATACATAATAAAGTATATCAGACAATTTAGGAGTCACACCTTCCCGTAAAATGGAATCAGTGGATGCCCTATCCAATGTGTGAATTGGACTTTGAGTAATTTTATTAATTATAAATTCATTTTTAGATGAAATTATCTTCAATATATATCTTATGATTAACTCAACTCTTCTTATGGACAAGGGCATTATATTTGTCTCTACTTCTAAAGCTCTTATTGGAGTGGAGCACATTGCTCCAGATATTATTCTCATTGCTCTATTTTGAAGTTTATCAAGTTTATGTACATGTATACTATCCATATAAGCTATGATACTATAATCAAAATGACTTCTAACTAAGCTTTTGTACAAGAGGCTTAAAATAACAGGGTCAGCACCCCAGGAGACACCAGCCAAACATCGCATTATATTTAGTCCCTTCAAACAATTTTTACTTATATAATTGATATGTTTCTCAAAAGTTAATTTGTTATCAATTATCACACCTAAAAACTTATGATTATCAGTTTCTTTAATTATGGAATTATTGTAACTTATGGCTAAATTTGATGTAGATTTACTTATTACAAGCACTGAACTTTTATTGGGGTTAATATTAAGTTTTAGTTTTCCTGTGTAGAAACTGTGTAACTGGTTTAGGGCATTATTAATGTGATATTTAGCTAAGTCTAGATCCTTATTTACAGTATATAATACAATATCATCTGCAAATTGCAGGATGTTTACTATACTACTATCTACATACTTTAAAATTTGACTTGTGTACAAATTATACAAAAGGGGTGATAAAGTCGCCCCTTGCATGGTTCCTCTAGATACAAGTCTAGGCCCATGTAATATGTTGTTATGTTTTATATACATAGTTCTATTTGTCAAGAAATTATACAACCATTTACATAATAGTCCGGGTATTCCGAGCTCTATCAGAATTCTAACCAGGATTTTTGGATCAACATTATCAAACGCTCCTTGTACATCAAGAAATGTACAAACAGCACTTGAATTATTGGTTTTTGCATGTTTCAGGTCTGATACTAAGGAAGTGAAACTGTCAGCACAGCTTCTCCCACGTCGAAATCCAAATTGTATAGATGGAATCAAGTTATTGACTTCTACGAACCAATCCAGTCTAATTTTAATCATATTTTCAAAGAGTTTGCCAATACATGAAGAAAGTGAAATTGGTCTGTATGAATTTTCATCAAGAGGAGATTTGCCAGGTTTTAAGATGGGTATAACACATTGAGTTTTCCATTGTTCTGGGATAATTTGACTCTGCCAAAGACTATTGAAAATATGCAATAAAATCTCTTGTCCTGAAAAATGCAGTTTTTTAATTAGTAAATAACGAATATCATCAAGACCAGGAGTTGTATCTTTTCTGGATTCCAAACTCATCCTAAATTCGTTCCAAGTAAAAGGATTTAACAAAATTTGACCTTTATCAGTTTCGTTATTCTGGTCAAACAGGTCATTGTCAATATTAGCAGAACTACTAGAATCTGTCAGTTTAGTAAAAAGAGGTTCAATAAATTCATCATTTTTAACTTTGTTTTTAGAATACATTCCTTTAAACATTTTAATATAATTCCACACCCGACTAACGGGAGTAGTCCTATTGAAAGAAGCACATAAATCTCGCCAACTGTTTTTCTTTTGTTCTGCTATGATTCGTTTCTTAAGAGCATCTAATTTTTTATAATTAATATAATTTTCAATTGTAGGATCTCTCCTGTAGGCCTTAAGGGCTTCATAAGAATTAATTACACTAGTCTGACACTCTTGATTCCACCAAATACATGGTGGCCTGGAAGTATAAGAAGAACCTTTATGAAACTTCGGAATACATTCACATTTTAATTTCTCAAGCCTTTTACAAAACTCATCATACGAATGAATTGGATTAGTAGAATCAATAACAAAGTCTTCAAAAATTTCCTTAGATAGGTCATGGAATTTTTTCCAGTTTCCTTTAGAATATATAAATTTGTCAACCGGGTCATTACATAAATATTTAATAGGTTTCAGAGTGAAATCAATAAATGTGGGTAAATGATAGCTTCCCATTGCATCATCATGTACAGACCAATCGCAGAAAGGTGCCAACTCAGGACTAACGAATGTAACGTCTATAGCAGATGGATTCCTATTAGGGTAAGTCACGGTCGTGGGCATACCATTGTTTAATATACACATATCCGCATCATCTATAACTTCATACAAATCCTGTCCACGACCCTTGGTAGTAGCACAGCCGAAGGCAACGTGGTGTGCATTGAAATCTCCTGAGACTAAAAGAGGTTTAGGGAGGTCTCTAATTATATATCGCAATCTTTGTATTCTAGTATGACCACTATTAGGTGGGCTGTAAACACATAAAATAGTTATAGGTCCTCTTTCAGTTTCGATACATACAGCAACATTTTGTATGTCCTGATAAAATCTAGTTTGAAGAGCAGTATGTTTTATATTATTTTTTAATAGAATAGCAACTCCTCCGTGATCATTGTTCGCGGTTTTATAATACATATTATAACCAGGTATACCAGAAAAGGGTCTAGTATTTTTAAGCCATGTCTCGTTCAACAGGCAAATATCTATATTTTGCTCCTGTAGGAACTGTATTAGCAAGGGTTTCTTATTATAAATACTTTGAATGTTAAATTGTGCAATGCGTAAAGATAAAGGCGTATTGGTTCTATTATCCATAAAAAAATTAAGATAGGTTTTTAAATAATAAATCTTTAATTGATGATGTAGTAATGGGGCTATCATCACCCTTGTTTGCTAATTCAACTAGAGTTCGAACTATGGCCATGGCCAAGTCATTGTTGTTTAGTAACTGGCTTTTTAGGTCAGATCGGGTCATATTGGGTTTGGTATTTTTGGAAGTATTTGAAGTAGTGTTATTTACATTGGTAATATTTACATTTTGTTCATTAGGTAACAATTTATTTACAGTATTAGGCTTATTTACATTATTAACAAGGGGAGGGAAGTCCTCCTCACTCTGCTTTGACTTTGTAGCGGCAATGCTTGCATATGTTATTTTACTTTTTTTTTCTGCAAGTTTTTTCATTTTGACTGGACATGTTTTTGAAATTGCCAAATGAGGCCCGCTGCAATTTATGCAGCAAAGGTCATTCGGTCTGTCGCATTCTTTGTATAAATGTTCCCCCGCGCAACAGCTGCAGCGTTGCTTGCCGTTACAAACACGAGCAGAGTGATTAAACTTGAAACATCTGAAACATTGTTGTAGTGGAGGCACATAGTCGAACACTCTGTATGAGAAGAGGTCGTATTGAACATTGTCAGGTAATGTATTTGAAAGAAAAGTGATGCTGACCGTCTGTAGCGGCACTCTTTCTTGTCCAACTTTTTTGGTAAACCGTCTGACTGCTATAATTTCGTACACTGACGACAGTTTTGTGTAGAGTTCTTTGTTGGAAATGTTCGGTGGTACAAATCTGATTATGCCCGTTTTCTCTATTTGCGCTGCCGGTATATATGCTCGCATGCTATACTTTTCAAGAAATGCCGAGTTCATCAAAAAGTTATTTGCAGTATTGTACTGCTTAAAAACGACCACAATTTTGTTGGCGTTTATACGCTGAATGGCCACAACACCTTTAATACCTGTCGTGAAAATGTGGTTCAGGTAAATAGGGCTCTTGTTGCCCAGCCTCTCTTTCATGTTTGTGCTTTCAACAAAAACTTTAAAGTCTGTATTAGTAGAATTTTCAGGATAGAGTCTTTTATAATTGGGTTTAAAATAAGTCTTTTCCTCACCACTACCGCCGCCGCCGTCTCCACTAGGGTCCACATCGTCCCCACGAGACCTTTTAGCTGAGGTTGTGGCTGGGTGGGCAGGGGGATTATCCCCCCCGCCCTCGTTTCCAACCATTTTTATATTTACACTTTATTATTAACTGTATTTACACTAATATTTACAAAAATAAGACAAACTATGCAATTATTAGCAAAAAAATTATAAACTTTGGAAAATTTGCAACTTGCGGTTCAAATTCCCGCCAAAGAATCATGAACGAGGTATTGAGACTGAATGAATGAGTGAATGGTAACGATCAAAAACAGCTGTCAGCTGTCAAAAAGTAGGTGTTCTGTGGACCGGAACTCGTCAGCGACCGGAAGTGGACCGGAACCAACCAGAATAGGGGGAAAAACCTAATCAGTTTTTATGCACAGAGAATATAAATGCGAAGTGGGTCTTGACCTCCGACACAAGAGGTCGCCCTTGTCTTTGTCCTGCGTGGTCTCTTGCCAGTCACCCGCCCGGAGCTGACGTAGGTCCTTGGTCACTTAATCCTTCCATCGATATATGGGGCGGCTAACCGGTCTTTTACCGCTTGACAGCCCCATGTAGGTACCTATGCCATCTTCACTATCCGATCCTCTCTCATCTTTCCTATGTGACCGAGCGAACGGATTCGGTAAGATTTCGTTTTTCCGATGATGTTGGGTTCTTTGTAACTCTCCAACTACCACCTTCCCTCCTTGTCGTACCCAGAATCTTCCTCATGATCTTCCTCTCGGCAACCAGTAACTTATATTCCTCCTTGAATCTGAATGTCCAAGCCTAGCCGTATATCAAGATCGGCCTGATTACGGTGTTATAAATTGGGATCTTTGTTTTTCTGCTTAGAAGCTTAGAAGGTGCTGGTGACCTTGTGAAGAACAGCACTACGACGCAGGGCATTCTGAACTCGGATGTCGATTTCCTGTTCTCTAGTATTGGTGTCAGTGATCGTGCATCTCAAGTACTTAAACGTCGCCACTCCTTTAAATACTGTATCCTATGACGCTACACGGGAGCACCAGAGTCACAGAAAAACCTCCAAGTGGGTGATGGTCTATTGTAGCAAAATCTTTTCTAAAGCCAGTCTATTCCATCGGTTGTTTTTTATCCAATAACTCTTACAGTAAATTGTCCCATACGTCATATGTCTTATTTATAAAAACACGAATCCTTGAAACACTCCTCAGAGGCAGTTTAAATAGTCTGTGGTAAAAGGAAAGACGTAACCACGGATTATTTAAACTGCTTCTGAGGAATGTTTAAGAGGAATCGTGTTTTTATAAATACCACCGAAAGTTTTTTTTTGTAACTTGAATCTCTAAATGGTTAGAAAATGCTTTTGATCGGTCCTTATTAGCAGCAGCGTTGAATAGCATCATTGTCATGACAGATGTCAGGGTTTCATAGGTAACAAAAGTTGTGTGTAAAAATCTCATGTCTCGGTGCACCATAGATAAGTATGTATTGGGGTGCACATCATAATATTACAAGTTCATCGAGAAATATACAGAACCCTATTGAGCTGTAATCATAAAAAAAGTGAATTGCACTTTTCTTGGGAACTATACCTACCAGCTTGCAATGGGCCGTAGTGGGCGGCAAATGGCTGATGATGATGACGATGATGATGATGAAGTTCAGTAAAAAAAAATGCTACAATTATAAATAAATAATAGGTACCTATTCACTGATTTCTTTGATTTTTGTGAGGACGTGTGTGACTTTAGACCTTGTTCGTTTCACGCGTGAATGAAAGTACCTTTAATGTTTGAATGAAAAACGCCAAGATATTGATATTGATATCTCGGTATTCCGTAAAAACCGGCCCAGTGCGGTCGGACTCGCGCACGAAGGGTTCTGTACCATTATTTATACAACATATAAGTACATTTTTACAAATACAACTATTTATTTTCGTATGGGAGCCCCCATTAAATATTTATTTTATTTTAATTTAATCATTTATTTTTTAAGCCAATATAGAACTAAATAATATATTCTGTGAATGTTTCAATCTACCTGTTGCCGTTGTTAATATCAACCAAAAAGCTGCAAAAAATTTGCGACGAAGGGTTGGTTGTATGAGGGAGAGAGGGGGATGTTGAAACCTAATCGTTTTTGAGACTTGACAAAAATGAAAAACAAATTTGGAGGTTTTGTTGACAAAATTTAAATCGGTTTATTACTAGAAATCTTATTCTACCTTAACTTTAGTAAAGATCATCATCATCATCATCATTGAATCAGCCATTTGACGCCCACTGCAGGACATAGGCCTCCTTCGTGGTTTTCATATTATTATGCCATAATGATTATGCCATAATCGCCACGCTTGGCAGGCGGGTTGGCGATCGCATCAGGAAGACGCTGCTGTCCGTTTATATCATTGTCACATCACAAATAAATATCGTTACGAATTGATCCATTCACGTTATCGCAATATCCATTGGTGACCACTTCGGAACGGCTAACATATCATAGACGCGAATACCTACGCACGAGTGAGCCGTGCGTGAGCAATCTGTAATGCGTTCCGATTTGCTCATGATCGCTCACAGTCGCAAATGGGAACGCACGGCTAACTAATAACGCAGTCAGTTCTGCGCCATCTACAGAGTTCTTGGGAACTTTTTTTTTTTCTTAATAGTCAAAAAGAAAACCTCCCGACTTTTATCGCCTAAATCTTTTTGGTGGTTGATTGAAGTTCGGTGTCAAAGGGGAGCTGCGCAGGGGGTGACTCGGGATGTACCATTGTTGAAAAACTCTTATCACTCGTCACACTCTTCGTGATAAATATATGTACATATGTAGGTATGTAGGTAGTATGTATGTAGGTAGTATATGGTAGTAGGAATGTAGGTCAATATTTATTACCTATGTATTCAGTAAGTTAACGTATTTATATTAATGTGAGTAGTTTTGTCTAGGAATGTACTTTTATCCTTATATAACTTATTTACACCTTTGTCTGGAAGAGATCGCTTTTAGCGATAAGACCGCCAGTTGTATACTATGTAACTTAGATATTTAAGATTGTGTGTATGGTGTGCAATAAAGAGTTTTAATCAAATCTTAGATCTTTGAAAGGAACGAAAGCACACTGATAAAATTAAAGCGAGAGATATTATTAGTTTTACTGAGTATATGACATAGATAAATACTATATCAATTTGTAAGCTCCTCTACATAGTAAGTCTTGTTTGCCCGATTTAAAAATAACAATACGACTACCACATTATTTCCTACTTTGTTTTTACTGTACTCTGTATACCTACTCATGACAGCCTATAATATGAATGTTTCAAAAATGTTTTTTTACATACATACATAAACTTACGACTGCATCCCAGAGGGGTAGGCAGAGACTAGGGAATGTTTTTTTAGATGTTTAATAAACCAAACTAAATCATACAAATTATTTAACGTGTAAATACTCTGAATATATGCATATTATAATGTAAGTAGGTAAGTAACAAATTTTATCTCTTATTCTTGCATCTAGTCAGAACTCATTAATCGATCGATTTAATCTTACTGCCAAAAAGATCTGTGTGGACTATATGCCAAAAAATTTTTTTTATCGAGTTTGTATTCGACTATTTCTTTGGTGTAGTAAATAAAATATCTAGAGAGCTGATATTTTATTTACTACACCAGACTACTGAAATTTAAAAAGTGAACATGTAAATAAAGTCAAATTTAACTTCTAAATTAACTTAAAATGTTTAGACGGAACACAACCAAAGACACAGAATAATAAAATGTAAATTTATTTAAGATTTACACAAAAACACTTAAGGACAAAATAATTTAGCCCTTTTTCAAAATTATTATAAAAATATGTAGGGCACTTATACAATCAAAATATCAAACTAAAGTCAACTATTTTATACTTTATTGCTCTTTTGTCAGCAAATAACTGGTAACTTTACCTATGACATTAATGACAGTTATTGACCAGCACCACTAACCCACTGATCTCACTCACAAATAGGATATGTATCAGATGCTGTCCTTTACATGCATTTTAAAGTATCACAATTTGAAGGAAGACAATTGTTTTTATACATAACAATATTTTTGCAACCATTAGATGATTATAATCAAACAAGGCACTGCACATTTATGAGCTAAAAAGTTTTATACAATGAAAATACCCTCAGCTTACTCAATAGGATTGTGTATAAAAATACTACAAGTAAATAATAAATGTACATAAAAATGCAATTGTTTTAAATAATTATTACCCATCTAGACTAATTATCACATAAAAGCAGTATTAATTAACATAGAAATTAACAATGATTAATTTCATCAAAATAACTTATCAATTCATAATATCTATCAAGATATCAAAATAGCTAATAGCGAGAAGACAAAACAGTTTTACAAACTTTAATCATTATACATGCCATCAAGTAAGAAATCCATTCTCTTGTAATGTCGGTTCCTCCAGGCTTCCTTTCCTCTTTTCACAGCCATATAGGCTAGCACTGCAAATGCAGGGACAACCACAATAGTTATTACTATTGGCATTATCATCCCAGGCTCAGCCCCTTTTGCCTTAAGATGTAACTTGCTATGAGGTGACGGAATTTGATCTGATTCTGGCTTAGAAGAAGACTTTAAGTCAGGCAATGATGGAGATTCATTCATTTTATCTCTTGCCAAGTCATCATAAACTAATATTCTTGGCTTCTTAACATGTTCTGTCACCACAGTTGTTTTATTTATTTGGCTTGGAGTGCTTACTATTGTATTTACGTGATGTGTTTTGATGCTATTCATTATTTTAGGCTCTGCAGTTGATGAATTAGTTTTAGTATGTTGTTTATCCACTGGTATGAGTTTTGTAACTAATTTCTCAGTTTCATTAATTGGCGTTGCATTTGACGACATAATTTTGGATAATTTGTCCAGTTCTGCTGAATCAAGCAATGCCCCCTTCCGAGGTTTAACTGGTTTCTTCCCATCCGTAGTGCCTAATTCCTTGTCTAGTGCCAGAAGAATGGTACTCTTTTCTTTTGATAAAATAGACACAGGGACGTCTGTGACCACTTTTCCACCTTCTGTTAGCATCGTCAATTTAGTTTCAGATTTCCTAATAGGTAATGATGTTGTTTTAGGAGTTGTAGAACTTTGATCCAAAGACACTGATATGTTTGCACCATAAAAAGAGGGAATAAATATTACATGTACAAATAGTAAACAAAGCCTCATTTTGCTGCACCGTTATGTTATAAAAATATAAATAGTAAGAACTAAAAGGGGCAAATAAAAATACAAAAAAAAAATATTTCACGAAAACAAACCTTTCCTTCTTCGAAAGAACGATATATAAAAAATATATTGAACGAATGAATGAAAGTGAAATGAAAACGTCATCAAACTCACCAAATGCAAACTCCAGTTTTTATTCTGTAAATTGTCATTATTTATTCTGTGCATTGTAGAATTTATTGTTTGTGATGTGATGTGTTCTGTGGTGATGTGACATTAGCGACTTTCAAATGACACAAAAGAAAAAAATTATGTATTTTTATTTTTTGTCTGATCATTTAGTTCAGTTCAGAATGGATCAATTGAATAAAATCGCTTGACTTTAATACATTTCTTGCCGGTTGAGTGTGCATCCAAGATGAGAACTCGCAGCAATTCTGGCGTCCGATTGGACTACTATCAAAGGGTAGTCCACAAACTAATTTTGGACCATCAACAACCTGTGACTGGGTTGTTTCCAGCCAGTCCTGAAAACGACCATGCTTGGATTAGAGACAACTTGTACTGCATACTAGCAGTATGGGGGCTCTCTATGGCGTTTAAGAAAATAGCCGACCAAGACGAGGACCGTGCTAAAACCTACGAACTAGAACAGAGTTGCGTAAAGCTTATGAGAGGTATCTACGTAATACATCTACCTACCTAACATAGATTCATTTGTTTTCTTCATGTGCTGTGGGCAATATCTTATTCCCCAAATTTACTCGTAAACCTCTTTGTTTTATTGAAACAAATGCATTGTTTTCAGGACTCCTCATGGCAATGATGCAACAAAAAGATAAAGTGGAGAAATTCAAAACCACTCAGCACCCGCTAGACTCTCTACATGCCAAGTACTCTTCTACTACTGGCCGCATTGTAGTCAAGGACAACGAGTGGGGGCACTTGCAAGTAGATGCAATTTCACTCTACTTGCTTATCTTAGCACAAATGACTGCATCAGGTTTGCAGGTAGTCTTCTCACTAGATGAAGTAGCTTTGATTCAGAACTTAGTGTTCTATATTGAGTCTGCCTACTGTACCCCAGACTATGGTATCTGGGAGAGGGGAGACAAAACAAACCATGGACTTCCAGAATTGAATGCCAGCTCCATCGGCATGGCTAAAGCTGCTCTTGAGGCTATGAATGAGCTTGACCTTTTTGGCGCCCGAGGAGGCCCATCCAGTGTTATCCATGTGCTAGCTGATGAGGCACAGAAATGCCAAGCAGTCTTGCAGTCAATGCTACCGAGAGAGTCAAACAGTAAAGAGCTTGACTCTGGCATTCTCTCAATTATCAGCTACCCAGCGTTTGCTGTTGATGATCCACAACTTATTGCTAAGACTAGGGATGCAATAGTAAGCAAGTTACAAGGCAAATATGGCTGCAAAAGATTCCTCAGGGATGGTCACAAAACTCCTAGAGAGGACCCAAACCGACTGTACTATGAACCTTGGGAGCTGAGGATGTTTGAGAATATTGAGTGTGAATGGCCTTTGTTCTTTTGTTATTTGATCCTTGACTATTGCTTCCAAGGTGACAAGAAAAATGTAGGGGACTATATGCAAAAGTTAGAACAGATCATGCTAAGAAAAGATGATGGCATAAAGTTGGTTCCTGAGTTGTATTCTGTACCTGGGGACAAAGCAGATTTGGAGATAAGAAACCCGGGTTCCCAAGAACGCATTCCACAGGGTAGGTGTCCTTTCATTTGGGCCCAATCTTTATACATTCTTGGGAAGTTGTTGCAGGAGGTAAGACACTTTCTTTGTTTTTATTTTATTTCCAACATGAGTTCTTTGTCAAGGCAGCCTTCCAATTTGTAGGGTCGCACAATATAGGCAGTGCGACACAGTCACCATACAAGAAAATTGCCAAACGACAAAATCGCAATGTCTAAATCAGAAAGCTCTGCATATAAATCCTTACAAAGCGGTTCAACGCGACATGGTTGCCACTGCCTTCCTGGGTTGTACGATGGCACAAGTCATGGGTTTTGTGGCACTTAAATGTCAGAATTTGACAATTAATGTACTTGAAAGTCATGACTTTTGGCATTTAACATGCACAACTAGTTCATCGTCCTACCTAGGCTGGTCATTGCAGTCTCATCATATCTGTCAAGATTAGAAGGCTACCTTTATGAAACTCTTTCTGCTATTTGTCGCTGTTGAAGTAGGTACCTACTAAATGGTGTTAACAAAATTTTATGGTTACATGTTGAACTCATGAACTCATGCTGTACCTAATTCTGTTTATATATTGAGCCCTAAGATGAGTACGCTATTGCTATAAAAACATGACAGATCCTTTGAAATGGAAGTAAATAAGTTACTATAAATTTCCAGGGTTTCCTTGCAGTGGGAGAGCTTGATCCTCTAAACAGAAGGCTTTGTTCAGAAAAGAAACCAGATGTTGTAGTCCAGATTGTGATACTGGCTGAGGACAATGAAATCAGGGACAAGCTCCTGGAATATGATTTGCATGTCCAGACAATCAGTGAGGTGGCACCAATTGAGGTACAACCTGCAAGGGTGTTGAGCCATCTTTATACTTACTTAGGTAAGTTAATCTGTACAAAGAAGCACATCTAAAATTAAATTTGGCCAAGTGCAAGTCAGACTTTATTTAGCAAAAATGTGTTTTCATTCAGTTTAGTAGGTACTACAAGAGTCTGACTCACATTTAACCGGTTTTTATAATTTTATGTAATACCTACTTACTAAAGGGATTGCACTATAATCACACCAAGTTTGACATTAGTATGTATTACCGTTTTTATAATACACCTGCCCCTCTACTCTCGACGCTAATTTAGCAATCTTGTTTTACAATTGAGTGCATTTATTTGATTTAGCCAAAATATACTTTCAGTTTCCGGTGCGCTATGAAGTTTAAATTACTGCTTGACTTATTTCTGACTTATGGCTCATTCGACGATAATTGATACCACAATATTCTTACAAGACTTTTTTAGTTAAATTTCATTAAATTATACGTATACTAAGTAAAAGTGAAAAGTGCTATATGATGACATCAACTTAAAATCTCTTACCTACACTTTTTTTTAGCTATGAAAGGCGATAGGATTTTTTATAACTACAAATTAAGCTGATATCTTCGAAAGATAATTATATTTAAGCATGCCTGTAAATCAACCCAACCACATACTGCGATCGCCAACCCGCCTGCCAAGCGTGGCGATTATGGCGATTATGGTCATGAAAACCATGAGGGAGGCCTATGTCCTGCAATGGGCGTCAAACGGCTGATGATGATGATGATAATGATGCCTGTAAATTAATATTTTTGAATGTTCCTGTACTCGGTGTGACGAGTACAGGGACATTAAAAAATATTCCCAAAATGTCCGATCACACCTGTCACTTTTGAAGTTTAGATGTAAAATGTATAATATCAATCTATATGTCGCAGTAAAGTAGTTAAATCAGAGCGTTAATTGAATCTCTAGACAGTTAATCAAAGATCGATATTCAATCAAGTCGCTAAAGTTCCGTCAGACAAGTGAGTGAACGAAACGTTTAACGAGTTTCCTAAACGTTCCTAGGCAACAAGGCGCATTTCAACTTTGGTAGGGTGACCAAGATATTTGATTGGAAAAAAATGGATAGTAAAAAGACATTGCTTGTCTTATATTTAATTATAAGGCGTAATGCCCTCTTAGGTGGTGTGGATCTTTGTCGATCTGACAAAGGCCACCTTTGCACGGCATGTTCTACCCAACCGAAATTGAAGAACATACCTTGCTAAACTGGCCTTTATCAGATCGATGTAACGTCACGTCCATCTTAGGCGTCGTTATGCCCACTTACTTGGTAAGAATTTAGCTTTTGAAGGGGAACAAGATATTTCATTATTTAGGAAAATGAATAGCCAATAAAAATTATAATTTTTTTGTTTTATGTTTCTTTAATTAGAAAAAATAAAACCTGCTCTGCTGCAGATATTTGGTACATTTGTTTGGTTCGTTTTAGCACCCGACTGACTAATTAGTTGATTTATTATCTTTCATCCACATTCGCAGCATGTTTTCCACATCCTGGTTACTCTACACTCCCTTGCGTTTGAGGTCTTTTTGGGCTCCCGTGTATAATTTTCAGTTCAGGCCACATTGCAGTCAGTTCTTCTATGATCTCACGTTTAGTGTAGTAATGCATTGAGCTTATTTTAGTAACGTAACAATAAAAAACTAACGATATAAACTCACAAACCTACATTGATGTCGCTCATCATTCCAAAATCTTTTCGTAAAATTTTTCTTTGAAGGAACGTGTCGAGTCTTCTAAAGCCATGTTTGCAACAAGAATTCACTACAAAAACAAGACTCTTCTTAATTTTACTAAGTAACCATATTTACAATAAAACAAAACACGGAATTTCCAAGCTCTCAGTTCTTCACGCTCACACCGAAATAACAATAACAAATGCGGAGTCGATAACATGTTTACAATTTCACCAAAGACCACAATTTGAAACAAAAAACCACTCACACAACAAACCAACGTTGCACAACGTTTGCCAAAAGAAAGACTCTAAAAGTAATCAGCTGTTGTCGTGACCGCCATCTTGTTTTACATTATTAATGACCACGCTGGCTTTCGGTCAGATAGATAGCTAAACGTTTTCGACGCTGCTTTATTTAAATCAAAATGCTAGCGACTTGATTGAATATCGATCTTGAATTAACTGTCTAGAGATTCAATTAACTCTCTGATTTAACTATTTTACTGCGACATATATATAAGAATAATAGTGATGTAGGCAACTTTCGTTCACTGACTTCTGAACTATTCCAATAAATAAATATATAGGTATATCATAATTAGCAGAAATACTGTGAATCATGCTTGTTGTAACTAATTTACGCTTCACAGATATTAATTTCGTTGACAAATTGTAATAAAACAAATTTCGTGAATAATTGGTTGATATTTTAAATATAATGGAATCCTATAATATTGTGGTAAAATTGTAAGACATTAAATTAGAAATTAATAACAATTAAAGTTCAAAATGTAACTTAAAATGTCACACCACGGCACCATGGAATGAGCCTTATTGTACTTTATTGTGACGTAATTTGAACGCAATAACGTCGAGAGTAGAGGTGCAAAAATTAAAAAATTACAAAAGTTTTTGGGCCCTCTTGTCATTTTATTATTTATTGTTGATCAATATCAATACGCCATAACACATCCTGTGAAAATTTCAACATTCTACCTATTACAAAAATTCAAGAGAAAAAGCCCTTTATAGGTCAGACAGACACACATTGTTGGAAGTTGGTATCATCATCATCATCAGCCGTTTGACGCCCACTGCAGGACATAGACCTCCCTAATGGTTTTTCAAGCTTCCCGGTCTAGTGCCGCCCGCGGAGTTGGTATGGAACCCTGAAAAGTAGAGTAGTACCAGTGTCAGCAAGATTCCTTATTAATAGTTTTTGGATAAAATAAAAACCCATTTCTAACTTTTAGTCTCATAAGCGTAATTCGTAGTCCTTATGACTGTGTTATCTATTTAAAATTCCAGGTAGAAACAAAAAGCTGGGCTTGTCCGGCAGAAAGTCCCGTGATGTCGGTATCCTGAGCACGAGCAAGCTGTATTCTCTCCACGATCGCATATTTGCTTTCACGCCTCAGGTATGTCTGCACCAAATTAGGTTTTTATAATTTGCTCTATTTTAATAAGCATTTGGTTAAACAATATTTAAAATATGTGTTGGTATTAAAGTGGTTCTAAAGCATACCTTATACGCACGTATTTGCAAATACAATACTCTTCACTTATTTTTTCTCTATAAGCATGGTTCAAATCCGAAGTATATCTTATCTTGCATTTTTATTTCTTTTCTGTCTTAATTAAGTATTATACTACTACAAATTACATCTAATAGCCGGCATTACAGTTCTCACGCAATGAGACCATTTATTTATTACGTAAGACGATTTAGGGGGGGGGGGGGGTCGACCTTCCGGAAGCTCACAAAAATGCGCAGTTAAAATTGTACTCGGCACTGGCCACCGCGAGAGTGCCGAGGTGCGTTCGGATGCGTAGGTCCTATACCGCTATACCTAGATTTCCATGGCAACAAACCCGCGTTATTTTTTTCATTTCGTCCTTTAGATTCCTACGTAATAAATATTAAACAGGGAAGGGGTTGGGGGGGCTACTCTTATTTTTGCTTGTATAGGAGAGGAAGGGGGTCAAAAACTAGCAAATATAGTGTTACGTAATAAATGAATGGCGCCCATCCCGCACTAGTGATCAACTTGATGATCGTTTACAAGTGAACAATTTGTGCCAGAGTAAATTATCGTAACTTTGTACTCTCCCCTGAAATAATCACTCCCTCGCCTCGTAATAGAATATACGTAGTTATGAGTTAATCAGTCTTATATTTTGCTAGTTTTCTGACATGAAACGTTTCTACATCGCATCCGATTATGAGTTGATGGTCGACACACTCAAGGCTGAGATTAACTTCCTGAAATCTTCTTGGCAAAACCTCCTTGGCCGACCACTCGTGGTCCTAACTCTGAACCAAATGTACTTAGGTAGCTATTGATTTTATTTACTTTTATGGTTTGCGTTGGGCTTGCTATTTGACACATTTTCCCATTTTCCCCCTACTCCTTTATTTGCGTGCTTTTTACACGAGTATTTAGTGTATTTCGTGGTGTTTCAAACGTTTTTGCTTGTGGAGTTGTGATACACTAATACCCTATAGATGTGTAGTGCCTTACATATTTCCAGAGGTGAAGATAAAATTAATACAGGACTGATATTTATGGCCATTTTCTATAAACAATCCATGGAGTGATAAGCCTAACGAAAGTTGAAAATTAACAGTTCTTCAACTCAAACATCAAATGTCAACTTTTGGTAGAAGACAGATTCAATATAGGGAATTGCTAATATTTATTTCCGCTTTTGTCTAAAGGTAAACAAACTGTTGACAGAAATCGTTACAATACGGGAAGCAATAATATGTAACAATTTGTTTGCCCTTATGAACTATTATAAATTTCTTGACTTTGATAGTATGAACTTAAAAAAATTGAAGTATTAGCGATGAAAGTATGTAAATACCTCCGAAAAATTTTCTTTTACACCCGGACAAAAGCTGAATTAATTTGGATCCATGGGACTTTAATGACGATCTCCAAAATACTAACCTAATTTTCTTCCATCCCACAACTAAGATGGTTCCATCCTAAGATGTTTTTCATCTTGTAAAAGGTGCGGCAGCGTGCTTGGGATGAAGAGATATGTCGAGTGACTTTGGACGCTTTACTGGAGCGGAGTTCGGGAGTTGAACTGGCACGTTTAAAGGCAGTTTCGCGGCCAGACTCTGGGCTGTGGCTCCACGCGTTGCCATCACCGCAACTGGGAACACTTTTGGACAACAATTCTTTGCGCGTGGCTGTAGCGCTTCGTTTAGGCTGCGACATCTGCCAACCACACCGCTGTATTTGTGGTGCAGAAGTGGATTCACTGGGGCGCCACGGACTCCATTGCGTTCGGAGCGCGGGTAGGATCTCACGGCATCATTCCATCAATGACATCGTCCGGAGGGCTCTTATTACTGCTGACATTCCTGCGATTCTTGAACCACCAGGGTTGTGTCGCAGTGATGGGAAACGTCCGGACGGTCTCACTATGATTCCGTGGGAGAGGGGTCGTTGCCTGCTCTGGGATGCCACATGTGTCTGTACCTTTGCTCCGTCTCACTTAGGCTCAACGGCCATTTCTCCTGGGGCTGCTGCGGAAGCGGCTGCTAGCCACAAATGTTCCAAGTACAGCTCGTTAATGAGTAGCTACTTCTTTGTGCCTCTAGCTATTGAGACTACTGGGGTATGGGGAGTCCAGGGAAGAGCCTTTATAAAGGAGTTAGGGCGTCGCCTGAGGAACCGCGGCATGGACTACCGCTCTGGGGCATACTTGATGCAGAGGATCTCTCTCGCTGTGCAGCGGGGTAACGCTGCCGGCGTTATGGGAACCTTTGGCTCGAGTATGTCTCGGGGCGGTTTGCTTGACAGTTAATTCATTCGTCATCTTGATTTATTACTTTGGACGAAACAATTGTGGATGTATTATTATTATTATTTTATTTAATTTTTTTTTTTACTTATAATTATTAATTTATGTTCCTCTACATAGAACCCCCCCTTTGCTAGTACTTCATGGACCAATATTAAGACGAGGGCTGACGTAATCTCCGTAATTACAAAGCGTAGTGTAACACAAATATTAAAATAACCAGCCAAGTGCGAGTCGAACTCGTGCACGAAGGGTTCCAACTATTATCTATACAACATTAGACACAAACATCGAGAAAAAACGGCAAAAATCACGTTTGTTGTATGGGAATATTTATTTTATATTAATTTATTATTTAAGCGAATATAGAACTAAATATTCTATCAATATTTCAAGCGTCCACCTGTTGCCGTTATTAATATCCAGCAAAAAACGGCAAAAAAATGACTTATTAAATTATTAAAAATTACGTTTCTTGTATGGGAGCCTGCTTAAATATTTATTCTATTCTGTTTGTGAGCGGCAACAGAAATACATCATCTGTGAAAATGTCAACTGCCTATCTATCACCGTTCATGAGATACAGCCTGGTGACATACGTACAGTGAAGTCTTAGTAATGGCACTTGGCCTTTCGGGTACGGAACTGTACCGCTATTCGAAGCCTACTTAATAACATGACTCAAATTAAACGAGTCATATTATAAGAGAACAGCGTTCTTGGTTTCCCTATCTGTGGCGGCGGTTTACTATGTCTGTCACTTTCACTCCTCCCTCCTGTCTACCTATCTATTTCACACTTTTTTGCGGCATAAACGGCCGTATCTTTTTTTACGTTAACTAAAACGTCTGATTTTTTCACAGCTTCAAGGGACAAGTAGACCTCAGTATATGGTTATAATGTTAACTCCATACCTCCCCGCGTTTCCAAAATAAAGAGTCTTGACAAACAGACAGACGGACGGACAACTAAGTGATCCTATTAGGGTTCCGTTTTTTCGTTTGAAGTACGGAACCCTTAGAAAGCTCGAGATTCACCCTGTGTACACACGATTCGTGACTTTGTCGTGTGAAAAAGTGTCCACGTATTCATAAATACTTATCGCGTGATTTACGCTTCAGAAAGTTCGCGCCCTTTAAAGACGCTGTCCTCGTGCATTTATTGGTGAACTAATTAACAAGCCAAAGAGAGGAAAATACGGTCACGTTCTCAGCTTAGGTGGCTTAGGGTATTCTGTTATTCTACTCCACAGGAGCTCTTTGTTTGCTCTTTACAAAGTGTGCCGACCAAGAAAACATTCTTGGTGATGACTCATGCAATTAGCCGGCAACACTTCTCTTTAACGTCCTTAGTCTGAGTTTTGTGGCCCCGAGTCGCCTAATAGCCTAACTTCCAGTTTCTCATACACTAAGGCCGACTTGCACCACTTTCTAAATGCGGCTTAAACAGCATTTAACTAAAATTATTCATACAAAAGTCGATTTAAATGGTGATTTAAGTGACATTGACATTTTAAGTGAATTAAAAGCTGTCAGTTGTTTTTTTTTTTGTTTCCACTTTAAGATATTTGTTTAGATAAGATAAGATATTTGTTTATTTTCTTTGGGAAACTTACAGACGTTAGGAGTAAATTAATAGACTAAGTGTACGAGAAACAGGGGGTAAGCTATTAATACATACATCACATGAGCTCTCGTCACACACACAAGTACCGTATCGCCCTCTCTCTGACCTGACATTCTGCTCTTGGCGCGCAAGGATCTCAATCGTTAATGGAATCTTAATGAGTCGGATTGTACTTTTGAATTTCCTTCTATGCTAAGCCCGCTCTACTACTAATCAGTCACAGAATCCAAATTCGATTACATCACAGAATCTCCCGTTCGCAGAACGACCCGTCCGTCAAATGGAACGCTTTTCGCAAACCGTCCCGTGCTTAAAATGTCCCTTTCAAAAACGTCCCGTTTCTGTGATTAGAATCAAAGTGCTTTGGTACAGAAGGCAAAGTTATGGAGATAGGTAAATAAAACCCCTTTTAGATGACGATAAACTAACTCCTTGCGTGTGAAGAATAGAAGGCCGACAAAACCTCCAGCCAAGGTAGTAACCCCCGCATGCATGTGACAGAACTTCGACTACGAAGAGTACTACATGTCTCGCGACCCGGCGCTGTTGGCCAGCACGTTCATGGCCAACGTGGCCTTCCTCGGCATGAGCTGGAAGCAGATGCTCGGCCGGCCCACCATCACACTCATGGCCACGCAGTATCTGTTAGGTACGACCGAACGCCCTACACGTAAAGTGCCAACAAGATGTTCAAGTTTCCGATCAGTCTTTTGCGTTCACACACGGATGTTCGCTCCGAGCGTGTGTAGTTCTGTGCATAAACGCAATCAATTGATCGGAAACTTGAACGTCCCGGAAGGACTGGAAGAGTGCGATCATCGAACAAAAGTTAACGTCTGCAAACCGAGTGTTAATTTATTAACGCTCTTATCGTTCCAGAAACTCACGTATTCTTTGTACCATCTAAGCATTTTTTCCGAAGAAACTACGCCTGGTTTATCAACAGGTTAAGAGATATTGAGGTTCAAAGCCCACTTTGTTTTGCATATTTTTGCAGAAATTCATCTAGTATCGTATACGGA
Organism: Yponomeuta malinellus; assembly: GCA_947308005.1. NCBI lineage: Eukaryota > Metazoa > Arthropoda > Insecta > Lepidoptera > Yponomeutidae > Yponomeuta > Yponomeuta malinellus. The sequence continues at coordinate 7,902,148 of OX370994.1, forward strand.
ACAAAATTTTATAGATAAAGTAGTTTTTTGTGTCCAATATGTGTAGATTTCGGGTCAGGCTTCAGTAACACCCAGTACTTACGAATCGACTGGCCCGTCAGTTTAATTGTCATCACATCACATTGGTATGGGAAATTAGAAATAGTATAACTTTTCGAGCCATAACGATTAGGACTAGACTAGAACTTATATTCGGCCAGTCGATCGTTTTTAGTAGGGCGGAAACAAAAGCCAGGTTTACAGGCGTTAACTTTTGTGTGGTGACTGGTGACCACCACCTTGATGGCCTTTTTTTGTGATGTCTTAATTCCGGTGGCGTAAAGGGTAAAACGCACTAACTCGGTGGCGGTGGCGGTCCATACAAAATACTACTGCCGTAAATGACGTATGTATGAACTGCCACCGCCACCGCGTTGGTGTGGTTCATCTTTAATGCGTTTTTCGTGCTCAGGTTTTTATAACAGCTGTAACTTTAATGTTTTTAACTATTATATTATTATGCTTTTGTCAATTTACACTCGCGTTGTGTTGCTGGTGGCTAATGTGAGTTCAACTTTTCTTGTGGACCTCATCGCCGGCCGTCACTTTTTGACGATATTTGCACTTATTCCGCAAGCAATGGTGGTCCCGTGAGTAAGCAGACGGTGAGATCCACAGTACATAAAAAATATCAATCAAATCAAATACTAATCTACACAAAGCTATCCATAACTCACACCGCCGCTATTGCTTGGTAAGTAGGTAATGTTATATATTTGACAAAATATGAAAGTAAAGCAGTTTGGCTTCAGTCGACAGTCTGATTCAATCGGAATAAGGTATAAATTTTTAGTACTCGCAACATGTTGGCTTAGTACAGATATGGGGGACACTGAGCCGGACTGGACATACTTTAGACTGCTGCGATCCGCCAGCATATCCATGTCAACCTAGCGTTTAAAACGAATTCCACGTTTTCTTTTCACTGCTAATGAATTTTCCATGGATCATATTTACAGAGGATATACTCGTAAGTGCTGTGTAGGGCTTATATTCTGTAGATAGTACATTTATTGACAAGCCGATTGTAAAGTATGATTGCGTGAGCTTGTTTTCGCATTTCGTAGGCAACCTGCAGTGTGAAGCCAAACTTTTACATTCTTATTCTGTATTTTACATAACATACACTAGTCTAACCGTTGTGCAACCTTCACAGACCAGGGTAAGATCCCGATGGCCATGATAACGACCATGAAGAAGCTAAAGTCGGGTTACATAAACGGGACCCGCGTTACGCTCGGTAACCTGGGGGATTTCCTGAGCACGTCGGCCATTACCAACCTGAGCTTCTTGGGAAGCCAGGAGGAGGGATATCCTGACAGTAAGTCCTATGTTTTATGGAAGAGTAACTTAACTAACAAAAACCTATTATGATTTTAAGAGTTGCATGTTGTGAAATGTGATGCACTGCAAGTTAGTCTCGAAACGTTACCGACTAGTTATCGACAGCAAGATAATATTGTTCTGCACTGACTTCGGGTGGTTATTGGTGGATTTAAAAGGCGCAGATCACTGGAACAAACAAGATAATTTAATTAGAGGAAAAACAACCTTCACGCTATGGGTTCGGTCACAGAGAGAGTGAACATAAAGCTCTAAAAATGAAACAGTATACTTGGTTATATTCTTTTTTGTTGCACTAATCCGTGCTGAGGACAATTTTAATTTTTTAAAAAGGTATTTAGAGGCTAAAAATTCCACCCTTGCCGGGACTTGAACCCGCGACCTCTGGCTAACCGTGCCACCGCTCTCCCAACAGAGCTAATGGGCAAGTGCAGGCATATACAGGCATTTACAAACTTCTCTGTGTTACGTAGAGGCAGCGACATCTGGCCGAAGTAATTTGCTTGCATTGCTTGCATTTAAAAAAAAAACCTCAGCACGGATTAGTGCAACAAAAAATAATATAATTTTGTAGGTACAGCGGTATCATTCCGATGTAAAACCTAACTGCAAACCCACGTCGGGGCTGCAAGTGATGTAAATTTGTTCGGCCAGATTTGTCAGACGAGCTGTGAGACCTGTGCATGCAGTTGGTAATTCGCGAACCACGAAACATGAAACGTGTTATGTAAAAAACACTATTCGTCAAATGCAGTTTAAATGCGGTTAAGTCTTTCCCTTTACAAGAGACTATTTAAACTGCATTTGAGAAGTGATTTAAGGAATCGTGTTTATAAATAAGGCCGACTTCCACCACTTCTAAAATGTCACTTACGTCGCTATTTAAATCGATTTTTGTATGAAAAAATTTAGTTAAATTCAGTTTAAGCCGCATTTAAGAAAGTGGTGCAAGTCGGCCTAAGACTTTTTCTATTAGCTGCTTATGATACGTTATTAGGTATTATGTGCTCCCTCCACAGAACTAAATCCCCAAGTGCAGAGCTACCTGGAGGAGCACCTGCTGAAATCATTCAGCAACAAGCTATCGGTGCTGTCGTCGCGGCGGCCCGGCGTCGTCAAGAACACGCGTATGCTGCGCCGGCGCATGTCCGTGCGGGGCGCCATCAAGAAGACCCGCTCCATCAATGTTGGCTGTGAGTACGTGAAGTGATACGGTTTTTAGGGTTCCATAGTCAATAAGGAACCCTTCTAGTTTCGCCATGTCCGTCTGTCTGTCTGTGTCTGTCCCCGTCTGTTCGCGGCTTAGCACAGAGACGACTAGAGAGCTGAAATTTGGCATAGATATACATATTTGTTACGCCGACGAAACCGTAGAATAAAACGGAAAACATACACTTCATGTCTATGGGGCCATGTGATCCTAAAATATTTTATCATAAATATCGATCATATTCTCTCAGGCCAAACTGCAAATGCCATCCAAAGGCGACCTGCCCAGAATGGAGAACACAAAAGGGTCAATATATTAATATCAAATACACCTATAATCGGAGCGTATATCATGTACATTACATTAGTTTTTATTTCACTTCAATACATGCAGTATTTCCAAAGTTATAACGACAAGAAGTTTAAGCCCTTTTTTGAATTTCCGAGATTACGCGCGCTCGTACTATGACGTCACACCCCCGTTCAGCCAGCCACCGCGACACCGGGCGCGGCGCTCGGTTGAAAATTACGCGCGTCTTGTTTCATTTTGTTTTCGATCGTCTTCGTTTTCCTATTACCTATAGTGTGCTTGTATTTCAACGACAAAAATAATATAAATTATCCTTTATTTCCGATTACACTAAAGTGAAACGTGTAGTGTATAGAATGGAAGAAGGTTTTCTAAAAGGTCAGTCGGACAATCTGCCAAGAGTGGATACTTTGATGGTGGCACAATATTTCATGAAGAATCAGGATTTTACGGTTGCCGAAATTCGTGGAATAAAGATGAAAAAGTATGTATCTATGTTCTAAGTGAGCATTACCTACTCTCGGGTAGGTATTTGTTCAAACTTAAACCTAACTGAAAGCTGTGCTGAAAGTGTGTGTGTTTCATTTAATTGGTACCTATTATGGGCGGCGCTAAAAAATATTAGGTACCTAGGTACTCGCAATCAACATTTCGAAGTTGTCGATGATTATTTTATGTATTTTATTAGTATAGACTTACCGAAAATGTCACTATTTCCCATATACAGATGTAGGTAAGTCCTAGTAGGTATTTACGTAGTTATCCGTTTTCCAAGTTGGCAAATACCTACCTATTATTATATTTTTACACTAAACCAGATATTTTTGAATATTTTTGAAAAGGTTTATCACGAAAACTTAGGATAAATGTTGGCCGCGAGTTCGATACTTCTGACAAAACGTTTACTTATTTGTAGCAGGGAGAAAATATTTCGACATATATATTTTGCGGCCCGCCAATACAGTCGATTGAGAAGCACTGCACTGCGTTGCTTTAAAAAAAAAGGCCACGCTCTAAATAAAGCTCAAGTGCCCGCGCCCGTGAAAGCTCAAGTTGACTAGTCAGCCAGCACATAAAACCAACACCGACCAACGAAACTTGACCGCAATGCCGGCAACCGCGTCGCGTGCGTCAGGTGGGGTCAAGTTTCGTTGGTCGGTGTTGGTTTTACGTATGGACTTGAGCTGTTCTGTGCGCGGACACAGCAGTTTTTTTGGTTAAAATATAGGTAGTTCAGTGAAAACCCGAACTTTACTCACCAAACAAACATACCTAATGATTAATAATCAAAATTATTGAGCCTTTCAGTATGCGAGCACTTTATTTATCTTTTATTAATGTAGTATTTTGTAACGGCTATTTACATAGGTACTAGGTAGCAGACAATCAAAAGTAGACAAGTAGGTAGGTTAAGTATGTCAAATGTGGCAAGGATAAGTAGAGAAGAAGAAGAATAAACTTATTATTAACAAATATTTACATCGAAATAGTCTTCACAGGCAGTGCGCTTTAGTTTTAGGGGCTATTGAATCAACTCTTTTTACGGCTCTGTCATCCACTTTCTCCTGCTCCTCCTTTGGGTCCTCAAGAACATAAAAAAAGAGTTTATCGGGTGTTTTAACTGTTGAATTGAAGCACTGAGGCACAATACAGTATTTTTTTCCATTTTTACCACAGAGAACTTTATAATTTTGATTTTTACTGCGCAGCGGCGGTGCGAATGAGAGCGCGACTGTCGAATAACCGGGGGTGTGACGTCATCGGCTAGTGAGCGCCCGTCCACGTTTTTAAAAACCTTCGGCCGGAAATAAGCACTTTGATAGTAAATATCTCAGCCATTTTTTAAGATATGAAAAAACTAAAAACACAGTTTTTCTCATAGTTTTTTGTAGATTTATTTGGCATGTAAAATAAAAAACGTTTGTCAGACCCATTATGTACATCGTATCCAACATCTCCAATGATACAGGTTTTGCCTAGTGTAGAGGACTATTACTTCACAACTTTTAAGTATAAATTTACATAATCAAAAACTATTTTTCTAGCCCCAAGCTCCCCGGAGCAGTAATGGAATTTAACAAGAAAATATTCCGTTTAAAATGGGCGTAGCGTTTTTGAGTTATTGGTGTACTATCCCCTGCTTACACGCTAAACTCTTACGTACGCTGAGTACATAAATCGTTGCCATTGCTTTAAAAGTACCTTCAAAGGACCAACCCTTTAACTTGCCAGCGGACACACTGGGCATGGAAGGCGAATACGTGGGGCCGCAACTGGAGCGAAAGCCGTCATGGCTGGACGTGGAGCCGACCTTCGGCGCCGTCGGCCGCAGTCCTTCGCCCGAGGACGCAGTCAAGAAAGGAGTCAACAGGTCAGCCGTGTTCCTCGTATTTTTTTGTTGTTTTTAGGGTTCCGTACCTCAAAAGCAAAAACCGGCTAAGTGTGAGTCGGTCTCGCGCACCGAGAGTTCCGTACAAATTTGGTACTTGCAGATTATAGTCAATACATTTATGAAAATATAATGTATGTTAGAAAAAACATCAGCAATTTCGAATATGTTGGTAGCCATCACAATATTGATACTAGGAGTAAACATAAATTGTCATTTCCACGTTTTAGACTTGCAAAAGTTAATACATCCTTTATGGGGCACTGTGTACGGTTCTACAATAAGATTCCTCAAGATATATTAGAGTTACCACCGACGCGGTTTAAAAAATGTATTAAGCATACTCTGTGCAAAAAAGCCTATTATAATATTAAGGATTATTTGGAAGACAAGGATGTCTGGTATTTAAATAATGTTAACAGGAACGATTGTATCTAGTGTAGTGTAACTTTAAGTTGAAAACTCTGTTAATTAAGCAAATCTGTTTTGAAAAGAATAAATGTGGAGTTTCTTTGTTAGCTTCTTCTCCGCATAATCAATTAATTGTGAAACTAACAGCTTTGACGTTCATTAAGTAAACATTTTGTTTTTATAGTAAATAAAAAAATTTTGACTTGACTTTGACTATATAGTTCAGGAATCGAGTCTCGCAGTTTTTCCGAGCCTTTCCCGAACTTCAAAGATTCTCTACAAATTTGTACGGAACTCTCGGTGGGCGAGTCCTACTCGCACTTGTCCGGTTTTTCTTTCATGCATTACATGTATGTATTTTGTTTGTTTATTTGTTTACTCGATTATGTGTACAGATAAAATTCATCCTAACTTATTAGGATTTTAAACATGGATTATCTTGAGAACTTTGCACTTTAGGACTTATGATATGTCATAAGTAGCCCTTTGCCCGAGGACGCAGTCAGGAAAGGAGTCAACGTTCATCCGCGTTACTCGTATTTTTTCTTCTTATTTTTCTTTCCTTGCTTGTATTTTCTTTGTTTACTCTGTTTCTGTGGCAATTTAAATGAGGCAATTCTTTCTTCCTATTTCCATTGCGGTTACAGTTCGTTGACTACAGTGATCCCTATATCACTGGTGATGTAGGATAAAGGGGTTCGAACCTTTCGGCATAGTGATGACCGTAATTTTACGGGTTTTTTTAAAATGGTCGTACTTTAATTTCCGCTTATGATCATCACTATGCCAGACTTTCAAAAATGTATGATGAATGACAAAGAGAAATCGCACGCCAACGTATTCGCAGGATTTTTGTGAATGTTTTTTTGAGATGATTTTATGACGAAAACTGCTCATCAACTTATCCCTTTCACGACGCTCTTATACGATCGTGCGTTAAACTTTAAAAAAATATTTTCGCGCGCTCAAGCCGATATCGCACTATCGTGACATGGGGTTTTCTCAGGGGGGGAGGGGGAGGGATTTTTTAAATGATTTTTGTAGGATAACTTAAGACTTAGGGGAGAGTATGCTAATTTGTACCGGCAACTAAATCGTACCGCAGCGTTAATTTCTACCGTTTGCTTTATTTTAGTATTTTGGCAACACTAATTCTCTGATGGCAACACTAAAGACCAACTAAACAAATGGTGCTTGCCTGTCATCACTGCGTCGTGCGTAATAACAAAAAAAAGTAATTTCGTTTGCAAAAAGCTATTTTCTCGTGAAAAAACATAAGGATTGTTGAGGAAGCGGTAAGTGTATAACAAAATTCAAAGATATATTGTAAAACATAGGTTATTTAGCTTGATATTCGACTCAAACAATCGAGCCAGTGTTTTGAGGTTATGAAAATATTCAATCTTTTCTAGATATGTTGTATGTTGGACAAATTGTACCTATTGCTGGTTTTCAAATTGTACTGGTACGAATTAACGAACGGGTCTTTAAATCGTACTAGTACAAATTATAAACCATATTTTTTATTGACTACTTTTTTAGATATTAATAAACTTAATTGTTTGTATCAATGTTTGTAAATTGCTGATGTAGCTTTTTTTCATGGTAGGCAATTTATTAAGAATATTATTATTCTTTGTAGATGGATGAGAATAAGGATAAAAGAAAATACTATTCATGGGCCCCGGATGATTTAGAGACAGCTCTGAGGGCTTTGAGAGCTAAGACTATCGGTCTCAATGAGTGCGCACGCCGATATCAAATACCCAAACCAACACTAAAGCGGCATTTACTGCGAAGTAACAAAATTTCAAAGGATGGCACAATTCATAAAGGAAGGCCTTGTGTTTTCTCAGAGAGTTCAGAAAAAGAACTAGCCAACATCTTTTGTATATGGAAAGCTGTATGTTTGGCTTTACGATTAATGATGTAAGACGCTTAGCTTACCAGATTGTAGAACAGAATAAAATAAAACATAGTTTCAATAAAGAAAAGCAGATGGCTGGCAAATCTTGGTTTTATAAATTTATGCGTCGACATCGCGAGTTGAGTGTTCGTCAACCGGAATGCACATCTATCAACCGAGCAAAAGGGTTCAACAAAGAAAATGTTTATGATTTTTTCACGAAATTAGAGAAGATCGTTGAGAAGAAAAAGTTTAACCGAAACAATGTATTTAACGTAGACGAGACTGGATTTTCGACCGTCCAAAAAAAATCTCAAAAAGTGATTGGTCAGAGAGGTAAGAAGCAAATTGGAGCTATTTCAAGCGGCGAACGAGGCGTTAATACAACAGCTGTATGCGCTACTAGTGCTTCAGGCCAGTATATACCACCTATGCTGATATTTAAAAGAAAGAGGATGAGTCCTTTGTTGGAAAATGGAGCGCCATCCGGCAGTATTGTCACGATATCTGAAACGGGCTACATAAACAGTGATTTATTTGTGCAATGGATGAGACATTTTATTGATATTGTTAAGCCATCCCAAGATAAGAATGTCCTACTCCTACTAGACGGACATACAACCCACTCGAGAAATTTGGAAGCAATTAAATTGGCTCGAGAACATGGCATAGTTTTGCTACAGTTGCCCGGACACACTACGCACAGGCTTCAACCATTGGATGTTTCTATTTTTGGGCCCATGAGCAAATATTACATCCAAGCGGTGGAGACATGGTTGAGAGCGAATCCAGGCAAATCCGTATCTCAGTACGAAGTTACTGAATTATTTAATCAAGCGTATCAGAGATCGGCTACAGTGGGGAACGCAGTAAGTGGGTTTAAAGCAACTGGGATCTGGCCAGTTAATCGTAATGTCTTCGAAGATCACGATTTTCTCCCATCTGAGACATTAGCAGTCAATAACGAAGATGTAAATATTTCCAGACCTACAACTTCACGCCGGGCTGAGCTGAACACATCGAAACCTGATCGGTCAGAAAAACCAAATTCATTGAATAACACGGATTTTGACAAACAGAGCCTGTCACCATCAATTCTTGCAGATACCACTAACATTAATTCTAATATTTCTTTGAATTTTGTCAACGAAAAAATACACCATAATCCCGAAAAATTGCTATCCCTGGCAGTAAAGTGCTATAACTCGGATATGATGGGTCATGCAAAGCAAATGTCGGTGGATAAGCAAAAGACAAAAAACGCAAGTATAAAAGCTTCATGTGGGAATGTAGTTTTGAATGTCCATTCCCAAGAAACTGCTAATGTAGTCGTGGCTGAAATCAATACTATATCTAGAGAAAAACTTGTCATTCCTATTCATGCTCTTTCACCCGTACCAAAAATTACAGAAGTGAGCAAGAGAAAGAGAGGTATCCAAAAAACAACAGAACTGACATCAAGTCCATATAAATCTGAATTAGAAAAATCTATCAACAAAAAAACCGCTAAAATCCCGAAAATGGAAGTATTTGAAAAGAAAACTGTTTCAACACGAAAGAAGAAAGAACCTAAACAAAAAGCGAGCACATCAGAAGATTTAAAAGCATCAAAGACAACCACTAGGAACAGTTCAAGGAAAAAAGGACAATTCTTGTCGTTTGATTCGTTCCAAACTGAAACGAACTACGGAGCAAGCACTTCTGGAACCAAAAAAAAGGTAAAACCAAAGACTGAAATAAGTAAGAAGAAAGCAATATCAAAAAAGAAGAAATTTACTCAACGCATAAGAGACAGTTCTGAAAGTTCAATTGAAGAAATAACATTATATGACGATTCTGATGATGACGTAAAGGACGACGAAAATGATTATTGTGTCATTTGCGATGGATACTATTACGATAAAAAAGGTCCAAATGTTGATTGGATTCAATGTGTGAGATGCCACAGATGGCTACATGATACTTGTAGCGAGATACCCGATGTTTGTCCTAAGTGTCTTAAGTGACTTCCGTTTATTGATGTCAAATCAGAGGCTGATTTTTAAACTTTACTTTATTTCTAGCTATTAAAAAAATTGGACTTACCTAAGTTATTAAACAATGACATGTAGGTACAGATATGAATGTGATTAAGCCTTTTAATTTTAATTCTATAGAAGATACAATTTAGTTTGTGATACGAATAATCTCGAATCTGAGAACTGATTAGCATTAAGAGAGGTATTTTGTGATTTTGTTTGAGATATATATTTTTGGATTATGTTTAAGAACTCTTTGATCACGTTTAAAATAGTACATTCAAATTTTGAACTTTTTAGTCATCCATACCTACGATTTTTTAAGATTATTACGTACACTTACAATATTATGAAAGATATGATACTTAGCTTGAAAGCATCTACATTTTGATACTGTTTTTTATTACTAAGTTGATTAGTACCATATGAATAAAAATTATAAAGTTTTATTCGATATTTATCTTTAAATTTAAATACATAGATCAACTCCCTTAAATAAAAGATTATGCAGGCAGGTACAATTTAGGAACCAATGATTTCATACCTTCTAATTCTACCACTGGGCTTTAAAAGTACTGAGTTTTTCGGTCGCCATATCGATTTACCCGTAAATGAATTTTAGTGGTTTTAATCTTATATTTTTTTGGATGAGATAAATTGGGTAAAGTCAAAAATTTAAGCAAAATGAAGATTAAAAAAAATAAAAATTTTGTATGGAGTAACCCAAAGTACAATTTAAAGACCGCATGGTACGATTTATCATGCGGTTACCTAAATCGTACTATTTGATGTTAAAATAAAAAATGGAATATGTACAAAATATATGCATCCTATTGTAAAATCCTGCGTGTAGTGATAGAAGTTGAACCATATGGTTCTTATGGTCAAGGATCCAAATCCCTATCTATTACAGAATTTGTTCAAATCAAGATTGAAGTTAGGGGGTACAATTTAGCCGACTTTCCCCTACATATTTAGAATCTATCATCGAAAATCAACTACGCAGATTTTTTTTTTCCCGGCCTGAAAGGGATATAGTAACACTCACACGCCCCTTCGCTTGGCGTTCGATTGTGAAAATACGCATATAAGCATTTGGCTGCAAACATATCTCAAATTTCACAGAGGCACGTCAACAACAAATCTTGGCGCTACGAAACCGAGCATCGAAGTCACAAAAGAGAAAACCCCCTCACCGCCGAAAGAAGGTAAGACTAGACCATGACCTGTGCTGTTGACTAGACCCAATAGTTTTCCACATAAAAACTTGAAACTTATAAACCTAAGACATCCCAAGAAACATACTTTTGTGATCTTGATTTTTAATAATAATAAATTGTTTATTTTTGTAAATATTTTACAGTTCATTTAAAATAAATTAATAAATTGTTTTTTTCAAATAACCCTTACAGTCGGTTTCTAGTTTAAGAATGTGGAGTTAACCAATACATCACTTAAGCTTAAGGAGACACTAGTTTAACAGATTTCTTTCAGCAAACCTTGGGGAGTATTATTGGAATATTTTTAAGGGGGGTTTCGGCATAAAAATTGCAAAAACTTAAGTTACTAATAATAAAATAAAAAAAATAGGTATATATTCAGTTTCTTCCACTGAATCCTAAATGTTTTCTAATAAAGTTGTAGACATGTTTTTATTTTCTAATTAAAACTTTCGTAAGCACTACCACTACACATTATTAACTTAATTCATACTTGCTTCAAAGTTTTTTAATTCTTCTAATAATATGCCTGGTGTTAGTAAACAAGAACATACCGGCGCTACCTCGCAACCGCACGACCTCCGAGTCTCAAAGCCTGCTGTACGCCGAACAGGAGACGGACGAACTGATCAACATGCTCCGCGAGACCGAAAACTTGGACGAGCAAGGCGATATACTGCAGTACTTGGTCGATACGCACGGACTGGACTTCAACACGGGTTCGTTGGATTTTGATATCTGTTTCTGTCTTGTAAGGTCCTTTTAAGCTTTGGTCTTGACTTGACATACGTATTTTACAACTGCAATTGACGTGGAATACTACGCTACTCTTTGCTCCAAAGGATTAGTTTGTGATCGTCCAATTTATATTTCAAACAATCATGGAACTGTACAAAGATAGCGACACCATTAGCTAACCGTAAAGGGAACCCGAGTGTCTGAAGTGTTCACATACCTCACCGCTTTTAATTGCCAATCCGCGGTGGGCACGAGTAGTAATTAAGCCCATACTCTCTCTGAGAGAAGGCTTTGGCGTACAGTGAGGCGTATATAGGCTGCATTATTATTATTGGAATTGGAACTATAGATGCATGTTAGCTATTTACCATCGTCCCCTATAAAACATCTTCTTGATACGTTCCTGCTACATTATCTGACAGAGCGTTCATTCTTTGCTTGTAGCGTAATGAAACTAATACCATAGAATTTCAGTACGAGTCAATCTGAGATTAGCTTCCAATTTACTTCCCACGCAGAAATATATAGTGTTTCACAGGTATGACCGAGAACAGCAAAATGGTAACGGTCAAGGACCTACTGAAGGCCCTGTACGAGAAGGCCTGCACACAAAAGCTGTGGGGCTTAGTCCGGCACACGGCCGGGATGCTCGGCAAACGTGTGGAGGACCTCGCCAAGGCGGTCACTGACCTCCTGGTGCGGCAAAAGCAGATCACAGTGGGCATGCCGCCCAATAATGAGCACACCATCACCGCGCCCCTGCCCGAGAACGAGCTTAGGCAGCTGATACATCTGGTGAGTTTTGGAACATTAATATTTGTAACTCTCACAAAAAAGCGATAGAACGCGATAGTGTAGCGGTAGAACGCCGGCCTCACTCGGCCGGTCGTGGGTTTGAATGTCGGCATGTACCAATGACTTTGTTTCCTAAGTTACGTACATCATCATGAGCCATTTTACGCCCACTGCAGGACAAAGGCCTCCATCATGGTTTTCCAAGCTTTCCGGTCTCGTGCCGCCCGCATCCAGCGACTCCCCGCCACCGTAACCAGGTAGTCATCCCATCTGGTGGGGGGCCTGCCCACGCTGCGTCGTCCGGTCCGCTTATTATTTGAGTTATTTTCTAAGTTACGTACATTTGTGAAGTTTTAGTAGCAATACGACTCGCTTACTGTGAAGGAAAATATCGTGAGAAAACCCGAGTATACAAGCTGTTCACAAACCTCAGCGTTTGTAATTGCCAATCCGCGGCCGGCGCGCGTGATAATTAAGTCCATACTCTCGCTCTGAGAGGCCTGTGCCGTGCAGTGGGACGTATATAGGCTACATGAAAAATCCTAAAAACTTCCACAAAAAAAAAGTATCCGAACGTGCATTCGTGCTCGTTGCTTATTGAATGTCGATTAAGCGAAAGAAGTTTGTCAGGATTGTGGCAAGTGGCACACCTGGGAAACCCCCCTCTGTCTGTCACCCCGGAATACAGGCGTGTGTTTATGTAATGTAACTTCCACACAACACAATCACTTGACGCAGGGTATCTTAGTTTGGAACCAGCAATCCAAGATACCCTGTGCTGTGGTAACCGGGCAAGGACGTTACGTTTGTACAAATCAAACACGGCGGCCTCAAGCGTTAATCAGTAAGCGAGACTAACAAAACAAGGAAGGATGATGTGAAAATGAAGAGGCCTGTGTCTAGAAGTGGACTCTGCTTTTGGCCTAGTTGAAGAAATGGGTAAATCAATGACTCGCGATGCTACTACAAATACCGAATGAAAGGTTTGCCTAAAAAAGATCGCGATTAGATCCGTTAAAATGTATAACTGTAATTTTTGTTTTTCTGCTCCTAAAAATGTTATATAATGCCGTTCGACTACTTCGATCGCTTAAAGGCTTACGATTTGTTTATTACTTTTAGGACACATTTTGGACGCCAATCAATCTGAGATGGTGTGACCCTACCAAAATAGCACATATTTAGTACCTAGTTACTACATGATACTTACCATACACTTTAGTGGCTCTCTCGCACGATTTGCACGCAAACCTATTGGAACGAAATTAAATATTAAAATGTTTTTACATGCAGACATTTCGTCGTTCAAAAAATGAGAACGAACCAAGGAAGGTGAGACGTAACAAATAACATTATTTTATGTCCTATTCATAGCTGAAGCTCCATAAAACTATCCCAATCACAATCAATCATACATCTGTTATTAATATGAACTCTTACAAAGTTACTAACTCAAAAATGAAAAAAATATTTGTACCCAACACCTATTTTACAACAATTAAAATTAATATAAAAGGAATTTCTTATTTAATGAAAACAATAACAAAGCAAAGAAGGCTTATAGGGATAGATGGAATGAAAAATGTTTTGTTTTTATGTATTGTTTATTTCCAACGCCTAAAATTATTATAGTCAGCCTTTCTTGCAGTCTCCTTCACCGTCGACAGATTGTCTGATTGTATGCCACTGACCTAAGACTCAAATTGGCAGGCCTACGGTGACGACGAGAGTACGGCGATGTTAACGCAAGAACTGCTCGTGTATCTGGCCATGTTCATCCGTACAGAGCCTCAGCTGTTCCTGGAAATGTTGCGTTTGAGGGTCGGCCTTATAATTCAGGTAAGAAGTCGAAAATGTTGTGGTTTACGACAAAGGACTACTTTGCTGGATTGTGCCCAGAACATCGTTTTCGATGCATTAGCATAAAAAAAAAGATGCAGATCACCACGGAAATCCGGGGATACAGGCGTGAGTTTATGTATGGATGAGGACCCTTTTATAACCACGCGTACGAAGTTGCAGATACAGCATATAACAAATGTATGGTGAAGGAAAACATCGTGAGGAAACGCGCGGCTTGGTTGGCTCCGCACGTAATGACTTGTCTTTCCTGTGGGCTAGGCCGACTAAGCTGTCAGGATGGTATAGGTGCTGGGTAAGTCTACTCCATCTAAAAAACATTGTTCCAGGCCCTGCAGCGTCCTAGTGGTCCCTTCACCCATCTAGTGTAAGTGAAGGTGCCATTGGACGCTATATAAATCATCTCATTACGTAAATGCAAAGGCCAAAGTTTTCTTTTTTAACTAAAAGATCCTTAAGTGATATAAAATAAGAATTAACTGCGACTTTGCAGCTCCGAAACCGTTAATTTCCCAGGTCTGCGAAAACATATGATTTCGGGAAATAGGCCACTTTATTAATTGACGGTATGCCTACCCGATGAATGAACAATAGCTGAAACTAGCAGAGCATTAACAAGGGCCTAATTATGCGCACCAGTGATGCGCACCAAAGGGGAAAATCCTTTCCAAATTCTGGCGTTTGCGACGGCAATCAGTATGGAATTTGACAGTTAGGCGATTGGTGCACGTAATTAAGGAGCATATCAGTTTTTGGGTTGCCAACTACATCTGATGTAATCCTGACGTTAAATTGTGTATAAAAATAATAATAACATCCACAAGACACATTCAATTGGCCTGGTCCCAAACTAGGATACCCACAGATGCAAGCGCGGATTCACCGTTGTAAGCACGACGCCCACAGCCCTAATAGAAGACTACCCAGTGGCGTAGCATGGGGGGGGCGGAGGGTGCGGTCCGCACCGGGCGGCACTTTGCCGGGGGCGGCGCTGCGGAGGTGGCAGTTAGAAAAAAAAATTAAAATTAAAAAAAAAAATTCTTTCAGTGTTTTTTTCGTCTTTTTTTTATGTTACCAAATACCCAGGTACCTATGCAGGTTCTATGCATGGGTGATGCAAGCGCAAGGTTTCTCAATAACTATTATTTAGGAAACTTATTTCGTTTCAATGTTATTTTAAATAAATATGTCTCCTTACGCATTCTTTGTACTTCACCGTAATACGGTAATGACAGACCGTCGTTTCACAAGGCATTGATGACTTTGAGTAAAAAGCAAGATATAAAAACAAGCTTGCGGATTGTTGCCCCAATTTGTCGATTTCGCGGCTTCTCGTACGAAACTACGTACATATTGATATTCTGCGTATCTAGTTTGCAGTATAAATCCTTTGATGAATACTTAGGCAGTATATATTAATATAATAGTTGGTAAACGGCCTTTTGAGCTAAAAGCTACTGGTAAAAAACAGCGAAGATACGCGTTACGCGTACCTACATTGTTGCAACACGAATTACACCTTGAAGGCAATCGACAGCATTTTTTGCTTACCGAAAATAACGATTCAACGATTACCGATGACCGTTATTCATTGGATATATTCACAAAGTTAGCGAGTAAAAAGTTTTTTTTTTTTTTTTTTATACGGTACATGGATTAAAAAAATAAGAGGGCGGCAAATTTGGAATCCGCACCGGGTACTAGTGACCTATGCTACGCCACTGAGACTACCGAACCGAATAAGAATTGAAGTTGTATAAATTTCATCAAAAAATGTGAAACTATACACTGTACAAAATCTTGGTCAGGCTGTCATTTATTTTGTAAACATCTTTGTATAATTGCACTATAGGTATCGATCATGAGTGAGTTCATGCTCCGCCTCGCACTTGGCTGATTTTTGGGTGGTTATGACCGCAACCTTTTTTGAGGGCTGGATCCGCGCCTGCACAGATGGACGTCATCATCATCAACCCATTATGTCCCCACCGAGGGGCACGGGTCTCTTCCCTGAGGAAGGTATAGGCCATACTCCACCACGGGGGCCAAGTCCGGATTGGTGGAGGCTTGTAGACTAGTGGCTCGTCTACTGTCAGAAGTTGTCAAGCCGCCCTAAGGCCTCTGACTTGGCTTAACGACTGCCATCTATCGACGGCAGCCGGCACCAACAGCTTAACGTGCCTTGCGAAGCACGGAACCGCTCGGAAAAATGCCACTAGCGTTAGGCATAGACGGCGACCCATCCATGCACTGAACGCGCCCTGTGTTGCTTAACCTTCGTAATCGTTTAAGATCACTCAGGCAGCCGGGGCTACGAGCGATTCACGAGCGGACGTAATCTGCATCTAATATTCAGCGGGATTAATATTTGATGTAACCTTCAGGTAATGGCCACAGAGTTGTCCCGTACGCTCTCTTGTGACGGCGAAGAGGCTTCCGAGCACCTCCTCAACTTGTCTCCGTTCGAAATGAAGAATCTTCTCTACCACATCCTCAGTGGAAAAGAGTTCGCTATCAACAGTGGTGAGAGTCTATATTCGTTTGACGTTAAGATAAGATAAAAAAGTATTTACATTTAAATCTACACAAGGCGGGCCTGAAGTGGTGGTCAAAGCAGTTTCGGTGTTATTACGAGAGTAAAAAATTGAATAGATAAAAAGTTAAAGAAACAAAAATGCTTTTAATCTGCCACTTTAGTGTTGTTTTAGGCTGACCTGAACCCATTGAAATTGGATTTTGTATGAGGAATTTTAGTTAATCGCTACATTTAAGCCACAGTTAACCTCCTCCGTCCTGACCTTGAAAATAACAGTGGTTTTCAGTTGTTATTTTCAAGGTCAGGACTGAGGATGCTAAGAAAGTAGTGCAAGAGGATTTTAATATAAAACAGAAGTTATAAGAAATAAGTCCTTGATGTCGCCTTTAAACAGTTAGAACAGAGAAGTTTCATCTGAACAAAAAAGCCTGTGATTTCACAGGCAATAAAATATTGTATTGTCTGGTCCCCAGAATAAAAGATGTTGACAACACTTCAAGTGGCCACCTTGTATCTAGATCCGATAATTTAAGTAAAAGTTAAAAACATTTTTCTTTTCACAAATGAACATTACATTTATCTTGACCGTTTTCTTTGCAGTGCGTTCGCTTTACGTAATTAAGGACAAACTCGATAGGAGTAAAGGCGAGTTTTATCTAAGCAGTTTTGCCTCTTGTCTTATGTTGTGTGAACCCTGTGTACCCAACTTTGTTTAACTTCCCTGTTATTATGGATCTGTCGGTGAAATTCACATCTAGCGAATAAACTGTCCTGTGACTCATGATGACGTGCAATGGTTCGCAATGGACACCTAAAGGTGGATCAACCTCTAGACTTTTAGTAAATAAACCGTCTAAGTATAAATAAAGGTAGATTGAAAAAAAATGAACAAATGTTTAATGAGCTGAACAAAAATTAACAACATATAAAGTAACTCTGAGCCCCAAACTATCTTGGGGCACAGTGGTCCATTCAGGGTGAACTTAAATATATCACAACATAGTGTTTGTACAGTAATAAAATAAATGTTAAACATGCATACAGCAAACTATAATATGGCTCAAGTCTTTTATTTCAAATAATAAAATAAACCTACATAGGTACAATATTATTAAAATATTATTATAGATATTA
The DNA here is from genome assembly GCA_947308005.1 of Yponomeuta malinellus. Lineage (NCBI taxonomy): Eukaryota > Metazoa > Arthropoda > Insecta > Lepidoptera > Yponomeutidae > Yponomeuta > Yponomeuta malinellus. The sequence goes on from OX370994.1 coordinate 7,920,057, forward strand.
TATCGATACGATAGTTTATACAAGTTTAATAGAACAAAATAAAATAGATTATTACATAAACATAAGTATAGGCCTGCTGGAATTAATATGACATACATAAAACTACATAAATATACTGTGATAGATGCATCGTAATAAGTAAACCAAACATCTTTCCCAGTTCCAAGATTATCGACTATCGACTCGTAGGATTGCACTAATTAAACCACTGTGGGAGATAGATATAGCTTTCAAAATAGCGCCGTTCCAAATTAACTTGGTAGCTTTTGGTCGCAACTTCGTTTGCGAGATTTACAGCTAAAAACAACACAAAAGCCCTGAGGTCTTATGAATTTTCAAAAACACTAGACCCACCGGTTTGTAAAATACAAATCCGTACTAACTTTCGTCCCTTATTTAACAAATTTCCAAAAACTTTGAAACGGAAGCCTTAGCAACAATTTCCGTACTAGACCTCAAAGATAGCTAGACAAGATAGAATTAAAAAAATACGAACTTTCATCCCTCATTCGACCCACTTAGGGAAGTAATTTTCTAAAGTCCTCCTTTCATAGTGCTCTTTTAGTTTATAATTATAAGGACGTCTAGACCTAACGCTGTAGGTTGTGCGTTGTACGTATGAGTCAGCCACCGTACTATTTCATTAGTATAGATAAACTCACGCCTGTTACCCGAAGGGGTAAACATAGACCAGGGTTTGTCAATCCTGACAAACCTCTTTTGCTTCATCAACATATTCCAAAATTATCCATGGGATTATAAAAAATTGCATAGGTACCTCCGTCGTAATCGAAGTATTATCAGTCACTTTCGCTTTCGCAGATGTTTATTTGACCATTTTGTAACAAAGGCAACTATTTTGTAATAGTTCCGGAATTATCTATTTCTAATATCTTGTGATGAATAATCTAACAAACCCATAGTTGTATTGTAGAAGAGTCATGTCATCATCAGGAGGACTAACGAAGCTTAAACAACTTATATTTTTCACAGTACGCCCTGGTAACTTTTCTATTGTCAGCAACAAGTCCAACCGCTACGGAAAGAAGTCTCAGATCATCCTCGATGGACAGGCTCTACAGGGGAACATTGACGACAGTAAGTTATAAGCTTTGAAATCTTTAAACTGCTTTCACTCTTTGAAGTAACAAAATATAGGGTAATAACTTATTTAGTTATTATTAATTCCGATCTACTTTAAAAAAAACAACCCGGATGACCTCGTCATTTCGAGTTGGCCTCGTGGCTCTTACCAAGCGCGGCGCAAGTGCCAGTATAGAACAAAAAGGGTTACCTGGAGCTCCAGTGCAGAAACACCACCCCAACTAATATCCTAGACCTAATTAATGACACCATTGTCTTGTCAAGCCACTGACAGGTTTTATTTCATTGCAGTCTTAAGTTCCTTTGCAGAAACGCATAGGTACTAATAATTGAGGCCGTCAGCGCAAAAGTTCCCTAACCCACAATTTTTCATATTCATATTATCTATTGCAATTTATTTATAACATAATAAATTTTGATGCAAAACTGGCCTATCCCTAGTTTCACGCATGGATAACAGATGGCGTTGTAAACATTCATTTTGGGCGTATTGTTTTTGCCTACGTAGCAGACTATGTATTCAATTTAAATTCATGAAAATTTATACCTCATTATCTCCATAAGCTTAGGCCACTTTTGCGCTGACGGCCTCAATTGTAAACGTATGTTTGATACACCAATGCGATAAAAACTGTCAGTCGGTGGATTTGAGGCAGGCGGAAGTGTGTGATGGAAGTAGTCACAGAATTCGCTAGCCGGAAAGATAGAAGGGGTAAGATCTGTGGGTAAGATGAACGAAAACAGATTTTCACGGTAAAATGCTTAGAGAAACAAATATTTATTGCAAGCGTAGCAATCGGACTGACAGGCAAAAACTATCCGTCTTGTCTGACGTTAAACTTTTCATAAATTGATTATATCCTTCTTGGACTCCCACAGATTTATACACTTTTTCTGCCCCCGGTAGTCACTCTAATCTCCTCTTTTTGTAGCTCCGATAGCTGAGCCCGACAGGCAAGGGCAGTGGCTCAGGCGACGCCGACTGGACGGAGCCCTAAACAGAGTGCCGCGTGACTTCTATCCAAGAGTATGGGGCGTTCTAGAGAAGGTATTAAACAGACATCCTCCGATCATTTGTAGACGTGTCGTTGACTGCGCTGATTAGATAGCGTGACGGCGCGAGTTTCGCGTTCATAGGAGTGCATAGGACAGGTCAGAATTTGATAATGAATGTACTGAAAAGTTGCTACTTTAGACATTTGCACCTGCCCCTTGCCCTATCTTCTTCTATTTCTAATATTTTATTTTCCAGTGCCAAGGCCTAGTGATTCAAGGCAAAGTCCTCCAGCCGAATTTGACCCAAGAGATGACGTCCGGAGAGTTGAAATTCGCCCTCGCCGTCGAGACGGTGTTAAACTCGATCCCGCAACCGGAGTATCGGCAGCTTGTGGTGGAAGCCCTGATGGTGTTGACACTGGTCGTGGAGTATAAGGCCGTGAACCACCTGGGAGGCGCCATCACTGTGGAGCATCTGGTGCACAAGGCCAATGAGATATTCTTGGATGATCAGGTATTATGGATGTTTCACACCTGTCGATTAGCGAGCAATTCCTACCTTCCCCCCCCCCCATCAAAGTGCCATGTTGGCCAAGCAGAATTATGTTCACATTGGCGCTTTTTTTTTAGGGTTCCGTACCAAAAGGTTGCCAAACAGGACCCTATTACTAAGACTTCACTGTCCGTCTGTCTGTGATAGCTAGGCAGTTAATTTTCACAGATGATGTAGTTCTGTTGCCGCTATAACAACAAATACTAAAAACAGAATAAAGAAAATATTTAAGGGGGGCTCCCATACAACAAAAGTAATTGTTTTGCCGTTTTTTGCTCCATATTAGTAACGGCAACAGGTAAACGATTCAAATATTTACAGAATATTTAGTTCTATATTCGTTTCAAAAATAAATAATTAAATTAAAATAAATATTTAGGGGGGCTCCCATACAACAAACGTGATTTTTTGCAATTTTTCTCGATCTTTGTGTAGATAATGGTACGGAACCCTTCGTAGAGCGCGAGTCAGACTCGCACTTGGCCGGTTTTTTAATTTTTAACGTGATTGACGTCATCATGATGTGGTATCCTTTCCTCTATTGATATAATGTTAGTCACGGCGCGCGTTATTGCAGTAAGCCTAAAGTTCCTAGAGATAATATAGTATCATATAAAATTTAAATTTATTACGTCCTACTTTATAGATAGATAGAATATTCTTTATTGTTTTTTAACATACAATTTTTTTGTCTGATTAAGGAGACTTGACGAGACAAATTACGCTTAGGGCGCATTCCGCGTGATCTATCGTGCCTAACTTCCACCCGCACTGTAAGTTAAGACGATCGGTCACTCGGGATCGCACCCGCACTTTCGCACCGGAACCTCTTACGCACCACCGGATCTTTCTGCAACACGCCGTATAATTTTATAACCTCCTAAGGAGAACCTCACTCACTATCAGATACGCTGCAACGGCGACGCGACCCTGTGCTGCGCCAAGCAGCAGCACGAGAAAGCTGCACCAACTGGCCAGCTGCTGTGCGGCGGGGCGGCTAATATCTGCCAGCATTTGTATGACAGCGCGCCCAGTGGCAGCTACGGAACCATGACGTACTTAGCTCGCGCCGTCGCCACGCACTTGGCCGATAGATTGCCCCAACAAGATGACATCGAGTGCACGATCACTTAGACCAGCGGAGTCTAAGGCTCATCCTTGGAAAATTCACGGGTCCCACGAATCATATTTGTCACGGAACCGTTGGATTGTTTCGACTACAAATTTTATCACTGGGGTAACTTTTTAGTCACTGCTGTCACTAAACTGTTGAATTATTTCGACTTCAAATATTATTATTTTGGATTTATATAATGTGATGTACCCCCCTTTGGAAGCTTTAAGTGAAGTAAAATCTATTTGATATTGGGTCCCGTAAATTAAGAGATTTGTTAATTTGTTCCCTAGATAAACAGTCTTACTTATAAAAACACGATTCCTTAAATCTATGAACGCCGATTAAAATAGTCTGTGGTAGAGTTTTTACAAGGAAAAGATGAAATAAACTATAACTGAGGAGTGCTTTAGAGGAATCGGGTTTTATAAGGCCGTAAATGTTTAGTAACCGCTGACTTAAGAGCACGAGGACGAATGAAGCCCATTAAATTTTTCGCCGCCGCGCTAGCTAGCTACCTAGACACCCGTAGGGTTTGCGCACAAAGTTAGGATTTGGCGAACATTAGCAAGTTTGGACATCGCCTTGAACATGTCAATATGAGCTAAACAGAACTTATTTCAAAATATTGCATGTATTGCGGGTGCTGAATTAGAGAATAGTATTTATGTGTGCCATCAAGCTAAATGGATTGCCAGGTTGAAGGCATATTGTTTTTGTTGACTTAGTGCAATGCAGTTCTTCTTAGCATAGGTATTCATGGTAAACAAACCTATGGTATTAAATTTTCAGAAGATATTTCAGATATTTTTGTAGTATTCATTAGTAGTTAACTACATACTTTTAGCAGATATCTGTTTAAAAAATGTCACAAAAAGTAACAATTTTATTATAAGTATAATTTCAAATGTTACTTTTGGTAGTTTTCATTGTTTAGTTGTGACTATGTTAGCATTATGTATGATTTTATTAATCTTTATTGTATGTTAATTAAAGCTTTATGAATAATTTTCAACAGTATATTTATTTTCAACAAAAATAACTAGGTAGTGTCTACACCACTGATCAATGGATATCTATCAATCTCACTTTGAAAGCAAACACTTGATGGATAATTTATCATCTCTATCTACTTCAAATGTTACATTTTCTATTATTAAACACAACAATTAAATTTTTATTTCACTTTGTAACCACTAGGCTTCATCTTTCTTGCCAAAAGGATTAATCTTGGACAGCCATGTTGTTGTGTTTCTAGAAAGACAGCAAAATGCATTAGTAAATCATATTACTTTTAACAAAAAGGGACTGGAGAACTATTTGGCTCTTGCCATCTATATTGTATGTGTGAGTGGCAAATAGTAACAGTCCCTTTCTTTTATTAACCTTGCTATAGAAGACTCTTGGGCCCGGTGCCAGTGTTTGAGTGGTCACTTCACCCAGGGGACTTAATAGCAAGAAATAGATACTAATAATAGCTACTAGCCTACTACTAGGGGTCACCCATAAAGTATGTCACACTAATTTTGTGATTTTTTTGATTTTGTTCATGAAACAGGTCCTTTCCCACCCCTTGTCACACAATATCACACTTTCTCGACCCCCTTCTCTCCCTTAACATATGACATACTTTATGGTCCTCTAGTGCCTTAAAGTTATACAAAATACTATTGAAACTTACGCAAGATCATCAGCACTAGACTGGCTACCATCAATTCCAGCGGCTTTTAACTTTTCAACAAGATTCTTTCTGTAGACATTCTTCAGAGGGATAGGCCTGTTGGCAGCCTCCTTTTGTTTGGCTACCTTACTCAGAGCCTCGTACCATGTTAGACCATACCACTCAATTTCTTCAGGTGTGTACTGAAAATCAAATTAATAATGGTTAACTTGGATGATGATGTCCTTGTCAATGATTCTGTTGATGATCACACCCTCACAGACTTATTTCAGATCTGAGCATGCTCTCAGATGTGCATTGAAAACCCAAATTTTCTTTAAACACAGTCACAGGTTAGTGCAATACCCAGGGATAACTAGGATATAATTATTGGTTATTATAAGTCAAATTATTGACTTATAATTTGAAATTAAAATGATACTTACTGAAGTCAGGTACGTCTTGTACTCATTATAGACCACCTGCTGTTTCTTAGGATCATAAGCATATCTCGGGCAACCATTCACAAGTTCAGTCAGAATTTGCTTCTTAAGCTTGAGTGCAAGCATGGAAACCAAGTCGCAGGCAGGTGTCTTGAGCAGGTAATGGTCAAAACCATAGTGGTCATTGATTAGTCTAATTGTTCGGTCAGTGACTGTGACCGAAAGGTGTGCGTTGAGGATGGTCGACTTCACAACTGTCCGTTTGAGTACCGGAACCCAGTAGTGTGGCACTCGACGCTTGTTAGGGTCGCGTTTTTGGAAGCCTAAGGAATTTTTTATAGTTAAAAAAATATACAAATCAGAGAACCAGAGGTGGCTTATGACAACACAACAGAAGTGAAATTTTCACCATCACTGGCAAACTGGAGATGAGTATACCCCATTCAGCATCACCAAGCCGAGCTTAAAAATTAGTTTCATTTACTGTTCAGAACGGGCGCAAAACGCTCCTAACAGACAATCAAAGCATTGCATTGTAAACAATCAAAAGTGTTATGTAAATAAAATTGGATCAATCTCCCACCCTTGATCACAGCTTCCCCACCCCATATCCCCTCGTTTATTTCGTTCGGGAACTTGAGAGGGATAGGGATGGTCTGCACAGGCAGGGTCTCCCCCGTCAGCTCGTCGCGCCTCCACTTGCTGTCTTGGGGCAGGTAGTGCACGGCTGCAGGACGCAGCACCTTCCATTCGCGCCAGAACTTCTTATACGCCGCGGGTAGCTCGGACGCAATGCCAATATCGAAACGACTTTTTTTCCTTGTAATTTTTGATAGCTGCCGAGCAGTGGCCTGCAAAAATAAAGCGCAAGGTTACAAGGCTGAACGTGGCTAAACAGAAAAAACAAGGCGACGGAACGTTTTGTACTTGAATTCGCGACGCCATTGAATTATTTTGTCACTACTAGCATAAGATCTATTTTTCGTTGGCGTATAAAACAGAAATCTAGATTGTTAAGTTTTACAAAGATTTGCAATTATGTTGAAAGTTGACAGCAGCACAAGCACAGACTAGATATTATATAGATTATATATAGCAAGTAGTGTTGCCGCTCGATAGGCCAATATCGATTGTCTATCGATAGTTAAAGAAAACACGATAATATCGATAGTCAATCGATACTATCGATAGTATCGATAGCATCGATTTCTCTTCTACTGCAATATTATCGGTAAACTGCAATACTATCGATAGTATCAATAGTTTCGTCGCTGCCAACCAATCAACTATCGATACTATCGATAGTATTGCTCTTTAATATCGAATAGACTATCGATACTATCGATACTTTTGTGCTATCGATAGTGATATTTATTTCAATAGTATTGCATTCAGTATGCAAGCATAATGAGTGGTAGAAAAACTAATGTGGTATATTCAACCAAACCAAATCAACTAGTGTATTGACTTTTTTTAAGCGCACTAGATTCTGTTCCCGCCTTACTCCTACCTTACCTGCATGCATACTTCATCCAATACTATTGAATTAGAGATCTCTATCGATAGTACAAAACTATCGATAGTATCGATACTATCAATACTATCGATAGTCTATTCGATATTAAAGAGCAATACTATCGATAGTATCGATAGTATTGATAATTCATTGGTTGGCAGTGACGAAACTATCGATACTATCAATAGTATTGCTGTTTACCGATAGTATTGCAGTAGAAGAGACATCGATATTATCGATACTATCGATAGTATCGATACTATCGATTTTCCTATCGATCGTGTAGATGATTTTAGCGTTTTACAATCGATTGCAAAACTATCGATTTTTCGGCAACACTAATAGCAAGATGGCAATTTAGTAGCAGTTAATCTGCTACTAAATCTCTAATCTGTTTAAGAAAACCGGAAAACAGAACTATTAAAAAACCGTCAATAACCGGTTTTTTATCGATTACTTGTTGCAGTGTATTTTTTACAAAAACACATTGTTTTTCGAAGTAATTCCCTTATTTACAAACTTAAACTTTAATTAGTTAATCCTTAAGGGTCTTATTTATAATCACGGATTCCAAATTCAATTCAAATATTTTTATTCATTATAAAAACAAAATGTTTACTTAATGAACGTCAAAGTTGTTAGTTTCACAATTACTAGATTATGTGGAGAAGAAACTCCACATTCTTTGTTTTCAACAACAAATTCCTCTAAAGCACTCCTCAGAGGCATTTAAAATAATATGTCATTATAAAGATATTCAATAAACCACAATTATTAAAATCTTAATAGGAAAAGAAACCTCTTGCTTTCTTTGGCATAACGAATAATATACAAAGTTATAAACTAAAAGGGATTATTTATTGCAAATATGTACTGAAATATCCAACAACAACAAATTTATTAATATTAAGGTAAGATACGAGGTGCATTCAATAAGTACCTAGCCTCATCGCCAGAGGGCGCTGTAGTTTCAAAATAGTTTTACCACAGTGTAGCACATTCTTTTTTAATTCTTTTTTCAAATTTTCATTCCAATCCCTTCATTTGTTTTAATTTGACAACTTATGGAAGCGAACGTATCGATCGGTTTTACAAAAATGGAAAAAGAGCAATATCGTTCGGTGATTAGATTCCTATTTTTGGAAGGAAAAACGCGCATCGAAATCAAAGAGCGCTTGGATGCTTCTCCATCGATGGCCACCGTCAAGAATTAGTTCAACGAGTTTGCACGTGGCCGTACGTCGGTTTATGATGAACCACGTCCAGGTGCACCGAAAACAACTGCTATGGAGGAAAACATTAAAAAAAATCCATGATCTCGTATTGGCAGATCGCCGATTGAAGGTTCGGAAGCTAGCTGAGACTGTAGGCATTTCAGAAGGAACAGTGCATCATATTCTTCACGAGGAACTCGGCATGAGAAAGCTGTCGGCACGATGGGTGCCGCGTTTACTCACACCGGAAAACAAGTGCAACATCGGAGACGTGTTTGGCGCTGTTTACCACTGGTACACACCAGAGACCAAGCAGCAATCAAAACAATGGATCCAGACCGGGGAACGTGCTCCAAAGAAGGCGAAAACTGTAAAATCGGCCGGAAAAGTTATAGCCACCGTTTTCTGGGATTCACAAGGTGTGATCTACATCGATTACCTCGAGAAGGGTAAAACAATTACAGGGCTTTACTATGCCGATTTATTGGGCCGATTCGACGCCGAATTAAAGAAAAAACGACCCCATCTGGCGAAGAAAAAAGTGCTGTTTCACCACGACAACGCACCGGTTCTCACGTCTGCCGTTGCCATGGCCAAATTGGTCAAATTACGCTACGAATTGCTGCCCCATCCACCGTATTCTCCAGATTTGGCCCCTTGTGACTTCTTTCTGTTTCTTAATCTGAAAAAATCCGCCGGGAATAGATATGGATCAAATGAGGAGGTCATCGCCGCCACGGAGGCCTATTTTGCAGAGTTTGACAAAAACTATTTTTCGAACGGGTTAAAAAAAAATGGAGCATCGCTGGGCTAAGTGTATCGAACTAAAAGGAGACTATGTTGAAAAATTAATTGCCACTTTTCCAAAAATTTTATTTACTTTTTGTAGGCTAAGTATTTATTGAATGACCCTCGTAGCAACAGCTCCCTCTCAGACCGATTGCGATTGTAGCTAATAGTTAACAAGTGTTGAACGTCCTCAACAGTATCACAATCGCCACAATTTGGACTCTCTCCAAATTTGTTGAGGAGTAAATGACCTGATCGCACAGTGTACATGACTATTATGTGTCTACTCAGGTCTCTATGTATAAACCAGGGGACTCTGAGGAGTGTGTTAAAGAATTTTGTTTTTATAAACAAATTTTTAACAATTTATATTTTAAGCAACCTGAGCCGTTAAAAATCTGTATTATTAGACTGAGGAAGCTGTTGGATAATGCCGTTGACCTGTTTTTTGGTTTTTAATTGCTATTTTGTTTTGAAGAGATTTTAAAAGATAGGGTATCTGGTACAAAACAGTCTGCGAGTCTCCTCGTGTGCCCTGGTTTTGTTTAGATAATTTGAAGAGGCAAAAAATTATTATAGTATTTTTCAGACTTCGATCCGAACCGAACACATTGCTCACTCAAGCTTAAGAATAAATTCACCTTCTTGATGAAAATAGTTAAAGTTGCGAAGAATGCAGAGTGGACAATTATTGTCACCATTTTCTAATGGAGTAGATACGTCCGAAACGGTTTGGTGAACGGTGATATTTTTAGTTCTGTCTTAATATGGTCGATTTGGCAGTCTAAAAGCATACTGCCTTGCCAGTGTCTAAACCATCCACTGTGGTTTATCTTTGAGATACGTGAGTGATTTATGTTTTCTGATAATTTCTTGTTCGTTGTCTCAAGATAACTGTCATCGACACACTGTGACCAAAGTTCTCAAATAAAATTACACTATATAAAAAAAGAGATTCAATCTACTTTACTTCAAGAATTCGTTTTCATTGCTTTTAATTAATCGGAAGACATTCTTTTAATAGAAACATAAAAACAGTTTGTTTGTATTACTTGGAAACTATCGACATTTACTTTTATTGTAATCGGCTCCACATCACTAGACGTCAAGCAACAACTTTCGAGATTCATCATAAAGACGTTAGGCGTCTTGATCACACTGTCGGTTTAATTTGAGCGTGTAATGTATCGGAACTATGCCATAATATTTTGATTCTATTCTTTTGAACGTTTTAAAAAACTATCCTACTGTCAAATAATATCACAAAACATCTGACGTGGATGGAGGAAAATATTTAGTGGTGGCGAAATAGCAGAATTTCTTTACTTTTACTTACTAAAATTAACAAAAATACCTTTTTTATGTCTTTTTTTTCAATAAGTGTTCTTTTGATTGTGTTAGTGTGAACGTTAATTTCGGTACATTGTATTAATGTCCCGAGGGTCGTGGAAAACATGTCTTCAACTAGCAACAAAAACGTCGAAAACCCCCCTGATCGGGGGCAAATCGATGATCCCGAGGCGAATATTGCGGCTGCAGCGTCCGAAGCCAGCGTGGCTGGTATCTCTAAAACTTTCAAGGTGATACATGTTTATTATGGGCACTAGCTAGGTACTTGAAATTACTTGCTACTTGCTCAAGGACTTCGATCGCACTGTGAGCTCGAATGAAACATATTTTTAGTTATTTATGATCAGTGACTAACCTATAGATATTATTGACTGGTATTTGCTATACAATTTGTGGAATCATGAACGAAACATGCATTCTTTGAAAAAAAGGAAAATTTCTTGAAAAAAGACAGTTTCATAGGGGTTTGTGGGGGGGAGGAAGGGGGGGGGGGGAGAGTCGGGACCTCCCCCCTAAAATCTCTAGTCTAGGAAATGAATAGTTTAAAAGTTATGAAGGTTTTTATACCAGAAAAAATCTTACTTGATAACTCTGTAAGATAAGATGAAGAAGTGAAATCCTGACTACACTGTTTGTTTCTTATAGCTAAAAACTTTAATTAAATTAAAGGATATTGCATCTGCTCCGGCGCTGCGGGAAGTGCAGTCCCTTCGCCCTTGCGTAACATAACACTTACACCTATGCTCACCTCCGCAGCTTCGGCTTGCTGGCCGCCTGCGGCGACCAGCCTCAGCCGCTTTGGTTCGCACGGGTGCAAGTGTTATGTTACAGCGGGCGGGGCCTGCCCTCCCTCCGCGCCTCCGGCTTTTCATATACACTCTAGGGAGGTAACCACAGACACTGCATGGAAGTTGGGTGCACTAAGTTGGGTTGTTACAAAAGAGAACATTCACGCAACCAGAACAGAAACGGAATGAAATCACAGAATGAAATGAATCAGATAGAGGTGAGATGAATGAATGACAAACAACTAAATGGCGTCCGCGCGGCGCATCAGCAAGATTACGTTCCGTTTCAGTCATCCCAAATGCATTTTTGACATTAATCTCATACAAACTCAACAAAACACGTTCCATTTCAACTAAGGTTTTAAATATTAATTTGTTCCGTAATAAATTCTATTCCCATTTCCTAGTCGTGAAAACCAAGCGAATGGTTCAAGCTAAATACCAGCAACCCCCAGTAAATAGCGTATAATTAAAATCAACTGGCTTCTTTTAAGTGCCAACCCGAAAAAAATGTGAAGTGATTGATTTAAAAAAAAACCTATTTAGAGGCTAAAAATTCCACCCATGCCAGGACTTGAACCCGCGACCTCTGGCTAACCGTGCCAGCGCTCTCCCAACTGAGCCTCGATACGTACAGGCAGCGACATCTGGCCAAACTGATTTACATCACTTGCAGTCCCGAGCAACCCACTTTGCAGTTAGGTTTTTACATCGGAATGATATCGATGTACCTACATGATTATATTCTTTCTTTGTTGCACTAACCCTTGCTGAGGACAATTTTAAAAACCTATTTCAGCCAGATGTTGCTGCCTGTACGGTACGTATTACGGAGAAGTTTGTAAAGAGGCTCAAAATTTCGCCGATGCCTGAACTTACCCATTATCTCAGTTGGGAGAGCGCTGGCATGGTTAGCCAGAGGTTGCGGGTTCAAGTCCCAGCATGGGTGGAATTTTTAGCCTCTAAATAGGTTTTTAAAATTGTCCTCAGCACGGTTTAGTGCAACAAAAAGAATATTTATTTATTTATTTCTACAAGTTTTCATCTATCATTACAGGCTTAAACCTAATGCGATAGAAAAAAACAATTTAAAAGTATTTTCATAAATGTAGCGTAAAAAACAACATGGCAGAGGTAGACCACAGTCCCTTGCCTTTCTAAGCGAGATGGTATGCTAAATTTTGGTAGGGTAGAAAGATAAACCAGGCCATAAAGTCAGACCAGAGCCGCGCCGAGCCGAATATAATCATGTATGTACAGCTTTATCATTCCCATGTAAAAATTTAAGTGCAAAGTGGGTTCAAGTCCCGGCATGGGTGGAATTTTTAGCCTCTAAATAGGCTCTTAAAGAAGTCCTCAGCATGGGTTAGTGCAACAAAAAGAATATAATTATTTATTTTATTTTAATGTGTTATGTGTATATAAATTGCGTATTACTTTATACACCCTCCAGAGTCAACAGCGGGTGTCCTCTTCCTCTGAACGGCAGATCAAGTTTGAGAGAGCCCAAAAGTGCTTGGAAAATGCTGCACTTGTATCGAAACGAATCAAGGAACATCGAAAAGCTACTGCAGAACTTTTAGGAAGACCATTTGGTGAATATATGTTTTTGTCGCTTGTTGATAAATGAATATATTGTATTTGGTGGTTTTATACTTTCATGTTATGCAGAAACGAGGGTTTACCACTTGCCACTTGATTAAAAAATAAGATACAACAGATAATAATTGTGATGTTTCATAACATGTAACTCTGTGAGTTGTAGTTCTAAAGCTATTCAACAGGAATAATTGACACCAAGAAGAAGAATAGTGATTGCAAAACAATTCATCATCATCATCATCATTCAGCCACAAGAAGTCCACTGCTGGACATAGGCCTCCTCCATGGATTTCCAAAAAGACCGGTTGGAAGCGGCCTGCATCCAGCGTCTTCCTGCCACTTGAATGACGCAAAACAATTAAAAAAACTCAAATTGTAATACTGTTGAACTTTGCAGAAGATGATGATGGAGGGGATACAGCTTCTGACATGATGTCTATAAAGAGTGAGCGAACTACTTATTCCACGGCAACAGACTCTTCTACCACCTTGTCAGTTCAAGAGGCGTTAAACAGTAAGTTGTAGAACTAGCTTAATAAAGCCTTCAAACTTCATCGGTGGACCAGTAACAGCTTCCATTTGTTTTGAATTTCAGTAAAGTGTAGTTTCAGTAAAATTTATTATTACCAAACAGATTAAGTTACATCTATGTGGATTAATAATTTACATTTGTAACATAGCTTAACCGCTTATCTGCCGTGTCACAAATCTGTGTCCAAGTTTGTATAGACCACCTATACATCCCATTAGCGAGGGCAGTTGTTAGGTTGATAAATCTTTCAAACTTCATTGGTGGACCAGTAGCAGCTTTCATTTGTTTTCAATTTCAGTAAAGTGTAGTAAAAATTTATTATTACCAAACAGATCAAGTTAGATGTATGTAGATTAATAATTTACATTTGTAACAGTTAATGAAAACATCAAACATCACTCCAAAATGCTTGCTTAACCCAATATCCTGGTTGAAAATTCCACCTTTTACCAGAAAATTATGGTTATACTTATGGCAGGATATATTTTATGTTACACACCAAATCATGGGTACTGCTGCTTGTTATATATTGGTATAAGGATTGTTTATATTCTACAATAAATTGTTTTCAGTACCTGGTATAAGCGAAAGTCTCGCCAACACCCTGAAGCAAAAAGAGATTCTTATGGAAAGGATCAAACAGTACAAAGAGATCAGCAAGAGGCCAATTGTTAAGTCTGCTCCAGTTGTCAAGAGAGAGGTCCTGCCGGAAATCAAGGAGAGTCCTAAAGTAAGCACTAATTTCATAATTTATGAAACTGGTACACAGATGAGTCTTTTCCAAAAATTAAGAGATTCCTGGATATTCATGTTTATTTCTGTTTTATGATTTTATGAGTACTATATTATTGCCTATATTTCTAAGTATCTTGCCCTACACAACTCAGTATTGCTACATAAATTATAATGATACCTCTTTAAAGTGGCTGGCCGGTACAGCCATCTGATTAGATATTGAGTTGAATGAAGGGAAATCTTTACATTTTGTTTGAGGTGTCAGTCAATGCCAGGCTAGGAAATCGATGAGATATATTGAAAAGATGTAGTAAAAAATTGTTAAAAATTGTTTGCTAATACTGTGTTTTAATAGTTAAGTCTCTACAATACTTAGCCTAAGGCTATTTTACAGCTTCATGGACATAACGCGTGTCCCTTAACTCCTGAACTGCCCTCGCGGAATGGAACGTATAGGTGGCCCATACATACTAAGTTGGACACAGATCTGTGTCACGGCAGACGAGTGGTTAATGACTGTTTATCTTATCTGTTCTGTTTTTTTTTCTGTTTATTTGTAATGTCGGTTTGGCAAGATTTTTTTTATTCTTGTGTTTCTATTGACTGTTACAAACGATAATATCTGAATTTGATTCATATAAGAATTTGGTTATCATTATAATCTTTGCTGCATTTGTTTCAGCCAAAAGATAATGCTGACATCAATCTCCTTCGTAACAAAATCAAAGAGAAAGACAATTCACTGACTGTTATGCAAGTGAAAATGAAGGCTATGGAGAGCACCATAATGGATTTGCAGGAGAAATTGAATGAGAAAGACCAAGTCATTGAAGCTAAAACAAAAGCCACCACTCTTATGTCTGACAGTCTAAAAAAAGGTAGGTATTAATTTTTTGTAACACTTGATTTACATTTCCTCTGGCAAATACAAGTGACATCAACTAATTATTAAATTGAATCAAGTATCCTTTAAGCAAGTTTAATATTTGACGTAATTTTGTACCTATTGTAAAATATGTCATTATTTTGATAAATAAATATAGTCTTGTTTAATTTCCAGATAAAGATTCATTGGCTTTACTAGAAGACACTAGGCTACAGATGACAAAGATGCAAGAGAACTTCATAGCAATGGAAACTGAGTGGAAAGAAGAGAAACAGCGGTTGCTCCAAGATATTCAGGCGAAGGACGATAAGATAAGCAACCTAGAAGAAGCTAACACGATACTCGAAAATGCAAGGTTTGATATTAGTGTCCAGCATTCAAAGCTTACTGAAGAAATGGAAATGAAAACTAAAGAGATTTCAGAGCTGCAACGTAAACTGAATAAACTGCACGAAACAGCTGTAGCAACTCCTCAAAAACCTGTTGATGATACTGAAGAAGAGAAAGGTGCTATTGAGATAGCCAATATGGTTGATCTGACCAAGAAGGTGGAGCTCTTAGAACAGCTGAATTGCCAAATCCGACAGGCAAACAAGGAACTGGAAAACAAACTGGCTGCAGAATCAAAATCCCCAGCAACTGGATCGCCTCTCAAGAAAGCCAACAGTCCTGTACCCACAAGAAAGGGGGGAAGAAATACAGCGGCTAAAATGAAGTCACCCTGGAGTGCACTGTCTTCAGAATCATTACCACAAGAAACTGACAAGAAACACAAACAGAATGAAACTGCAAAACTGGAAAATGTAATACAGTCCTTGAATAAGGAGATTTTAGATAAAGAATATGTGATTTCACAGAAGGATGAACTGGTATTGGAACTTCAAAATAACATTACAGATAAACAAAGCTACATAGATGAGCTGTTAAGAAAACAGGATGTTTCTAAAGTAGATGTAGGTGTTTTTACAGAAGTCACAGAAATTCCCGTTTATTCATCTTCTTCGAGGGTTGACGAGGTAGACAGTACTAATGCTGACGAACCTATGGAAACATTAGGCTCCCTTAAAGAGAACCTCAAACTGGCAAATGAACAGATTGCCGCTCTGAACGAAGAGATCGATACTGCAAACAAGAACATGATAAAGGTGAAATCTAACCATAAACTGAAGCTGAAGCAAATGCAGAAGACAATAGATAACTTCAGTAAAGTTTCTGATGCAAACGCGGAGATAACTAAGCTGAATGAAGAATTACATCAGCTTTCCCAAAAAGTAGCAGAGTTAGAAGAGGAGAAGGGTAACTTACAGTTGCATCTGGTCGACTATGATAGCGGAAGGCGTAAGTATAAACATTAATCATTGTCCTTGGTTGTCTCTCACAACCTTACACCATTGACTGAATTACATTACAAAAATTTTCATATTTTAAATTATTAACTGAAGTCTGATGAAGTTTATTATTGCTACCTTAAAGAATGTTTAGGTCTATCAATTTGTATTTTATATTCACACTTGTATCTCACTCTGTTTACAACTCCTCCTATTTATAAACTGGGTTATAAATAGGAACCCCCATTTTTTATAAGAATATTGAAGCGTACCCAAGCGCCGATCTCAGTTTAAGACTAGATTCGAGTATGGTTTTCATTTTAGAACGTTACTTGAGTTGACACTTACCAATCACAAATCGTCTGAGTGAAAGCTAATTCGAGAACGATACTTGAGTTGCAATTTCTACTTAGGTCAAGTTCAAATCTGTATTTACTCAAGTGTGGTCTGAACCACGCTTGAGAGTCGATTTTCCTTGTGAATTGTTTCGTAATTATTGTAAAATGAATATATTATTTGAAGATATTGATCACTATGACGATATACAGGGTTATTTTTTAAGTCGCTGGATGCGGGCGGCACAAGACCGGGAAGTTTGGAAAACCATGAGGGAGGCCTTTGTCCTGCAATGGGCGTCAAATGGGTGATGATGATGATGATTATTATTAAAATGCGGCATAATCATCATAAGCAGCCTATATACGTCCCGGGCACAGGCCTTCTCTCAGAGAGCTAGTATGGGCTTAATCACCACGCGTGCCCACCGCGGATTAGCGATTTCAAGCGCTTAAAGTGCGTAATTCCCCTAATTAGAGTTGCTGTCTGGCAACAACTTTTCATCATGATCAGCCCACCTCTACCCACTTCGCATCCACGGGCCCTTTGACGACTTGGTCACATCGTCCGACGATCAAGCGGTCGGTCTACTCACTGACGACTGTCCGGTTCTTGGCCACCACTAAGTCACTGCCCTGGTTCACCTGCCATCTTCCCGACAACAACTTTTGTTCTATGAGTTTTTCTCAGGATTTTATTTTCTGACAAAATGACAAACTCTAACCAACAAGTCTTAGGATCATGTATTTAATTAAAATAACATAAGCCTTAACATATCAGTGTTCCCCCTACGCATTTTAAAGATTTTGATCTGTTTAAGAAGCGATTCAGATTTACCCAAGAAGTAGGGAAAATATGATCCTCCCGTTAATTCCACATGTTCACGTCAAGACATAGGAGCTGTGCAGGAAAATATCGTGAGGGAACCTGAGGGCCTGAGGTGTTCACACTCCTCGATTTGAAATCACCAGTACGCGGTGGGTTCAGCCATTAAGCCTGTAGAGCGTACAGAGAGAAGGTCTGTGCTTATACTGTGGGACGTTTATAGACTACATTATTACATCAAGACACGGAATGTGGTCGAAAGAACTTATGGCAGATGGAACCGGAGAGTCCCTTGTCTACGCTGAGATCTGTCTAACGTAATTGTTGCTGTGCTTCACAAGTGATGCGACACCAGCAGAGGATGAACAGCATAAGCATTCCTCTTCACTGAAGTGAAGTTCATTTTTCTCATTCTTTCACTCATATTGTTTCAAGACAGCGTCTTAGATAGATAGACGTCAGAATAAACTTTATCGCTGACGTTTGTTACGTTCCGTTCTTTATACAAAACAATCACAAAGAGGCGTGCACGTTTTGCTTATTTATTTTATTTAAATAACTAAATAATGAAAATTTAAACATCTAATTTACTTCTAAGTTTATACTTGGTTTTTTCTTGTCATAGGAAACAAACATTGGTCATAGACAATCTGATTGCAGTTCAGAATCTCTACGAACAAAATCAGTTTCGATTTCCAAGATATGATTTTTGACAATTGAACTGTAAGAGCACTTTAGAGTGTTACTGTTAAAAGTTAAGAAAATAATTAAAAAATCCAATATTGCCGGGTCCTTTTTTGCTTTTACCGCGCGCAGGGCAGGTATTGGCTGAGGAACCCTCAATAACTATTTAAAAATAAAGGGAGTGCTTGAGCATCGATTCAGCGCTCAAGTTATGATTGGGCGATCCGAGATCAATCTGCGCTTGAGGATCGTTCTGTAATAAAAGTAAAACGTTTAAGTAAACTCTTTCCCTTTTCAGTGACAGAATCGGACACATATAAGAAAATGCTAGAAATGGAAACTTTAGCAGAGGCACGGTTGAAATCAATAAGCATTTTGGAAGCACAGAAGTTTGATTTAGTTCAAGGTAAAGTAGATACTGACTTGAATTAGAATATTTTAATAACATTTTCATCTACCTTTTCGACGATTTAAAATGAACTAACTGTGTTCGGTGAGATTCTGTGGGTTCGATGGGGAAGTGGGATTCAATATTATTAAACCACTCTTTTAACCCTTTTCTAAATAAAGTTTTTTTTTCATTTTCATTTTGGTACCATGAAACTAAATTCAGTTCAGCAGTTTCTGTGTGATAAACATACAAACAAACGGATTCGTAATTATGGTGGGGTTAAGCAATTGAACTTTTTTTTTGTTTCAGAACTACATGATCTGCAACAGAAAAACGTAGAAATGGAAGACAAGTTAGCAGACATGACACAGTTGCAAAATGAACAGGTCTGCTCAGAAATGAGATCCGTCCAGTTGGAAGAGCAAATAGATAGTCTCATAGCCACCAAGAATGAATTGGAGCTGGTCATAGAAAATCTAAAACTGGATATAGAACACCTAAATGAGACCATCAAACATTTGCAAGAAGAAAAAGATGATATTGCACATAAATTAGAACATTACATCCAAGAAAATATAGAGCTTACTGATAAACTGGAAAAACTAAGTGCAGAGAAAGTCAGCTCAGCTGAATCGATAGAAATTGTTGAATCATTGACAACACAAGAGAAATTAGAGCTTGAAGAATATAATAAAGGTATTATAAATAATCCCATGGTGGAGGAACATCATCCTGATCACTACCAAGATACTTCGCCGCACGAACGCAATGAAATCGAAAAACTTGTGCAAGAAAGTGCTGAGTTGAATAAGAAAATAGAACTCTTTACTCAAGAGAGACAGGAAGTTATGGAGAAGCTGAACAAGCTTAGTGCAGAAAACGAAGCACTGAATGAAAAGATACTCCAAAATAACCTTAATGTAAATGCTTTACAAACCAATATTGAAACTTTGATGAATGAAAAACAAGAGTTACTAGTCTTGAATGAGGATTTCACAAAACAAATCGAGGGTTTAAAACGTGAGAGAATTGACATTATGAAGGAGAGCGTCGAATCTAACAAACCTGCGTCTGTTGAAGATGTAGCGGATGCCATTGCTCAGGACACTCAGACAGACGATAATAAAGGCGATAAAGGAAAAGATAGAACTAAGAATGTGAAACAATTGACGAAAGAAATCCTCAAACTCAAGAATACCATCAAAGAAAGGGAAGCTGAAATTGGAGACTGCCAAATGAAGATTTTGTCGCTGGAAGAGAATCAACAAAAGCAAAATGAATCCTTGCAAAATAATGCCACATACGAAGCCAAATTAAATAGTTTGATTGATGAAAATAACTCTCTGAAGGAAGAAATATCAAATATCAAGAATAATAAAGAATCCCAAAACGAAATGAAGAAGTTGAGAGACAGCAACGAAGTTTTGCAGCAAGAAATGCTCAAAATACAACAAGAATATGCTAACACCATTCATATTCGCGATTTAAGAATAAAAGAATTAGAAAATCTTTTGTTGGAATATGAGAGACAGATTCACAACTATTGCAACACCATGCAGCAGAAAGATAAAGAATTAATTGAGTACAGCAACCAAATCACTAAAATTAATGAAGTATCTCTCAAACTGAAATCCACCATTGATTTGCTTGAGGAAGAAAAGGCTAAAGATCAAAGTGCAGACCTTGTAAAATCGCTCAACAAACAAATTAATGTATACCAGAAGAAACTAGCGGAGTTTGAAGAAAGATTAAGATTCTTAGAAGAAGAAAAAGCCAAACTGCTTAACCTGAAAGGCGTCTTAGAAAACAAAAACATGTCCCTTGAGGGTGAGCTCAAAATCCTACAAGAAAATCTAACTGAAAAGCAAGCTCTTATCAAGAATTTACAACTTATAAAGGAAAAACATGATGAAGAAGTTGCAGCTATCAAATTAGAATCTAAAGAAAGGGATGAAGAAATTCACGAAATCAAACTACAACTTAGAAAAGAATCGATTGAGAATGAAAAGCTCCGCACTAGCTTAGACGAAAAGAACAACGCCGTTAATGCCCATATCACTGAACTAGAAGAACTTAAAGAACAAATTAATAAATTGTCGGCAGAAAACAAAGAACTTCATGATCAATTTGGTACTGCAGATAACAGAAACAAGGAGTTGTTAGAAAAGCTTAAAAAGTTTGCTGGTAATTTGAAAAAGAAAACTCTTTTGTACTCTGAACTGGAAGGTCAGTTAAAAGAGACACAAAAACACGTGGAACAACTGTCGTTGCAATTGGAAAGTCTACCCGGTGTTCAAGAAAAACTGAAATATGCAGAGGACGAGTTAAACAGAATTTTATCCCAAAAAGCTCAATTAGAGCAGCAGAAGTGCAAGGACACTGTTCAGCTACAAAATGAGTACAAGACTCTTCGAGAGAAGTTAGCTTTCACTGAGAATGAACTATCTAAAGGACAGGAAGCGTACCAAGCCGTAGTGAATGAGTTGCATTTAGCTCGCGAACAGAATAACAACCTCACTGCTCATGTTGAAGTCCTAAACAAAAAAATTGTTGAATTGGAAATCGAACAGAAAAACAATACTAATTTTGTCACCAAAATTCAAACTTTAGAATATGAGATTGCACAAAAGCAAATGCAGATCAATGAATTACAGAATCAAATTGAAAACCAAGGTCAAAGCTTAACTCAGCTACAATACAGTCAAGATGCTAAGCTTCAAGAACGTGATATGTACATTGAAAGTTTGGAAACAGAGATACAAAAATACAAAAGCCGGATTAGCCGTCTTGAAGAAAGTATTTCTGTCATGGAAGATAGAAGGCAGTCACTCGAACGTAAAGCAGATCAATTGGACAGCCAGCTTCAAGAAAAGCAAAAGGCTTACACTGACTACACAAGCCAGGAAGATGAACTAGTTGAAAGGTTAGCCGTTCTTATGGACCACGATAGAGTAGTTGAGAAACAACTTCATGAAATAGAAAGCGAGAACAGAGAACTACAATACAAAATACAAAATCTTAATGAAGAAAGCGAACAGCTTCGAAGATGGCTCTCAGAAGCGCAGGCCCAATGTAATGTTCTAAAGGACAAGGCAGCTAAAGTTGATATCGCGGAGTCTAATGCAGAAAGCTATGAAGAGCGTATACGTGACCTCGAGTCTTGTTTGAAAAAGATGACAAATGACCATCAAGCTATTATAGGCAAAACAAAACACGACATTGAAGTGTTAGAATCTGAATTTAACACGCAAATTGAGAACTCTATTAAAGAGAAGAAAGCCTTGAGCGACAACTATGAGAAAATGAATGATCATGTCTTTCAGCTAGAGCAAAAAGTTCAAGAGTACAGATCTACTATTCATAACCTTAATGTAAACTTGGAAGAAATCAATCGCATAAACCATGAACTTTCCGAAAGGAACAATGCAGAAAAACCATCGTTACCCGATTATACTGAGCAGTATGTTAGTGAAATCAATAAACTCAATGCTATCATAAATGATAGGAACCAGGAAATTGAAGAACTGTCCAAAAAATCAAACACTTTGCAAACAACTTTAGAGAGTCAGCTGATGCAACTTAATGACAAGCTACAACATGCTTCTTTTGAAATAGAAAAACTTATTGCAGATAACAAAGGCACGAAAGAAGTGAACCAACAGTTAGAGGCGCTCCTTCATGAAAAAGACGTCCAATTGAAACAGCTAATTGAGAAAAAGACAGTATCGTTTGAAATGAGTATACCTAAAACGGAAGGCATGATTATATCTTCTACTTTTGAAGCTTTGAACGTCGATCCTTCGTCAAGTACTTATGACGTATCTAACGTTGAATCGCAGATAGTGAGTGAAGCTATACATAATACAGGACCATCTCAACCCCATCCGCCAAATAAAGTGTCTGATTATTTCCAAAAGCAGCCTGCGACAGAAGACTTTGTGGAACCGTTAATAGTTCCGAAGAAGGCTTACTTATGTTACAAAGGTGATGAAGAAGCCCAGACCGGTAATGTCGAGGAAGTTGACCCTTTCAATTCCGATGAAGGATGGGGTTTTGGGGAAACCGAGACCGAGCAAGTAATTCCAGGTTTCACACAATTCAACGAGCAAATACTGAAGCTACAAATGGATAACGACGCTTTGAAATCAGATTTGGCTACCAGCAATGCCAAGTTAATGAAAGCTTTGAGAAAGTTAAAGGAACTCAAAAACACCAACGACATGCTTTCTAACGAACTAAAGATATTGAAGCAGGTTTCTCAGTCTTCCTTCCTGGATAATGCTATTGAAGATGAGCTTAAGGTGCACATTGAAGAATTGGAGAAGAAAATTGAAGAGCTATGTGCTGATGTAAGCAAAGAGAGGCGAGAAAAAGAAACAGTCAGAAAACAGAATGAAGTATTCCAAAATGCGAATGAAAGACTCACTGAGATGAAGGAAAAACTAGACAACGAATTAGAGTTGTGGAAATTTAAGTTCCAGGAAGCAAATTATAAAATTTCGTCTTTACAATGGGGTGGTGACTCTAAAACTCCAGAACATAAGCCTGCGGTCCCTACCGACGGTAAATATGAACGTGTTATGGAAGAAATTATGAAGATTGAAAAAGAAAACGATGACTTACAATTAACACTTGATGAGCTTCAAGCTGAAAACAAAGAACTACAACAAATACAATCGCAGTTGAAGGAAGAAGTCAACATACTAAGAAATAAACTGGAGAAACAGCAGATGTCGACCGATACTAGTGACCTGTTCAATAGTCAATTAGTAGAACTAAGGAAAGAGAATGCAGAGCTAAGTAAGACTAACCTGTATACCGAAGAGAAATTACGAAGCGCTGAAGAAAAGATCAAAAGCATTGAAGATCTACATAATGAAGCTGTACAAAGACATGATAAACGTTACGAAGAATTTAATGGCGCTAAGAAACAACATGAATATTACATAAACACACTTCAAGAACACTCCAACCAACTAAAAGAAGAAGTTAACACACTTAACCTGCAGTTAGAAGGATCAAATACGATAGTTCAGAATTTAACATTACAACTTGAAGAACTAAAGGCCAGGCTCATGATAGATGAAGAACACAAATCAGCCTTATCTAAAGCGTCAGAAGCGTTTATGCTCTCAGAGAAAAATAATGCATTAGAAGACCAGTTGCAACAAGTAAAAGCAAGCCTAGATGCAGCCAATAATAGACTTGTTCAGTTAGAAAATGAAAAGGTCCAATATGAGGAACAAATAAAGGAACTCCACAACAAAGTTCAACATCTGAATACAGAGAACGACCAACTTTTATCGACAGTTACGGAATTACGATCCTCTATATCGGCGGCTGTTGATCAACGCGGTTTCGAAATTGCTGAACTGTGGAAGCACCATTTAGCACAAAGAGAAGCGGACTTTCAAAAGTTGGAACAGGAATTAAGAGCACAATTAAATGCCTCTGAAAATAAATTCGAAGAGCTGCTAAATAACGTCCAGTCTTCAACTCAGGAAGAGATGAATACTTTAGTGATGCTCGAGCAAATCAACGGCTTGAAAATAAAGTTACAAGATAAGGATGAGCACTTGACCAGTTTGCAAAATAAATACGCGGAAGCAATAAGTCAACTGGAGATGTTGCGCTCAGAACATGAAGATGAAAAGGTGATGTTGGAAAATAAACTACTGGCACAGCAAGAAGAGTATGAGAAGCAAATAAGTTCAGTGAAAGCGACACAACAAAAATCCTCTCATACCGAACAGAGACTGGTGGAACTACAATCAGAACTAGCTACCAAAGACCAATTCAACTCTAAACTTGTTGTAGAACTAGACGACTCAAATCGCATAAGAAGCGAACTTGAAAGCAACATTCAAGAACTGACGAATCAAATTCGAATAAAGGACGCCGAAGTTTACCAGAAAACTAATGAGTACAGCATTGCCTTGGCGCAGAGAAATGAAGAGTTCGATAACATTCGAAAGCAACTGATCATCTACGAAAAGAAACTAGAAGATTTGAGTTACGAGAAAGAGTCAGAACTGGCGATACTCCGATTAAAAATGCATGAAAACAAAGAGTATTACGAAAAGATACAGAACGGTTACGAAACTGAGAAGGCACATCTCAGTGATGAACTAAACGCTAAAATATTAGAATGCGGAAACTTAAACCGATTAGTCACCAACCTAAACAAGTCACTAGAAGACCATTCAATTAGGATAGCCGAAATGCAGACCGCATTAGAGAACCAAGAACTCGAGATAGTCACCCTGAAAGACGACGTGGAAAATCTACAACAGTTGCTGCGAAGCTCCAGCAGTAAAATCGAGAAACACGTCACGTTCGCCGCCGACACTAAAGGAACCGAAGAAGCTGAAAACGAAGCGCAAAGCCAGGCTTTGTTAGATCCGGTGCCTAGAGCAGAGCTGGATTTGGCGTTGTACATGTTGCACCAGCGTGACGTTCGCTGCGAAGAATTCACGATGGAGCTGTCTCAGTTGCTCGACGAGAGAGACACGTTGCAACTTCGGCTGTCCGACAGCCTCCGTTCATTTGAAGAGTTGAAGGCGAAGTGCAAAGCAGCGGGGTTGGACTTCGCACCGGCTCCTAGTCAAGACGCAGTGGCTGAGTTGCCCACTGTCAGTTTTGAGAGAGAACACCAGTTCGTCGATACGCATCGTGGGCCGTCGTCGCGGAGCAGCAGCATCAGCGACCCCGATGGGGACAAACCGAAGCTACAGGCCAAGTAAGTGTAGTTTACTCGTTGGAACTCCTAATACGGTATTTGACACGATCAACAATAAATTATTTCATATGCTCGATTAAAACAAAACTTACAAAATATCTCGGAAAATTTAGTCAATTACTAGTTATTACAATTTTTAAATAGATTAAACATAAAAAGAGTGCTCTGAAATGTCGTCATAAGCCTATGACGTCATAAGCCAGTATTTTCATACAAAATTGCGTTTTAAAAGTAACTCATTTGATATTTTGTCAAATACCCAATTGCTTTCATCACCATCATCATCATCGGCCATTTGACGCCCGCTGCAAGACATAGGCCTTCCTCATGGTTCTCTATCCATAATCGCCACGCTTGGCAGGCGGGTTGGCGATCGAAGTATGCGGTTGGAATCTCAGAAAGACGCTGCTGCCCGTCTCCCGGTAATTGATTTCCTTAGTCAGAGACTAGTACGAGAAAGCTGAAAAAATATACTCTAATTATTGAAGCCGACAAAATGGTAGAATTAAATCTTAAAAATATTTATTTTCTCGCCTACACATCAGTGTGGTATCGTTGGATTGGTCGCTTAAAAATATTGAGGGTGTAGGAAGATCATTATTTGATTTAGGGTTCCGTTTCTGAAATATTGGGCTTTAAAGCGCTAATTTTTGTCCGAGTAGGGCGTCCCCCACCACCACTCCTGGCTAAACGGTTGATTGTAGAAACGTGAAATTCAGGCTAGTAGCACATATCAATAATCTTGAAAGTAAAACTATCACGGCTAAGTAGGATTTACAAGTTAATGAGTAATAGGCCACCAACTTATAAAAGGATAACTTCGTACAAAATCCATTACTTTGATGAAGTTGTTAGTTCTGTAAAGCAGATAAAACCCACACTTTCTGCCCTACACACACTTGGCCGATTTTTTGGATATCCGGGCACTTTTAATATTTCTCTGGCGTAATCAATGGTTAGACCCGGAATAAGGCAAATTATTTTTATTTTTAAGTAATTCTTAATTCTAGAGATTCTTGCTAAACACTACATAATTCCCGACTGTGCAGGAAGAAGCAGCATACAGCCTGTCAAAGTAGGACAATACCCTATAAATGTCATGATTCGTTAGCTATTTATTTATTTCATTCAAAGTCTCCGCATTTACAGCTTAAACTTACGCGCTATAGTGTCCTTCGAATAGTTTGCATTACTTCGCATCCCTGTATGTTTTGAGTCCACAGCCCCTGTAATTGGTTGTTAAAGCTAAAGCAAGATAGGTGATACCAACATCACCTAATCAGCTGGTGATAGGGTTATAGGCAATTGCTTTGAAGGGGCAAAAAACATGTAACTCGTAGATATTTCTCTGATAACACGCTTTTTTAGTGAGTTAGCAGTCAAAATGTCATGACAAGCCAATTCCCTAGTACGATTATCAATTTCATGGTATCAATTTAACGTAAACGAGACAAAAAAGTCATTTTGTGGAAGAAAAAAGTGAAAACATTAGTGTAACAAATTCATTTTTACAACTTTATTAATGCAAAAACAAGAAGCATACATTAAAGATACCGAAAAATACTTTCAACACAATATTTATACATCATAACAACGTTATTTTGGATGTAACTTGGTACGCGATAAAAAATCTGTCAGTAACGAATTTATCATACAACAACGAATTGTGATGAACAGAACGCATTCTATGCACGAAACGAAATACTCTGTAGTTCGGCGAGCCGCCATTCGTTCAGTGAGTGCCAAATGTGTGTTGTCTTTTAGGTTCCGGGAGTCAGACACATTCTTCAGGCAAGGTAACAAATCTGTTATCACCGCAATTAGCTACTATTACTTGCCATTACTCAGTAACAAACGTTTGTTTAACATAATTTATAACACACAAATTATACTTTTTCGTCCATAATTTCGTATTAGAAGCTCTTGGACAGTTTCAACCCGAGAATCACTACCGCTACAGTCACTACCACCCCATGATTTAAGAAATTAAATAGCAGTTTTCCTTCGGAATTGGTTGTGGGGAGAGGGGGAAATCACTGGCAGGCTAAATGTTGTTTTGCGAAGTACTCGATCCGTTGCGTCATCCGCAATCTTGATTTTAAGGGTTAATTTTTGTTTGTTGAATGACTCATTTATTTTCAATTTCGCGCGAAAAATGGTACTAACAAAAGTAGTTTAGAATTAAATTTCCTACAATTATGGTACTTATCAATTTTTCGTAGGATTAATATTTTCCGATTTATACCACAAAAGAGGGGGTGACTTTTTGTTTTATTAGCAACTCGTTTATTTTCAATTTTACATGAGAAATTATTCTGAGCAGTTGTTTAAAATTAAATTTCTACAATTTTGGTTCTTATAAAATTTTTTCGTCAGATCGATACTTTTCGAATTATACCCGAAAAGAGGTGGGGGTAAAATCTTATCATTGCATTATTACGTTTATTGTCAATTTTACGCGAAGCATGGTTATAAACAATGTTTAAAATCAAATTTCTTACCTACAATTTTGGTTCTTATAGATTTTTACCCGAAAAGAGTTGGGTAAAATCTTATCATTGCATTATCACGATTATTTTCAGTTTTACGCGAAGCATGGTTATAAACAAAGTTGTTTAAAATCAGATTTCTTACAATTTTGGTTCTTATAATTATTTTGCTAGGATCGATGTTTTTACCCGTAAAGAGGTGGGTAAAATATTATCATTGCATGAACACGAAAAATTGTTACAGCCAAAGTTGTTTGAAATTAAATTTCCTACAATTTTGCTCGCCCTCAGATAAGAACCAAAATAGAAAATCGAATGGTTTTACAACTTTGTTTATAACAATTTTTATGTTACATTATTATAAATTTAATCGTTCGTTTCTTTTCAAAAAATCTTTATCGTAAGCCCTGTCTCAGACTTACAATTCCTTATTAAAAACCTTATGTTCTAAAACCGCAATCATTTTATCATTACCGCTTTACATTTCCTTAAATATCTCCTAAACTATTAGTATGTTATAATGTTACACCTAACATAAAATAGTTTGTTATGACCGTAGGAATCCATTTTGGCAAGAGTAAACAAATACTTGAGCTTTTTTTCGTTCTTTAAAATTCCTCGATCTCGAAGAAATAGCGTGTACAATTAATTATACATACTTGCGCTCTTATTTATGAAAACATGATTCCTCTAAAAAAACTCTTCAAATGACCTTTAAATAGTGTAATTTAATACTACGAAAATGCATTTCAGGAGTGTTTTAGAGAAATCGTGTTTATATAAATTACATAATTTATTAAAAAAATTACGCGTTTTGTATGTCCCCCTTTAATATTGATTTTATTCTGTTTTCAGTATTTGTTGCTATAGCGTCAACAGAAATACATCATTTGTGAAAATTTCAACTGCCTAGCTATCACGGTTCATGAGATACACCCTGGTGACAGACAGACAGACAGACGGACAGACAGAGACAGACGGTCAGTAAAGTCTTAGTAATAGGGTCCCGTTTGGCACCCTTCGGGTACGGAACCCTAAAAAGTATACTATAGATGTTTGACCGTGTCCCGGCCGGGGCCCGACTTGAATGATCCTTAAAGCGTCGAGAACTGTGAAACGACCATTTCGAAGTAGCTTAGTGATTGAGTTATATTTAGGTTACTGTAAGGGCGATTATACATGGGCGGCACGTTGCGACCGACAGTGCCAACTGCAGCCGTCGACATGTCAACGTCGAACATCCGTGTCAGCGCGCCGACGCCTCCCGTCGACAAGTGTCGACGGCTGCAGTTGGCACTGTCGTTCGCAAGGTGCCGCCCGTGTATAAGCGCCCTAAGGTTACTCGCGACTTCCTTCGCACGAAGTACAATTCTTGGTGTTAATCAAGGACATAGTCCATCTATCATGGGTAAGAGCTAAACTTTCACATGCGGAGCCTAATTTTTTGAGCATTTTCATTTGAGTCTTTCGGTATTTATCTACCTCTACCATCGTTCCCGCTACCATCATGTTCACGTCATGTACCTCAGGTTCAGATGCACTAAAACCTATATTCTCGCTGGGTACCTACGATCCAAACTTTCACATGTGGAGCCACATTTTGCCCTCCACCATCATTTTCACGTCATGCTCCTGCTTTCCCTTTACCATTATGTTCACCTCATGTTCCTTAGGTCCGCACCAAACCCCCCTCAGTCCTGAGCTTGAAAATCCCAAATGTAAACCATGGTTATTTTCAAGGTCAGGACTTGGGAGGTTAATCAAACTTTTCTGCCTTTCGAACCATATGTTAATCACTACAACACTAGAATGACAATCACAACCTCTCGGCAGGCTGTCGGAGCTGCGGTCCGTGCGGCACAGCCGCGACGTAGTGCTCCGGAACGAGAGCGAACAGCGGCAGATCGGCATGCGGCTTCTGCACCGGGACGTGGCCAACTTGCCGCCCGAGGCTGTACAGCAACTTGAGCAGGCGCACCACACGTTATGTGAGTGTACAATCTCTACGTCCGGAGTCTTGGGTTGGGATTGATGAGTGAAACGATGTATGTGTTTGTGTATCTAGCCTAGATTAGATTTGTAGAGATTTAGTAAGAAACAGATCGGCATACGGCTTCTGCACCGGGACGTGGCCAACTTGCCGCCCGAGGGGACGTGGCCAACTTGCCGCCCTTGGCTGTATAGCAACTTGAGCAGGCGCACCACACGTTATGTGAGTGTACAATAATATCTGTGTCCGGAGTCTTGGGTTTGGGATTGATGAGCGGCGAGTGATGAGTGGAGCGATGTATGTTTGTGTATCTAAACCCCGTTTCTTCGTTGCAGCTCGCGATTCCCAAAGCACGTCCACGGTGCTACTGAACTGGCTGCGAGGGAAGAGCACCCCGAAAGTTGTGCACGACATGTGAGTCCGCTATCAGCGCGGTTCTATAGTTTGTAGGTACTATAGCCCTTCGATAGATATTGGGTGCGTACTATGGGCGTACCGAGGACTTTGAGCCTCAGGGGTGGGGCAAAAGGAAAAAAAAAACTCAATAGTAGGCGTTTATTGGAAATACTATCATTCCCATTCGAATCGTCAAAACTGTATATCGTTTGTAATTTCTTCTTTATGTGCGGCCTCTTATCGGAAGTTTCGAACCAATTCGGCGGATTGTAATTTAGAATGGTTTAATTTATTAATAACAATAATAGATTAATTATTTTGTAGCAATGATAGCACTTTTTGATGTCGTTAATTGGGATAGCTGCCATTCGGTAAAGACGGGAGCCATCTTTATTACCTGCGTAATAATGGAGCACTTGCACAAAAAAAAGTTTTAAGCTTAATGGAGATGCCATGTTAGAAAATATAATCGTGGTGTATTTCATACACTTTTCATAATAATGACCTGTCGAAAAGTAATTTTAGCCACGTGGTACAAAAAGGCGCCATACAAATCGCTTAAACTATGACGTCATAAGGTGCTCGAAATTCCTTATAATGTTCGCAACGTAAATCAATATCTCGTAAAATAAAGTTCTTGTGAGACTACGTCCTTATTTCAAAAAGTTTCGAATTCAATGAGAAACAAAATCTAATGAGTTTTTTTTATTAAAGTATCTTGATTTTTAGCATTTTTTGACGCCTGATTGACGTTGTCACTCCAATTTAAGTTTTCTGCTAGTTCCCCCATGAATCATTTCGTTATGTAAAAGGTTTAGTTTGTCTTGACTTCACCTTGCCCCACCGTACTTACGCCCATGCTACGTACTACGCGCGCTATCCAGCTTGAATGAAGTTCACATGAAACGGGTCAAATTGCGATCGGATTTATTGATAACAAATAATTACCTTATTATTCCGTGTTTCCCTGTGATGTGAACAATTGGTCATAGCTGTCATTAGAGCTAGTATTGAATGCCGTCACATTCGCCTTATAGCAAAGTAATGAACCGTCTCTGTGTTAATGGTCAGCTGTAGAGATTTTTGTTGTTATGTATGACAAGACCTTATTCGAGCGGCATAGCGTGCGTGTATAAGGATGTATCTATATTATAGTAGGCACTTCTCAGCTACTGTTAATAAATATTTAATGGGTGGAGAATTAATCCCCTTTTTAAGTTTGTCAAATTCATAGTCCAACTCAGTGCAATACGCAATTGGCGAGACCCGAGACAGGCTACGCCCGAAAACTGGGGCGGGCACCGGGCGGGGGGTTCACGAGGTCTTGTAGCCCGGCAAAGAACTTGAACAAAGATCCCGCAGTTGGTTCAGCTGGTGATGGACACCAGAATTTATTTTTTTCATTACTATTTGTTAATTTGACTAAAGTTCGAAGATTCTTAGTCACGCGTGCCCCGCTAATGAGACCCAAAGTACGTTCATGTCATTTGGTCAAGTTATTTGTCGGGCATTATAATACACTTTTATTATAAAGAAATGTGCAAAATCCAAAAAAATGTGAGTTTTGGGTCAAAAAAGATTTATCCTCCAAGCGCTGAGCATTGTCGTATGGTGAAGCAATTTCTTTGATTTAAGTGACTCTATGCATTTAGCTAATTAAGGTCGGTTTTACCATCTTTGGATAACTTCTAACCGGAAAATATAACAATACTAGGTATTGTACATTTTTCCGTTTCCAGACTCGTCTGACAGTTAGTTACAAATATTCTGCAATTATAATTCTTTTCTACACTAGTTTTTTGCCACCACTACCACTAAGTTCATGGTTTGAAAAAAGTTTTCTTCTATCGAAAACTTTGTCTTATAAACCTCGAACTGTATTTTGTCTCTTTCAAACGAACGTTGCCGATTTTCGTTACTTACCTTTTTAACTTCATTCTTCTCTATCCTGACTAACTTAGATTGATATAAACAAAAAGATAAAGAACGCGTCGAATTGACGCCTCCTTTTTGAAATTTGTTAAAAATCGGTGAACGTTACTTTTTCCCCAAAACGAACGAACGACTACTAACATTATTAGGTATTGTCACTTATCGTCTCCTATTAATATGCATTCATAATTTGTTCTGAGAACCTAATACATAATTTCCCTAAAAAATACACTCAATTACATTAATGTTTATAAATATTTTTTTATCAATCTCGATACCGATGCGACGGGAAAAACATTTTTTTTCCTTATTTCTATTTATTTTGGGCTTTTCTTCAAATTGCCAAAGAAGACTTATGTACTCGTAGGTTGATTTACGTTGTACAAATATCAGCCTAACCCTCTAGGAGGGACACTCCCGAATGAAAATTCTAAAATAAACTATATTTTATGTAAAATATCATGCTTGCAGGTTTGTTTCATAACCTTGCTTGCAAGCCTTATTCGCGGATTTCTCATGTTACGAACCGAACATATTGAGAACGCTTGGCCTATTGCGATTTCGACGTTCTGCGCCCAGTCTTGCGAGCTACGGCCCGTCAAACCTCATGCTGTCTGGGTATAAACGACTTAATTTGTTTCATGTCCTTAATAATTATTTACACTAGTACATAACTATCTTCCAAAGTATGTGATTGCTTTAATTGATCAACTGTTATTCCAAAATGAATTATTAATAGTCCTTAGTAGCGGTAAAATAGATTTTTTTCGAAACCTGTAAGTCCTATAGCCAGCTGCGTTAAACTTAACAAGTTTTAAGAAGTAACTCAGGACTGCTTATAATTAGGGCCATTGATGTGCCTTTATCAATAAAGTAAAACTGACGGCTGTGTCTGATGATCGTCAGCCATTTGTTTATTAGGTCCATTTGACGCTAAACAACAGGTTTTTTGTAATTTCATGTATATAGAATTCGGTTCTAAAGAACCGCTGTGTAAATGTACATTTGAATTTAATTAAAAATCGTATTCCAATGAAATTTACTTATCATTTTTACCAATGTGCATTCCTAACCTTCGACCGCCGAACTCTGTAACGCTTATCCATATCAAAAGCTGTCGCTATCAAGCTGTTATCATACAGGAATTAGGTGACACAATATTATAAAAGTGAAGGCATTGATAAAATCAATCATTTAAGGCTTGCGCAGAAGATGGACTTTTGTCCCCAACAAAAATCCCTGAAGGCCTGCGCAGACGATGGACTTTTGTCCTCATGGGACGAAAATCTCTGAATTGTCACGGACTCAACGCATACGGTGTGCGGACATTTGTTGCCCGGATAGGTTCGTTGTGGATAGGTCATTTGTTGCTCGGATACGTTCGACTAAAGTTCGTTGTGTGCGTTGGACGTTGTTGCGCCTAGTTACTTTAGTTCTATTTGTTTCGGGGACTGCCCCCTACTTTTGTCCAGTTCAGTCTCTCGGTGTCCTCGGTAATTTGGGAGACTTTTTGTGCGGGGTACTTTTCTTGTCCTTCGTGTGAGTTATTCCATACAATTTATAAGAGATCTATATCGATGGACAAAAAAGTACCCGGGGGACAGTACCTCGTCTGCGCATACCTTAAAAGTGACACTCGCTTTGAACTTAGGTAATGGTACTTTATCGAACGAAATCGTAGGTACTTACAGTAAGTATAAAAATAAAAGAAAGTATGTTTTTTCATGTTTATTTTCGAACTTGGAAAAATATTTACATCCTACCTATTTTTATCCATGCAGCCCATAGCATACAAGTAGATTAATCACACAAATGTTGGGCAAAATGGTTTCTTTTTCGTCACAGTTTCAAGTACAAGTAGTGCGTAGCGACGCGACGATTCAAATTAGAATTACACAATGTTAATGAAATCAAGAGCCAGTTCGCTCATAAAAATTTGGACATTCTATTAAAATAACTAATGTCTTAAACTATTTTGAAAATGCCAGTCCAAAAGCCAAAAAGCCTTAATAAGACTAACCATCTAATGCGCATATTTTCCCACAATTTAACATAAAACAACTTATACATTTAAACATAATTTTCTGTACTTTATATTACAATACAGTTTTATTTCTCTGCCATAAACTGTCGGATTGGTTGGAATATTGGTTGGAAATTGTCATTTATACAATATATAATAACTGTTTTCATATTATTTATATATGTTTCTTACACAATATTTTTGTGTTGTAGCGCTAAATTCCTTTGAATGTATTAATTATAAAAATACTTTTATGATATTGTTACTTATGGCACAACATGCTTTAAGCACACTCCTGTCCAAGTATAACTATACTTAGATAAATTATTTACAATTTAAATCTTATTCCGACACAAGTTAATAGAGATAGCTACCAAGCAAGGTGCTTTGATCTACAGCAGATCAAACGTAGTCTTTTTTGGCGCCTTGTCTCTGATCTTAAGTAATGGAAGACATTCGACTTTTGTCTCTTTGACATAATCGCTTTAACGAGCACTACCAGAGAATAACTAAAGTATCACATACCTACTTATCCACTGAAACAAAAAGCTACGGACACCCTCCAGGTGGCTCTACTGGAACTAGCGGTGTACAATAATATCACAAATAAACATGTTTTCACTTCTAGAAGCAATACATTTTTGGTAATGAAACGTAAGTTAAGTACAGTTTAAGCGGTGGAACTTGATATTGTATTTTTATACTATTATCCAGTGGTTGAAGTCATAGGAACGATAATCGACTACTCATATCTTACACAGATATTTCTATTTAGTTTACTTTCCTTCGTAATATGAACCTAATATCTTACGACTAAATGCAAAACGATTCTATAGCTATGTGTATGAACAATTTTAATATTATTATGACTGGATCTGACTACGACATGACGGTCAACCAAGTTATATAACTATCACATTAAATGTACACTTTAATCAAACTTAACTTATAACTAGGATTCAATACCTATCTAGAAATCACCATTATCATCCATAAAGGAACCAAAAGAATCAATTTACTTACAAATATAATAAATACAGCCCTCTCTACAATGTCTTTCGAAAAGCTCACTGGTTTTAGCCTAGGTATAAACGACCTGCGTCTGCGCACAAGTACAGCCACAATCCTCTTCTTCCTACAGTATACATAAATATATTTACGTCACCCATAACTTTGATTAATTCCGTGGTCACTGGTTTAGTCAACATAATATGTAGTAGTTTTCTGATATCATATTATAAATATAACGGAACATGCTATTAGTATTTATATTTAAACATTATAAAAGCGTAATTTATTGCCTTCCCCCAATATGTTTCTACATACATCTGTTTTATACATTTATTAACTATAGTATGCAATTGAAAGAGTTGGATGCTCGTTATCGAATATAAAGAGCATTCAATTTCTCGAATATTTGAAAGAAAGTTGAACTCACCTAAATAAGTAACCACTTCGTATCCCCTTAACATTAGTCAGAAACTAAACTACACCATTCAGTGCTGTGTAATATAAATTTCAATCACATTACCAAGTGTTAAGCAATAGCACTTGACAACATAAAAATCACAATTATCTCAATCAGCTTGTCAATTCATTAAATATCAAGCGGCAAATGTGACAACTGTCATTTAACTTTGGTCATGTTTTGCGAATGATTTTTAAGTTGTTCAGGGTGTTCTAATATTATGAATATGCACCCCCATCTTATACATGAATGTGGAAACGAACTATATTTGCCTTACTTAGTAAAAAGAGGTAGATTGTAGTTTGAAGAGCCCTAGATCTCTCATCTTAACTCCAGTCGTCAACGGATAGACTAGTTCTATTGGGAACATACACCCAGACTTTAGTCTACACACGTTACATATTAATTTAAAAAAGTAGTATGTACCTACTACATTTAACACATGCGTCAGTCTTGGTATCAGTCCATCACGGTCGCACCTTCAATGTTCTAGTTTATAGTATTCGCGTACTAATGGACCGTTTTTGTTCGACGTTAGTAGTCTGTGACCACAGTATCCATAATCGCGCACAAAGCGTCCGGAGTCACTTAGAAGTGGACGTCTCTAACGTCGGTAGGCGTAGTGGCGTTGCTATGAGTTTTGGTGGGCGGGGGCGTCCAGTTGGCCGCCCGGCTCTGCCCGTTTGGGAGAGCGCCGGCGGAGCGCTCCTCGATCATATTCTGCACCATCTCTTCGATTTGCTCAAGGCACGTTTGGAGGCAGTCCTGCGGGAGAAAGATGCTGCTGTAGTTTCTTGGCCAGTATTGAGGAAGAAAGAAAGAATAATTATTTATTGCCATGCAAGATTTACAGTAATTAAATTATAGCTAGTAGACAGGACTTGACTATACAAACTTAAACTAATGTGGTTTGCACAAGGTCCTATCAGTAGGAATGCATGACAATCGGACGTACGCTCAGCATAATGCTGTTGGATAGATAGCGCTGATTTTCAGTGCAGCCCGTGAAACTTAACTAATAATTAAATTACCTACCGAAAGGGGAACTTATCGAACGGGAGCCTCGGGAGTGACATGACGAGTGTGTGTAATTACCAAGTCGATGCCGGTGAGGTCGTGCATCCGCGGGAGGTTCCCATCAAGCCCCAGCCCGCGCAGCGCGGCCGCAATGCAGCATGTAGCCAGCGTGCTCGCCGAGTACAGTGTGAACTCGTAATCTGCAACAAAGGAGACCACCGTTAATCTCAGACACGATAAGGAACTACACAACTCTACTTTATATTGCTAAGATCATTAAATCGAATGAATGTGGTGCTCTGATGATTCTGCAATAACCAAGCGAACATCCGGAGGTAGCGGCGTTATCGCCAAGTTTGTAGGTACCTAAATCGTTTTGTATCGTAGCACGGAACGAGTGCTCAGCCGTGTTTCGTAACGTATTCTTATTGCAGTGTCAATCGCGCGAGTAGAGCTTCCTCCGGCGAGTCCGTCTGTCCCCCTCTGGCGCAGGCTCTCAAAGGAGCTGCCCCCCCCCCCCTTCCGGCGCATTCCACAGCCAGTCGGATTCGCTCGAGAGCGTTCCCACGGACTCAATTTGGCGAAGTCTCGCTGCGACTCCTGCAGGTACACTGTACGACTGAGCCTAATTACCAAAAGCTCTCGCGTGCCTCCGTATTATGCCTGCTAATTGGCCAATTAACACACGACTGTTGTGTGTACTTTTTGAATTATTTTCATTAAATTCGGTGACATCCTATAGATACGTCAAATAGAACAATATGTCGGTACACAGTTGTGATCTCGTAGCTACTAACTCTTTATCGGTCCACAAGAAGGTGGGGAATTCTATGAGAGCATAACCGGTAGTGATTAACATCATAAAGGTATGTACCACAGTGGTAATACATACGCCAGTTTAGGTACTTACAAGCAAGCTGGTTAGAGCGATATGTTCTGCCTGTGTATGTAACAGGAAATTCGTGGCGTGTTTCGAGTGACCTTATGTTGATAGCGGCTCTACCTAAAGCTTAACCATAAAGTGGATTCGCTACGTAGGAATCTTACCTACATGGCGAATGTATGTAAGTTCACATGTCCAACGAAACAAAACGTGAGGCTTTCAAGTGTCTTCCATTCATCATTAAGTGGATTCCATTATACCGTCCGACCGTAAGGATATCGAACACTCTTCCTCGGCTCATTTAAAAGATTTATTTTCATTTTTTAATTTGCATGTCGGTATACCGGAGATAAAGGGAACGGACTGGAGAAACGACCTAAAAAGACTATGGGGAACAACAAGAGCGGGCGCTCACTCGGCGCATTTGCATAATCTGATGTTAATCAAACATCGAGGCCCTACCGCCGACCTGCGGACCGGTCCTGTTCTGCATGCCGAGATTCACAACGCCTGCTAGCAAGCGACAAACTTTGAGGAAGTCAGTTCGGCGTTTGCAGCTGACATTGACACAATCGCGTGCCCTTGAGTTTGTGTAGGTAATGATTATTTGGAGGGTCGGCTATTGGCGAGGTGAACGCTCGTGCGAGGTCGAGGCATATTGTACGGTGAGTGGTGGCTGTGGCGTGCCCGCGACCGGAACAAACACCCGCGGTGGCCCCTCTATCGGCATATTCGGCTCGCTACCCATCCACTGAACCAGACGCCGCCCGCCGTCGCCAAGATAACATACCTGTCACTGTCTACACACTGCCTACAATTATCACCGATAAATCCGAACTAGGTTTAATTTAACCGCCAGCCTACTTTTAGAATGGGTAGACAAGTGATTGATGACTCCTCGGCCGTAATGATACATTTTACACTCTAGAGCCTAGATTGTTGGTTTCCCTTTTTTAGGGTTCCGTGCCGGAATGGTGCCAACGGGGATCCTCTTATTAAGTCTACGCTCTGTCCGTCCGTCCATCGTAGTTTTAAACGGTTAACATTTTCGAAGTTCTGTAATTTTCTACCTTGTTTTGTTTTGGCTCCATCGTGGAAGAGGTAATAAAATTAAAGTGCGTTCTCTACATTATGTTGGCTAAATGCGAGTCAGACTCCCGCCAATTATACCGAACTGAATTAAAGAAAACAGATTTTAACTAAATAATATTATTCAATAACGACACAGTTGTGGTGGTACGGAATCCTCGGAGCCAAAGTCCGACTCGTACTTGGCCGGGTTTTTTTTAAACGTGTAGGTATGGCCGGTTTTGTTATAAAACGTGTAGGTACCATTTCATGTGATCGCTGACGCTCTGGCTGCGCCGGGTGAATAATCCATTATAAATTTAATATCCCGCGGGTTATGATTCCGGAATAAATTGTGCCATTCGAATAATGACACATAATGCTCGTTCACTTTAAACGCGCTGCTTGCGCTTCGCTTGGATCGACTGGCATTGCATGTTCAAATAGGCGAGCAATGAGTTTCCTATAATAACTCATGGCAAAGAAGAAGTATCTCATAAAAGAAGCTAGCATTACTGGGGAACAGCAACAGTTAGCTTCATAATTACATTGAATTAGTATGGCTGGGTAGCCAAGTAAGTATTGGCTATCTTTGGAAGAGATCTGAGACGATATTCGAGCGGCTAGTGCAAACAAAAACAAAGCGACACGAGTACACAACAGCGTCGGCGAGGAACAAAAACCGTTGTACAAAAACATATGATCCCATGAGCCTGCGAGAGGCTGCGAGGGGCTGCGGGGAGCGGGCGCCGGGCGTGCTGGAATGCGCTCGGCGTGGGAGGCGCGGACACACGCAAGCACCCTTCATCCACCCTCTGTGTAAACAAACCTAGCCTCACCACACCGGCCGACCTACGCCGCACACCGTCTAATCCTCATTTATCAATGAAACGAATTCCTCACAGAGCTTGAGCACTCATTAAGTAGGTAGTTAATGCGCTCTATCAAGATGCATCGAGACCTTGGTAATTTTAAATTGAATTCCGCAGAACAGTAGGAAACGCCCGGTAGGTTGTTGACACCGGCGCGGCTTACGTCGCTCGTCGTGACATGACGCAGTATCTAGATGCTAATTAGCGTCTGTCGCCGCTAACGAAACTTCCCGATTGTTAATATGGACGACGGGCATCGACAGGGTTACGGTTACAAATGAGTATACCGCCGGCCACGTTGGTGGCACATGCAAGAAGTAGCTAGTACTGACCTCTGGCTGCCAGCGAGATGAAGGTCTGCGCGTGTCGTGTGACCATGTCCATGTCGATGACGCCGCGCAGCGGCAGCCGCGTCAGCAGCAGCGGCAGGAAGTCGTGCGCTGTCACTCCCGCCACATCCCACTTCAACTTTGACAGGATGAGGAGTTCCCAACTCTGCGGACAAAGAAACCGACTGTCAACTGTTGTGCCGAGTGAGTTAACCAACACATTCCAGTGTGGTTTTCGGGCGTGATACAGACGGGAATTGCACATTGTCGCGCGTTGGACACGTATCCGTGTTACGTGTTAAACTATAAACTATCTCATTCGCATACCGGCGGTTATCTGACTGTTACCTCAACAATGCGTAAAGGCGTACTGGTAAAGGTAATAAAATGTGCAATTTAACTTTATTAGCTTTACGGGCTACAGCGAAGGAAGTCGGATTGAGAGCCATAACAATAAAGCAGTTCATAAGCTTCCCGGAACCGGGCGGGTAGCCTTACGCCAGCAGATTGTTTTGCAAACAATTACAAGTAAAACTTTTAAGTAACTGCTTTTTGAGACGGAAACTTGGACATCGGACGTGGAGTTATTTGCTTTGACCAGCCTTTCACATCACAATAAAATTGTATGTTACATACATTGTTATTATCTTTTTACATTGCTCTGTTGACAATTTATTATACTGTATCTGTTTGGCTTGGCGACGCAAATGAACGCCTCTCGGCTGTTCTACCTAACAAAACTATCTGACCCAGATAAAATTAATTGATGTTAAAATAAAATATGTTCAAACATTGTATACTGTTGAGATGATAAAAGTGAGTATGACTGCAAAATGCCGCAGAAGTTTCACGTTTGATTACATAAACGCTGCATGTCCGGTTAGTTATGCAGCAGATAAGAAATGAAAAAAGCGTTGTGATAACTTGTTATATATTTTACTTAAGACGGGTTTGGCATGTCTTAAAATTCAGTCCTATTTATAAAACACGATTCCTCTAAAACTCTCCTCAAATACAGTTTAAATAGTCTGTGGTAAAGGAAAAGCCTCGAAACCATTTTAACTACATCTGGGAAGTGTTTTAAAGGAATCGTGTTTTTATAAATGACCGATAGTGTTTTAAACGGTCTTTTGAGCTGTTTTTTATGCTTTAATCTGTTTAACGCTTTTTTATTTTTTGTGAAAATAATGCCAAAAATATGTTACAGGTGGCATCAAACGCATTCATAAGATTTTTTACATTAACTCTAGCTCTGACTTGGCCTTAACGCACAGACTTAATCGGGCGCCTGGGGTCGACCTACGGCGACGGTCGTTGGAGCTCGCAAACGATTTTGTTCTACAAGGCACTCGCGTTAGAGATTGTATTCGTTCATCATTTTTAACTGTTAGTGCGTTTTGACTCTATGCGACGGTTCTTGTGAATGAATGAAGTCTCGTCACAGAGAAATGAGTTCACCACTACGAGTATGAGCCGGCGATTCAACAGATATGCAGTGTGCGCTCCGCAATCTTAACGCGCAGCACTCGCATGCAAATAAGTAGAGTTAATACCTAAGCTATAGTTCCGTTGACCGGATAAGAGGCTCTGGGATTTGCGAAACAAAAAAGTTTTGTAGATAGGCAGGTAAATATTTCGAAAAGCGAGGAAAGTCGTCTTCGAGGATGTGCGGGTACGAGGATGCGAAATGGAAAGAGATTCATCAAAGTTGCAGGCACTTAAAGCTCCCGAAAACTATACAAGCACGTTTATACTTAAAGATAGTTCAAATAATTAGAAAATGTGTAGGTAGGCGCTACCTAAGCGGTATTACCAAAGCGGAAAATCCGTGCATTAAAATGAAATACATTCTTGTGTCCGAAGTACAAGTCTGTGTTCATGGTGGCTTTTTAATTAGGAAATGGATCGGCGGTTGTGCTGTTAATGAGACGCGAAGTGGCCAGTGAGTTAGAGGAGTCATAAAGCCAGCTATGCGCTCGCGCCTCTCGCGTAGCTGAATTCCACAGTCGGTTCCCATGTTCCCATGCATTATCCAATTTCATCGAACGGTGTGGCCGAGCCGCTGTTAGAATGGAACAATGAGGCTGGTGTCGCGTGGCCGCAACGCTTCTGAGACTAAACAACTCTGGAATTTTCCAGATGCGGATAAGAATGCCGGAGCCAGCTCGCCCAGGGTTATTAAAAACCCGAGTTTAGATGTAGGCAGGCACTCCGCCCTCCGGCAAACAAGTGCATTCCACAACGCGTACCTACCAGTTTATTTCAAGTAAGCGACCGACCCTACTAGGAATCGAGATTATGTTAACAATGAAACTGCATGTGGCTAAGATCTCCTACCGAAAGCGAAGAGCTATACTATACACAGTTGATATTTATCAAACGGAAGCCCAAGTTGGTAGTAAGCGTTGAATACAAAGTTGAAGTTATTTGCACTGAGGGCATAAAACGTGATTGGCATGTAAAGTAGGAGCCGTTACGTAAGACGCTATCATCGACGAATTCCTGTAAAACGACACGATGTCATACATTGCCTCTTGAAATTCTTTAAGAATAAGTTATGTTTACGTGTTTTTAGCTGTTGTCCTAGATTGCAGTTGGCTACATTTATCGTCGAGGCTGCAATAAGTGGCGAGGAGTGGACACCGCGGCTGGCAGCACAAAGAGCCGGCCATGCTAACCGCAACATTTTCATTTTTTCTCCGTTCAGGGCCACCGCCCGCATTGGGCGACTCGCCCGACTGGTGGTATCACTTGGAATTTTATTACCGTTGCACAAATTTTATTGACGATTTCATGAATTATTAACTACCTATTACGATCTTCGGTAGAACCATTTACAGCTTAGTAATACCTTTTTAGCATGCTTGCACGCTCTGACAACTATGTCTCGAAGAAAATAACTCCTCAAAAATGTGCAAAACTTATGGATGTCGAGTTTCGTCGTGCCTTCATGGTCGCTTATCTCGTTTAATCTCTATCCATTACCCAAGAGGCGATCCGTCTGGGCACTCTATCAAATAAATGGGTACTGCTATTCTCTAGAGCGTCTCCCCATCTGTACCCACTAACTGGAGTATAAAGGTTTGGTTGTCTTCAGAGCTGGTTGCAGTGAGTGAATAGCGCTCGAGTTTCCGAAGGCAGGCCGAGGAATGCGACTGGTTCCCGGCAAAGCCGCCGCCCGCCCGCTCCCACCCCCCGCCCGCGCACTCTACACTGCCTCGTGGGAAACAACCACGACATACGGCTTCATCGCACGAGATAAAGAAAGCAAAGAACGCAATGGATTTGTATAATTTCATGCCGAAGGAAGCTTTCTTTAGCACCGGAAACCATCCCGTGAGATCGGCAAACAACGGCCGCCCGTGCTAATTTGCTCATTCCTAATAGGTGGGTAGGTAGGTACTCGCCCGGAGATTGGGTTCCCATTTCCTTTCATTTGTGTAAGCCCGTTGACCTTTGCCAGAGTTCCCTCAGTCAGTGTCATTAATAGGCAATAATGATGAATTGAAAATGTATAATAAGTACTCGTAGTTTTGTTCATACTTACTAAACATACGTTCACCATTTAGCTATCTGACTGGTAAAGTCAGCTCTAACAATAGTACTATACTTATTTTCACAATTACTTATTTTTTTATTTGGTACAGTACCAAACTCGTTTGATAAGGTTGTGATACCCTTATGTATGTACTTACAGAAGAAATTACAATAGAGAAGCAGTTTCATAGTAATATCATATTGATTCAATAAAATTATTGTGCGACTGTTATATCAGGTGCTCATTAACACTACTTCAAAGGTTTTTTTTCAGGGAGTGACGTGAGAAATACATAATAGCGCAGGCCGTATCAGGCACCTATCGAGATATAAAATGGCAGTTCATAGGCAACAAAGGAATCGAGACCTCAGGGGCGACCTCTTTCGTTTATCAGAATCGACCGAGAAAGATTAAAGGGAACACAATGTACAGCGACCGGAATTCATAACATCAAATATTAATGCGGTCCGATTTCACCGTAGTAGCTTTTGTTGCGTACTGCGACCTACCTACTCGGTGCCCGGCTAAGTGAGTCGCCTGTGCACTGCGTCTCGCATACGATTTCAGCGCCCTGCATTTAACAATTATTACCAGGGGGAGTTT
Source organism: Yponomeuta malinellus (assembly GCA_947308005.1). Lineage (NCBI taxonomy): Eukaryota > Metazoa > Arthropoda > Insecta > Lepidoptera > Yponomeutidae > Yponomeuta > Yponomeuta malinellus. The sequence continues at coordinate 7,964,250 of OX370994.1, forward strand.
ATGAATTCGGTATTGCGCATTGGCCCTTTGACAGAGTGAGACCGCTGCTCGTAAACTTTTGCTTCAATTATTATAAACGTTTACGGTGGTGGCGTGGATGTGAGAACGCGCGAGCTTTTATGGTCCGGCGGCGAAGAGGCCCGCGGGAACCCTGCTGCTGCCCCCCCACCCCCCCCACCGCGTCCCACCATCCTCGTCCCGCAGCTCGCATGCCACAGCGCGCGTGCTCTTTTTGCTCCATGCCCTGTTCGGAGCCAGTCCGCCGAACTACCATCCAATCAAAGCTAACAACATCGCTTAACCTGCGCCGGGCACATACTCATGGGGTATTAATCATGATTCTGCTAAGAGATGCGCCGTGCGCGTGATTATAACATCGTCCGCGCGCTATGCTGTATGCAGCGAGAGGGCAGCGGGTGTGACGGCCGCCGCACCGTTACGATAGACATTAAAAACCATATGTGCATAAGAAATCATGCTCAGGTGCATAACTAGATTCCGATATCACATTTCCGGTCTGTTCTTGTTTAAACGAAGCAATGCCATCATTAGAAACGCGAGCAATAGAGGCTCTACGAAATCTCGTAGCAGGTGCTACGCCGTTGCTACGAGACCGACGTGCTCGCGTGACGTCGGTGGTCAACGTCTGAGCCGAGTTTCATATACATAACTACAATTCTTAAATTATTATGACAATTCGAGGTACGTTGCCTAGCAGAGTCTACTTTAATCTGAGGGTTGACTTTGCAATGTACATCGAATTGTCATAGTAAACCATGAAATTCTATGAAACAGGCCCCTGGTGGTTGCGAGTTGCACAATCACAGCACACAATAATATAAATCGCCAACATGGAAACGCTTGACTCCATCAATCCAATTAATATGTAAGTAATCTGTATTTTATTAAAATAAATGTATGTCATCAGCTAGATTTCGGGTCGGGGCCTTGAGACATCATCATAATTAGTGATCCCGCGTTACTATATATCTAATTTTCGTATAGGTATCTCCGCAGTATAATGTCTACATCTATTAATCATGAGATGAGAAAAACCTACACAGAAAAGCAGTTTAATTGTTTAACGACGTGTAGACGATTGTTAAACCTAACCGGATGTGACGCTACGACGCGCTACGCGGCGGCCGGCGGCGGCGTAGAGCGCCGCACCAAAATAGAGCCGGCGAAGAGAACGTGACGTGACAGAATCAATCAATTACCCATAAATACCTAGGTACCTAACACTGGAGGTGATTGATTGTGTGGTTATTGGTCGTTACAGCGCCAGAGAGAGGAACAACAGTCCGACCGCGGGCGTGAGAAAAAATAATAAGCTGCATGCTTTGCCGGTAATTGGTCTGATTGAAACGCGAAGCTCGTCCTGAGTCGCGCTTCCGAGAAGGCCTGGCCGTCTGCGGCTCTGGGGACACTGCCCGCGCCCGCATTCCGCTCCCAAACCAGCCTCGCCCTGCCGGCCCTTAAAATGCAATCGAATCGCGATTACGATAATCCCATCGATAGATAGAGACCTACATGACTGCATGATGGATTGCAGCGAGCCGTGTGGAACGAAAACTGGGCCTAGATACTGTTAATGCATTGTAGTAACATGACAACTGCATGAACATGGCGGTTTTCATTTCATGGCTGCTTTAAGTCTACGCGGGCACACCCATCAAACCTTCTAGACGTCAATGGTACGAAAAAACACGTCACGTGACCCGACAGTGTACCTGTCATTATACTACAATGCACTAACAGAATCGAGGCCCTGGTCGATATTATGCATGATGTGTGCAAAGATGCGCCTTCTTATTATCTACGTCGGCAAACGTCGCCGGGGCCGGGGCTCCGCTGGGTGGCCGCTGCAGCTCCGCTCGTATCTACCTACTGATATGCTCACAACACACGCTCACATGCGATATGTGTGACGGTGACTCTCCGTCCGATGCATGCATTATTTTATTTTCAGCTAGGTAGCGAAATGTCACGAATTCGCATTTTCGTCGCACCTATTAGCGAATTTATTAACGAAAATCACCGACGCGAATAGACGCTTTGGCCATACTACCTAGCATTCTGATTGGACTGGCATTGGCATTTGATTAAGTATGTTGTCTGTTTTACTGCTTTAAAATGTTACTGTCCCTAGGTAAAAAAAAACAATCGAACGAACGTTCCCATCCTTGAATAGCTGAGTGTTTATTCGGGGCACGTTTACTTGTCTATTAATATCTCTGTCGCCATGCAACGTTACATGATGCTTAGGTAAGATCAACATTTATTTCGGAAGGCACGCCACGTAAACACTCACCGAGGAGAAACGGGTGTTAGATCACACGACACATGAGGAAATAAAAAGACTAGGCATCAGTAGTGATTAGAACCATTTGAGTTGACGCAAGTTCTATAAGCATTCTGGAATGAGTCTCTCACGGATTTCGCGATGAGTAATTTAGAAACCGGTGTAGAGTGAACGACACGAAAGCCGGTCCCCAGTTCTAGTTCTAGGTAGCCGGCACACCGGCGCGTGCAAATCAGTGCATGCGCACACAAAAACGCGCCGCACGAAACGAACTGCATTATTAATAAACAGCTGTTTCCTCCGCGAGCAAAATCTAGACCATACTGTAAAACATTACTAGGCTTATCTGTTCTCTTTTTCCATCGATTAACACTAGAATCTGTGAATCAGACCACACTAAGCTGATTGTTGCTATTGTGGGTTAATTCGGATGCTAGATAAACAATATGTAGGTAATAATTGCACTGATATCTCCCTCCACGGAGGAGTTCAGACAATGTGATATCGTAAAATAGTTTTAAACAAGGCGACGAGCGCAAACTCCAAAGACGGCGACTCACTTGGCCACTCGTATTTGGCAAGATTAACCATCCATTGCTGGGTTTTCTAACGAATCTTTAGCATTGATTTTGTAAAATAAATCGTCGGCAAATATACGAATACAAATAGTCAAGTGAAGCGCCAGCATATAGAATGTTGTCCCAATGATGACAAAATCGAGTGGCCAGTAGATTATTACGGCTTTAGCGATTGCATTGGTATAAATGGCACAGGATCTCATGAAAAAATAGGAATATAAATTCGAGACCTTAGCGATTCGGGAAAAACGGATGACGAAATTATAAAAAGTGGCGCCTCCATCGACTGACCAAGTTACCAATCTAAAATGCCAATATTTCTTTCTTTATTTACACATCACCATATCCCGATCTGAAGTTACTTTTTAATTTAAAGCCTTCAGTTACCATACCAACATAATATTCGTTCTTCAGAGCTGGCGCGGAACAAAAGAGACTCACTAGTCGGCATACGTGATGCTCGACTGAAAATAAATTTGTCCATATAAAATGCCAATTTTTTTCTTTATTAAGGCTGACTTGCACCACTTTCTTGAATGTGGCTTAAACAGCATTGTAACTAAAATTCTTCATACAAAAGTCGATTTAAATGGCGACTTAAGTTGTGACATTTAAGAAGTGGTGCAAGTCGGCCTTACTCATTTCCATGTCCTGATCTAAATTTCAGAGAGCTCGCACTGGTTAAAAACAAAAGAGACTCACGTAGAGGTCGGCAAGCGTGATGCTGTTTGCCGTGTAGAACACGAGCAGGTCAGCGGGCAGGCCGCGGCTGCTGGGCTCGCGCAGCTTGGAGGCCAGCAGCAGGCAGGCCGTGCCCAGCAGCTGCAGCTGGCTCTTGCCCACGGCGCACACCGACAGGAACCGGTCCAGGTACGACATGGCCAGCGGAAACACCTCCTCTTGGCAGTTCTGGTCGTCACATACCTGGGGACGAGTAAAAAGATGCTTAAGCTGAGTTTTTACGAACTAAAACGGCTACACGTGTCGTGTACGCCGGTAAACGTCTTCTAATCACTCTGATGAAAACAGCCAATTTTTGTACTAAGATCGGCGTGGTGTACACGATACGAGTATTTTCCGAATACGTAGCTAAAATAGGTAACTCTGTCCGAGGGACCGTTCGAAGATCGTGATAAGGAGGCTTTACAACGAGAGCTTTCCGTAGCAGTATTGCTTAGGTATAGAACTTCAGTTAATATAGGTACCTACCAACAACGGCGCGTTTGTATATAACAGTAGGTATATGTAGGCAAGTAACCACGTTATCATCCGGAATTCCAGATAACCCATATAAAAACGGAATGGAAATAGGTATGGCGATAAGGACCGGCGCGATTGCTTTTCCTGCGATTCAAACTTATCAGCTGGAGGAAAAGTTCGTTACTGGAACGCGGACGGCGTAATGTTCGCAGCGAGTCGAGCGAACATTTTCCGTTTATGGGAAAGCAATGAAACGTGGCGCGACATAATTCCATTGTTCCGCGTCTAGAGAGTACCTTGCCTAGTGGGAATTTAATTACGTTGATCCAATTTATCGCGAGGAGGGACGTGAAATGGAAAGCGGTGAAATGCGCCTGTTATTTTAATGGCAAGCGAATAATAAAGTGACACAGGAGAGGGCGTGAGCGACCGTGGCCGCATAGTTTCGCACGGTGTAATGCGAGCGAGGCGAGAATGGCGAGATGCATCCTATCGCCCGCGCTCAGCTGCTATCTCAGCTGATTCATGAGACGAGATTGTCTCAATCCCAACTCGACTGTATGTCATGTTTTACCGTGCTCTACTCTACACAGTCTCTTCGTTGAATCTATAAATTATTAAGCTTTTCAACAGCGCAACGGACGATAACAGCAACAATATTATCACACAGAAAACGTGGCTGTAGTTAAAAGAGCATAATTGTCTGCTAACACAACGCACATAAGGTCGATCGCAAACTGTTCAAATGATAAAATTTACCTGCCCAAATTACCTACCTATATCTACGGATCTGTCGGACTGAAATGATAATTCCTCTAATAGGTGCGCCCAGTGATAAAAATTTACGATTACGCGCATGAAAACAATCGTGCATGGGGGGGTCGTTGACCTTTTGGATATCTTCGGCGAGGTCTTTTTTTGGCATGCGGCGTACCTTGCGTGATTATTGAACAGTGTATGGATGGTCGGGATCCGCCCACCAGCACGAGGTAATGACAAGGCGGTTGTTAGGAACGAGCGCCATGGCGGACGTGACGTCACCTGCGCCGGCGACGACTCGCCGGCCGCACCACGTGCGTCGCCATGTCGCACAGCTGATTCGTTCGTTCGTTCATTCTTTCACTCATACATTATTATACTCTATGACTCATACTTAGAATACTAATCGCTCATCATTATATGCAATCAAGAAATACCTACACAAAGTTGGTAGGTACTGTCACGCACGACATATGTGTTGTTAGACTCTCAAGAATTTCTCCTAAACTAATGTTTAAACAACAAAATAAAGAAAAAAAATTATAAAGAAACAAATTATAAAATGTAAAAATTAAACAACGTGCAATGTCATGTACGTAATCAAAGCTTAGCAATAACTACAGCCTATAGAAACCTACGAATAGATAGAAACAGACACAACGTGCGCGTCCGGCGTCAGCTGTGTGCGTGTCAAAATCAGCTGATTATTCAAATAGAGCGAGCGCCGAGCGCGCGGCGCGGGCGGCGATCAGCCGTGACGCGGCCTCCCCGCGCGCGCCGCCGCCCGCGCCTAACCAGCTCGTCTATTGAAACTAAAACTAACAAATTTTTTTGCAGTATCTCATCATTCTCGAATCTCGCTCCAACGATTTCCATCCTCCCTTCCTGGTTCAATGCCACCTACTCCCACACAAAACCAATAAGATTCCAACAAGCAAAATCAAAACAAAAATCAGCTGATCGTGTAAACAAAAGAAAATCTCAGAATGCCCATTGGGTACTTTAATTGGGTTATCCCCACATGGTGTAGAACATGGTCACTATCGATGTAAATAAGGGAACCTGAAGTTCAGCTCCAAATGGTCCATCCCGAAGTTGAGTAACGGCTGCTGAGGAGGAAGGTATACATACATAAGGATGACGGCCCGTCTGGCGGCAGCACACGTGGCCGGCACCGGCGCGGCTCCACAACAAGATGGCGAATGTCCGCGGGCGCTCACCTCTAGCATCCACTCGGCGACGAGGCGGCGCATGTGCGGCGTGATCTCACGCTGCACCGTGCCGAAGTAGTTGGCCGTGACGGCGTAGCGCTCCTCCGTGCGCAGCAGGTTGTGCAGCACGCGCCGCCGCAGCAGCACCGGGTCGGGCGCCGCCGCGCGCGGCTCGCGGGCCGCTGGCGGCCCGGCCGCCGACGTCTCGCTGCTGGGGCTCACGCGTTCCGCGCATAGCAGCTCCATCTCACACCGCACTGCGGCTTATAGCGACTCGCTGCACGGTTCTCGGACACACAGCTCAGCTGATCGCAAGGCGAGGGCGAGCAGAGGAGTGATGCGCAGGCGACGAGTGCCAGACTCGCAGTGAACACCAGTCGTCGGCCGCGCCGCCGAACATATGATCGGCGGGGGCTGCGGGCCGGGGGGCGGGGCGCCGCCCGTGAGGCCCGCACGCAGGTTTCTCCCGATGAGTTCAAAATACATAACGTAGCCGCTCTCGCTCGCACTCGCCTCGTCGAACCCCCACCGCTCAAAAGGCGAAGGAAGCACGAAAAAAACATCCCATTCGTGATAATTCGTGTGTTGGGAAATTATTTTATTCATTTTGTACATAAGTTGCTCGGGTAAACGGTTAATTTAATTGTAAACAAGTTACTTACTTACCTAAAACAACTCTTGTTAACCACCACATTCGTACATTACACTTCGAGTCTTGGGTTGCTTCATCATCAGGGTACCTAGATACGTATTTAGTTCGACAAAAAAGGCGTGTCAATTTTATTAATGAAAACGCATCCATCACCTACCTACCAATATAAAACATTTATCCAGGATACGGTCCTCCTGTGTGCCGAATTTCGCCGTTTTAAATGTGTGATCTGGGGCCTGTTTCATAAAACTATAATTCATGGTTTACTATAACAATTCGATGTACATTGCAAAGTCGATTAAGCAATGTAGCTACGACTATGCTACGCAATGTACCTAGAATTGTCATAATAAACTACGAATTCTAGTTTTATGAAACTCGTTCCCCTATTCTGTAACTTTCATAAGAGTGGATTTTCTACTTTATCCACTCCGAAGTGTCAAAATATATTTTTTTAGAATTGATAGAATTCACCGATAGTTCTTCATACATTTGGCTGATACATAAGCAGCCTGTATACGTCCCACTGCAGGGCACAGGCCTTCTCTCGTGGAGAGATTTGGCTGATACCTCGGTCTTAAATACTTACCTGGCTAGTTTATTGTCGAGGCTTATATAGTAAAAAAGTGGGTAATGGACCAAATACCTATCTATGTAAGGCTTGTCGAAGGCCTACTTGCTGAAAAGGATTCTTTTGAGGTGGTGCAAGCCGGCCTGCATGCTCTACCTACTTGTTCACCCTCAGTGTAATATTGATTAGTCATTCATTTATTATTATTATTAATTCTTTATTGCACAAATACAGTGTACAAAAGGTGGACTTAATGCTAATGGCATTTTCTACCTACCGTTCATTTAGTACCTACTGAGGCATTTTAGAGTTAGGTACATAATCATACAAAGAACTACTGACTGTCGACTAAGTGCCTACTCCTACCTAGTTACAGGTGTTTGACCGCTCCGGACCGTCACAGTAGGGAGAATTCGGGGCAAAAAAACCTCAGCGACTTTTTACTCATTTCTGCTGACTTTTTCATGGACATTGGACGTGATAAAATTCGTATAATCACCTTAAACATTGCTCCATAGGCGATCAGTAGACTACCTATCGGACGAATTGGAGTTATAAGTAATTGATGTGTTTTTGGTATCTCTGTCCTATTTCATACAACTACAATTCATGCATGACTTACTGTGACACGAATTGTCACATAGTACATTGCAAAGTCGATTAACCCACATAATAACAAGTAGGAATACTCGGCTACGCGATGTACATCGAATTGTCACAATAAACTATGAATTGTAGTTTCATGTAAGCGGCCCTTGTGGTGATTCCAGGGGCACGTTCTTAGAACATAAGCGATCTTATTTATAAAAAAAACACGATTCCTTAAAACGCCGATTAAAATAGTCTGTGGTGGAGATTTTACAAGGAATAGTCGTAACCACAGATTAAATAAACTGACTCTTAGGAGTGCTTTAGAGGATTCGTGTTTTTATAAATAAGGCCGTAAGTCTTTACAGAGCAGACGTTTGCTTATCTACTCCAAAGTTGTTCGTGCAGGTAGCAATGCCAGATTAAGCCTCCCCAATGGTATGTGATGAATGAAGTACAATTAATTTATTTTATCTATTGGTATTGATTAAAAGATCATATTTTTCGTTGATCATTCATCACTTAACAGCGGCGGTAGCCTAGTGGGTAGAACATTGGACTCCGAAGCGAGAGACCCGCGTTCGATTCCCAGTGCGGGCATGGACCTATGACTTTGTTTATACCACTCGCAAACTGTGAAAGAAAACATTGTGAGGAAACCTGAGTGTCGGAGCTATTCACATACCTCAGCGCTTGAAATCGCCAATCCGCGGTGGGCACGCGTGGTGATTAAACCCATACTCTCTCCCTGAGAGAAGGCCTGTGTCCTACAGTGGGACGTATATAGGTTGCCTATGTATTCATCATCAACCCATTATGTCCCCACCGAGGGGCACGGGTCTCTTCCCTGAGGAAGGTATAGGCCATACTCCACCACGGGGGCCAAGTCCGGATTGGTGGAGGCTTGTAGACTAGTGGCTCGTCTACTGTCAGAAGTTGTCAAGCCGCCCTAAGGCCTCTGACTTGGCTTAACGACTGCCATCTATCGACGGCAGCCGGCACCAACAGCTTAACGTGCCTTGCGAAGCACGGAACCGCTCGGAAAAATGCCACTAGCGTTAGGCATAGACGGCGACCCATCCATGCACTGAACGCGCCCAGTGTTGCTTAACCTTCGTGATCGTTTAAGATCACTCAGGCAGCCGGGGCTACGAGCGATTCATTACTTACGTTTTTAAAATTACTTTATTACTTTACTTTATTACTTTATATTTACTTTATATTACTTTATACTTTACTTTATACTAATATATATAGCTACAATCCGGTATACTCACTGACTGACTGACTGACTGATCATCTATAGGTTTCCTCGGAAACGGTAAGAGCTACGTGAAAATTTTGTATGAGAAAGTTGTAGGAAATGTATGATATACAGCCATCCTATGAAGCCGATTTTTGAATTTCTAACGCGTTCTCTTATACAAATGGGCTAACTTTTTTGTTTACTGGCCGATTTGGATGAAATTTTGAACAGATCTTTGATTCGTGATCTCATTTTGAAAAAAAAATTTGAACGTTCGAAATTCAAAATAGGGGCGAGAATATGGCCGCCCAAAAAATCGACCTCTGCGCAAAAAAGTCGGCAGCCAACTGGGCACAAAGGACCCAGGTATATGAGAAAAATCGGACATTTTGGATTTTCAAGATGGCGGCCGAGTTATCGACGATTGAAAATGAGAAAATTTTGTATGGAGAATTTGTACTGAAAAACGACTTTTAGTACAAAATTTTAAACAAAAATGAACAAATTTTCAAATAAACAATTTTTGGAGGCCGAAGCAGGGACGAGGAACCTCGCCGCGGCGAGGCCGAAGGCCGAGCTCCGTTCAGGCCGAGGCCGAAGGCCGAGACCACACATTTTCCGGCGAACAAGCAACAACGCAAAAGCCAGATGGGACAAACTTGCGAGGCCGAAGGCCGAGCTCCGCGAAGCGGGCCCCACGAACCCCGCCGCGGTGAGGCCGAAGGCCGAGCTCCATTCAGGCCGAGGCTGAAGGCCGAGACTATACATTTTCGGCGAACAAGCAACAACGCAAAAGCCAGATGGGACAAACTTGCGAGGCCGGAGGCCGAGTTCCGCGAAGCGGGCACGAGGAACCCCGCCGTGGCGAGGCCGAAGGCCGAGCTCCGTCCACGCCGAGGCCGAAGGCCGAGACCATACATGTTCCCACTTATCAAATCCCTACCCCAAGTGTCTAGCGAGGCCCTAGGCCGAGCGCCGCGGAGAGCGAAGCTCGGAGCGGCTGGGGGTTGGCGCGCGAGGCGCGCAGGGGGTTCACCCCCTAGTCTTTATATATAAAAATGAATTGCTGTTCGTTAGTCTCACTAAAACTCGAGAAGGGCTGGGCCGATTTGGCTAATTGTTGCTTTTATATATTTGTGGAAGTCCAGGGAAGGTTTAAACGGTGAGAAGAAAAAAAAAATGGTTGACGTCGGTGATACGAAGTTCACGGGGTCATCTAGTCTTCTTTATATATAAAAATTAATTGCTGTTCGTTAGTCTCACTAAAACTCGAAAACGGCTGGGCCGATTTGGCTAATTGTTGTTTTTATATATTTGTGGAAGTCCAGGGAAGGTTTAAACGGTGAGAAGAAAAAAAAACGGTTGACGTCGGTGATACGAAGTTCACGGGGTCATCTAGTACATAATAATTGTTAAGCATGTTCCTTACGCACTGGAACTGGTACGCTCGGTACATTATTATGTTCGCGCAATGACTGCACTAAAGTTCAGTCATGTGAGAAAAAATCGGTCTCCTTTTTATGGATTGTTTGGTACCCACTGCGCCCACACAGTGTGCGCCCGCGCTCGGACCAAATACCTAGACCGCCCTTTTCTGGTCGCGCTCGGTACCACCCACTCTGCCGCCCGCCTCAGGCACCTGCCCATCGCCACCGGCGGTAACAGCCATCCTGTTACCGCCGCCGCCATGCCGCCGCCGCCTGCCTACCCACCAGCCAGGAGGCCCACGAGGCCCACTGCCAAGCCGCCGGGCATTCGTCGGCGGATCAGGGTCGAAGATCGGACCGGAGGACCCCGCCCCCGGACCCAGCCGCCGCGCCACGGCGTCAACCTACGATCACCCGATCCCGCCTCTGAACTCGCCGCACGCCCTCGCTGAGGCACGCACCTGGGCTGCGAAGAGGACGAAGCGCCCCAGCGCCGCACCGCCCCCTTCCGCGGCGTCACGCTCGGCTGCGATCCGCACGCCGGCCCCGCGCATCGACGTGACGCCGCCTAGGACTGCCGCGCCCGCCGCCTCCCGCACGCCGTCTCCGTCGTCCCCCCAGAAGGCCGCCCCACGCCCGTCTCCGACCCCGCCGGCCTCGTCGACCGGCCTTGCCGCGCCGCAGCTGCGGGCGCGGATCGGGTCGCCCACGCCACCCACTGCCTGCCCGCCGGTATGGAGCATGCCGCCGCTGGACGTGCCCACGCCGATGGACACGACCGCGGCGACTGCTTCCAGCTACGCCGCCGCCGCAGCTGCCGCCAGCCCGCCGAAGCCCGCTCCACGAGCCCCCAACTCGCCTCCGCTGCCCCCCCCGGCAACTACCCCATCGCCTGCGAAGCAGCCGAGGTACCCGCCGCGGCGAGTAGTGGTCGAAAACCTACCGGATTGGACCCTGCACTTCAAGGCGATGAGGGCAATCCTCGGCCACGTTCCCAACGCACGCCCGTTCGGCAAGGGCGTTCGTTTTCTGCCGAAGTCGGACCAGGAGTACCGGGCGATCCAGCGCTACCTCACAGAGCTGGAGAAATCGTCCGGGATCTCCTGGTTCTCGTACTCGCTGCCCGCCGAACGGAGCCTGAAGGTGGCCATCAGAGGGCTGCCGGTCAACACGGCCCCGGAGGCGATAAAGGAGGACCTGAAGAAGCGTGGCTTCGGCGTGGAATATGTGCGGCCCATCCACGCGAGACACGGAAGGCCCGGCTGCATCTTCTTCGCTCAGGTGAAGAGGACCCCCAGCCCCATCCCCGGTATAAATGAGGTGTGCGAACTCCTCAACATGCCGGGGGTGAGGATCGAAGCCTGGCGCGGGAAGAGGGGACCCGCGCAGTGTCACCGGTGCCAGCAGTTCCGGCACTCGTCGCACCAATGCCACAGGCGGCTAGCCTGCGTGCGGTGTGGCGAGGAACACGCCGCCCGGAACTGCCTCCGCCCTCTGGAGGACCTGCCGACGTGCGCCAACTGCCATGGCGCACACACGGCGAATAGCACGGAGTGTCCCGTGTTCCGCAAGAAAACGCGGAACAAGAGGGTGGGCACCACGGCGCGCACCACCGCCGTTGCGGAGCCCCCTCCTCCTCCCCGAGCTGACGCCGGGGAGCAAGATGCAGCCGGGTCGCTGATGGCGGCCGCCAACCACCCGGACGCCCCAAAGCCCCCTTGCCGTCGCCGGCGGAAGAGGGGCAAGAAGAACGCTACACCGGAGGAGCAGCCACAACCCCAACGAGCGCAGCAGCCCGCGCCCGTGGCCCTCGGGGCCTCTCTACCAGCGGTCGCCGCCCCGACCCAGGGGAAGAAGGCGAAGCGAGAGAGAGCCCCGGAAACCCAAGACGGGAAGGACAAAGTCCTCGCGAGGGCCATCAAGGTCCTCTAAGAGGTCTTGGTGGTCATCCAGGATGGCCACAACCCCGTCCCCATCATCCTCAGAGGGATGGCAGACCTCTGCGCTTAACGCGCGGGGGCCCTCTGGGGACGAGGACGGGGACGAGAAGCCGGGCTGCCGCGGATGCTGCTCCGCGAGTGACGTCACCGCGGCCGCCATCCCCCTCGGACCTTCTACCCTGGCGCCGCCGGCTGATGGGCGCCCGCTGGCCCGCTCCCTGGGGCCGCCAGTCGGGCTCGACCTCGCCGGCGGCGTGAAGACGACCTAGACGAGACACCGAAGAGTCGTCGACTGAGCATCGCCTGCTGGGCTTCTCCCAACGGAGTCCCACCCGGCAGTGCTTGATCTCGCCGGCGACGGAAGAACTTCGAGGACCCCGGACCCGACCACCGGAGCCGAGCTCCACCGCCCAGGACCCGTCCGTCTTAACGGACGGCGATGCTCCCGCGCAAATGGGCCAACGCCCAGAAGCCGCCTCCCCGCCTCGCCCTTCGGGCGAGTCGAGAAGACAACCTCGGCTCCTTTTTATGGTGTCCCCCGAGAAGATGAGAAGAATTGCCCAAACAATTGCGTATGGGCTAACCCAGGACTAACTTTAAAACTACCTATATCGTAGGTTTAGCGTAGGTGCAGCTCGTCGACCTTTACATGCGTGCATGCTTCGTGCTATTCTGACTGAAGGGTACGGTTAAAAAGAATCAGGTGTCCCGGTACGGGTTTCCCGGTACAGGTCAGTACTGATACGTACAGATCAGGCGTTTATAATGAAACAGGTGAATCTGTTTTTAGTGTCAATCATGTCTTACAGTTAGTCGGACGACGACGATTAATTTCTTCTAGAAAGTTTATAATAAAAAGACTTCAACCCGTATGATCAATGCAGGTAAACCGTACCTATCCGTACCGAAAAGTATTAACCTGCATCTTTTATAAATGAGCACATAGAGAATGGTTGGGACCGTCATACCAATACCGATCAGTACGGATCGTACGGATTTGCCGGTACGGGTTACGTGTTTCTTTATAACCGCACCCGAAGTCCGCCGTTATTCCGATGGTACCTAGATTACCCAAGTAACCTAACGATGCCTTGTTTATATTTACAATAATCGTCTGGCAAATAAACTACTTTACTTTACTTGTCTCCGCTCAGATAAAATTTATCTAGGTAGGTAGATGACCTAGTATTGGGAACGGGGCCCGTTTCCATCTAAATAGGAGATTTCATGGCTGAATGCAAAAACAGAGAGCGGGTATAATAAATATGGACACAGCAATATCCCGTTATGTTAGAATGCAAGTAGATTTAATCGATCCAGTGGGCTAACTAGCACCAATGAACAAAAAAATCATCTCTTATTTTTTTTGCTTTAGGTTCACGGCGATGGGTCCTAAAAATCACTAGTAACATGAGCGCACTATCGCGGATAGTGTAACTCCCTGGAGCCCCTTAATTGATTTATATGAATCAACACCTATTTTGCCTCGTGTTTTGCAGAATTCGACCGGATAACCATATGGATCGTACGGCAGCGCACCATCTTCTCCGTAGTGGGACATTGAGCTTAGCAGGACAGGTGTGCCCCACGCGCCTGTCCTGCTAAGCTACCTCGTTAGAAAGATCATGCTGACTTGTAGGGCCTGCTGGTATCTGACCCAAAGGGTCCTTCGTGGCAGTTCGGCGACGGTCGTACGAGCGATGATCACAAATTAGTGCCAGGAATTCCAATCGTGTTTATTGAATGAGATAACAATCATTCGACAGCATTCAATCTTGAGCAACGGTTCTAGCCCAAACTTGCCTTTACTCTGATAACTCTAAGGGTCAAAATATAGGGCGCCTTGTCACACACAACTGAGCAGAATATGGCAGGACAGAAACATCACCTTCTCCAGCTCCATCTAGGGCCAACCCAGTCCGAACACAAGTGTCTCCATATTTATATAACAAGTATCTCCATATTTATGTAAGGCACGGAGATGACTCGCCTTTGATGTGGTGCTGGAGAAATTTAACAGACTTGCCATGGGCAGCTCAACGTATCAAGGTGTCGATTTTGACTGAGCTAAAAATTTGGACCTGACCCCCGCATTTGTCGCCACAGAATGTTGGAGTTGCTTGATCAGGTCAAGTGACAGTGACAAACTGAATAACTGAGGCCAACAAAAGGAAGGAGCTCGACACGCTGGTCTGACCAGACGCGCACCAATCTCCACACTGCTGTACATAATGCCCCACAATCGGCGGCAGGCAGCTCCTAGAAAACTCCTGAACCAAGTCTCAGTACTCAGTATTGGGGATATCGACGCAAGGAGGACATGGCCTGAATTCAAGGCAAAACAAGACTTGCCCTAACCAAGCAAAATTATGATATTTGTCTAAAGCAAAATAGTTTCGGTTTGTAAGTGAAGGCAGCCTGTTTTGATCCTTATCCTCGAGAAGTATGTATGGTGGTAATTTAATTGACAGGATACGCGATTAGAGAACTTTGTGGTGAAAGAGATTTTGTGACTTTATTGAGAAAGGAATTTTGCGTTGGTTTGCACATACGGATGAAGGAAGAAAGATTAACTAAAGAAATATATCGAGCAAATGTGGGTGGAAGGGCCGGTAAGGTACGTATTAGGCCGAAATAATATGAGCAAATAGGGGATGTATTAGGAAAGGGTAAAATAAAAAGTACCCGAAACCATCGTGCGTGCATGCAACTACTAATGAATGTTGATGAAACGAAAGAGGAAAAAACGATGACCGTGGCTAGTGGCAAGCCTTGGTCTCTATTTACATTTACCCCTCCGGGATACAGCCGTGAGTTTATGTAAGTACCTAGGTTTTGCTTGCTGTGCCTTGCGTTGCAGGAAGCACGCCATAACCGCGAGCCATTAATCACCGACCGACCGGCTTCCTCCACGACGTGAATTGGTGCACATGGGGGCGACACTTTTATTGTTTCTCGCCGCTTTGCTCTCTTTGCCCAGTCACTAGGTGAACTACGTCCAGAAGGGTCGTAATAACTATGGAGCATGCTGTGTCGCTCGCACAATTTAACATTTTTAATTATGGTAATAAAAGGAGTAAACTTTTGATAATTGTTGTCTGACGGTTTGATACATAATTAAATTAGGTACGGGCATTTTAAACGTATTTTTGTTTTCCTACAAGTAGTGTTTAACAAAGAAAAGTTGTTTCCAAAAATTATTAATTTGGGAATAAAATTTTCTCAGTCAAAAACTTAATGCTGGATAAGAAAAATATGCCTTGTATATCCGCAATTTAATTATCCATCAAACCCTCAGACCACATTAATAAAAAATATACTCATTTTATTACAATAACTAAAAATGTCAAATTGTGGGGACGAGACAGCATGCTGCACATAAGAACAGCCTTAATGGCGCTAGATAGTTCCAGGTAAGCGCAGACTGATACACTGAACAGATGATAGAGACTGGTGGTACCCAAACACAAAGTTTCGTACAAAATCCATTGAAAATGAGTTCGATGAAGATGTTACTTCTGTAAAGCAGATAAAAAAACCCTTTTTCTACGAAACCCTACATTGCGCGTGGCCCCACAGGCACTTGGCCGGTTTTTTATAAACCCAAAAGTGAGTGTTGCTTTCACTTCTAATTCACGCCAAGACTGTAAATTGCGATCTGTAATTGCGTGACTTAAATACCTGGCATTCTTATTCATATTGTGTCAATTATGGACACTTCTATGCCGGATTGTTGGCCGCACGATAACCTTTATATGCAATTGCTCTCTACTCAGTTACGTTACGGGCGACTTTGCAATAATTATGTCAAGGTAGGTCGACTGGATGACTTTGTAGCGATTAGATTAAAACACGCGCGCTATACTATGTCATAGCACGGCATAGCTTCCCATCGGGTATTGGAAGCTAGGTAGGTGTCCACACACAAGCGCTAGAATGTTTTGAAATCGTAGGACGTTCCATGCGGCGCTACAGTTTTCAGGTTTTACGTTATTTTCAATTACACGTTGTATACTGTCTATTGTGTTGTATGTAAACTGTTTGTCTTTTATAATTTAGGTATTCAAGCACTACCCCATCTATTAAAATCTCCACAGCACCAAAGTTAACTGGAAGATAATGCTGTTAGCATTAGTTCGCCTTTGTTCTTTTTAACCCTCGACGCAACGCAAGAGGGGTGTTATAAGTTTGAAGTCTATGTCTGTATGTCTGTACGTTCCGTCGTAGCGCCTAAACGGATCAAGCGATTTCGATGCGGTTTTTTTAATTGAGAGCTAGATTTATCGAGATGGTTCTTAGCCATGTTTGATGTAAATCCACTCAGCCGTTTATGGACATGGTCAACTGCCTGACAAAATAGTAAGAGATATGGGGATGTTGCTTTGACTAAAACAACGTACACCCTGGGCAAATTTAAGTGCAATAAAAAAAACAAAATGGCGGAAAAAATGCCCGCCAAAAATTTTTTGCTTTTTTTTACTTTTTAAGAGTCAGGTTTTTGGTCCGGGGTTTTTCGAATTTTTTAATTTTTCTAAAAAGAAAGCTTGTTTTTTTTATAAGATAGATAGATAGAGAACACTTTATTGTACATACAAATGGAAAAGTGCAATAAATTTTAATAATAATAATAGTGTTGTTTAGCGCCAGCCTGTAACGGCCTTAACTGAAAAGCTAACTGCACAAGAACCACCGCAGTGCATCTTCTGTCCTAAGTATGTGTGAGAATAGTGACGTGCTGTGCAATCTGCGGCGATTTGTCGACATTTGTCTCCATGTGGGTGTCTCGGTTTCGCTATGTTCCTATCAACCTTTCCACCATCGGCAATTACATAAGAGTGCCTATCTTAATTTCTACTGAATTGACTAAGCCAACTATGTAGGTAGAGTATCAAAACTGAAGATAGGATACGGCATCTCCTGCTGAAATACGTTATTTAAGTTATCTCAGCAGAAGATGCTGTGGAACCTAGAGCCAAAGAACAAACATATACCAACACCACGAAAAGAAGTTCCATCTCCCTTCAGTTAGAAGTAGTCAAATTTTTCGAAGACAATGCCATCAGCGAGGGATAATTTGTAATAATTCAAAGTCAATGACTGAAATATATAATTAACTAGCTGCCGCCCGCGACTTCGTTCGCGTGGTAATTTTGATGTGTATTTTCCGGGATAAAGAATAGCCTGTGTGCTAATCCAGACTATAAACTATCTCTGTGCAAAATTTCAGCCGGATCCGTTCAGCCGTTTTTGCGTGAAAGAGTAACAAACATTCATCCATACATACAAACTTTCGCGTTTATAATATTAGTATAAGGATTTAAGCACAGGGTATCCTAGTTTGGGATCAGTAGGACAAGTGTGTGTGAAAGTTGTTACTATTATTAAGTACCTAATTTTAAATATGGAATTAATGAAAAGCGGATTACCTGTCTGTGTCTGATGATGTTTTTATTTGTAGCATAAACTGTCTTTACGGAGATATTACATATTATTACACTCACTATGTAGCTTGCATAAAAACTTTTACGGGGTACCTAAACTATTTTGAAAAAAAAATCACAGCTCGCAACAATGCCTATAATCTCTCGGCTTAGGAGTTCTCACGGTACACTCAAGCAAGACTGTCTGTAGCACGGCGGACAATATCACCTTGAATGAATATGGATAACTCATATTATGACAAAGCAAAGAAGAATCTACTTAATGAATGACTGAGCAAAAGGAGCAAATCAAACAGTGGAATAACCAAATGCATATATTATCTAGAGAGGCCTAAAACCAGATAGAATAACAGAACGTGTTTCACAGATCATAAAGAGTTTGGATGGACTGTTGCAGCTCCATGTTCTGCGGAGGTAAACAAACGCTATCAAACTGACTGAAATTTCGTAAACATGATATGAGATGAGACTAAGGCAACCGAAAGCCCATTTTTTAGGTTCCGTACCCGTAGGGTGCCAACGTGACCATATTGTTAAGACTACGCTGCCTGTTTTAAACTAATTCTTGATACAGAATATGTGTTTGTCAACGACGCTTAAATACCTTCCTATTAATAGTCGTTAAACTTTATTGTATTCACAACAACTTAACAGTAATCAATTTGACTAATTAACTAGTACTGAAATTTACTTAGCCCTCTAGATAAACATGATGCGATGACGTGAAGGACGACTATAAAAAAGAAAGGTGGAAGGACCTCGTTGTAATATTGTAAAGTACTAATTTTGTTATCTTCTGCGAATTATCCACTGTATAAATGCTTACTAATTGACAATGAGACAAGTTTGAATATAAATGTGAGTCTGCTATTTCCATAGACAATCATAGGAAAATACGGCTGCGTCCCTTACATATTATTAAGACAGATTTCCTAAAAAATAAAAAATACACGAGGATTAAAAAAATAATGGTGTCTCCATCACCTTACAAGAAACGTGTTTGTCAAGTTCTTTTGTTTTTGCTCTATCGTAAAAACGGTAATACCTAATTACTTGCAAGCGTCAATCTTCGTGCGATTACATTAGTGCAAACTCTTCACTGAATGTTTCAGAAAGATCCAGTAAAACGTTAGGGGCCTATTCTAATTTTATCAACACAAAAGCGAAACGTCGAATAAAAAACCAGCTGTCACACACTCTAACGAATGTATGAAACCGCTGGTATTTGGAGTTGCGTTCATAATAACAGTTGTTTGTATTGATAGTAGAATAACTCCCTTGAGTTTCACCGGACCTTTCTGAAACACGCTGAATAACCACATTTTTTTTATAACCCGAAGCAATTCAAATCGACCAAGAGTGAGTCGGACTAAGGATCGGCTAAGGATCCCAAACTGACTGAAATAAAATACATTTTTGGTAAATACGTAACACAAATTAAAATGATATTATGTGATGGTGCGGAACCCGTTGGTGCGTGAGTAAAACTCGCACGTATACAAATAGTTGCCTGGTTTCAATATCACAAGGTATCCTAGTTTGGGAACAGGACGAGTAATTGTGTTGTGAGTTTGTGAGGAAGTTATTATTACTATTACTTGGCTGTTTTTTAATTAAAGATAAAGACAAGATAAAAAATATTTATTTGCAGTAACTTAATCCAAGTTCACATTTTCTGGCGGCGCCCACACTAGGAGAACCCGTATCGTGGGCGCCATTTTATTTAACATTAGAGCTTAGGTAGGGCGAGCGACGAATTAGAAGGTGGTAACTAGCAGTACCTATTTTTGTCAATTAGAAGGTAAATTAGAAGGTGAAACCCTTGGACCACTACCTACCTACCTGGTAGTGGTCCAAGGGTTTGTTTACCTTCAAGGAGCATAGAATCGACTTAGACCTTTTATTAATGTTTGGTGTGAACGAGACATCAGTCTTTTCTCGGAATCACTTGCCTGCGTAATGGAAGACGGCGAAAGGAATGCAACCGGGACAACCGCTGCGCCCGCGCCTGCCTCCGCGCCGCAGGCCTCTACTCGTGCTCTACATGGAAATACACGTGTTGTGTATGTACTGATGCGCCGCTGGGAATAAATTATTACCCCCAACACAAAAATATAATTATGTCATTTCAAGTCAACATAACTCAAAATCTGACCAAGAAATAAGATAACATTAAAAAAACCATTAATGGTAGGGCACTGCGAATTTAGGGAATATTGCATCAGTAGTTGAATGATACATCAATCAGTAGTTGAGTGTGTACGTTCTGTATCGACTTAATGCACCGCGTGGGTAAACAAACATACTGTAATTTGAGGGACAATTCTTATGCGGACTTTTTTATTTAAAATATTCAGATCCATTAATATCCCGAGTAGGCCCCCGGTGTCCAATAAAAACGCAACTACAAACCAATTTACTTTAGCATTCTTTTAATTTAACAGCAAGATTATTTTATACGTTACGACTGTTAAAGCGTATATTAAATTTGGTGTTCTACGTTTTTATCATTCCTCCCCTTAATAAACTTTAATGTTTTGGAATTATTATGGACGTAGGTCGGTAGGTACTTTTAAATTGGCTATTCAAAGGTGGCATTTTCTGTGGGCTTTTAGCAGGGTTTATAGGGTTATTGTGACAAACAGATAGGTATAGTCGACATCACACCTTTACGTACTAAGTGCACTCTTTTCAGTTACGTTAAGGGCTATTTTTCATGAGAAATATACTGAACGGGAAACTTTAAAACGTAGAGTTAACAGAGACCGTGGAAGCGGAAAATGGGTTTACCCAGCCAGATAGAGGCGGGCTGATTATAATGATGCAATGCTATGTAATGTCACTAAAGTTTCAAACGTACAAGAAACGGCGCGGGTGAAGCAATGCGCGTGTGCCAATGAAGTTACAGTATTATGGTGGTTGAGGGACGTTTAGAGGAATTCCTAGAACACCTTCTGTTAGCGCGGACCGTAACAGTCGCACAGTGCGAGAGGTTCTCAAACTTTTTGCAGTGCAATGGGTTCGATGGAAGTAGAACAAAGACCTTTAAAATTGCCACCTTTTCGTATCGTCGATCTCACGTCCATGTGTGGTCGCGACGACGGCATTATTAGCTTACCGGTCGGACTCTTCCGACATAAATTATGTAATTGAATCCGGAATTAAGCTAGTAATTATATTAGGGTTCATTGTGACAAACAATGTAAATATTGCAACATGTAAGGTTACTAGGTTTTGGTTTGTTTTGTGTCTTATTATTAATAAATGCCCTTTTTTTCTTTTTCTTTGACTTGCGTTTGGGAACAGTTGTTCTAGACAATCCCTAGTAAAACTTTCCGCAGGCTGACCGTTGCAGACTGCAGTTCTGCACCAGTCGTTCTAACGGTGCATAATTCCGGGAGTCCATTTTACGAGCGAAAAGATGAAATTAAACAAAGCTGCTTTCCTTCTGTAGATAGATACAGTCGGCTAAAGCCAGTCTTTCCCTCTTTATTTCTTACTAGTCATTTCAAACAGAAATACCTTGATAGGTACGTGGAATCCTCGTACTGTCGATATTTGATCATTATTTTTCTTGGAAAATAATCCATAACGTGTAGACGGCACGTACATAAAGGTCTATTTACATACAGTATACTTTTAAAACTTTTGCAAGTAGGTACCTACGCATCATCATCATCATCATCAGCCCTTTGACGCCCACTGCAGGACATAGGCCTCCCTCATGGTTTTCCAAACTTCCCGGTCTTGTGCCGCCCGCATCCAGCGACTTAAAAAATAACCCTGTATATCGTCTTAGTGATCAATATCTTCAAATAATATATTCAGATGCGTAGGGCATCATACTTATATGAAAATCTGAAATTAATCCGATCAGAAATGTTGACTCTACCCGCGATCAGTGCCTGTAACGTTGCTAAATTATCTGGGAGCACGGCAGTGCCGCGCCAAATTTTTTTTTGGTACCTCGTCTTAATAGGTCTCAAAACCGGAGGTATTTTTCAAGACTGATTTTTCGGTGACCGTTCGGCGTCAAAACCAGTTTTCCGGTCTTTTCGGTGATTTCGATTTTGTCATGATTTTATTTATTATAAACTTACTGGACCGCCCGGTGGTAAAAACCACTGTACAAATAACGATAGTAAGTAATCTTCGGGCCCGCGCGAAGCATAACAAATAGCCTACACTAGTTGAAATGGCGAGGGCTGTCGCTCAGCGACGGGCGAGCGCGCCGCTTGTTGCTGCACGGTAAAGTACCTATCAAGTATAGTCCGGCAGCCACCACGTTCATCCGTCATTATCAAATTTTAACTAAAAGACCTAATAGAATCTTAGCGAGTAAGTCAATACTACAAACACCATACATGATCATAAAATATCCACAAAGAATTGTACCTAATCGCTCATATTGAGAGCCCACTGCATTGCGTGGTATGATTGAATGTAAAATCTCAGTGAAATGCTACCATTTTTTTATTTGTAACTTACCGTTGATATCTATTTACACAGTTACCCAGTTGGCTCCTTCTCGCGGTCTCTTTTTGCCTCTGCCCAGTTGGACAGGCTGTCCTAAGTAGACATATTCTTGGACATTTTCACCGACGAAGAAAGGCTCTGGCATCATTATATCGTTGAACATGACCGGTTTTGTGACCCCACACCTAACTTAGGGATGGAAACCATTTTTTTATTTCGGATCTGTTTGCGAAATATTAAGCTTTAAAGCGCAAATTTTTGTTAGAGTAGGGCGCCTACTTCTCCCTCCTACGGAACCCTACACTGCGCGTGGCCCGACACACACTTGACCGGTTTTTTGCAGTAGCGTTGTAAGTGTTTGAGCCATCTAGTACTAGTATATGCATAGGTACCTAATCAATAAGTAAGAAAAGTCAACCTTTACCTTTGCAACTATTATGTAAAGGTTGATGTCCTGTCGACTACACTTGATTCCAAAGCCGTAAAAACATTTTGTCTGCTCCACCTACAATGTAAGGGAAATCGTGATGTTTGTACCAAGTGTATGGTATAATACTAGGTAATTATCAGCTGATTGATACAAACTTACGTTCCTATTTATACAAACACTATTCCTCTAGAACACTCCTCAGTGGCAGTTTAAATAGATAATCTGTGGTAACGTCTTTCCTTTACCACAGACTATTTAAACTGCCTCTGAGGAGTGTTTTAGGGAATCGCGTTTTTATATATGTATATGACCGTATAATTTTAGACTCGTTTCATTAGCTGGAGAACCTTGAGCAGCTTACGGACTCGAACACCAAGTCTGAGCAGTCATTAACTGTGACAACCTACCTAGCTGCCTTTTCTTTGTATTTGGGGCCCCTTTGCGCCACGGGACGGCAGGGGCCAATGGGGGCAAACAACACTTGAGTTCATCGCAGTCGGGCGACTTTTGTAAGCCGAACCTTAGCGTTTATGAATAGACTATGACGCTATAGTACTAGTCTCAACACAAATTCCCAAAACCTTTTAGAACCTAGGGTACTTTAAGAAACTCCGGAGACTAGACCGGTTAGGCTGTGCGTTGTCTGTCAGTCACGCACGGTTCTGTTTCATCTATCTCAGCTATCCCACGTTTCATAAAACTAAGGCCAATTCATATTTAACTTAATTCTGGAATTATTATTTTAACTGTACAATTCATTGTTTATTATGACAATTCTTTGTACATTGCGTAAGGTAAAATAAGATAAAGATTTCTTTGTGAAACATAGGTAAAACATAGTTGACATGTTACAATTAGGAAAAGCAGATACTTATCTCTATGTTTTTCTCATAAGGCGTACAAATTTTTCGTACAAAAAGTAATTGAAAAAACTACACCGAGCACAATAAATTAGTATCTAAAAGTAAAATTATAATCTAATCATTTAAAAATGCATGATATTATATTATAAGTATGTCAAGAATGTATTTACAAACAAATAATAGTGCCATACAATTTTCAGTTAAACGTAAGTCATTAAGAAATTCAGTCACTGGTTAGCATTTTAGGCGCGTGTTTTTTTTTAAAAGGCTTAGTGGAAGTTTTTTTTGTATTTGCTGCTATCTGTAGACTTCAATCCACACACTGCACGAACTCATCGCTTCTGTGCTTTGAAAATAGTCTCCCTGTCAGTTTAATTGCCCCAGAATAAATTTCCATTACGTAATACAGAAGCTACTAGACCATGGTAACCTGTAAGTACTATCTGTATGTCTGCATTTTTTTTTCAATTTGAAGAGAGCGAATGCTGATTAGCTCAATTTTTGGCATAATTTGACAGAGTGGTACTTCCATGTCAATTGATTATCAATATGTAGTCCGAGAAATTTCGTTCCAGTCACTTGGTTAATCGGGACATACCCTTGTAATTTATATTGTCTATGACATGGTTTATAATTCTTTGATAAAAATGCATAATTACCTTCCTGTCAAAATTTATGATTAGATTATTTATATTTAACCACTTGATTATTTTACTGACTGCATTATTTATATTGTCTTCTTAAATAATCATTCCACGCCGGGACTTGAACCCGCGACCTCTGGGTAACCGTGCCAGCGCTCTTCCAACTGAGCTAGTGGCAAGTGCAGGCATCGGCGAAATTTCGAGCCTCTTTACAAAATTCTCTGTATTACGTGAAGGCAGCGACATCTGGCCGAAGTAATTTACATCACTTGTAGCCCCGAGTAACCCACTTTGCAGTTAGGTTTTTACATCGGAATGATATCGCTGTGCTATACCTATATGAATATATTGTGTTAGCCTCTAAATAGGTTTTTAAATTTGTCCTTAGCACGGGGTAGTGCAAAACAATATAATGATTAATATACCGTTCTAAAAAAAATATATTTAAATTTTTTATTAGGGCGACCAACAGTACGTCCCTGGTACATACAGAAGATTAACAGATGTTAGTGTACAGATACTGGGGGTTAAACTAGTTAGCTACTTTACGCTTCCACCGAGTCAGATCCCTGGCTGACGCAAAGGGGAGACCTAAAGGGAGCTATTCGCAGTGGAATCGAGTCCGCGGCTAGCGACAGAGGCGAGCGTTGACCTGGCGAATGTTTACTTGTCCTTGGCGGCGCGAGCACAGCGTCGCGGTCCGGCGTGACGTCACGGTATCGCGGAGGTGCCGCGGGGTTTCGGGCACGGATGGATACCAGACATCTGCAACTCTGCACCAGGGGCCTCAGCTGTGCGGATAGCTACAGACGGATGCCGCTGGCGCAAACGTCTGTGTGTATAGTCTTGACAGTGGGTATTATTTACCATATAAAATATATATTTTTTTAGTTACGACCCCAGCCAAAAAAAACTAGTCATTACAAATAAATAATCATCAAATTGTATACATACATATGTATGTATGTATTTATGCATGTACGAATACCTCTACAGCTTCGAGCTAATTCTACCATTCTCGGTTACCGTGTGAAAATATCCACAGAAAGTTCTTCTGCCTATACCAAAGTCCAATTTATCTTTGGACGGTAGGTACCTACGTTTTACCTGAGGAAAGATTAAGATTGAGCCAGATCTGCCCAGAAAATTATGATTGGTATCGATCATCATATCAGTCTGTATCGATACTTGTTCATTTACAAATTATAACCGCACAAGATTACAAGAAGGGCATTTAGCTCGCCACAGATAGCAGGAGCCTGTCCAACCTTTCCACAATACCCACCTAACAGGTAGAGTAGAACCCGAATAGCTTTGTAATAAAAAACTAATTAAAATAAAGTCACATTTAAAAGTAGGTACGTTGATACGTGGCCACAGACTTTTAAATGTCTGAAATAGACTATTTTATCGCGCAGCGCCTCGTCCACTGAGCGAATACCATTTGGCCACATCAGAAGCAATCCAACCGTTCTGGGAAGGCACTTTGACGTGTAATGTACTGGGAAAGGACCTGAAGTGTAGGTTCCTTCACGTACCGGGTACACAATAAAACGAGCTTACCTCTAGGGAATCGTCATTATTCCAAACTTTATGTCAAAAATAGTGTGAACTTCTTTGGTTTCTCTTGTCTTAATTCGATTCCCTTTTTATATGAACATGTTGAATAAATAGTATCAACTTCGAAAACAGCTGCACGTTTCACAGAAGAGCGAACCAGAAGGCTGTAGAATATTACTTCTATGTTATTAAAATGAAACGTAACTTATAGCAGAAATCCTTGGATTAGATAGAGAGAGATAGGTTCGTTACTCAGTTACAGCAAGTGTTCTGAAAAAAAAACGAGTCCAATGTTTAGGCTATGTTTCAATTTATTCTGGTACAATTCGTAGTTTATTATGACAATACGAGGTACATTGCGTACATCGACTTTGCAATGTACATCGAATGGTCATAGTAAACCATAAATTGTACTTCTGTGAAACAGGCCCCTGACTGGAACTACTGTCTAAAGATTACTGAGACAGTAGGTAGTTCACATGTCTAACGTTCTGTGCCGGGCATCCGAACAACCCGAAATCCTGTTTTTCGTTGACGTTATACTAAAACATATCGAGGTACTGTATTGTACTCCTTTTAGTTTGAATTGGTTTGCCTCTCGTGGAAGTAATTGAATGCACCCGGGATTCCAGGGCCCAGACGGGTGGGGCGACATTGAGAAAGGTATGTGTTGGCTGAACTTGGCTGTTGGCGGAGCGCACACACTTTTTGTCTGCGCCATAGCCTCGAAGGTCGGTCGAGGTTGTCCATCCACTATCCAGCCAGCCACGAGCGGTCTAGCATTCCGACTGCTATGAATGAATAGTCGTCCAACTGGTCGCCGAGCGCTCCGCCCCGTCGCATACTAACCAGCTACAGATTAATTTGACAACAAGCATTTAAGTTGGCAAAAACCGGAACGCAGACCAGCGCCCGCGCCCGTGGGAAACTGCGCAAGACGTAACGATTTTTTCCGACTTACACGTCAATAGTGAACTCAAAACAGCTGAGCGTTATGCCTAAATAAAGTTCCTCACGGTAGGTTGGTAATGATAGTAGTTTCGAGAGTAATACCCAAACAGCAAACAATCTGGAATTTAAAAACTCGTGCCCAAATTCGACTTTTTATTACAACTTCCTTTTGTCTTTTGGGTGTCAAAAGTAAATTCTAGAGTTACAAAATTCTTTTGGTGAAGAATCTGGAAATAGTTTAAAGACTATCGATGATTTTTAAATCACCGCAGTATAGCTTTTACAAAATATAGCCTTAGATAGAGCGCCAATTAAAACATACAATAGATCGGATAACATTTCGGATCAAAGCGGTTCCCGATCATGGCTCAAGCAACTGCCATTAATCTAGAGTTCATTTGTATACCCAACGGCGGAAGTGCGTGGTAAAAATTCTTCTTCTGCCATCGTTTTAGATGCGACCTTGAGCGTTTATGGTGCTTGAGTCATCCTAAATTATTTTGTACCTACTGGGGTGGTATTCATTAAACGTAGAGCACATAAAATTAAGAATGTCGGTGAGGATCAGCTTTATACCTTCCTTCCAACGAAATCTCATTGCTTAGGCATAATATTTATGATTATTGTCATGTTTCGATTCAATCGACTACCTTTAACACTCGGAATGCATTTCTGAGAAATTATTATGACGAATAGATCCTTTTCGATACCGTATAATTTTATAAGATTCACAGGGTTGCTACTAACATGCGCAAGTCCTGAAAATATACGTCAATAAAAGTTTGTCATTTACATCTTTTGTTCTAAGACTTATCCACTTTTTAAATAGAAATTTTTGCTCAATTTGCTAATTTTTATTTTAAAAGTTGTTTTAGGGTTTTTCTACTTTGTAGCTGCGCTGTCTGATAAATAATGCTTGAAACCATTATTATGTGTTAAATAGAACGGTAATTTTTCTATAGAACAGCAATTAGAACGTTTTCAGAGCGCTCAATGCGCGAATTTTGCAAAATTATGTAAAGCCTCATACATATTTCGAAAAATATCAAGCTGAGAAAAAACTCAAAGAACAAAAGTCCATTTGATGCGTTTCAGAAATTGCGCATTTTGTAGGTAGGTACTTAACATAGAGAGTCCTATAGAGCCCTTCAGTGTTTATTCTGCTGACAGAAGTTACGTAACCGGAGTGTGCTCAAACAATGAGATGTCAAGCCCTGCGACGCCGCGGCGCGGCCATCAACTGGTAATTACTCTTCTTACACCACAAATCAACGCACGGTCATTACGACCCACGTAAAAACCATCGTACGGTTCGAAAACGCAGCAAGTGGTCAGTATAAATTCGTAATTAGGTTCATAACTAATTAATGCTCACTCGTGGAGGGCCCTTACCCCGCCGCGGGCGAGCCTACTGGCCGCCCGCCCAATGGCTAGTACAGTTAACAAAAACACACTAGCAGACAATTACGGCTGAACTGCTGTCCGTTGACAGTGACGTTGACGTTGTTCAGTGTTACCAAGTAGAGTTTAGTCTTGAGTTTAGTTGACCGGTACAAATATCAGTGAAAATAAAAAAATCTGACGCTTTCTGTCGAGTCCAATTATGTAATTTGAAAGACTATTTTGGCGTGGATACATTAATACTGTGAATATATATAAGCAGCCTGTATACGTCCCACTGTAGGGCACAGGCCTTCTCTCAGAGAGAGAGTATGGGCTTAATCACCACGCGTGCCCACCGCGGATTGGCGATATCAAGCGCTGAGGTATGTGAATAGCCCAGACACCCAGGTTTCCTCACGATGTTTTCTTCTTCTTCTCCATTTCATTTTAATAACTCTACTGCGATACTGCTCAAGTAGTAGTTAAAAGTACTAAATAAATAAACAGCTGCGCACACTAAGGTTTTAAACCTTAGTGTGCGAAGGCGTGTTGCGTCTGTCGAGAATGAACATAGACTGATCGACCTACAGAAATGTGGACAGCTCGTGGAAATTCATCTGCGGATGCATCTGCCAGAGTCCGCAGACGCATCTGTTGACGTGTAGGGGAGGCTTAAGGTAGGTGTCAGACGTAGGTGAGATAGTGATGATAACCTCAGTCAGTTGCCGAAAAGACACTCGAATCTACCAATAATTGAAATATTTTTATATCTTGAAAAAGTACATGGTGGTTCACGGTACAAGTGTTTAATGCCTAGAAACAGGTCGGAATGCCTCCAGCCATCGCTCGAAATGTGTTTTATTCAACAGCACCGAATGTGTCGGGGCCTCACAAGCCACGACCAAGCCGGGCCTCTCGTGGGAACGAATCGCCAAATTACTTCTTTATAAATTTTTCAACACAAAACCGCTTATGAAATCAACTTACTTAATCACCATTGTGGTATTTGCGTTTTTTCTCTAATCCTTATAGCCACAAAGTTCAAATCTGATACATAGCTTTGAATTTTGTCAAATGTGCATATTATACAAGTTAAAATGTTTATACACAGAGTCATAGGGCGCACTTCCTGAGAAACCCCAATTTAGAATTTGTGTTTTACAACTTTTTGTCCATGAGGTTTTTCACATGTGTATATTTTTCGAAATATCAGAGTTTACTTACATAATTTTATTAAATTCGCGCTTTCCAATCACGCTTTCTATCAACGTCACAACCTTAAGTTATTGTCGTACATAGAAGAATGTCCATTCTTTGTAATACATGGGCTTTAAAGAATCATCCATCAAATACATTGCAAAATAAAAAACCGTAAAAAATCTTTAAAAAAATATGGAAAATTGAACAAAAAAATTCCAGTCGTAGAATAAGTGGTTGTCTAATTCACGTCTTGTAGAAATTGCGCATTTATTCGCTAACGCTGTATATGAGTATGGTAATCATTTACCTAATACCTAAGAGCTTTGGCGAGGAACTTTGGACCAGATAGCTTTAGCACATAATATAGGCAATTATTGTTGAGGCAAACACTGGCCTTGAACCCGTAGGATTACGTTTTATGCGGTGTATCAACTATCAACATTTTGGCAGATGCCAGCTAAACGTGGCCGGTAACTTTTTAGTAGGTACCTACGGTAGAGCACGCTACTGCCATGGCCGCCGGCCGGTTTTACATTGGACGGTCAATCGTAACTGCCCGACATCGTTGGTCTTGTATTCATACAATATTCGCACAACGGCCTCAGTAAATTATGACTGGAGATGCCAGTCGGACGACCGACGTCGTGTCTTTACAGTTACCGTCGAATATAAAACCGGACGGACGCGTTTAAAGACGTATCATGTCATCATGCATGCATCATGCATGACATAGCCGACCTACGGCGATTAGCTAGGTAGAGTCAAGGGACTGGCTTTTAAGGCCAGTTTCTGAATTGAGAAATTCACTAAGTAAATAGTTAACTGTAGTGCTGTCTCTTAGAATTTCTCAGAAAAGAGCGTGACAGAACGTTACTCCAGTATTTACTTAGTAAATTTCTCAATTCAGAAACCGGCCCTTAGGAGTGGGCCCATGGTTTACGTTAGGAGTTGCTCAGAGTGATCCTATCTGAACCGCACATCAGTTTTTGACAAAAAAATTCGACCGTAATTACGATTTTCCGAATCTCTGCAACGTATTCTTGGCGTGTAGCCTCTTCAAGTTCATGAGTTATTCTAAGTCATATTTGGCTAAACACTTTTACGGAATAAGAATCTTACAGGACACGTTGCACAATAATGTTCGTTCATGTTCAAAACTCTGACCTTCGACGTCAAAACGAACATTTTGATACTTCGTCAAGATTTTCAATCTATTCTTCACGTTAGTCCGCCAAGAAAAATATGCACATTAATGAAATCTTAGAAATAGAGTCGTGTGAAATCGTCATGTCATCTATTTCGGGGCGCTACCCATAGTGAGTCACGGGCCTCTCGCGAGCCAGGAGGCCGCGGCGGTCCGCGACCGCAATGCCATCCGCCTCGGCGAACCCCAACGTCTCAGGACCTATCTAGAACCCAACGTAACGTTGATACTTGAACCGATCGTACAACAAACAGAAATCCCTCTGGCATCCGAATTTGATCAACTAGATTCACATGCAATTAACCGCCCAGCCTATAGAGTACCCCCGATGTAATCAAAGATGTAATCAGGATAAGCAAAGCCATCCACGTCATGGCTCCGGAGGTATACAACAAACTTCCGGAGGATATTCCGAGTGCAAGCAGTGAGCCCGCGTTTAAAATTAAACTAAAAATCCGGCCAAGTGCGTGTCGGGCCGAATAAAGTTACGTTTCTTGTATGGAAGCCCCCCTTGAATATTTATATAATTTTGTTTTTAGTACTTGTTGTTATAGCGGCAACAGAAATACGTCATCTGTGAAAATTTCAACTGCCTAGCTATCACGGTTCATGAGATACAGCCTGGTGACAGACAGACAGACAGACGGACAGTGAAGTGTTAGTAATACGGTCCCGTTTGGCACCCTTCGGGTACGTAACCCTAAAAATTGACATGATGGGGTAGACGAGGAAAAAAAAACACTTTTCATGTTAGGGGAGGTACAGTAAAAAATTTATTCTTTAACATTGTCGGCGTGATAAATATATATCAAATTACAGCTTTCTAGTACCACCGGTCTTTGCGCTAGGCCGCGGACGGACAGACAGACAGACAGACATGCGGACATGGCGAAACTATAAGGGTTCCTTGTCGGACTCCGGAACACTAAAAATGGCTTATCGAGAAGTGTTTTCATACATATTACGAATCCTCGCTTATAAAATTGACGACATAGCGTATGTACGGTATAGACTAAAATATTTTTAATACAATTTTGAATATTATTTTGACATTTATTATGAAATTGACATGTAATATTTGACACTTGTAGAGATTTTTATTTTATATTCCTACTAGGTGTCCCGGCGAACTTCGTAGCGCCACACAGAATCCGTTTATACGATTCTTGCATAACGCCATCTATTTTAAAAACACGACGCCATCTATTTTAAAAACACGACGCCATCTATTTTAAAAACACGACGCCATCTATTTTAAAAACACGACGCCATCTATTTTAAACTTAAAATAAATATTATCCCGCGGGAACGCATTAGTGGGATATCAAGTATGCTATGTCTCAATTCAGGTCTTTATCTATCTGTACGCCAAGTTTCATATAAATCCGTTCAGCCGTACTGCGTGATTGAGTCACAAACATTTTCACAAATTTTCACCTTTTTAAATATACTAATATTTACGGAATTACGGAATTTAATTATCTATTGTAATTTCACCTTGATTTGTAGAGAATATTATCAGCAAATGATGTCTATGTAAAATTGTACTATGTGTTATTATTTTGTTAGATTTTTTTGCCCATATATGATATAAATATACCTGCACCTACTACCTTAGGAGAGCTCACATCGGTGACGTTAGAGCACTGGTACAATATTGGTTGATTCTTCAATCAATCAGACATCTTTAATATGATAGGCTGCAAAAGGTCATCAGAGTCACGGGCGGCAACACTCATTGTCGATTTCATGGCCGTGATAAAAAAAACGACAAACAAATGACTTTCACAAGACAATCACTTGTCCCTGGTCCCAAACTAGGATACCCTGTGCTATGGTAACCAGGCAAGGACATCACAAACATGGAAATACACCCAGACTAAGGCCAAATGAATGGCGGTCCCCAGCGGGGAATCGAACCCGCGCGCTCCGGCATGATAATCAGGCGTGATACCGCTAGACCAACGAGGCAGCCTATTCAAGTTAAGAACATGCATAGTACGTCAATATTAATTGGGAATCTTATCTAGTGTTCCAGCCTTTATATCGATGCCTGTAGTTTGTGATACGTCCAAGTTACGTGCGCCGTGTGACCCAATGCCGGACATTCATAGACTTCACACCTGGGCCGTGTTTCATAAAACTACAATTCGTAGTTTATTATGACAATTCGAGGTACTTTGCGTAGCAGAGTCCTTTAGTTAATCTGTGGGTTAATCGACTTTGCAATATAGTTACATCGAATTGTCATAGTAAACCATGAATTGCAGTTTTATGAAACAGGCCCTTGATTATGATTCCCCCTAACATCTCAGTAATGCTGTAATACCAAGCTTCAAATATTTACTAATCGTCTAGCTACGCAGTTGTATTTCGAATAGATCACGTTTTTATTTTGAAATTCTGTCCGGCTTTGTTCTATGAGGCGGAGAGGACCAAAACGAACAGTTCGGAGGCGCGAGCGCGGGCGGGTTTCGGCTGGAGCTGAGGGACCTTCCCGAAACACTCAAATTCCACAGGGTTATTTCTGAAAGTGGGAAGTATAATTTTCGGAGATTTTACCGGACGTGGTTCCCAACATTTACGGAGAGAGAAGACAAAAGGTAACCAGCTGAGATTAACCTTGACTTGCCAATAGCGCTCGCTCGGATTAGGCTTCGTGCGTGTTTCGGAAGAGGCCGGATCGGTCGCGGGCGTGCCAATGACTCGCAGGCCTTGAGTTGGCGCAGACAGGCAGAAATCGCAGGCCCCACAACACGACGCGCCTCCGTCCGAATGCTCAGCTATACGCCTCTTTGCTCGATACTGGACTCTATGACGCGAGAAGTAAGAGCTGCTCTGGTTACTTCAGCATATTGCTGAAAATCCGCATATCGACTACGCTAAATTATCACGTATCTTTCGATTCGCATATGCACACTTTTGTGAATTCAATTAAATTACATATAATGATTTACTGGTAATTTTGTTACCTTCCAGGTTTTGCTGGAGATGCCGATTTTGTCAGCTAGCCAGAGCCATTGTCAACTGGCTACATACGGCTTTCTGCTTCAGTCAACAATTTTAAGAAGTATTTACGCAACTGCTACGGTGTAAGGAGATCCATAGGGAATTGAAATAAGGTTTATTAGAATTTTTATAATTGTGGATCCTCAGCTGTCCTCTTCTCGAGCTAAAGAATGAGAAGACGCTCGACTTAGCTCGGGGTGGTCTTTAAAGCAAATTGGCTTCCTAAAATGAGTTTGCCATTTTATCTCTTTACACGTCAGTCCGTTTTGCTTATAATGGGGGCGTTATCGTAGTAACGGGCGCAGTCTTTCCCGTGGGCTAAGGCAACGACCGAGTAAGCTGTCAGGATAGTATAGGTGCTGGACAAGCCTACCCCATCTAAAAAAAATGGCCCAGGCACTGCAGCCTGAGTGAAGGTGCCTCTGGACGCTATATAAATCATCTCATTACGTAGAGGCAAAGGCCAAAGTTTTATCGTAGTAGGTACTAAATTAGCCGGTTCATTCTGACGCTATCAAGCCAGTACCTACACGACTTATATCCTGTCCTGCAATTAAGTGCTAGTGTGAAGCTAATACATTTCATAAAAACTATTACTTGCCTGGATTAACATGTTCATAAGCATCTACACACTCACGTCGGTAAAGACGTCTTTATTTAATTTAGATCAAGATAGTTCAACAGACGCCAGCACAAAAACTCGCACTTCGTACCAGGAATGCGTGCAAGGTAATTAATTAAGGGCTATTAATTGTTGATTCTCCTTACGCAGCGCGAGAGTACAATAATGTGGCTGGATTTTCTTCTTGGGACTGCGAGATGTCGATTTATGATATCGATATTGGAATAAAGGATCTCTTTAAAATACTTTAATGTCAGTAGGCCATGGGAAAATACCTAAGAAATATTTTCACGTAGTGCGGTTTCAGGTAACATGGCTCAAGATGAAATGGGAAGGTGTATGGTGAACTAAATTTACCGCATAGGGACCGACATTATTTTTAAAGGAAGCAGAAATTACAATGACGCAGGTTTTAAGCTAATGTTTGTGGAGTCTGAACTCCTAACCTATCTGGTGTGTGATAGTATTTAAGGCTAGGCCCATTAGGTAATTGAAGAGCTGGATGGGTTAGTCCATCGGGTTTATTGACCGAAAATGCGAAGACACGCATCCTGTGGGTCGAGTGGTCGGGGCGCCCCTCTGTTCACATGCACCTACAATGAGTTTTAATTGAGTTCAATCGCAGAGAGAATACATAGGGTTACACCGCTGACACTTGACTTTGTTTCGGGAGGAAGTTTAGAATTCGGTCAATTCGTTCACCTCCTCGCCCGCAAAGCTCTGTAACTGCGGTACTAACTAGTATGTTAAGAGGGTGCGTTAGAAATGTTAACTTTGGTTTTCGGATAAACGTAGATAGACCTTCTTTAGCTTGTCACTATTTTGTAAATATGCTGAAGTTTTGTCTGATTCCTATTAATATTTCAGTGCAGATAAAGTTTTTCCTCGTCCTCAGACTCGGTGGAGCGATGATCTCCGCAGGGCGGCTGGCAAGAGCTGGATGAGAGTAGTCGAGGACCGTGCTCAGTGGCGTGCAATAGGAGAGGCCTATGTCCAGCAGTGGACAAGCGTAGGCCGATGATGATGAAAGCTTTTCAGGTATTTCGGAAATAATGACATAACAAGAATCTTCTAGGTAGACTTAATTTGATATAAGTCTAAATTAATCTTGTGTTAACTTTGGATTGATAACATTCTCTACTTTTAATTGATCATTCTCAATATCATCTTCTGCCAGTAAGAATAGTGCGATACTACAATTGAAGAGAAGGTACAAATCGGTATTTTTAAACTCCAGCAGGAAATACGTCTTTTAGTAAAATTGACCAATGAAGTCTGACGTCTACCTCTACTGTTACCTACTGTGTGATAAGCACAATGAGGAAAACCTATTCAGACTGTGATTCAATAAAAAATGTACCACGGTTTCCGTCAAAGCG
The DNA here is from genome assembly GCA_947308005.1 of Yponomeuta malinellus. Classification (NCBI taxonomy): domain Eukaryota; kingdom Metazoa; phylum Arthropoda; class Insecta; order Lepidoptera; family Yponomeutidae; genus Yponomeuta; species Yponomeuta malinellus. Next base: position 7,999,889 of record OX370994.1, read on the forward strand.
GGCAGACTAGCAAAAAGTACAATAAGTAATTTGTAAAGGAGGTTCAATTATAAGAGCTAAGAAGTCATCGGCCTAAGCTAGAGCACGCGCCGAATGTACTGGATGATATCGTAGAGCAAGTGTTAAGTTATACGGGTGTATCACGCACGTACCTAGTGTCCCGTCAACGTTTCCGTTTTCCTTCTAAAATACATTGATACATACCTCACTTTTCCTTGATGCGGTCGCTGAAGTTTGTTCTTGATATAAAGTAACGGCTCAAAAGTGCGCCCCGGACGAGCACAACTTTACCTAAGTATAGCGCACCATAAATTATCGCTCACTTACCCTATATTGGTCGCATTTTTTTAACTATTCCGGTTTATTGTTGTATGATTGCGATTTTGAGATCAAGGTTTATCTAACTGCGCGAAGACCAAAAAGAGGGTTTATGGGTTCCGTACCCAAACAGTGCTAACAGGATGTATTTACATGGCTGCATGTATGTATGACCGTCCGGTCCACCGTATTACTCTATACTTTCCGTCTGAATCAGTGATAGTGACTTTTTATTCGTAGGTTTCTATAATATATCTACTTGTCCTTACGATACTGTTAATTTTTAGAGAACGAAGTTGTTGGTATACACCACGCTATCTACTAAATAACTTATATTATACGTCATGCGGTGGTAGCCTAGTGGGTAGAACATTGGACTCGAAAGCGGGAGACCCAGGTTCGATTCCCAGTGCGGGCATGTACCTATGACTTTTCTTTCTAAGTTATGTACGTTTGTGAAGTTATAGTAGCAATACCACTCGCTAACGGTGAAGGAAAACATCGTGAGGAAACCTGGGCTATTCACATACCTCAGCGCTTGAAATCGCCAATCCGCGGTGGGCACGCGTGGTGATTAAGCCCATACTCTCTCTCTCTGAGAGAAGGCCTGTGCCCTACAGTGGGACGTATATAGGCTGCTTATGATACGTCATTGGCTGCTCATAGCACAAACTATGCCAGGAATGCAGTTCTTACGAGATTGGCCCATACATTTAATAAGTTTTTCAAAGAAACAGATCCGTTTTTGTCATCTAAATATAAATTCAAGACACAAATAGTTGCTCGGCTCAAGGAGCCCGCTACCGGAGCCGAGCAATAATTTCTATGCGACCTTAATTGCATACACTTATGTATTTTTATGTACTCATTGATATTTTATTTTATTCATTTATGTAATATTTATCTGCTCATTATATATACAACAAATATATATTATCTACTTGTTTATTTATTTATTTATCTCTTCGTCGTAATTCAACATAATAGTCCAATACGATTACGGTGATATAATGATGTTAGCAGATTAAAGTTAATTTCACAATTCAGTTTTGTTAAAATAAGTACTTCTGTGAGTTGATTCTGGTTGATCCGGTTTTGTAAATTTGTCTTTTTTAAACGTAAATACCTACTCAGTACATTGTATCTTCTGAGGTAACCTATAATTCGCTATTAAGCTTGTCTACTTTAAGAAGTTAGTTAATTTGTAAAGCTGGTTGGTTTCCTGAATAAACAAAATTAAAATTAAATAGCGGCTACCAAATAATTTTGTTTATAGCGAATAGAAAAGCAAGGCTCTGGGTAACGAGGGAGTTACGTCATCGCGATATCCGTATTTTGGCCAAAAATAAACATTGAGGACTGACGATGGCAGGGCAGTGAACTTGTTAACTAATAATAGTTAACAAGTTTTGTTAAACTGAACGAACTGTGATAACACAGTTCGTTCAGTTGACAGATGTTAAACACGATCTCTACATACTGCGAGTGTTTAGGAATACATAATAATATTAGCCAATGCAAATAAACAGTTTAGAGCAGATTTTAAATTGGGACCTTAAATACTGGAACAAAAACAACGTGTTGGTTCATTATAACACGCCATAACCTATCGTTTGACAGGGGTGGTAATTTTCGACACGATCCGCCTGCAGGCTATCTTAAATTAGCGTAAATACTACGCGAATGTGTCGACGGAATTCAATTTCAAGCTGATTTTAAGAAGAGTAGAACTGGTTTTATTGGTTACTAACATTTTTCATATTAATTGACTCGTATTGCTTGCTATACTTTGTATAATACGAGACGTTTTTACAGCTAACAGGATTGGCTTCCTCGAGCCTATCTGTTAGGATCAGCGAGGCTGCGGGTCTGGTATGGTAACACGCGGTCCTCGCTAGACAACCGATAACGGCCGCTGAAGACGCGTCAAGAAATTGAGTTTTATTAACCACTCTTTCCTATTGAATGATCTCGGCCATCCGCCCGGCCCGGCCCCAAGTCGTGACAGCCGTTTGTTAAGCTAATGGCGGCACAAAAAGAAAACTGCCTTCCATTAAGTTTTGCCCAAGTGTGCGTTTGTTGCCTCGACCAATTTGCACGCCGCGAATTAGTTTGTCTTATTGCCATTGTGGCAGTTTTATTTCCGCGTCGTCGGCAGGTTTGTATTGTGCTATTGGGGAGTGATTACGATCAGTCACCTTCACGACGTTGTCAACGTTTGTGTTAAAGTTGAAACCTTCGTTGTTGGGCGAGTGATCCATGATGTTGTAATTAGTGGATGTGGCGCCATGTGATACGTCGCGGGGGTCACAGGATTCGCACATGTAGCACACGCGACTGACACGTCGAAAAAACGCCAATGCGATAAAAGGCAGACAGCGGGCGTGAGAACTCCGACACGTGGCCAGACGCGCGCTCATTCATGCATTTGATTCATGAATTGCATCTGCATTACAGCGATAGATCATCGAGTTGCTGCTCACTTATTTTTTTGTGAGCACTTTAATAGCATAGTGAGAAAACTGTAGTTTTTAGGATAGTACGAGGTAGGTTCTTTATTGAGAAATCTTTCCAAATATTTCTTTGAATTAATTTTGTTATAGGTTTCCACACCCGTAGGAATCAATCGGAATTCGGTACCCTTCCGATAATAGGGTGTCAATATTGAAGGACATCCAGCAAGCCCTTGAAGGGAAACAAACGCGTCTTAGTGGAGGCGTGTTGTGTGCAGCGTGGAATGCACGACCGACCGCCCAGCAGCGCGGGCGCGGCGCCCCGGCTGCTATAAATCAGACCCGATTGAGGTCGAAACGGACGCGGGTTATTTTTAAAATTGCGTGCACAATATTATGTGTTTAGGTGGAATATGATAATTGCGGCACAGCGCGGCGCCCGTAAGCCGATACCGCCTATGGGATTACAGGCCGGCGGGGCACAGAGGGCCGCCGCGCCCGCGGAGATCCTCTCGTCTGATCACGCCTCCTTACTGCGCGGTAATTTTTAGCCAATTCCAAGTTTGAGGATCTCAATAATGGGGAAAGCTACGTGCATTGAAGGCGATAACCCGGACCTGACTATGAAACATTTTCGTTAACTTTAACGTGTAACGTTGTTTAACGTTTTAAAACAACTTTGAGATTGTTGCGAATGTTCTATGCACTGGGGAAGGTTTTGTGTCGTGCCATGTTATTGTGTGTGTATAAATATACATATTCACAGTAGAAACCATTTTATTGTTCTGGTATGAAGCCATAACTATGCAATATCAGCCCTGAAATGACGTTTGGCCTGCGCATGATAGGTTATTGCCTTGTTAAAAGGAACCTGTTTAAAGGTACTATAAAAGAATGGAAGTTATAATAATGCGATTTCCCTCTAATAGCTAACAAATATTTTATTGCAGGATGTTATATTGCAATAAAGCCTTTCTAATATAATATACACAGAAACGTTGGCAGGCAACCGATGAAATTTTCAAGAGAACTAGATTATACCTAGTTACCATTTAACAAATAAATTATTTCGATTTTATTAGTTATATTGTAGTGTGAACTATTTACTTTAAAAAAAAAACTATTTAAGTGCATTTATATTCCCCTTAACGAAACAAGGTAAGAGCCCATACGGGAATCGAATCCACGATGGCTAAGTTAATAGTGACTAAGAAAGAAAGAAAGAAAGAAAGAAGGAAGAAAAGAAAGAAAGAAAGAAAGACATTTATTATAACAACAAGATACATCACAGAAACAAAATAAGCAGATAAGTAACATAATATGCACAAAAACAGAAATAAAACTAAATACACAATAGACAAAACGAATAAATAAAACAGGACCATAGATGTAGCCTGTGGTGTATCTAAGTTGCCACAAAAGGCAGCTGACTCAGCGTTGTGCTGAGGAAGTGATCCCTCAGCGCTGATTTTCAGTCAGTGCGTACGGTAACCCATAATTGTACTACGGAGTGCGTGCCGTGGTGTAGTTAAAAGAATTAAATCAAATGCAATAACATACATACAATAAAGTAAAAAAAAGGAGACATTACGACACGGTTTATCGTGACCTGATACATTGGAATAGTGCCACATAGATACCGCTGCAGAACAAACCCAATGAAATAAATACCAAGACAGACGCCCACAATGACATGCAAGATAGCATTCCAGCATCAGAAGAAATGATCATTACAAACGCCGCGCCCGCCCGCCACAAACAATTACAAGGAATTTAGTCGAATAATGATAACAATGCTATTATGGAGTAACTATGAACAGCAAGTAAGAACCAAGACCGAGTCTAACAGACGCACGATTAGGTCTCGAGATGATATTGAAATAAAAAAATATGTTTTTTTTCTTGACAACCTGAGAAATATATTGAAGTAAGTGAAATACTGCTTATGCAATTTTGCATTTTGCAAATAATATATGTAATTAAGTTTAGTTTTAATTGGAAAAATATTTGTTGATGCATTTAATTTGACATTATTAGGTACCAATCAACAAATGTAACTTTGAACTAAATAGATCTTGTTTTTGAGGAATGAATTAGTGGACATGGCGAAGTTTCTTAACTACGAAACCCTAAAATGCTGTGATATTAATTTACATAATGTTTTTTGTCGCACCTTTGGAGGTGGCCGACAACAGGTACACCTTATGAGGATGCAGAATTCCTTCACGGACATTCTTCAGCGACATTCGATAATGATTCCTCTGCTCATCTCAACAAGCTCCAGAACTGTATGAAGGTGTCTGAATGACAGTGCAGCGGAGAGTTCAGCGTAAAATGCGCTTTATCACGTTGAGTAGATGGGACAATTCAGAACGGTCAGCTAAGGTGAGAAGGGCGGCCCAGCTACTATCAATCAGCAAGGCGCCATTGAAGGTTGGTCGGGGTTCGTGAGAAACTATAAACACTTACTCGGTTTATCGGATAGAGAGTTTTTTTTGCCCAGCAGCGGGTCCAGTCAATTAATGGATTGCGCCGTTACAAAGTTTATTTTTGATGCCGACTCTGCTTAGCATTAGACGTAACTAATTTATTTGGAAAGGGTTTGACAAGCGAGGTATAATGAAAATGCAGATCCCCAAAAGAATGTTGTCTGCTTATCTTTGATGAATAGAACTGGCTGGAGTATGGTTTCAGTTTCCTGTCTACAAGAAAATACTTTGCAGGGAATACGAATAGAAATGACAAACACGGAAACTTGTCTAGGCCGCTCAGGTGATAATGAATTGGTTCTTCCCCGAAAGGGAAACCCGATTGACCTGTCCTATTCTTATTGATGAGCTCTAAGCGCTTTCGAATTGTGGGCAAATATTTGAGGGGACTTGGGCGGCCTGCCAGCCACGGAACAAATGTGTCTGAGTACAAAAAGTGGTAGTCTGTGTGCGGTGCGGGCACACCATCGAAACCTGGGCCGCGCTTGTTGACAGAGCGCATAACTCGAGCGCCGGAGCACCCGCAGCACGAACCCGTATAGAACTCGGCATCGATTGCCTTATCTAGTCTAGAGCGGCCATTGACATGTCTTTGTGGCCTGTCCCGCTTCAGGTTGAGTTTGCATCTGGGTGTAATGGTGTTCTTCATCTCGTAACAGATAATAGGAGAGCAATCTGATAAGCAATCCACGTTTATTTCTCTAATTAGAGACAAAGATATCGTGGTTTGAGTACGATACAGGGCAATATTCGAATTATACCAGTGTTCAATTGGGCGCATTAGAGTTTTTTGGATCTTCACCCTATGGGGCTGCATATGGGAGAAGTGGAGACTTGAAAAAGAAAGAAAATGCAACTACCTTCATATAGATAGGTAGATAGAGAACACTTTATTGCACAACCAGGTGAAAGATATTACAAATAGTTTCTTATATCTGGGTAGTGGTATACAATTGGCGGTCTTATCGCTTAGACTGAAATTTCTATAACAAAAATCGTTTGACAGCTAGAAGATTGCTCGGTAAAAACTAGTTAGGATTCAACTAAGTTCTTCAACGTTAAGAGGAATTAACTGTCAAACAATTTTTAATTATAGAAATACATCAGTACATAGAGGTAACCCTGGGTTGGAAAAAAAACCTTTTGTCAGGTAGGGATGTTTGGTAGAGCAGCGCAAGGGCGGGCGCGGGTATGCACGGACACCCACTCAGTAGGAACTAGTTCGTAAGTGCCTTATCTGAAGGAAGCCGCTCTGTTATTCTGCCATTTGATAAATATTTAATTTGACTCAGAGCCCGTGAGAGGCGCGGAGGGCAAGCGCAATAGCAATGGCGTGTAAATCTCCCCGATTAGATACCAACCCTGGGAACTGGCAACAAATTAAACAGTGCTCCACATTTTTACACTTAGAAAAAAAAAAGTGTAGGGAGGCAAATATAAACTGTTCCTGAATGGAATGCTTGACAATATAAACTCGGTTCCCTGTTCCCTCCAAGGGTGAGAACTAATCAGGGCCTGGCGCCTCGCACACATTACCTATTCGGGCGAACACATTTACCACCGATACTGTTTACTAAATGAGACGTGTCGACTGCGCGCGATAGATTCTCACGACCCGAACACACAAAAAAAGCCGAATTCCCAAAATTTTCAACGCAATAGACACATTGTCTTCACATAAAAGTTTCACCTAAAGACAAAACGATCCTATGAATGGTATCAGCATAACGGTGAGGCGACTTAACTTCGTTTTAATTTGTGGTAGAGTTTGGAAAACAAAACATCGAAACAGAAATATGGTAATGATACAATAATTTCCACAAAATGATTAGATTTTTATGTACTCGTACTTATCCATCTTAAAAGACTAAAGTGACACCATATAACAATTGGTCCATTAGTTCTACATGATGTCATCGTATTCGTTTGACGGATAGAACGAGGATGAGAATCCGTTGACCGGATCTGTGGCGTATAATAATTTGTACCCGAATTTGGTTTAAGTGTCTGCAACGTGATAAGTTTTCAGTAACAGGCACCAACACTAAAGGTCCTGTAAATCTATTAGAGCACTTCCACTCGTCTGCCGCGACACAGATCTGTGTCCAACTTAGTATGGGCCATCTATACGTTCCATTCCGCGAGGGCAGTTCAGGGGTTAAATACCTACTTCACTGAAACCCAGATAGGACCAACGACCGCGCAAAAATGTGATTATATCCATTTCAATGAAAATATAAGCGTATTAGTCATCTTTCCTAATCCATGCTCTCTAGTAATTGTTGTGGCGCTGTTTGTACACTAGTATGTAATTCTCATATGTAACTCCTGGTGTACATACAATAAAAAATATTTTATCTATCTATCTAGTATCTATCTAAATCAAAACTCCTAGGTACCAGGGGCGGTACCTACTGGGTTCGATTTAAACGCAAAGATCTATCGGTAGGTAATTGAGCCGCACTATACACTATACACTTGTAAAGCGTTTATCACCTCGGTTTTCCCTCTCGCTAGCACATTCTATATTTTTTATAATTGTAAAAGAATAAGAAAAGTTACTTTTTACAAATGTAGCAAAGAAAAGCCCTACGAAATAAAATTACGGACATTTCGCGTATATACAAGGTGTTGATTTGTAAAGTAACGCCCGACCAGGGTACTCATCAATACGAACAACTATTGCTAAGGGACCAGCTATAGGTATAAAAAAAAAATCTGCTGTTCCATACATTTTGTTAAGTAGGTACCTACCGAATTTTAGTATGGCACAGCTGTTTTTTTTTTTTTCGCGATAGGACGACCCGATAGTAAAAGTTGTTCGTGTTAATGAGTAGAAAGTACCCTGAGTCGGGCGTTACTTTATAAATCAACACGTTGTATATATTATGTACTTAAATTTTTATTTACTTGGTTTTTGATGGAGAAAAATGGTTTTAGAAATTCTGAACTCCATGAACCATTTTTCTCTATCAAAAACTAAGTAAGTACACATATGAAAATTAACATAGTTACGTCTAAAATGTCCATGATTTAATTTTCTAGTGCCTATATTTTCTACATTTTTCAAAAGTATACTCATTCTTTTACAATAATTATGTGCGAGCAGGATCCCGGAATGTTGAGGTGGTGTATGCTGTTAATGCCAATACTTGTTGGGTTGGAGCGTAGGACGCCCGCCAGCTCGCTGGACCGACGACCTGAGGTAGATTGCTGGTAGCGGCTGGATGAGGATGTCCGAGGACAGAGGGAAGTGGCGTGCCTTGTGGGAGGGGAGGCCTATGTCCAGCACTGGTCGAGTGCGGGCTGATTGATTGAGGAAGTATTTCCCTTTAACACAGACTATTTAGACTGCATTCGAGGAGTGTTTAAAAATGTTTTTGTAAATAAGACTGTTATTATTTAGCAGGCGGAGTTGCGGACAAAAGTTAACACTATTATAATGTGAAATGTCTCCCAGTTGGCAACGGATGCGTAACTCGAGAAATATGTCGCATCTCGTCTGTGCACAGTACGGCCAGTAATTAGCACTATTGTAAGATGTACCAACTCTCGCGCTCAAATAGAAATATTTCTTTAGCTCGTGTTGCCCCTCAGAATACAGTAAGCTGGCCTGGCAGGTATGGACTCTAAAGAAAGATTGGTGTTAATTTTACGCATTATACGGAAAACATCAACGATATGTAGTTAATATAAAAATAAATTAGGTATGTATGCAATGAATCAGAAGAATTATTTTAGTAAATTAAAAGACGCGGTCAATTCGTGTGATAAATTACAAAAAATATAATTGAATACTTTTAAGTTTAGCTAAACCATACATAACATAAGCAACCTATAAACGTCCCACTGTAGGTCACAGGCCTTCTCACAAGGTGAGTATGAGCTTAATCACCACGCGTGCCCAGCGCGGATTGGCGATTTCAAGCGCTGAGGTATGTGAATAGCTCAGACACTCAGGTTTCCACACGATGTTTTCTTAATCTTAGACTTAGACTAACTTAGAAAACAAAGTCATAGGTACATGTTAGTACACTTTTTTGTAATTTTTAAAATTTAGTAATATAGATAAGCAGTATTTGTCACTTGCAGTGTTCAAAAATCCCTTATAAATAAAGATTATAAAAAAAACTTTTCAGTCCAGAAAAAATAGACATTCCAGTTTGCATTCGTTACCAACAAGCTGGATTTATGTCAAAAGTCCCCATTAATCCCGTTTGTGCGTTGTTTTTTATCGGAGGTCCAAGGTCACAACTGTTGTTTATGCATGTTTATTATAGTAAATATTTATGTCTAGAAGTACGTATATATATTTTATTTACTATGTAAGTAGTATGTGTACAACGAGTGTGTATATTAGTATATAAATAAATTTCTGTAGTAAGTAAAAGTAAAATTAAAATAAGTGATAGAATTTTCTTTTCTCATAATTTCATAGAAATTTTCTTTTCTCATAATTGAGCTTTATGTGGCTTCTCCCGCTCTCTGTTCTATCATTCAGAACCTCTCTTAGGCTGGCTGGAAGAAATTTCTTTTGAAATAAGTCCGCCTTTGTACATTTACACTTACTTGTTATTTAAGTTTTTTTTTTTATTTTGTGCAATAAAGCGTAACAAACCAACAAACAATTCATATGTAGGGAATTAATGCAAACTTAGCACTTTTTTTCGTCTATTTCGACTGGTCAAATTTAGTAATATATTAAACGGGTCTAACCGCGATTATTTATTAGGTAGAATTTTATTACCTTTTCGCACGTGGAATCCAGTGCTAAGCAAATACAAATCTCGCGCCTTATCACCGGCCCTGTCCCCGGACGTAGTGAGCGTTGTGTGTCGGCCCGCTGCAAAAAACTAAGACTGACTTGAGGATAGACCACCTACCCTCACTACAATAATTGACTTTACTCGCCACTTCAGTCTACCAGTGACCACGGCAGCTGCAACGTTGCTGAAACGTTAATTACTATGTATGGTCAAATTGATCGACACTGAAAAAACAGTTTTCAGATTACCCATTCTTTACGCCACATACAGATCTGAAATAAATTAGAGGGTGGTTTTGTAGCAAGAGACAATAATAATAATTGTTTTTCCTTACATTCTTAATGGAAATTGAGCACGTCGTCAAGGCACAGGCTGGTCGTAGGTGAGATAGGAGTAAAAAACCAGATTCTGACAGTGTTCATTTGTTTACACAGACACTGGTGGTATAACGGAAAGCAGGTCTCAGTAAATAAATCCCTTTCTTGTAACTCTCATCGTTTGCTCCGCGTCGATTGGTGTTATTTTGCCCATTCGTCTAAACCCCTCTTGCTTACTCTCGCTAGTTTAGAGTATACTTGTCTCCACTGTTGCCTCAATGGAACCGACCAGAGTTGAGAGTTCCTAGAATGGGCTCGTGGCACTTTTTAGAATGCATAATAATTTGATCGGAAAATATTTATGGAAGGGGTGGCCGGACGCGGTCGGTCACGAGTCAATTATCGACACTAGCCCTCCTCTGAAACCAGTCTAATGGCTCCGCCACCCATATTAAGATCACAACAATTTATAACAAAGAAAGCCTGGGGAATTTCACACTTATTTATAAAATAAAAACACAGAGTCGTACGAGTAGGGAGTCGCACCGAGGCCGAGGGTTCCGTGATGATATGTTGTTTATTAGCAAAACTGTCTTTTCTATCATTAATTTCGGGACCCTCAGCTGAAGTCCAACACACTTGGGCAAATTTCATTATACATACATATTTTGTTTTTATACTAAATGGGAAAACAAAAAAAACCTTAAAAAGCACGTATATAAAATCTTAAAAAACCGGCCAAGTGCGAGACTGAGTCGCGCACGAAGGGGTACCATTATCTATACAACATTAGACAAAGATCGAGACAAGATAGATTAGGTACATTGAGAACAGCGCTATCTATAGAAACCAACAAGAAGCGTTTAACATTGACATTTAACGACATGAAGGTGTGCCGCTGTGAAGGTTACATAGATGGCCGCTAGATCAGCAACAGAAATACGTCATCTGTGAAAATTTAAACTGTCTAGCTATCACGGTAGTAATAGTTTCCCTTACCCCTTTGGGTACGGAACCCTAAAATCGATCAGACAAATCATCGAGATAAAAATCCCTTTGGGAAGAAATTCTAAGACAAAGGGTCGAAGAACATATTTTAAAAAGCTGATCGTTAAGCGAAGGTTCATTTTAAAATAAATAATATGTTCCCCCTTATTCGCACAAAAATTTACAGGTAAGTTAAAAACTGAAGTGATTAAATTTGTATGTCAATGAAAAAGAAGTGATTAAAACAAGACACGCTGCAATGATGCATTGAGGTGCTTTTGTCTTTTACGTCGTAGCACCTTTGCTACGCTACGCAGGTGCATTGCTACGAAGTTCTACAGTTTCGTAGCATAGGCAACTTTAGCTTGGCACGTTACGCGTTCTAGTCGATTGCATTTCAGGATAACTAAGTAGACCGAAAAAGTAGATGTGCTTTCCACAGCGCTTTCCTACAATTTATGGGAAACGACAAAGTAACAACCCTAGTGCCGCAGACTCGTTTGTCTTTATCTCTTGTTTGAAGATAAATTTCTATGTATTTGCGTGCGACTAACAACGTTGAACTGTTTTGTTCGAATTAATAAAACCGCGTAAAACAAAGTAAACAATTAAACAGCAGAAATGCTGGTAAGTTAAGTCAATTTGTCGGCGGGCGAGGAGGGCGGGACGTGTCAATTCAGTTTCCGGTGCATGTGCAAGACAATGCGGCTCAATGGGCCCTTTTAATAGCACAAATGAATGAATGCGTAAGGACACATGTGTCGGCCGGCCCTCGAACCCGCTACCCCCACAACTCGGGCCACATGGCGCACCATACATTGTCTTATGCAAAAAGACGCCTCGACCTTACGTTCATTCATGAAATTGTATTTTTAGGATTTCGCAGAAGTCCCCTTTTATGGACCGAAATAATTTTTTGAAACAAGATATTTTACTTCGACATTCCTTGGCCGAAAGCGACCAATGGTCTCCGCGACCTTCGGTTTTCTCTCCGGGTAGTAAGTAAACAGAAAATGACAATTATGGGTACTGAGGCTTAAACAGCTGTTTAAGACAGTACAATGCGTGACTCTTCCTCTTATTGTTGGGTTTATGCTTTGTTTGCTTTTGTTAGCGCGAGTATCTATTGCATCCTGTGTTGTTCACGTTTAGTTTGTTTAATGTGCAATGAAGTGTGAGGGTACCTGCTACACAATACAGGTACCGGGGGACGACACAATTTGTCCATCAGCAGGTTCTGGACCGTTATGCAGGTACGGCGAGCTGGCGCCGGACAGCCCTTTCTGTAATTGTTCGCAGCACTGCGCAGGGGTGCGCGACTGTCACTGAATATCCCTGTGGCATTTCATACTTTGTTAATAAGGGCCAGATAAAGAACCACTACGCAGAACTCAAGCGGAAACGTTCGACGCGCTGGCGCTTCTTCGAAAACCTCTTTTGACAATGTTTCTTTTTTACTTCGGTGGTTTCTAATGCTCAAAGGATCCGGCTAAAGACTATGTGAGAACACATTTGTAAAGCATTTTCACTACGTAGGTGACCAACCCATATTCACACCTATGCCACGCGTTATAAGGACTGCTACCTTTGACACGACACGCCAGTGGAAGATAACAGAAATTGAAGATAATTCACTATAATCATATATAGGAATTAGCAAGTGCAGTTTATAGCATTTATCATTATGTCAACGGATACGATACGAACAATCTGGCTGTGCCTTATCACTCGAATTACTAGGTTCTTAAAACTGCACCCAATTCCTATGTATTGATTTCAGTCATGTTTGTCGTGCGTTGCAACAATTTGTGGTAACTAATCAGGAGCCCGCATGGGGTATGGGATGTCTTAATTGAACGCATAAATAAAGCTAACCATTATGATTGGTGATACTTTTACACACGCCAAATAGAGGTCACGTGCCCCGAATCCGCCACAATTGCCTCCTCATGCGAAATTAGGGTGTCGTAATCAGCTCAATGAAGTGAAATATTATGTGATTACTAGCTGACCCGGCAAACGTTGTTTTGCCATATTAATTAGCCTACGGTCTCTTCTCGGACCTACCAATAATACACAAAAAAATTCATAAAAATCGGTGAAGCCAATGAGACACGAGATTTTGATATATTAGATACAGCTCGGTGTCGATAAAACTGTAAATTTCCAAAGAAATCAATCATAACATAATAATTATAATCATAATTAAGCTTCAAAATTCCTTCCAAACGTAATTCGGTTTTAATTTTGAAAATTCGCTGAGTATTGGAACAACACTTTTTAAATAAGTATATTATTATAAAGATACATAATATCAAGGTATGCCGATGGTTTTTATTCTTGTGAAAATTATGAAAAATAAAGAAATCACGGAGCTTTTCCCAAATCCAGATTTTTGATAAACCGAAATAATCCTACTTCTACTAGTTTTTTGTACAATTTGTAAACCTTGTGGGATATTCACAATACAGCGCACTCTTAAATAAAGAGATTTGCCGCATATTCTTGAAGGACCGCATAAATTCATCGCAGTGCAATTCAGATCATTCTCATGACGCAAGCAAGAACTTCTATTTTTGGAACCAATAACATTGGGTTCTTGGGATTTTTTTATTTTATTTTATAAAGGAGGAAAAACAGAATTAACAAAAAATACTTAAATAGAGAAAATGAGTTAACTTAATACATTTTGTTAACTCCTAAACATTCCTCACCGATAGATAAAAGCTTAATGATCTTAAATGGCAAACTTAAAACAAATGGCGTGCAAGAAAATATACAACAATACACAAAAATTATGATGTGGTTAAGTAGGTACTTATAGGTAGGCACGTTGTTACATCAAGGACTATGCAAGTATCACAAATTTCTCAAAATAGAAATAATCATTTGTTTACAACGGTACTTGGAAAAGTGGGAACCAAGAAACTTAAAATATTCTGTGTCAAGGATGAAATAACTCCTCTCTCTGCTCTTAGTTTTAAATGTGTGGTGGGGTCAGCTTTCCTTGTCTTCTCTCCACTTCGCCCTGTTCACGACGTTGTTTACGGAAAACTTAAATTTATGCGAGATTATTAACTTAATTCCGGATTCACTTACTTGCTTTTTTGTCGTAAGAGTTTAGAAATTTAATTACTAATGTGTAATGCTTACGAAAGTTTTAGTTCCAAAATTATACGAGATCTTTGTTTTTTTTATTTAATCAACGCGAACCTCGTTATAAATTCTTATAAATATCACGGTAATGCGATGCATAATTAACAATCTCAGCGTTTTCCGGGCCCATCAGAGCACTGGTAGTTGAGATGATATCAATATCACCTAGTTCCCATCGGGCCAGGGACATGGTGTTTCCCATGGTTTTATCGTGGCTCTCTCAGTCTGTCCATAGGTATAGGATGCTTTCGATAAGCGGCGCTGGCCCGATACACATAACGATACAATGAATGCGCTCGAGTCACATGTCATTCATGCTGAATCGTGTGTGTTGATCTAATCTTTGTTGTGATATGACTTCGTGCGACTAAACAATTTGAAACGTTGGATAGTAAAAGTTAAGAGGTCTGATATTAGATGTCTAATGATTTTATGCATCAACATCACCCTAACGCGCTGCTGGGTAGTCTGTTTCTCCCTTGTTCTATCATTCGCGATCTTTCATGGATAGTTACAATACAGGGTGTAACGAAATCCCTATGGACATCAAAAAGTGGGGGGTTTCACATTTAAAGCCTTTAGTATTGAACAGCTGATATTTTTTTCGCAATTTTGAAGTGTTCATATTGACGAATAGAACCACCCATTGAGAGGTTGAGGCAAAAGAGTTTTGTCAGGATCGTGGCAAGTGACAAACCCTGGTCCCTGCATATCTCTCCGGGATACAGACGTGAGTTTATGTATGTATATACCCCCATTTTCAGATTTATATAGGGATTTTGAGAAGCACACATCCTGTGTGCTGTAGGTTGCAGACTGCGATTGTCTGTAACGCGTACAGAATCAAGCTTCCACGGCTGCATGCCTGCGATTTTGGAAGCAAGTTTGGGAGGCGTATGCAAAAGCATGCCATCGCAAGAACGAACAATGAAACGTTACGCGGTCGAGAGATGCTCAAGTGAGATATGGCTGTGTATATCCAACGCACACGTATTAAAATAAAAATCCAACGATGGCGACGGGCGCGTGTGGCGCGGCATATAATGTGTTATAAATTTTATGGGCCACGACAAGTGTTTGCACAGCGAGATGGAATTCCATTAGGCTTGCAGGCGAATGCCTCGTAACATCCGGGCGACGAGTTCCACAAACTACTGGACTGCCAACTTGACAATCACACCCGAGAGTAGCGCGCACTTTTGCATTTTCAAAGTAATGCAAACATAGTGATGGACCACCTACATGCTATTTTTATAACAATGTATCTGAAACTCAAAAGCAAGTAGTGTGGTCGAGCTTTTGCTTAGAACAATCTACAGCTCTTTTGTGCAGTTCGGACAGCGCCGATGTCGGGTCAAATGCCACAGTTTATCTATCCCCATCCTGTGTTCCCGTAAGTGTCTGAGTCACATTGAAATAACCAACTACATTGTGTTGCATAACTAATTAACACTACTGCTATCAGAAATGGGCACGTTGTATTTCCTAACATATGTACTTACAACAATATTATTATAAAATTCTTGAGATTTAGGCATATTTTTAATATTCTTAGTATTTTTAGCGAAAGTGATCTGTCAGGATCGTAGCAAGTGGCAGTCCCTGGTCTCTGCCTACCCCTCTAGGATACAGGCGTGAGTTTATGTTATGTTAGTATTTTTTTAAATATTTATGTACTAATATTATCCAGCGAAGTATCAAACAGGGGTACAAGCTGTTAAGTAACTTGATTAGATTAAAAACAAAGTTGCTTATTTTAAGTAGGGCAAGTACCTATGTATAAACAAATTATATAGAGATATTTATCGGAGTATTTAACAACTTAAAAAACTTTCCAAACTAATTTCATTGCTATAATGAACTTAGTTTGGAACTATAACTCCATTACTATACTTATATAGTAATAAAGCGTGTCTTAGTTCAACTAAGGCTCGTCCTACGTGGTCTCATTCATTCGTGCCAGGGCCGCGCTCAATAGGCTCGGAGGCCATTCAGGGTAAAGAAACCACCCTACAGCTCGCAGACAATGCTCCCGTATCTGCCGCCGCGGTGGTGGTATCAACTAATGGATGTACCAAATCATCTTATTGCGCTCGTATTATTGTTGACGATATTTTTTGCAATCCCTGCGACTTTATTGCGGCCGCGTTGCATAATGGCGGCCCCAATACCATGCGAAGACGCAAAAACTTATCTGTTTTTTTGTTTTTCCCATGCTCGCGTGCATTATATATTTTATGCGTAATGTCGTCATTCAATGGAGGAATGTATTCGATATACCGATAGCTGACGGACACCAATATAATTAATCTCAGGAAAACTTTGCCTTCTGGCGTACGTTGCAAAGGAAAAAATAAAACGGTTGTGTGCAGTTTGCGGGTACTGTATTGTCTTTAGGTTTATAATTTTTATAATTCTTGTTTGTCGAAATAAATGATTTAATTTATTGGCACCATACGGAATTTCAGCTAGGGTGGTTCGCATTGAATTCAGCTGAGGGTGAAGTGGATTGGAGCGGCGCCGCACCGCACCCGAGCCACCAGGAATGCGGGGTTTGGCGAGTATCACATGCCCAGGATGAGTTGGTCCTTTTTAAAAGGGCACGATTCCTGGAAGTGAGCTTCGAGCAGCCGGGAGGCTGGCGCTCGGCCGCCATTGTGCCGAGCGGCTAGTTTTGATCTTATTGTTAATGGGACGGCAAGTTTTTTCAACGGAGCCTGGAAAAAAGGTATCAGCGGACCCCAGCGGAAACGTTACGAACCCTTGTGAAGTAAAATGGATAGACGTTCTACGAAGGAGGTGTTATTTTAATCGTAGGTCGGCTTTGTTGCTTAGGAATTTAGATGGCCTGTCATATTTAATGGCCAGTTTCTCAACACCGACATCTAGCTCTCCCCGGGCTGAATGCTGTGCAACATCATCTGAATTATTCATTAACGTACAATTTCAGATGATTCATAAAAAAGAAACCGACCTAAAGATCTGTTGAGTCTGTTGTTTACAAAAGAAACAAACTACCTGATGAGACCGAATATGTTTTTTAACACCAAGCACGCATACAAGCAGAGAAATTGTGTAATTTTCCCAAAATATTTTCCATTGATAATTTGGCGTTACAGGTGATGGAATTTTTTTTATAGACAGGTTCGCCAACTTATCTCAAATTGGAATCCATTTAAAGGCACTTTAAAATAATGGAAATCACTTCAAAGTATTGGCTCTAACATAAATAATGCTACCTACTTCAAACTGAAAAAATAGCTTACACCTGCAATAAATAAACCCCCTATAAAAAACAAAATACTGCGATCGCCAACGTGGCGATTATGGCAAAATCCCTCATGGTTATGAAAACCACGAAGGAGGCCTATGTCCTGCAGTGGGCGTCAAATGGCTGATGATGATGATGTATAATGTCTTGATAGCTCAGTGGTATTCTATGAAGATTCTGATACGAGGGACCCGGATTTGAACTCAAACTATTAGTTAGTAAAAGAAAATTTTAAATGAAAGGTAGCGATTTTAAAGACCACTTCTTTAAAGTGACTATCCGTAAAATCATACCACAAACAATTTATTTTAAAGATGAAAAGTTATAGTGAAAACTGTTATTTTTAAGTACTTTTACATATATCACCAACCCATTATGTCCCCACCAAGGGGCACGGGTCTCTTCCCTGAGGAAGGTATAGGCCATACTCCACCACGGGGGCCAAGTCCGGATTGGTGGAGGCTTGTAGACTAGTGGCTCGTCTACTGTCAGAAGTTGTCAAGCCGCCCTAAGGCCTCTGACTTGGCTTAACGACTGCCATCTATCGACGGCAGCCGGCACCAACAGCTTAACGTGCCTTGCGAAGCACGGAACCGCTCGGAAAAATGCCACTACCGTTAGGCATAGACGGCGACCCATCCATGCACTGAACGCGCTCTGTGTTGCTTAACCTTCGTGATCGTTTAAGATCACTCAGGCAGCCGGGGCTACGAGCGACTTTTACATATACCTTAATTATATTTAATTAAAGCTCAATAAGTGGAGGGGGATCCTAGGTTGTATACGTTGTAAATGAATTACATTAAAAAGTGGTTAACAGGACTTTGTAATGATTGGTAGAAAAAGGACAGGGGCGTATTGAGTGCGCAGAGTTTTGTTTACCTTACAAAGGGCGTGTGAATGAGCCACACACGTCGCCACAAACTAAAGACATGAGAATGGTAACTAGAAGAACTATTTATAAAGCTTTAATAGAAAAAAACCGGCTAACTGCGTGTCAGGTCACGCGCAATGTAGGGTTCCGTAGAAAGAGGGTTTTTATGTTATCTGCTTTACAGAACTAACAACTTCATCGAAGTCATTTTCAATGGATTAGGTGCGAAATATAACTATATAAATATAGTAGGTAGGTACGGAACCCTTAAAAGGGAAGAAACTAGTGTTTATACGTGTATGGAGCAGAGTGAAACAGGTTTATTAGGTTAGGTATCAGATACTAGCAACATAGGTTGTTTATGTTGTAGTCATAATTAGGTTAAGGTATATTGTATGGGGCTGGTAGCCGGAAATAAACGGTGTATTATAATTATTTCTTGAAATAAATGGTTTATTATTAAAATACGAGTATGTTTGAGATATTGGGCTGGCTAGCTCCCTTTTTACCCGACTGCGACTGTGGCGGGGCCCAAAAGAAGATCCCTCTTTTTGGGCTTTTTGGGTCTTAATTCCTCAATTTTAATATTATAAGTACTTTGTTATAAATAAACAGAGACCCCCACTTTTTTGGATGTAACATCCCTGATATCCCGAACTGTTCGTTTAAAATAGTACATTTTACCCGTTTTGTCACCCGGACCATAATAACGAATCGATTGACATACAGTACAATCGGATGAGTAGTTTAGCCGTTATGGTAGAGTATCCTATCCGTAAATAAAAACATACATACTGCTGAAATCGTAGATAACCGTTTTTTTTTTGCTCTGCCGTAGTCGGGTAAAAAGGCGAGCACTATGTAGCGCAGGGACAGTAAAGATTTAACATAATGACGCTAATTCTTCGATCTCATAATTATATGTTAATTATCCTTGGCTGGTTGGCTGTGGACCTACCACAGCACATGATAATATAGTTGGGGTCCAGGATAACTGTTTCTATTGTGTGGAAGTTATTATTATTTTAAGGTGGTTACAACCACATAAATATCTACTCAAAAACAAATAATCCGAAGGGTCTTTCTGTGTTTTTGTTTCTGTACGTAGACTCTAAATGAGGTGCTGGCAGTGCATTCCTGAGCAATGCACAAAGCCTTGCAGATGACAAAACAGATAACTTTGTTATTGTTTTCAACTCGAAAGGCTTTATTGATTCGTGTTATAGCACAAAAAAATATTTATTTATTTCCGAACGCCAACAGGCTACACTTATTATTACGAAAAAGTGCAAGGGCCAACTGAATGCCAACTGCATTACCTTGGTTTACTTAAAATCACTTTAAATTTCAAGTTCGTGCCCTCATTTGGAAAGCCCTTGTTCAGAGGCTTGGCAAAATTGATTCTAATTGTAGTTTCTCGGAATCCACTTGATAGCTTAAGTTCAAGATCTCAGTGGGAGGGAAGGAAGTAGGAAATCGTTGTTTTTCTGCCACCCAATAGGCTAGCTGCGACTGTAAAAAGCTTGCAAATTGGAAAATATCACCGGCTAAAGAACCAATCAACAGTAAACATTCCTTCACAAGGACGGAGTTACGCCAAATCGAATTACGACGTGCATGTCAATTATATAGATATAAGCATACAATTACTTTTAGTATTACCCGTCATATAAAGAGGCCGCGAAATGTGAGGTCGCGCGGGTTTTTTTGTTTGTCTTTAATTCCCTCAGGGCTACGGTTCCCGTCTCACTCCTCGGACGGAGCAGATAATGAGCGGTTGTTAAAATTATGAATGGAACCTCTTCCGACAGACGCGCCTGTGTGCGTGATCCTCCGCGACTGAGTCGAGGAGTGCCTATGTCCGTGTGCGTCAGCCTCGGTACTCCGCTGCAAAGCACGCATACCTTGTGTCTCCCAGGCTTTCCATCTCTTGTGGTTACATACGATACATATTTTGTATGCAAGTAAAAAGAGTATTAAAGTGCTAAGAGCATTTGGATATGTAATCATGACTACTAAATGTGCCGAGATGACAGTATCAAACTTGCGCAAACGCAATATTGACTGACAAGACAAACAGCTATTACTGAAAATTACAGCATTCAACAGATAATAAGGTGAAATTAGATAGAAACGAACATTTGGCGGCAAACCGAGTCACCTGTAGGACTATGGGAGCAACTGATTGAGTTTCAATTACGGGCGTTGTGTGCGTACCTAAGGAATTTTAAGGTTCAATTACTATAGAGCCAGAGCTAATTCCATTAACAACTTTATTTATAGTGGGATGAATAACTTGCGGCTTTTTAATCAATCATGTGGGCTACGGACTGGCATCCGGACCGAACGACAATTGTCCAGTAATTGCTGATCATTCAGCGATGAATTGAGTTAAAATTATCATATAAATTAAAATATCCGAAGTTCCAATCGAGCCCGGACCGCGCTGTTCAATTTGGAAGCCAGTTTCAGAGCTCAGCGCCAACAGGGATGAGTTTCAGCGTTGTGCCTCTCGAACCGGAATCCGATTAGATCTGTCTTGTAGCCAAATCGAAATTACAAGTGTCTGACGCAATAACCGGATTGTGTCTGGCGATAAATTGCGCTTAGCACAGAAAGCCGAGGCCATATTCAGTTGATTGGGTAGGAACTATCTCGTTTCACGAAGCGGGCAGGTCCGCCCCATAACGCGCCCGGGGTCGCTGCCTCGCCCAAACATACCCCGAGACCAGACGTAACATAATATTTCCCAAGCAAGCTCTTATTTATTGCGCGCTGCCCGTAGCCCGCCGGCCGGCGCCGCGACAAGTGAACTTCCCAGAAATGCAGCTCGACGTGTCGGCCCCAAAGCCGTTACATCCAAGAAAAAAACACTATTTATGTGCTTGAAAAAAGAATCCCCGGCCGTATTTAACAGAAGACGGTGAGCTATGCGCTTTTTGTTCAGGCCGTTTTGCAGGAATCCGCAGGTACCGCCTAATGCGTAAGGAAAAATTAATTTGTTAATTTGACGGTCAGTGGGGTGTGGTCGACGCCTTTTAATATGATTGAAAAGGTTTTTCGAGAGCGTTCCCACTTGTAGGCCATTATAGTCGGTCTGTGCCCGTGCTTCCTCCCGATAGCTCTTTGTCTCGATACAAAAAAACGGCAAGCCACGCTGGTGGGAAAACTCTACACGAGAGAAACTTTATTGTGATTAAAGTGAAATTCTGCTCCGTAAAAGAGCTTTTTTTTATCACAACACTGATCTTGGTTTTTCTAACAACCTTAGTAAAATAAAATTTTTACTTGCCCTAAGCTTTCCATCGCCCGACAAAGTAAAACAAAAGTTTTCTATTTAAGATTGTCACTGCAGCTCTTTGTTGAACTCGCCCAGAGATTTAACAAGTCTTTCCGATCAATTAATTTTATAAAAAGGCAGGTACGAATAGGATACAATAAAAAAATATTGTTCGTCATTTATAGCGTGATGTCCGTGAGATACACGTATAAAGAGCCTCATCTACAAGATGTGTATTCGTGGGAATGCGGTTTTCCATCGAAGTTTATTGTTGCCCCGTGACTTCGTTTTTGTGTACTTGACTGCTTTATTGCTATAAAAATGTAGCCAATCTGATCTAATTTGTATGAAAGTTGAAAATTTTTATGCAAATCCGTCCAGTTGCTCACATACGACTTTGAGAAACAAAAAATATATTTCAACATAATTGAATCTCTAGATTTTCTGTAAAATAAATGAACAAATTTAAGAAAATTACATGTAAACAGAGTCTTCACCAAAAAGACTAACAAAGCAAAACCCGGATCCACCTGTAGAAAGTATAGTCAAAGAATCACAGGAGCGCCAGGTACATTTTCCCGTTTATTCGATAACACCGCCTACCCCACAGAGTTAAAGCTCATTTTAGAATGATAATTATACATGTTTAGGTGAATGAGGTTTGTAAAGTCACACAGTGAATGCACTTGACACAATAATAAATGGAAGACGGGACCAACAAAGGGCTCAGTAGACGAGATTTCGGCACTTTTGACCACGGGATAAGCGGATTGTCGCCGATTGCTCGCGCAGCTATTGTAAAGCTTCGATTCAGTAGGGGCTATTTATTAGAACTAATTTGATTTCATCTAATAAGGTAATAACAGAATAGAAGAAAAGGAAATGAGACAAAGTAAAAGTGGATACTACGGTTCACTTGTCGCAATAGGTACATGGGCCAGTAATTAGAGGTTCAAAACTAGGGTGTACGATGCAAAAGGTGGTGTAGTAGTTTTAACCAACTTCAAATAAGGAGGAGGTTATCAATTCGACGCGTATATATATATATATATATATATATATATATATATATATATATATTCGTGAATATTTTGCCTTTTGTTAGGGTTGCTATGTTGGTTATGAAGAATTAAAAAAAAATTGTTTAAATAATTAGAAGTATGTGTACACATAGGTATTGTTTTTATTTATTTTTATTTTTTTTATTTTTCATTTTTTAGTGGGGGACCATAATTCGAATCTTAACCGATTCTTTTTTTTTGTTCTAATAGATATGACGTCCCATTGGTCCCAAGAGTTTCGTCCACAATGTCAAAACAAAAAAAAAACACACACCGTACAGTACATAACATAACATAACATAAACTCACGCCTGTATCCCAGAGGGGTAGGCAGAGACCAGGGACTGCCACTTGCTACGATCCTGACTCGCTTCCTCAACATTCATTCATTAGTCGTTGCATGCACGCACGCCGGTTTCGGGTACTTTTTATCTTGCCCTTTGTTAATACATCCTCTATTTGGTCAAATTATGTCCGTCTGGGTCGTCCCTTACCAGCCCTTCCATCCACATTCGCTCGATATATTTGTTTTGTGAATCTTTCTTCCTTCATTCTCTCCACATGTCCAAACCACCGCAACATTCCTTTCTCAATTCTTGTCACTACATCCTCTTTCAGTCCAAAACGTTCTCTAATCACACTATTGCGTATCCTGTCATTCAAAGTAACGCCAGACATACATCTCAAGGACCTCATTTCTACTGCATTAATCCTACTTTCTTGCTTCTTTTGCCATACCCAAGTCTCGCTAGCATACATAAGTACAGTACAGTCAATTAAATAAACCGCCCCGGGACATATCCGACCCAAAGGTACCCATGACACTGGCAGCGTTACCGCGCTGCACAGCGAGGGATATCCTTTGCATCAAAAAGGCCCCTGAGCGGTAGTCTAAGCTACGGTTCCTGAGACTAAGCCCTATCTCCTTAACAAAAACTTTCACCTGGGTACCCCAAACTCCAGTAGTTTCTACGGCAAGTGGCACAAACAGATAGCTGCTCATCAGCTGGCTATATTTTGCACACTTGAGTCTAGCTGCAGCTTCAGCAGCTGACCCAGATACGGCAGCCGTAGAACCCACGTGTGAAGGTGCAAAAGTGCATACGCAGGTGGCATCCCAAAGCAGACACCTACCCCTCTCCCACGGTATCAAAGTGAGACCGTCCGGACGCTTTCCATCACTACGGATCAACCCTGGCGGTTCAAGAACCGCAGGGATATCCGCCGAAATGAGAGCCCTCCGAACGATATCATGAATAGAATGATGCCGTGAGAATCTGCCCGCGCTCCGAACGCAATAAAGCCCATGTCGGCCCTGCGAATCCACCTCCGCACCACAAACACAGCGATGCGGTTGACAGATGTCACAACCCAAACGTAGCGCCACCGCCACACGAAATTAATTGTCGTCTAAAAGAGTTCCTAAAAAGGGTGAAGGCAAAGCATGGAGCCATAGCCTGGAGACAGGCTGGGAAACTGCTCGGAAACGCGCAAGTTCAACACCAGAGCACGCTCCACAAGTTTGTCTAGTGCTACTGGAGTACTCGACACATCTCTTCGTCCCAAGCTCGCTGCCGATCAGGCTGCTCCGGCAAATCACTACTTGGACAACAAGCCCGCTACAGCCCCAAAGCCTCCTCCGCAAAAGGAATGCGGAACCCGTCACCATTAACTCGTAAAATGCGAGTGACCAGGTCCTTTTTCTCCCATTAGTGAATATGTCGGTTAAGGAGTTCTTGCAATAAGCCGACGATATTATAATTTAGTTAAGTTGGAGTCGATGCGTATAATTTTATCGTAGTAAGTTGAATTATTTACTAATAATAGTTGAGTGACTGAGCAGATGATTTTACCCTTTTGATTAGGTTTTTAACCACTATTTAGAGTAGTTGAAATTAGTAGCGTAATGACTAGATAGAGGTATACTAATTACGTAGCTATTTATATGATAATTGTGGTCCTAATTTGTAATTATATTATTATGTAGTAAATAACTGAGAAGACTGAGGAGTATAATTTGCCATTCTGCTTAGCGTTTGTGGACTATGAGAAAGCCTTTGATTCGATCGAGACATGGGCAGTGCTCGAGTCTCTCCAGCGTTGCCGGATTGACTATCGGTATATCGAGGTGCTGAAGTGCTTGTACAACAGCGCCACCATGTCGGTCCGAGTACAGGAGCAGAATTCGGAGGCAATTCTATTGAGAAGAGGCGTGAGACAGAAGACGTTATCTCTCCGAAACTGTTCACGAATGCACTGGAAGATGCCTTCAAGCTTCTGAAATGGCAGGGACGCGGCATCAATATCAATGGCGAGTACATCACGCACCTTCGATTTGCCGACGATATAGTAGTCATGGCAGAAACGATGGAAGACCTCGGCATAATGCTCGAAGACCTCAGTCGAGTTTCCCAACGTGTGGGCCTTAAAATGAACATGGACAAAATGAAGGTCATGTCGATCGAACGCCCGTGTTGTGCCCACCCCAATAACATTGGGGAACTCGACTCTCGAAGTTGTAGACGAATACGTCTACTTAGGACAAACAGTCCAACTAGGCCGGTCCAACTTCGTGAAAGAGGTCAAACGTCGAATCCAACTCGGCTGGGCAGCATTCGGGAAACTTAGAAAAGTATTTTCGTCTAATATACCTCAATCGCTCAAGACAAAATTATACAACCAGTGTGTGTTACCAGTGATGACTTATGGCACTAAAACGTGGTCTCTCACTATGGGCCTCATAAGAAGGCACAAGGTCACGCAACGAGCTATGGAAAGGGCTATGCTCGGTATTTCTCTACGAGATCGAATCAGAAATGATGAGATCCGTAGACGAACGAAAGTCGTCAACATAGCCCAGCGGATTAGTCAGTTGAAGTAGCAGTGGGCGGGGTACAAAGCACGCAGAACTAATGGCCGATGGGGCCGAAAAGTTCTCGAATGGAGACCACATATCGGCAAGCGCAGCGTAGGACGATCAGCCACAAGATGGACAGATGACCTCATCCAAGTGGCCGGAAGGCGCTGGATGCAGGCCGCTTTCAACCGGTCTTTTTGGAAATCCATGGAGGAGGCCTATGTCCAGCAGTGGACTTCTTGTGGTTGAAATAACTTCAACAACTTGTGTTTGATTATTTTCTCCCTTCGTATTCACACTTTTAGATGATTATTTGATCATACTAATGGTAATTACTCGTATAACTCTCTGATCCTGTATTCATACTATTGAGGCATTGTAAATCATAAGTAAATTAAAACCCCAATTGCAGGAAATTGAGAGATTGCCAATTGCGACGAGAGTATTTGAGTGAATTCGATACATGAGGTATACAAGATCCGCAGAATTTGATTAAGAGTTATGCTCTTAGAGAAAAACTTGATGATGATTGATGCTCATTAAACGCAAAATTTTATGCTCTCTAATTTCATCATCAGCAGCCATTTGACGCCCACTGCAGGACATATGCCTCCTTCGTGGTTCTCATAACCGTGAGGGGTTTTGCCATAATCGCCACGCTTGGCAGGCGGGTTGGCGATCGCAGTATGCGGTTGGAATCTCAGGAAGACGCTGCTGCCCGTTTCCTGGTAATTGATTTCCTTAGTCGCCTTCTACGACATCCACGGAATGAAATGGAGTGACGCTATTCTAAATTCGGCGCCATACAGATCTTACGCAAACAAAATTTGAATTAAATTGAAATAAAATGTTACAATATATTATTATTTACAAGATAGTTATATGTACAAAATCATTCTAATGACTGGCCTAACACTGAAGAAAAGCTGAACAAATAAGATATCAAAGTAAAACGTAGTTGATCACAAACCTTGTATTATTTTATTCATGGCTACCTAATTATCATTTTCAGCTATCCTATTTCTAATCATATGATAATATTTCCGACGCTTTACTTTAGTAAATTTGTCTTAGATTAGAATCGATGATACGAACAAGGAATCGAATAACGCGTCTGAAAATTCAGCATGATCGAATCTAAAATAGAACACTAATGATCTCTCCTTTATTTGAAATCTAACCTCAACGGTAAGATTGTCTTCCAAGGTAAGAAAATGACCTAGATGGATGACTGGCATTTGAATAGTCAATCAGAGTCGATACTCGATACTAGGCGCCACCGGGGGCTTTCGACTACCCTGAGCACATAACACGTATTTTATACTTAACACACAGATTTGTGGCGTGTTATGAAAACATGAATGCGAGAGATTGAGCAAAAAATTGGAAATCGCTTGCCGGGTAAATAAATAACGGGAGCTAAACAACTAGAGTATGATTAACAATCACGATTTATGTACATTAATTTGTTTGCACAACATAATACAACAGTAAAGTTCAAACTCACTGGTTGTCACTGTCGCTTCCAGAATCCGAGTAGTTAGCCAAGAGGGAGAGGCTTGAGGCAGGTACTTTGTCCCTGTTATCAGTAATTACAGGTTTTTCTTCTTTAGTACTGACTACAGAACTTGCACCACTTGAAGCGAATGTCTGCGCCGACACTGTAGTCACATTACTAAGTATGTTTGCTTGTGGTGTCGTCTTGCTTTTCACTAAATTAGATAAGGCAGGTTTCTTGGACAAGCCCCCTACGCTTCTGTTCCAAGTCTCTTTTTTCTTTGTCTCTGTGGTTTTTGGCGGTATGACCTCGATCCTGGCGGTCTTCGGTACCGGTTCGCCGTCGTCCTTGACGTCTTCCACAATTTCTTCGGCGATAATCTTATTCGTCGACGGCTTGTTGAACTTCACTGATCTGGAAAAAGTAAATATAAACAATTTTTTTTTTATTGAACACAAACACATAAAAATCAAATTTTACATCTTGTTACGATTTGTAAAGGAATTAGATTAGGATTAGAGACATATTCGATGTGTGCTTCTGATATCTGTGCTAGGAAAAATTCTATATTGTGCAATAAGTGTGCATGGATCATCACATGATTCTAAGTATTTTTACCATGTTGATTATTAATGACACTTCTATAAAGTAGGTAATGTAAAGAACTAATGAAATGTACAAATATGTAATTAAGTACAAAATCAAAACTATTGAGTTACTATTAGTGTCCATGTGTGAGGGATTTAGATTTACTACTTTGTGTTAATCCAGGACAAGGTCTAACTGTGTTTTATTCAAATCAATTCAAGTGTCTATGTGGGTTGGAAAAAAGCAGTGGCAGAGCATCAACAGAATGAAGGCTGCTATCAAACTCAGCACCTCTTTTATGTGAATCTAAGCCTGATTAAAAACAAATGAATTTGTTTTCTAAGCAATACCTTGCTAACAGTGAAGGACAACATCATGAGGAATCTATCAACTACACTATTATTTTTTTTGTTGTGCATTAAAGTTTATGAAGCATTTATAACATCATTGGGAAGGGATGGAACAGAATAATTCCTTACTTGATAAAGTCATCGTCTTCTTTGGCCTCCCGGGCCAGTCTCTCGTCAGCGGTCTCTGGTTGGTATTTCTTCAGCATGCCTTCGTAGTCCACAGCTCGCTGCCGCCGGTTCAGCTCCTTCAGCTCCTCTAGGCCTTCCAGCCGTTCAATTTCCTGTTTCGACTGCTCTGTCCTGTATTCTGAAATTGAAAGAGGCTATAGTCAATCAAATTTGATAGTTAAGTAGATTGGCAAGTAAATCTAAATACAGAAAGTGAAAATGGTCATCTCAGTACAACAACAAAAACTATTCAATAACGATTCACAGAATCAATATCTAATGACACTTTATAAAAGCTGAAAAGCAGATCAGCACCAAAGAAACCTTAATATTTTGGACTATTTTAAGCTTTAAATATATTATAATAAAGTTTTAAATTGTTTTATCTGTAGAATTAAAGGACCCGATAGGGCCACCATAACAATGATTTTAATTGTCCTTTTCAAGGCCATAATTTAACGTTAAAGGGGCACGCTCCCACACACCAAATTATTAAAATGTGTTGCTTAATTACACCTAAGTCTCTACTGTAGATATAGTCAGTATTGTGTCAAGATCCTGATACAGAGGATTCAAATGGTTCAGTCCCCGTTTTAAAATTAACAAAAGAAATGTTTAATTTAAAAGTAGCAATTTCAAAGATGGCTTGTTAATAGCAAAACATTAATTTTAAAGATCATAAGTTAGAGTTATAAAGGAAACCATTGTTTTAATGTATATTTAAATATGTCCATTATTATTCTGTAATGTCTCTGAAAAAACAGATGATGGCAATGCATTGCACAGCTTTATTGTCTTACTAGCTGACTCGGCAAACGTTGTTTTGCCATATTATTTAGCCTACGACCAATTTTCAGACCTACCAAATATACACAACAAAATTTCATAAAAATCCGTGAAACCGTTGCAGAGGAGTTCGATAACAAACACTGAGACAAGAGATTCTTATAATATAATTTAGTGCAAATTAGTGGACTTTAACCACAAATGTGTGCATATATGAGCCAGCCATCTGGTTGCCCGATGGAAGGAAGGGGACGAAAGGATATGCTCATGTAGCTCCTATGCATACTCTCCAAAATATATCCCGTTCTAGTGAAGTTTCAATCA
Source organism: Yponomeuta malinellus (assembly GCA_947308005.1). NCBI lineage: Eukaryota > Metazoa > Arthropoda > Insecta > Lepidoptera > Yponomeutidae > Yponomeuta > Yponomeuta malinellus. The sequence goes on from OX370994.1 coordinate 8,029,432, forward strand.
GCCCATATGTGTCCCATGGTGGACATAGGCCTTCCCCAAGTCACGCCACTTCTTTCTGTCCTTGGCTATCCTCATCCAGCCACTGCCAGCAAACTGTTGGTCCAGTGAGCTCTTGGGTGTCTTATACAGCATATACCAGTTCATGCTCTCTACTCTAGAACCTTTGCACCCCATCGGCAGATGTGACCAGTGCACTGTCACTTCAACTTTCTTGGGATCTTAATATGTACTATCATACTTAATAGTATCACTTTCAGGTTTTAGAAAAAGGATGTAACATGGTACTGACATCCCAAATACAGCGATCATTGGCTCAAATGTCAAGTGAAACATAATCAGAGAAGTTTTATTGTACTGAAAAGTAAGTACATTTTACCTAACAGCTTCATAGGGTTGTTGGCTTCCTCTTCCTTTTGCTCATCTTCTTCGCGTTTTGCCTGTTCCTCGGCCAGCTTTAAAGCCATAAAGTTTCTCGTGGCTCCAGCCTCAATCTCATAGTCTGTATTCTTGGGGTCAGTCTTGAATGAGATTTCTTGGAGGCAGCGGGTGCACTAGAATTGAAGATATTATATTCTTTATCTACACTAATGTTGTAACATTCTACTTATGTTTTCAATTCTTGACTTATAATTCTACTGTTATAGCGCAGACAACAAAACACTCAATTTAAGCAATTTCACATGATGGTATAATATTCACATCGATATCGTAAAATCTCATTATAACATCAATAAAACGCGACCAACTTGATTGCAGGGCCAATCAGGTTGGTCGCGTTTTATTGAAGCGCGCAGCTGCGCTCTCATTGGTTAAATTTTAATGGCGGCAAAATCACTGTGATTATACACGTACGCGTGATTTAAATAAACTATTGTCAGCTTTTAATCTTGTTGTTTGATTAATTGCATTAGTGAAGATAAAGTAGTGTATGCAACTGCATATAACACGGGTATTAAAACACTCGTTACTATTATGAAACTCGCTGCGCTCGTTTCATAAACTCACACTCGTGTTTTAATACCCTTCATTATATGACAGTTGCATAAACTACTATTATTGCACATGACATGCGAGTCATAACATAATATGAAAGTTACAATGAAAACGTACAATGTGCAGCCTTATAGCTAACAGCAATTTCTTCCAGACAACCTTGTGACGGAAAGGTTGCCAAAGGAGAAAGTGAGACGGGTAGTTGGTGCTAATACGATCTTCAAATAGTTATCATTTTACTCTACAATCTTTATTTTCACATAAACTTACCTGTTGTCAACGACCTCACCAAAGTGCACTAAAAGCATACTACTACCTAGTAGATAGAGGAATGGTCGGGCAAAACTCTCCAAATCTCATTTAGAGGGGACAATAATGGATGGAATCAAATACAAATACCTGTACTCCCAAAAGAAATACAAACTCTCCTAGTTAGTTGAAGCAAGAATCCTAATAAACGTGAACTATTTGTAAACAGAAAAAATAACATCAAAGAAATAGAGTAAATTAGTAAAGAGATATCGAAGAAAATAAGAGAACATGGGAAAAAGAAAAGAATAGAAATCGTAAGAAATGAAATAAGAAAGACAGGAGGTGTAAAGAAAGCCTGAAATAACCTAAAAGAAGCAACACCTTGCATACCAAATATGAAAACAGAGAATAAAGAAAAAATTACAAGTTCACAATCAAAAATAATAAACATTGCCACAAACTTCTACCGCAATCTGCATAAAAATTGTAGTGACACAGTGTATTAAGACTCAGAAGAGACTGACTGGGACATACCACCCATCATAGAATTTGAAGTCAGAGCTGCAATTTTATCTCAGGAAAATGGAAAAGCCCCAGGTGAAGATAAAATAAGCAATGAAATACTGAAAGGAACTATGAAGGTGGTTGGTCCACACTTAATAAAGGTATTTAATGAACTCATACACAGTGGGACAATACCAGAGCAGTGGTCAAGATCAACTATTATTTTTCTTCATAAAAAGGAGACAAGAACATGATTAGCAATTACAGGCCTATAAGCAGCATGACTAACTTATATAACAATTGGCAAAAGAAAGCAAAAAGGTAGGTCTGACAATAAATAAGGAGAAGACTGAACTTATGACAAATGGAAACAAAGACCAAATCACATTAGAGAGTGGAAGAATGTCTACCTGGGACAACTTATTTTAGCTAAAGACTCAATGAAAAAGGAAGTAGAACTCAGAGTAAATCTTGTTTGAGGACCGATATCTAATACAGATTGCATACAGTTTGAGCTTCAAACTATTGCAAGGCAGTATCTAGCATATAAATACTTCAGAAGCAGCTGCTGAATAACTGGCGGCGTCAGTTTTGTCAGTCAAGAGGTCTACAATTTAACTATTCATCAATATTGTGCCCTGGATCTGTCGTCAACCCTAATTTGCTAAACCTCTTCTTTGGGAGGAAGGAAGGAATAATCGAAGCGTGTGGTTGGTAATCAGTTTGGTTAAGCGGTTGTGCGGACGATTGATGTTCAGACAATCAACATTCTAGTGTTGTCAAAAGTCCATGCAAAGAATTATGTTGAATATTAGACTAAATGACAAACAAAGGATATAACACTAGTTATAGCCGAAACAACCAAGATTTCTGACATCACCACCAAAGAAAGAGAGATAAAGTGGAGGTGGACAGGACACATACTGAGAGATAAAACAGAGAAATGGACCAAAAGGATAATAGAATATAGCCCAAGAGATGGGAAAAGATGGAGAGGAAGACCACAATAACAATGGGAGGATGATCTGGCACAGAACTTTAAAAGAGCAGCATTAGATAGGGTGATGTGCAAGAATAGGAAGTTGGCCTACATTGAGACACAACTTGACAAGTTTCAGTGCTAGTGTCTGCGCTGAAGTATGTGAATAGCTCAGACATTCAGGTTTCCTCACAATGTTTTCCTTCACGGTTAGTGAGTGGTATCAAACCTAGGTCTCTCGCTTCAGAGTCCCGTCCCAGCTGAGAGTCAGAGTCCGTACCAGCCCACCATGATTTTCAGTTGATAATTCAATTCAATTCAATTTATTGTGATAAATTACAGTATAGGTCTTAAGTATGTATTATTCAATGCTGTACCCACTGGGCCATCACCGCAATTCCTAGCCCAGTGGGTAGAACAATAGACACCGCTACCTTACAATTGAGATTACATTAACATAACATAAACTCGCACAGTGTCCCAGACGGGTAGGCAGAGACCAGGGTCTGCCACTTGCTAATCTATCGCTTCATCAACATTCATGTTGTTATATGCGTGCATGCCGGTTTCGGGTACTTCTCATTTGGTCGTATTTCAGCCTAGAATGTCCATTGGCAGCCCTTTGACAACATTCATTCGATATATTTCTTTCGCCTATCTTTCAATTGAAATTAGGCCTGTAAAATGTGTAACTATGTTTTGTTCGCATCGCGAATCATTAATAATACTGCTGTACAAGTATCTCTGTAAGTAACTATGACACTAATGATAGGTTATTTATAAAATTTGCACAAACCTTTATATAAAACCTATAAATTCTTATCCCCAGGTAATCTTCGTTCTCGACATCTTCTTTTCTGGCATTGAACTTCTTGCCTTTGTAGATATACTCGCCACAAGTGGCACATCTCATATTGAAGGGGGCCATAAGACGCACAGTATACTGGCGGTTTTTGGCCAGTTTCATGCGCGGAATCTTCGACGGATCGAAGTCCGGTGGGTAGTATTTCTGAAAAACATCATATTGTTCATGTAACATCGAGGAATAGGAGTAAGATTGTCATGCTACGTGTTGGGGTGGTAATGTAACGATGTCATGAACGTTTGTCTCTTAAACGCTGTAAATGTAGTAATAACGGATTACTTACGTTGAGCACTTTTCTTTCCGACATTTTGAAGCTTTATTTGTCGTGTTATTGCCTAACACCACGACTAAAACTAAAACCTTTGCAAAAAACAAACAACGCTGACAATGACAGTAAGCAGTCAGTCAACCACAGACTATATAGACATATAGAGTTACTACCTGTAGATACTCGATTTTTTTTCTAGGAACATTACCCGGTCAACTCATTCATGTGATGCATGTCACTTGTCAGTCATCATCCATCTTTAGCAACATATAGACGAACGTTGACCTCATAACAAAACTTAGCATTATATATGCTTAGCACCATCTGTTATATAGGTAGGTACCTAATACTTCCCAAACGTTCATTTACTGTTGGTAAGAGCATCTACACGATGTCTTTCCATCTATGAACGACTCGACAAGGTGGACATGTTAACTCTCTATACGTACTATACGAATTAAATTAGTCACTGCGATGATAGGATGAGGCTCTCTATCTAGCTAGGGGACCGATGGATAGGGGGGGGGGGGGGATGAATGGGAGTTCTTTCCTTAGACCTTAGACAGGCAGGTTCACTTCACATAAACCAAGCGGCCATTTTTGCCGTGCGAAGAAACTCTGTATAGACGAGCCTCGCGAGGCGCCTCGGTCGTTTGCCGCGCGCACTCTGGCGGGCGAGTCTTAGACCTACCTACCTAGTTCAATAGCGATATTAGTACAGTAGGTAATGGTTATATTATTTTTGTTGCACTAACCCGTGCTGAGGACCATTTTAAAAACCTATTTAGAGGCTAAAAATTCCACCCATGTCATGTACGTAATACAGAGAAGTTTGTAAAGAGGCTCCAAATTTCACTGATGCCTTCACTTGCCCATTAGCTCAGTTGGGAGAGCGCTGGCACGGTTAGCCAGAGGTCGCGGGTAACCTAAGCATTGCAGGCAATGCATCTCATAAAGTATATCAAGCAAGCCACACTTTTATGATCCTTTGCGCCGGAAATCCCCGGGCGTGAGCGAGTGGGACAACGACATCGTCAATCTCGCTCGGACTTGCGCCGTGCACAATGCGTACGGCACAGCACTCACTCCAGTACTTTGTTGCTTAGAATGCGCACGAGCGTTTTTTGGTATAATTTCGTGTTTTTTTTTATCGAACCGGCATTGTTTATTGTTACTGTGATCACTGCTTACCTGAATGACCTTGGCCTGAATGCTGACTGAACTTCCAACGCGATATTTTATGAACTTTTTCATTGTGTAAAGGATTCAGTCACTCACTGCAGTTCCTGATGAAGTGATGATGCCCGCCTGTGTTGAATGCACTTGGCGTTTTACTTAAATATTTCTGGATTATTTAGAAAGTATAGATGCAGAATCATTATTAGGACTACATTATCTGAAAATATTTCACGGGGACTGCAGCGTGTCACTTAGTCCAAATCTTACAACATGTTACTTAGGTTAAATCTTCCATTTTTAGGGTTTCGCAGTCCGACAAGGAACCCTTATAGTTTCGCCATGTCCGCCTGTCTGTCTGTCTATCTGTCTGTCCGTCCGTCCGCGGCCTAGCGCAAAGACCAGTGGTATTTGTCTGTCTGTCCGTACGTCCGCGGCCTAGCGCAAAGACCGGTGGTACTAGAAAGCTGTAATTTGGTATGTGTATACATATTTATCACGCCGACAAAGTTAAATAATAAAATGTCAGAAAGTTTTTTTTAATGTACTTTTAGGGGGGGCTGATTTTTTTTCTTCTCTACCCCACCGTGTGGGGAATCGTTGGATAGCTTTTTAAAAACATTGGGAGTTTACTAAGATCATTTTACAATTGAGGCATCCATTTTCGAAATATTTAGCTTGTACCTGTCCCCCCCCCCCTCTACAATCTAAACCTTTGCATTTAAAAATCTAAAAAAAATCACGATAGTAGCAAATATAATAAATTTAAAAGAAAAATTATCATAGCTGACTAGGCTTTACAGGTTAATAGTCGATTACATTAATGGGATTAGTAAAAAAGCCTCCTATTTTGTTTGATAGCTGAATTTTGTGATTATGTTAGGTAATAGGTTGTAATAACTAGATGTCTGTTGAACCCTAAGCTACGCGTGGCCCGACACGCTTTTATTTGTACTTTTATTCATAGAAAACATAGTATTTTGAAAGTGTATGCAGTTCATTAAAACTTAAAAATACTTCAGTGGTGCAAAAATAAATCACTATGACACTATAATGTCAAGCAAAACTCCCGATTACCCAAAGCATATTTGTTTAGTTGTAATTTGTTCTTGTTAAATCGTATCGCTCCTGTCTTTCATTTTGACCCACCAAAAAGGTAGTTAATGGGATAAAACTGGTCGATAACGTTATAACCCGGATTAAAACTGGATTATAACTACTGGGTTATAATCCACTACCCATCTCTATTTGCGATAGGCAACATAAAGCAATGGTAGGTATACCTAAGCATAGAGTAGAACTAGAACTTGACGTAGGATTTTCTTAATGTAGCTAACAAAATCGTAAGAAAATGATACTTATACTTATTAATATGAGATAGTTTTAAAATCCTACAAATACGGCCCGAATGAAGCTGCTAACATAGTAACATAGTAGGTACATTGACATTCAGCAAACAGAATGTAAATTCTTTACGTTGAAATAAATTATTGATTTCTGATTTTTGATTTCTCAATCCGAGTCGTGATCATAGAAATAGGTAGATACTCTCTCTCGGCGCATAATGTCACGTTCGCAAAATGTCAAACAATTTTTCGCACGAGCAGAATGTCACGTTTCATCTAACAGTGTAAAAAAAACCGGCCAAGTGCGAGTTGAACTCGCGTGGAGCGTCCAGTCCACCAGGATCCCCTAGCGATCCCCTACTAGAGGATCCTGGTGAACTCAGGAATTCATCAGAATCCCCTTATGGTAAAAGTATTGGAAAGCACATGAAAGGATTCAGGGTGGTCTGTAACACTAGCAAATATTTTAACGGTAGATTAATAAGGCAAATTAGTAATTTTCAATTGGTAAAAACAAAAAAATTCAGATCAGTGTTTGGCGTTAATAAAAAAAATGTTCTCAAACAATAAAAATATATGTAATAGTAAATTATTACGTTTTTTTTGTTTGATGATTCCTTAGTATGAATGAGGCTTAACGTTGTGAATCTGCATTCAGGGGATTTTGATGAACTCCTGAGTTCACCAGGATCCCCTGGTGGACTGAATGGCGTGGAGAGGGTTCCGTACAACGCCAAAGTCAAATGTTTTTATTCAAGACGCGAGTTAACTTCTACTAGCGCTATCTAGTGGTGTTTTAGTGAACCATTTTTCGTAAGTGAACGTAATATTACATTGAGTTTACCACTTTATTTCCAATTGATAGAATTCTTTTAAGTTTTCCTGTAATCTACAAGCAATGAACTATATTTTGTATTTTTTTCAAAATTTTAAGCTCAGTAGTTCGTCTTCTTTCATGAATAAAATCAAAACTACTTATTTATTTTACAATAATAAAAAAATATATTTGAGATCCTCGTAACGAATCCTTTTATTTGATATGATACAGTAGGGCCAGTTCCTGAATTGAAAATTTCGCTTAGTAAATAGTTAACGTACCTAGTGCTGTCTGTCCGAATTTCTCAGAAAAGAGCGTGACAGAACATTACTTAAGTAGGTATTTACTTAACTAAATTCTCAATTCGGAATCCGGCCCTAAGGTTTGCAAAACGTTTTTTATTTCCTAATTTGTCCCCCAAAAACGACCCTTATTTTTAAGAAAATATTTATTTACTTTGCACATTTATGTGCTCGGGTCATAGGATTACACCATCCTACCAAATTTCACCTGATTTGGTCCAGTAGATTCGGAGCAAATTGGCTGTGACAGACGGACGGACAGACAGACGCACGAGTGATCCTATAAGGGTTCCGTTTTTTTACTGTGTACGGAACCCTAAAAAGGCCTGTATGGGGGAAGAGGCAGACCGGAAAATTATACGGGGGCTTCAAGAGCATTGCAGCCTTTAGTCGCAGACCTTCCAAAACGCAAATCGTCAACATGATGCAAGCCGTCCAAAACGCAGACCGTCAAACACGCAAACCGTCCAAAACGCAATACGTCCAACACGCAAACAGTCCAAAACGCAAACTGTCTAACACGCTAACCAGTTTGACAAAATGGTGTGACCATGAGGAAGGAGGGCCAATAAGTTAACAATAGGACTGACCTGCCTCAGTCATTTGTGTTAGCCCCATTATCAAATAAAATCACAATGGTGGATATTTACGAACCAAAATAAAACTTTAACTTTATAGTTAAATATAAATTACGTACATTTCGGTCTAACATTATTTTAAAGGAAAATAAGAATAATATATAACATTTTTTTACAAAATCGCTATATAAAATAAAACTTAAACTTCATTCTTATTGATAACAAAGAACATACCTATATATTCGCGGTCTAACATTTTAATTTTAAAAACACAATTGTTTGTAGAAATTTTAGCGCGGTTAGATCTTTAGATTTCACTTTAACAAGAAGTGTTTTATATGCTTTATTAAATTCCGTGTCTGTCATCCGCCTATTGATCCTGGGGCTATAAAAAAAGTACATGTTTTATTCCTTTAAAATAATATTTTGCTTCTTTTTTTAATAAGTGGAGGAATAAATAAAAACTGCATTTTTTGGTATTTTTGTATTGAGTCGTCGGTGCCAGCCTTCTGGTGCATTAGTTGTGTGGTGTTTTTCACAGCTGAGAATTTTAGCAGGAGTTCTTTTAATCCATCCTACCTCAAAGAGCGATTTGATTTTCCTCCTCTCCTCCTCCTCCTCCACTCCTCTCACAGCCTATCTCTTCGCTCATTCCAAACTCTACTCCTTAAGGTCCCTTCCCACAGTACCAACTTTTACGACTCTTCTTTCTCCGCACAATCCGTTCGACTATGGAATGCCCTGCCAGAGGAAGTGCGAAAAGCAAAGTCCCTTCCTATTTTCAAAGAACTGGTAAAGTCTCAATATCTCGCTGAAAACCTGTAATGGTGTTGCTATGATTCTCTATATAGTAACCATAGTAAGTCTTGTCTGTTATCTAATTATGTGTGAAATTTATGTATTAGTATATTATAATTATATATATTATGTTTGTATAGTATATATATATATATATATATATATATATATATATATATTTATTTGTATTCTATGGTTAGTTTAAGTATTTTATTAAATATGTATGAATATTAGAAGTAAGTCAGTTCGTTTATGTACATTTTCTTCCCACATATTTCATGTACACCTACCTACCTACTTTCTTGATCTTTCAGTTTTAGCCATCCTAAGTTTGTCTGGAAGAGATCGCTTTTAGCGATAAGACCGCCAATTGTATACGGCAAAACTTAGACATGCAAGCCTTTTAATGTATTTTGTTTTCTGATGTGTACAATAAAGTGTTCTAATCTAATCTCTTCGAAATACTTAATGTGTGGGAGCCCCACTTAAATATTTATTTTCTTCTGTTTTTTGTATTTGCCTGGTGACGACAGACAGACGGACGACAGAGGAGTCTTGGTAATAAGGTCCCGTTTTTACCCTTTGGGTGCGGAACCCTAAAAATGATAGCCTGGAAAATAAGTTTGAGTGTTTGATGGTTTACGTTTTGGACGGTATGCGTGTGTTAGACGGACCCTTTTTTTAGCGTTGGACGGTTTGCGTTTTTGACGGTCTGCGACTAAAGGCAGCTAGCTAAAGGCAGAAAGCTAAGAAATGGACTGCTAAGCTGGGACGTATATTAGAGTGACACTAAAGTAAAACAACTAAAGTTAGTGTACTTAAACAGAAATAAGGTTTTAATCCCAATTCAGGTAGAAATTCTCCATCACATATAATTACATACAAAAACACATCACAACTCTGACCGAATTTAGAAAAACAGAAATTTCCTGAAACAAGACAAACAATTTTATTAGACAAAATCGACGATTACTTTAGGAAGCATGACAGAAAAATGACCTTTCCGCAAACCACGCATTCTCTGCATAATTACGAACATGTTCCAAAGAAACCATGTCTAGGAAATCAACGGCCTACGAGATTTTGAGATTTAGTAGCACAGAGCTGCACTGCTTTTGTACATTTTTGCGGAAATGGAGCTGCCTAGAAAATTATTCAAGTAGGTATTGCATCCGAAACATTTGTTCCCGGTATTGTGTACAAAAAGCAAACAATTTCACCAATTTTAACAATTTCAAAGATCTTTTTAGAAAACCAATTTCAAACGCGCGTAGTGCTGGTTTTATATAAGCTCCGTGCAAGAATAACGCTGAAGTTAAGCGTCCATCGCGTGTTGAAACGTTTTTGACTTTTTAATAACACAACAATATATTGATTTCCCATCAATATTTTTTTTTATGCAAAATTTTATGGATAAAGCACCTAATAGGTAGTTTGTGTTCAGTGTGCGGCCGGGCATTTTTGTACCCTTGTGTGGTGGCAAACGAGGAATGAAAAATGAAAATGAGAGTTAATTTTATTAATGAAAGAAATACCTATTCTCTGGCTGGTTGAGCAACCTGCACGGTACCGGTACGTATATGTATCGAATAGCTGTCTGTACCTATAATGTTTCCCATAATAGAATAAATGATAACCAAAATGGGTAAACGCTCACATCGGTTAGGTTTAGATGGTTAAGGCAACCCCACAATGAGCAATTCCCATAAAAACGTAGTTTGGTTTTGTTTACAAATGATGAAAACTTATTAAATTATAACAAATGAAACTTTGACATTAAGTTTAGAGAACACAAATCGAGGTTTCATCGTTCTTATACAACGAGAATAACAGAATAAAAAATAAATTATAACTTCATAAGACTTTTCATAAAAACTATTCTCAGGGCTATATTTTCTTTTTGATAAGTTTATTTCCAATTCTAAGCACGATCAAATCAAACCTCGATATGTGTCCTCTAAACGTATCGGCAAAGTTTCATTGCGATCCGGCACATCGTTTGGAAATAAAAAGCATGGGAATTGCTCCTTGAGGGGCCGCCTTCAGTAGGTACTCACCGCTCCTTTTGCACGCCGGCGGCGAGTTCGTGCTCGAGCGCGGCGATTTTCTTTTCGTGCCGCGTGCGCTGCGCCTGCGCCCGCTGCTGTTGCTCCTCCAGCGCCAGCACAATCTTCTCTAGCCGGTGGATCTGTTGCTGCTTGCTCTCCAGCGTCGCGAACAGCTCTTGGATCTCGTCCGCCTTCGCCGCTATTTGGTGGTTAACCTTCACAGAGGACAACTTAAACATTTTGGATGTCAGGCGGTTCAGATTTTGGTCTGTAGGAAGAGGCTGGGCACGTAGCTGGGCACTATTGATAAAATAGTTAGCTCCGTTATTAATCGCTAATTCGTTACTAAAATAGTTTTACATTTCGGAAGGTTTAACCGTGTTAACGTTAATCGTCAATCCATTAACATTGTGATAAAAATTGAATTTTATATCGTTGGGTTCTAGGTAATTTAGTAATCTGGCATAATGCGGATATTCCCCTTCATGAACAATAATACGTTGAATTTCTCGTCTGAAAGCGAGGCTCTTTTTTACCCTTTAGTCGACATGTACTTAAAGAAAAAGCAAAACCTCGTCACTCTAACCTCCTAAATCCTGACCTTGAAAATAACAATTGAAAAACATTGTTATTTTCAAGGCCAGGACTTGGCAGGCTAAGCACCGGCGCTAAGTAATGAAACGTTCAAACGAATCATATGAATCAAATTTCTTCGCATTTTTCTCACCCACACGCGCCGGCAAGCCTACTGTAGGTACTTGTTTTGATTGACCCGAAAAGATACCGCACGCACCGCGCCTCGGTAAATAGTAGGTACCTACTGGATTAACGGACTTGAGAAAATTTTAGGGAAGTTAACGAATCCGTTAACATTTTTAAAGTCTTAACCCGTTACTCAAAATTTTAACTTCGTCAATCAACGATTAACGAATTAACGAGTTAATGCCCAGATTTGGTAAACCGGCAAGCCATGCTAACCCCAGAATTATCTAAACTCACTTCATGTTTTTGGGTTACCTATAGGTTGCCCAAATGCATGTTGCATTGGAATTTGGTGGACAAGACCAACGCAATTCAGGGACCATGAATATTACCTTAGAAACGCCAATGAGGTTGGGGTGAAGGAGATCAAACCATAGAGGTTAACTACTGACCATTGTAAATATGTAAGTACCTATACTCGAGTTAAACAATAAATAAAAAAGAGATACAGGATGTCTCACGACCACGACTGTGCCACACAGACGGAGAGTATTTTCGATGTTGAAGATAGGACAGTTTGCTAAAAGAAGAATTAATTCAATTTCAATAAGTAAACCTACATTCTAAACTACGGCGTTGGGTAAATTAAATCCGGGGGCTCAATAGCTGTTAAATAAGTGCATGAAAAGAAAAAAAATAAAACAAATCGCGCCTCACTTCGTCTACAATCTTCATCCTCTGCTCGAGGTCCTGCTGCAGACAGGCGAGCTCTCGGCTCTGCTCCATCTCCTTGTTCTTGAGCATGTTAATCAGCTCCTCCCGGACCTGTTTGCACTCAAAACGTGTACACAAGGTAAGTCGGATGTTCGGAGACTATGAATAGCGTGGTAAGAGATGTAATTGTAGGCTATAGATTCATTGCATTAGATCTCAGACATCAATAAGGGCGGAGATTCTCCTCCTTTTATTGAAGTCGGTTTAAAAGTTACAAAATAAGTAAAGCTAATGTTCCCTTCATTGGACAGATAGTGATAACTGCACTTTTTTCATACAATGTTGGATCCATTGTATATCCCTTAACTCCTGAACTGCCCTCGCGGAATGGAACTTATAGGTGGCCCATACTAAGTTGGACACAGATTATATAAAAGGCGAGCATCCGACACACTCACTCATCAACGCCCAGCCCAAACCGTCGGACTTAGAAAGCTGAAATTTGGCACAGAGAGTCATTTAATAATGGACCTTAGAGATAAGAACGGATTTTAAAAACTTCAACCCCTAAAGATGAAAGATGGTGTCCAAATTTCTTTGCGGTCAGATTTATACAAACTTTGGTCCAAATACACGTCTACACAACCAATAAGACGTAAATTTTATAGTTTGTCAAAATTCAATCCCTAAGAGGGTGAAAAGGGGTGGCAAAGTTTGTACGCGAAGTAAAATTTTTGTGGTGTAATTAGAACCATGAAAGGGTAAAACGGGTTGCCAAATTTAGTATCAGAAGTACAACAATTGTGGCCGTATTATCTTGAAACTTAGAACAAAGATACTTTATTAAAATTAATGAATCATTTGCTTCTCAGTTTTTCTAAATTGAACCCCTAAGAGGGTGAAAAGACGTGCCACAGTTTGTACGGGGAGTAAAATATTTGTGGTCAGATTTTCACGAAACTTAGTTTAATGGACTTTGATAAAACTAATGAAGTACATATTTATTAGTTTTTCTAAATTCAACACCTAAGGTGGTGAAATAGGCTACGTGTCTTGGCAACTGGTTGCCTATTAAGTAAAAACATTCTTCCATCGCAACCAGTTGCCAACAAAGAATGAAAAATTCTCCATCGCAACTGGTTGCGAAACTCAGTTGCGATGGCGGCCGGAAGGGCAATACTAGCCCCACTGAACGGGTATAACGAAAAAAGGTATCACGCGGAAGTAATACCTTGATGACTCTTGCCTGTGCTCGCGACGTCTTGTCTTGCTGTTCCAGCTGCTGTTCCTTCTGTGTGAGCTGTTCGGCTAGGTCCTCATTGCGATGCGCGGCGTTGAGCAACTCCATCCGTAGGTTCATTATCTATTTATTACACATTTTTGTATTTTAGCCACTACAAAGGTATACCTTGGTGATCAGTGTCCAGATGCCTAATTTATTATGCGCACCAAATCCTGTCAGAATCCTGACGTTTGCGAAATAAATTAATATAGAATTAGAGAATTGGAATCGAATTCGGTGCGCGTAATGCACGTAGGAGCTGTAGACTAGACTAGTCTACAGTACATAACACGGCAAGAACAGTACAGAGGTACGAAAATATATCAGTCACGGCTTTACAGTTTCACGCCTCAGGGCAAAAGGCGAATCCGGTTTCGATAATACCCTATAGTTCTGTGGCCATAAACTCGGAGATGATTAGCTACGAAGTGTTTTAGAATCATGCTGAGTATAATAATGTCCCACAGATGATCAAGCCCAAAAGTGCCAAAAATAGGGGACAAGGCCAATGTAATGCTATAATGACTGCAGATAATAGATTATACGTATTACTTAATTTACGAGGCATGCAAGAAAGTATGATGTTGGTTGCTAAAGCGGACGGTTGGTATACGAGTTTCTGATATGGCGGGTAACCCACCTCTTGTTGGAAGCCCGGATAGTCGGTTTGGACGTTCTGTTTCTCTTCTATCGCTTTCTGGTGTGCGATGAGGTCGCGCGTGAATTGCTCGTACTGTATCACTTTCTGTTCACTAGACACAAGGAAAAGTTACATCAACGATAAAGTAATAACTTAATATATTATGTCGGTTAGCTAGCCATCATGATAACTTACTTCAATTTCAAGCTTTTCGTGTATTCCCTCAACTGAAACTGCATCTTCCCAATTATTTCCTCCTTCGTCACTAATTCAGCCGCCAACTTTTGTTGCATGCCTACTTTATTGCTATCCGTATCCTGGAACAATGTGTTGTTTTTTGTGTTTTTAGATGAATCCCGCGTTGACTATCAGACATGTTGAGCTGCGTTGTTGTGTGATCACAATTTCTGTAGCCATTAATCAACTTTTATAAAAACTATCTGGTATAAATGACTGGAAAGGAACAGAATATATGGTCACACACAAATCATCGCCACTGATAAATATCAAAGTGTATATGGAACTAACGAGTATACTTACCCCAATCTTGGCGAAAGTCTCCAAAAATCTTATTTTCTCTCGCTTACAAGCGGTGACTTCTTCTTCGGTGGCACGCAGCATCTCTTTGACGGCTTGAAGCTCTGACCAGATGGCCACCTCTTTTTCTGACGGAAGATCTGCAAAATCATCAACGGATAACAATCCATTGTTGGAGAAAAACGTTAAGGAATTCGTCGAGTTTTTAAAACTATGAACTAAAAAGCCAAAATTACCAGGATTCGCTTTCGTGATTTCATAATGACGCACTTTAGCTTTGAGTTCCTCCACCAGTAACTGACAATTGCCTAGCACTTCTTCAGTCGCCGCTTTCATATCGCGTTCCTTCTGTACCAAGGCACGTTGCTCTTCTAGAGTCAGACTTAGGTCCTTTATAGTTTTGTTTAGATCTTGAACCGCAGCCTTGTGTTCTTTCGTCATATTTGCAATTTGATCTTTCAAATCCTGGACCCTATAAACGTACATTTGTAGGGTCAATATTCATACAAATCGTCTCTTCAGAGTACCTAACAATCTTTTACGCACTCGATCTGCAAAGCGTTGCGCTGCTGTACGATTTGATTATTCGTCATCTCTCCAGTCTTCAGCGATTCTCTCAACTTTCTCGCTTTAGCTTCTAACTGAACTTCTTTTTGCCGACTCTGATGACACAATTAGCTCAAATTATCTTTTTAAAACTAATGAACTATTCGATAAAAAAATTACTCAGAACTGATACTAGTATTATAATCCAGAAGACAAATACTTGATCCTCAAGTGACTTGACGGTCCCGGTGAGGCTAGCTATGCTGGCCTCGGCTTCGCGCAACTGTCGGTCCATTTTTGTGATCCTCTGGCGCGCTTGACGCAGCTGCAATTCGGTGGAAGCTAACTTTTCCTTGGCCTGTGTCGTCGCTGCCCGCTCCTCTTCTAACAGAAGGCGCAAAGCCTGCATAAACATATTCCCTTTACGTCAGGCGAACTTTATTTAGGTAAAATTGAAAAGTAAAAGTAGGTACCTAAGTGTATTTAAATTTGAAACTTCATTTTAGATAAGTACAATTTATATACCATTGGTTTTCGTGGCCTACATCCCGGTCCCCAGCATTCGAGTTCGACATAGAGGATCTCTATCCTCAACCCAACATTTCCTATTAAGCCTGCATTAAGAAAAGAAAGCTTCACATAAGCGCACTAATAAAATAGCTAGAGAGGGTGTAGTTAGGTATGCACTTACTTCCATGTCGGCCAGTAATGGTTCGTCTGCATATTGCGTATTATTTCCTTTGATCTGTTTAACCTCCTCGCGGAGCCGTGCGACCTCATGCACCAGTTTTTCTCCGACAGAGACGAGCGCGCGTCGATCTTGGATAGCACGCCTGTGACCATGTTCGAAAAGGAAAAGGTATACCTAACAAATCACCAGCTACTTACTACATCCAAAAATGGGGCATTATACCTATTCGTCAATACGAACAACAAAAGTTACCAGCTACAGCTTTAAAATCTATGGAACAGTTGTTTTATTTTATCGATTTTGGAGTTTTTCAAAAATAATAATAAAATTAAATTTATTTGTACGCCAACATGGTACAATAAGTTGGTTCTTAAAAAATTATAAAGTCAATGGTTCACACATTGTCTGCGCCAGACTCTGGCATACTAATGTCAGTAGGTGGCGTATTATTATTAATTCAATCAGTAATTACATTACATACACGGTTAGCCAGAGGTCGCGGGTTCAAGTCCCGGCATGGGTGGAATTTTTAGCCTCTAGATAGGTTTTTTAAATTTTCCTCGGCACGGGTTAGTGCAACAAAAAGAATATAATCATGTAGGTACAGCGATATCATTCCGATGTAAAAACCTAACTGCAAAGTGGGTTAGTCGGGACTGCAAGTGATGTAAATTGCTTCGGCCAGATATCGCTGCCTGTAAGTAAAACAGAGAAGTTTGTAAAGAGGCTCGAAAGAGCCACGAAGATTAGTGGCATAGTCTCAGTGGCGCCCTCTATATTTTTTTCAATGTCGTGGAGCACGATGAAACCTAGCTAGATCGATAGAGGACAAAAAAGTAAACAAGAAATTATTAAGGTCACCATATCCTAAAGTGGCACGTTTAGGAGTTATTGAGCTTTGAAGTTTGTATGGAATTTCCACTAACTGAGTTTCATCACTGAATTTGTCACTTGATATGAGTTTTCTCGGGGATTCAAACCTACTTTGATGTTTTTTAAAGTCTGGGTAGCTATGTCTAGTAGGTACCTACCTACTTATATACATATATACATGAAATTATAGTATTATTCATGCATCCAATTCGTTCAATTCGATTAAAATTCAGAACATGTCAATATAAAACCTACAGTTTAATTAATATAGATAGGTTTAGGTGATAGGTAGGTACCTATAAATAATGTAGATAGGTACATATCGCTAGAAACTTAAACCGCTGCTGTGTGTAAAACCATGTTCAACCATGTTTTTAACATAAATACCATTTCCTGACGTAGCGTAGTAGGTAGGCAATATCCAATAATTAGGTAGGTACCTTCATCTTCAGTTGGGCAAAGAAAGAACCTAAGGACCTACCCACTGAGGTACCTACCTATTACAAACTTCTTTGAGATTAATCTTTTTGGTGAGTGGGTAAACTACTGAAGTGACGTTGTCAACATTGATTTATATTTGGAAAGTAAGTACCTCATTTGTTTCGTTTTCTTTTCATTTTCCAAAATTCAATCAAAGCATTTTGTTGACTTAGTAATTGGTTTATTGTTTGAAAAATGGCAGATTTATAACTCTGGTAAAAGCTCCCGTAATACCCTCGCATTGTAAGCATCCTCGCTACGCTCGGGTGCCTTAATATACGGTATCTATAATAAACTGGGTGTTTTTTCTACGACTTATTTAGCAATTTAGTCAAGAATCGGCAACGAGTCACAGGTGCCAAGCATATAGTCCAGTATTTAGTGAAAAATGATTCAAAAGTTAAGTTTTATAAAAATCTCATACAAACTTCAAAGCTCAATAACTCCTAAACGTGCCACTTTAGGACATGGTGACCTTAATATTTTCTTGTTTACTTTTTTGTCCTCTATCGATCTAGCTAGGTTTCATCATGCTCCACGATATTGAAAAAAATATAGAGGGCGCCACTATGAACTATGCCAGGCCCCATACAAAAATCTTCGTAGCTCTTTCACTGATGCCTACACTTGCCCATTAGCTCAGTTGGGAGAGCGCTGGCACGGTTAGCCAGAGGTCGAGAGTTCAAGTCCCGGCATTTTGCTACATTAGACGTTTCATGCTGTTGGACGTTTTGCTACTGACTTTTTGATAAGGAAGCCATTTTGTTACATAGGTAGTTACAGCTCTCACATACGATTCATTTTTCCAAACAAAAATTTGTACTTATATTAAGTACAACAATGAAATTGTCATCCCTATTTTATGGGTAATTTTGTACGTCCGCCTGGATCGTCGACATACTTCGACCAAATAGGGGATATAATTATTAGCAAAGGGCAAGATAAAAAGTACCTGAAACCGGCGTGCGCGCATGCAACGACTAATGAATGTAGAGGAAGAGAAAGTGATCTGTCAGAATAGTGGCAAGTGGCAGTCCCTGGTCTCTGCCTACCCCTCTGGGATACAGGCGTGAGTTTATGTATGTATGTTTTCTCTCGCTTATAACTTAGGCTGCATTTGCTTATCTAGCCATTGACTAGGTACTATGCCAAAAACTTTATTAAAGAATAATACTCTGGCCATTTCAGTCACTGTCTTACCTCGAGAGTTTGGCCAAAGACTCCACTGCAATGTCTGAAAAATGTTTGAGCTCCCGTAGAGATTCGCAAAACTCCAGACCTTGCGCATTGTAGGACGCGATACGGTTTACAGCCTCGCCACTCCCCACCTCCTGTACAACCAGAACAATCCAACATTTTCCAAGGTCAGATCTGAAAAACACTTCTTTAAATTTCACTTACAGCATTCGAATTTTGCACCAATTCCTTGACCCAGTCAATAACTTCCTGGCGTGCCGTGAAAGCTTTTATGCAAAGATCAGCAAATCTTGATGGTAGCTCTATGACTTGTTGGTCTAAATTAGTCATGGCAGTATCATCTGAAATGAAATATACGTTCTTTCACCATGAGACAGCAGTATAAGTACATCCTACTGCAGGGAACAGGCCTTCTCATGTAACATGCCCACCGCGGAAAAGCGACTTCAAGCGCTGAGGTGCATGAACACCTTTACTAGACGCACAATGACACAATGAAATCATCCAAAATATTTAGAGTGAAAACTAGAAAAGCATTTTTGAACCACAAACACATACAAAGACGAAAGTTATTGTTTTCTCACCAAAAGGCACGATCGTAGTGATGAACTCCGCGGCGCCGTCGACGCAGTAGGCCGCCGCGGCGTCGCGGCAGAGTTCGCTTAACTCTTCCGTGGTCCAGTCCGCCACGTTGAACACCACCAGATCTTGCAGTTGCAGGCTGTCCACAGGTGACGTCTCACCCGCTAAGCGCTGGTGCAGGCTCTTCAGTTCCTCGTAAAATTCGAACATAGTTCGCTGAAAAAGCCAGATATCTCATTCTTCTTCTTAGCGTATGAATTATAAGCTATAGAAACTACACTAAATTGTTTCGGTCAATTCCGCAGCGCTGACTGCGTTATCACTCTCAGTCATGAGCTCCCCGTGAGTGCAGGTATTAGGACACGCCGAAGACGGAGACGTTCAAAGAAATGCTGCAAAAGATAGCAGCACAATGTGAGGGACAGTTAGTAGTTGCCGCTGTAGTAGATGCTACATCCTGGTCATCCAGGCTATCAACATACTTGTTTCAAGTCCAGCTCCTTTTTCATGGCGTGGAACTGTTTTTGCCTCGCCGCAAAAATTGCTTGGAGATCGCCATCCTCAACCTTCGGAATGGGCGGGCTCTGACCACCGACAGCGCTTGGCGTGCGGGCGCGGGACGCAGGTGGAGCGTTGCTCCTGCGGACGGAGCACGTCCGCTGCGGAGTAACCGGACGGCTCGAGGACAGATGCTGGTTAGGATGGCAAGGCGTCACGGGCCTGCTCGTGATCCGCGGCGATTGGGGCGTTTGTGGCCTGCTCGAGCGTTTCGGCGTCAAAGGACGACTCTTCGCGACCGGCGACACAGGGCGGCTGAGGTTCGGACTGGCCGATTCTAAAAGACGAATCAGGGGTGAGCATGATTAGTCGATAATCTGATGTACTTTAAGCGATTTACGTACCTGTTTTTATTGAAGTTTCGTTTATCGATGCGCGCGATTTCTGTGATTGAGAGTCATCGTCGCGTGTTATTTCTGTGTCAAACAATAATAATAATAATGTCAAACAACACACAGGTATTTGTTGAGATGTTTTTGCCAAGTTAGTGCTTATAGACATATTCTTAATCATCATCATCAGCCATTTGACGCCAGCTGCAGGACGTAGGCCTCCCTCATGGTTTTCCAAGCTTCCGGGTCTTGTGCCGCCCGCATCCAGCGACTCCCCGCCACTGTAACCAGGTCGTCAGACCATCTGGTGGGGTGCCTTCCCACGCTGCGTCGTCCGGTCTGCGGTCGCCAGGTCAGAACTTTTTCGCTCCAACGGCCATAAGTTCTCCGAGCTATGTGCACCGCCAACTGCCACTTCAACTGAGCAATTCTTCGAGCTATATCAGTAACTCGGGTTCTTATGCGGATCTCCTCATTCCTGATTCGATCACGCAGTGAAACTCCTAAGTGTAGCGACACACCAGCGTAACGTACGGCGTTGAACGTTCGGTTGAATACGCTCGCAGTATTTTCAAATCCCCTAATGACACATCACACAAAATTACGTCGCGTTCGGCGTAGCGCCGAACCTTCCTTCGGGCAATTATGTCCGCTAATACGCATTCAATGTATTTTGCATAGCAAGCGACACATCATGCGACGCGTTACGCGACCGAATGTTCGGCGCGCGTAGTTGAACGTTCGGTGTGCTTCTCGCCGCGCGGGGGCAAGAGAAGAGCACCGAAACTGACTGACGACGACCACGTAGCGTTCCGTCACGTAGCGCGCTGAACAAGACGCAGCGTTCTGAGCGTTTGGTCTGTCATGTCATACCAACGGAACGTTACGACTGCAAATTCAGCCGCCCACCGTTCGGCGCAGTACGTTCCGCAGGTGTGTCGCTACACTAACATAGCTCTCTCCATTGCTCGTTGGGCGACCTAGAGCCTTCTTATGAGGCCCATACTCAGCGACCAGGGCCTAGATTCTGTTAATGCATTGTAGTATCATGACAACTGCATGAACATGGCGATTTCATTTCCATGGCTGCTTTAAGTCTACGCGGGCACGCGTGTCAAACCTTCTAGGCGTCAATGGTATGAAAAAACACGTCACGTGACCCGACAGTGTACCTGTCATTATACTACAAAACACTAACAGAATCGTGGCCCAGGTCTCACATCCATAAGTCATCACTGACAACACGTATTAGTTATAGACATATTAAAGTTTAGTAAATTACCAAAGGTTTCTTCATTACATTCTTGGTTTGATGAGTCTTCAACAATCAAGTCAAGATTTTTTGTGTTTTTCTCAACTCTGTACGACTCGTCCTCCTTTACTAGCATCTGTTAAAAAGTTCACTATTAACACGGGAGAAACAATATTAAGATAGATAGGCATTTGCAACACTTACATTGCTAACGCAGTTCGACACAGTATCATGTTCAAAACATACGACTATCTGACCATTATTCGGACTTTCTTCAATCTGAACCTAAGGACAAAAACAAAAAAGAAAATAAAATCTGTAAAAAACCCTTTCAGAGAAGATCTCTATCGCTACATACCTCGGGGCTGGGGTCCTTCTGCGAATCTTGTGGCTTTTGCGCCGTCTGTTGGGGACTCTTAGCACCCTGTCAGAAAATAAGGCATAAGTAACTGAGAACATGAAAACAAGCGAATACAATTCTAAAATACTACACTCTACCTTAATCGGTGGCTGGAAGGCTGCTAGTTTGCTGGGTGAGGTCGAGCTCCTACTAACAGACTGTTTGGAATTGGTTGCTGACACTGCTAGATTACGATTGGTGGCGATGCGAGCGGCGCGCGCGGCCGATGCTGCGGTTGGCCGTGGCATCAATCGGGGCGCTCCACCATCTACAGGACGTAGGTTCCAGTAAGACAGAGCGGATATGGGGACAATACTGTTGTCAACATAAAATTATCTTATCGCTAACTTACGTGGTTTTTCCTTTTGACCTTTTAAAGTTGATGCCATTCTTAAGTCTGTAACAATACGTTGTTGCTGTTGTTTTGATCACGTTTAATTTCAGTTTATTAAAGTAGCATGCAAACTTTGTAAAAAATGGTGATGAAAGGTTTTTAGTTTTGGTTGAGTGACATGTCTTGTGTATTCTAAATTCAAAACATTAGTTTTTTATTGCACTTTCATTGTGACATTCGTATATGTTATGAATCCAAAGACAATATTGGAAGCGTGAAAAGTTCGCAGTAAGTCTGATGTGACCTCAAACACAGAAGACGTTCATCATGCTTCTGTTCCACAGGTGTTCTGTTCTCTTTTCTGTACAAATACGGATGTGATTGGCAGTCTATTACTGCGCTCTACATAAAAAATATTATTTATTTGTCAATGTTACTGCACGGATGAAATTTCCTCTTTTAAAAATGTGTGAACAAAGAAACTTATGTCTAAATTTCAGTTAGAGTTCAAGTTATTAAATCACTTTTATCTACCAATCTAGTTAAAGCGACGAAATTATTGTAGTTATATGAATAATGCCTCTATCGATACCTGGAGAAACCGTCGCTAAAGGAGTTATACGTAAGTTTCTCTACTTATTTAGAAGAGCTTTCGGTCTTCGGGCACGTGAGTGCCTACGGATAAGCCCCTATTTCATGGTGTCTCAAGTCCGTACATACCAAGTACATCGCTCTTGATGCCATTTTGTAAAATAAGTACCTAGGTGACATAGATTAGTTACTGTCGACAGAGCAAGTGTACGATTACGTGGAGGTGCCTCGCGGGCAAGGGCACCTGAAGTGCCAGAACCCGCAGCGATGCCCCGTGCCCCGGCACCGGTACGCATCGCGATCGCCCAGCTCTGACGTTGTGGTAACAAATGGACCTTGTATCCCGAGAGCTAGTCAAGCCAGCGTTACACGCATTCACTCTGCTCGCCCTCCAAATAAATCGAGGTCGAAGCTCACTGTCAATGTAAGACTTATTCAACTGCTGCGATATTACATTTTGGTACGGGTAGATATGAACAAATATGATGAACACGAACGAAGTTAAACTTCTACAACAAGAGATTGAGAAGAATCGATTCGCATATTCGCATCCATCCATACCTCAGAAATTGCAGCAGTTGGAATAGGTTTTTAATGAGACGGCCTCTAGCAGATACAGCGTGTAGGTGTGACTTTTAAAAATTTTCGTACCTTTAAGGGTGACTATTAACCGCTTCTAAATAATCTATGACATTTAAGCATCAGCGGCCAAAATCTTCCAACCGAACCGACGGAGGACCTATAATAGCTAACATAACCACAGTCCGTTCACCAACTAAACAAGATACTAAGAAGAAAAGCAATGCGCCGCCACCGAAGGTAAGTGACAGGACAGGTCACTTGTCAGGGGGTTTGTGTCTTTTTAAATGAGTTAATTTTATAACTACTGCCCTACTTGTTTAAGAAAACAACAAACATTAAAAAGGACTTTGCATCCATAAATAAAAAACCGGTGAATGAGGTGGTGGTATCCAATAAGCATCCCAGGCCCAGTATTACAGTACCCTTACAAAAGGTAAGTACACATAACAGTACACAGATGTATAATATTAACAGCTCTCAACAATGACTATTTATTTTCAGAGATACACTAACCATATAGCAAAACCATTGAAAAATATCCCGTCGTCCGAGCTTCCGGATCAGGTAAATAATAATCTAGCTATGAAAAATATTGTCTTATATTATGCTCCAGACTTCGCGAAACTATCAAATATTATGTCATATTTCAGGAAACCATCAAGAAACGGGAAGATCAGGAGCAGGAACTGATGACAGCTGATTCGAATACGTCTCATGAATTGGACAATATAAATGAACAGGGTAAAATAACATAAATTCATATTTGTTAACTCCAGCATACGATTGCATATCACTAAATTGATAACCCTTTTTCAGATTCATTATTCTCACGGACCGATCCCGTCACACAACTTAAAATGAGCTGGCAAGATAGATTAAAACAATATGATAAACTGAAGAAAGACCTTGGCGAAAAACAAGTAAGTACCTAATATAAACACAGTTAGTGGGTATAAGTAGTCCTGCAATTGGAATAAGAAGATGTAATCCAACACAATGTGTTTCAGCGAGCGATAATGCAGGTGTACGCGACTCTGCGTAACAACTTCCAGCAACTGACCAGGCTCGGCGAGAAAGCCCAGCTCCCGCCAGCTGACGATCTCAAGATCATGACGGTTTCCTCCGAGCAGTTGCTGCAGCTGTGTTCGGCTGCCGAATTCGCCGAAAATAACATAATTGTAGCAACACAAGGTAGGACTACAATAAGATATGGACACCGTACTTCATAAAGCAATAAGATCATCATTATCGGACCCGTGTGGCGCCGGATTAAGAATAGCGTCACTCCATTTCCTTCCGTATATGTCGTAGAAGGCGACTAAGGAAATAAACTACCAGGAGACGGGCAGCAGCGTCTTCCTAAGATCCCAACTGCATTCTGCGATCGCCAACCCGCTTGCCAAGCGTGGCGATTATGGCAAAACCCCTCATGGTTATGAAAACCACGAGGGAGGCCTGTGTCCTGCAGTGGGCGTCAAGTGGCTGATGATGATGATGATCACTGCTAAGTATAGGCCTTTTCCCCTTAATACAGATGGTACATCACGGTCCCTGACCTCATCCACGGACCTTCCACCTTCAATAAAGCATACCTAGAACTAATTAAAATGAACTCGTACGAGTTTTGCGCTCTACAACAGTTTTACTAATGAGACACTTTTTCAGGGACGCAATCGAAACCGCCAGTTCTGAAGAACAACTTATCAATCGATATGAATAAACTATACAATATACCAACGAATTTGGTAGCTACATGTGAACAAACGCTTATGAAAAGACAAGAAATTATAGATTGGCTTACTTCTCTTTTAAAGTCGGATTCTAAGGCAATGCAGACAAATTTATTATTTTTTACACACTGAAATATATAGAGCAATTGTACATTTTCTGTTTTTATAAATTACTAGTAGTGCCCGCGTCTACATTCGCGTGGTCTGTTTATTTAATCTGTGGCACATCGTCTCCTTGTAAAATCTCCACCACAGACTATTTCAATAAATAAATTATTGTAAATAAGACCGTGCGTGACGATAAGATCGAGACGAACGAAAGTCGTCGACACAGCCCAGCGGATTAGTAAGTTGAAGTGGCAGTGGGCGGGGCACATAGCACGCAGAACTGATGGCCGATGGGGCCGAAAAGTTCTCGAATGGAGACCACATATCGGCAAGTGCAGCGTAGGACGACCAGCCACAAGATGGATAGATAACCTCATCCAAGTGGCAGGAAGGCGGTGGATGCAGGCCGCTTCCAACCGGTCTTTTTGGAAATCCATGGAGGAGGCCTATGTCCAGCAGTGGACTTCTTGTGGCTGAATGATGATGATGATGATGAAATAAGACCGTCAGCCTATAGCCTATGTCCACTCTGAAGGTCCATTCTAAAAACTTGTAAAAGAATGTTTAAAATCGGATAGTACTTTTGGAGATTAACCCCTTACATACAAACTTACAAATTCATACTTACAAACTTTTCCTCTTTATACTATTATTATAAACTATGTCATCTTTACAGGGAATAAAAATGAAGAATCTTGTGAATAAGATTAACGAATTTAGTAACGAAAATGAAATGATAAATTCGACACTGGAAAAACTAAAAAGAGATTTCCTTACCGATATAAGTGAGATTACAGATTATCTTAGGTGAGCAGGAGTCTTCAGGTGTTTATCTAAACTTGATTATAAAGACCATCATCTCACAAAATTCGTTCACAGAAAAGGCATCAATGAGACTATGGCTCTGGAGTTGAAGTCAGAACAGCTAACTTATGAATTATCGGAGGTGAATGCACAAAATGAAGACCTTCGTAAGCAACTGCAGGCACTCGAGTCTATGAAGTCGTCGCATGGGAACAAAACGAAGATTGAGGTATTTCACAATTACAAAATCTTAATGAAATCAAGATTCTTCCTCTTTCCTCAGGGAAGAGACCCGTGCCCCTCGGTGGGGACATAATGGGTTGATGATGAATGAAATTAAATCTTAAATAATAATAATCATCATCATCAGCCATTTGACGCCCACTGCAGGACATAGGCCTCTATCATGGTTTTTAACCATGAAAGGTTTTGCCATAATCGCCACGCTTGGCAGGCGGGTTGGCAATCGCAGTTTGCGGTTGGAATCTCAGAAAGACGCTGCTGCCCGTCTCCTGGTAATGTATTTCCTTAGCCGCCTTCTACGACATCCACGGAAGGAAAGGGAGTGACGCTATTCTTAATCCGGCACCACACGGGATAATAATAACTTACACAAAACGCAATCACTTGTCCTGGCCACAAACTACGATACCTTTTGCTATGGTAACCAGGCAAGGGCATCACAAACATGGAGATGTGAAAATCTAGACATTGTCGAGTGAACTTGCAGATCGACTGCTAATTGACAGACCCCTTAAACAAAGAAAATAAAATTCAACAGGAATTAGAAAAAGATCTCAAGGAAGAGAAATGCAAGCGAACGATATTGCGCGACCGATTAACGCGGGCCGAGGGCCAGATGAAGCTGAGCACGGAGAAGGTGACTCAGCTGGAGGGGGCGCTGGAGAAGTCGCGCGCGCAGGTGTACTCCCTCGAGCGGACCGTGCAGATGCTGCACGAACAGGTATTTGTTCTTCTACTTCGATTGAGCCTCCGATCAATGGGTTACTCTTGCCATTGGAATCTGAAACATTTTTTCAGGAATTCCGTTTTAAGAATAAAACATTGAAGTTTGACTCAAAGTAACCCCGGTATATATAATGTTGCGTAAATCGACATGAATCAAAGTAAACATAATTTACAGAATAAGTCTTTGCAAGAGGACTTTGACAAGGAATTGGCTAAACTTACAAAATCTATAAAAGATAACACTGATCACCTCGAAGAAATAGCCGATGCCCGTGAGAAACTGCAGGCAGAGTAAGTATCTCAAACGAAAGTGGACTTGATTTAACGTGAGAATCTCCATTTGTAGTTCTCGTTTGCTTGCTAATCTATTTTAGAAAAGAAGAGTTGGAAAAGCGACTAGAAGAGTTGTCTTATCATTACAACGAGTCTCTAACACAAGTCGGCAATGACATGAAATCAAACATCGCAAAATTAATACAAGCTGAAAAAAAATGTGCCGAGATGAGTGAAGAAAAACACAAGCTTGAAGGCAAAGTGGAATCGCTATGTGCAAAATTACTGGAGTCCGAGCTGCGATATAAAGATCTGCAAAACACAATAAACGAAAACGAAAATGCTTTGAGTTAGTACCTTCTTACCTAGACTACCGAGAGGAATACGTTTTAAAACTTTTAAAGGATACAAGGCTGATGTTAATTTTTTTATTTCAGCTGCCGAATCGGTAAAGGTAAAATCGGAATGTATGGAAGCCAAACATGAACTGGAAAACGTTAAGGCACAGATAGAACAATATAATAATAGAATTCAGGAACAAAGTGAAGCTATGGAAAGGATGGAGGTAAGGTTCGATGATCAACAGTTATTATGTTAGACTGGAGTAAGTACAATATCAAACGCGCAGCGTTAGCTACCATATGAAATTGCGTCTCGATTTCATGTAAAACCAACGCAGATTTTTTAATTGTGCATTGTGATTTTCTTATCGCAGAATTTAGCTTCTCAAATAAGCCTTACATTTGCATTTTAGTTGAAATTGCATGAGCATCTTGAATGTGAAAACCGAATCAAAAAGGAAGTCGCCAGAGTAGAACAGGAAAAACAATGTATTATAGATGAAATTGAAACCAAAAACTTACATTTGCAAAGGCAAATAAATGAAAGGTAACGACGTTTATTTTCATGAAATATTTTAAGTTTGATATGATGTTTTGTAACTTGGTAGAAAAACATTATCTTTTACTTAATGTTTTCAATTCCCTACTAGCGAAGATAAAATGACGTCATATGAAAACCAAATTTCCTCTCTAAGAGAAACAATAGCTCAAATACAACAAGAGTTTGGTGATATGGAGAGTCTCAGTGGCCTTAAAGAATTAGTAAGTACCTTAGGACCAGAAACAAAAGACGCATTGTGTAGTAATTTAGCACGCAACCGGTAACATCAAAAAATTTACACTTTTTTAAATTTATTGTGGTTCTTTAGTTGTAATTTTTTATCAGGTCAATGAACAGCGCTCGAAGTTGCAAGAGCTTACAATTAAGAATAATGAATTACTCGAAGAGCTGCGCAATACTAACATCTACGTAGAGCAACAAAGAGAAAACCTCGAGACGCATTTGCAACACTTGGAGCAAAAAGATGACATTATCAAGATGCTGTCTGAGAAGGAGGAGGAGCACACAAACATCATCAAGTTGCTGCGCAACAATATGGAGATCAGAGCCAACGTTGAGAATGATGTAAGATACATTTTCACCTTACTGTATAACCTCCTTGCTTGTATTTTACGTAAAGGTAAGTGATTTCAACTTCGATCGTTGTTTTGCTTTAAATTGCAGTTGAACCAGAAACTAGCCGATAAAGATTCCTATATCGAATCGTTGGTGACTAATCTTGAAACAAGGAAAGAGCAAATATCACAGTTGGAAAAAATCGTGCTAACTTTAGAAGAACAAATTCAGTCGGCAAACTCACGCGGCAGAGAAGAATCCGAGAAGGTGGAATTATTACAGAAAAAGATACTCGAATACGAGAGTCTGTACATGGACAATCAGAATGGCGAACCCCAAGTGGATAATATTGACAGTCTCATCAAAATACTCGAGCAAGAGTTAGGGTCTCCTTATGAACAGTATTTAGAAAAGGAAGCGGAATTGCTCATGCCCAAACAAAAGGGAGATTTAGGCAGGAAAAAATCGCCAGATGTATTGAAACGATCCGGAGCTATTACGTTGACACATCCACCTGAGCCCAAAAAAATACAGTCCTACTACACAGACCAAGGGAAACCTACGAAGTTGACAGGAGGACACATCATGAAGAAGTCATTTGTTTCTAAAGATCAAGGAGAGAAACTAGAAGGTAGCTCGGATTACGCTAAATACTCCATGTTCAACGTGTATGAAGGTCTACCAGAACCGCCGCAGATCAAAGATAGAGTAAACGAGCCTCAGTCTAGACAAAATGATTTGAAATATTTGAAGAGGAAACCTTTCTCAATAGCGCCCAAAGTCTCGGACGATAAACAAAGTAAAATGTTTAAATTCGCTGGTCACAGACTTTGACAATCTCAGCTCGGCAAACTTTGTGCAAAAGTGCTTTGTGTACTGTCCTTTTACTCGACATTGTTATGAATAAAAAACATACTTTTCATTGCGTTAACGAAACTTTAATTAATTCCAACAATAAATATGGACGACGGCTTAAGAAAAGGCGAGGGATATAAACTAGAAATTCGTCCATAATAGTTTTTCACCGTCGGCATGATCTGAAAACAAAAGTTGGTGCTTGTGTAACTTTAGCATCATCATCATCATCAGCCATTTGACGCCCACTGCAGGACATAGGCCTCCTTCGTGGTCCTCATAACCATGAGGGGTTTTGCCATAATCACCACGCTTGGCAGGCGGGTTGGCGATCGCAGTATGCAGTTGTAATCTCAGGAAGACGCTGCTGCCGGTCTCCTGGTAATTGATTTCCTTAGTCGCCTTCTACGACATCCACGGAAGGAAATGGAGTAACGCTGGGCTATTCTTAATCCCACGCCACACGCCAAACTTTAGCATAAGCAACAAGAATGGGGAACTTGCATCAAACTTAGATTGAAGTGGCATTACTTGCTATTATTCACAGCAAAGGTACATTATTTCCCTTGTTCCGTTGTGATCAACTATTTTGACCAACTAACACAACACACTCCAGCTGGGTGCGCACGCGGCCCTCGCGGTTTTAGAGCTGGTACCGAACCAACATTCGCTTGCGTTAACCCGACAACAAATAATTGAACATATACAAGATGCGCGTCGCAACAGTTGCTCAACTAGTTGCAGACAGGTCGTCGCAAAGCACTTTTCTCCCCAGCTGCGTGCACACACGGCCCTTTAGGTTTAGTGCTGGTCCCGAACTAACACTCGCTTGCATTACCCCAGTAATAGGCTTCAAGCAGTGATAGCGCAGCCAGTTGAATGCTTGTGCGTACATTTGTGAACTTATAGTACCACTATCACTCACCAACGGTGACGGAAAACATCGTGTTCTGAGATGTTCCCTGAGGTGATCTCATTAAATTTCCAATCCACAGTGGGTACGGGTGGTGATTAATATCTCAGAGAAGATCTGTGCCCTTAAGTGGACGTACACAGGCTGCATTATAAGCCCCAACAATACATGATGAACACTCACAAGACGCGCGCGTCGCAGCAGTAGCTCAACGAGTTGCAGGCAGCTTGTTTGTACTTGCCGCGGAGCACTTCTCGCTCCAGCGCGGCACGCCGGCGCTCCAGATGCGTGCGCACACAGCCCTCGCGCTCCAGGTGCTGGTTTTGTGCCACCACCGCCCGCTCCAGCACCAGCACCCGCTCGCGCTCCAAGCGGAGCGCGGACCAATTCTCCGCGGCGGACGAGCAGAACGAGCTCAAAGATCTCGTGACCTGGAGTTTGGACATCGGACTTGTGGTTACACGGTTTTGCTGCACCAGTGTGACTACGAGTAATTTCTTTTATGCCACACCTGGCCAAAAAACGGGTTTTTCCGCACGCTACGCGTACGGGAAAACCCACTTTGAGGCCAAGTGACGACATAAAATTGTGTACACAACACGGACTGTAAAGTAGAAAATATTTATGCATATTTATGCGATATCGGCCTTTCTTTATTTTACGGCCCTAGTTGTGTAAATAACTATTACTCGTGGTTACACTACTCTAAAAAGCATCGTACTTGACTGAATCGTAGTTAGTGAAGTGCTCGATAGGTATAATATTCTTTAGGTCGATATGTAGTACCTACTTTCAAACTCCTTGGTAAATACTTATTGAAGTCTTGTAGTTTTTATTGCGCTAATCGGATATGATCGCTGGCTTTGACTATCTACCCAGGTGGCTAAACATAGATAAAACTTTTTAAGAATATCCTCTGCCGTGCTCGTATAAAAATGGGAATGGATTACAAATGCATATTTTACAATACGAAAAAAAATGGTCACCTAAACAAGCAGCCACCGTTAAAAACCTGTTTCGTTTGACAAATAAAAAGATGAAAGTTTCCACCAACTCCGTGCTTTAAAAAAGCTAGAGGCAAGGATTCTTGGCTAGAGGTCAGCGATTGACGTGTACTTCCATGTTTGTGATTTCCTTGCCTGGTTATATATCACACCATAGAACAGGGTATCTTAGTTTGGGAATAAAGAAATACCTCCGCGTAGGCACCCTCTTCCCACAGCGGGGCCTCGATTAATAACTTGCACACAACACAACCAGTGGTGATGCCGTCGAAAGCCTCATACCTCAGAGCGTGCAGCGTCGCCCGGGCTCCGGCTTGTACTCGATGAAAGCGGCCAGGTCGCGGCGGGCGCGCGTGATAGCCTCATACCTCAGCGCGTGCAGCCTCGTCCCGCAGGGGGGGGCTACGGCTTGTCCTCGATGAAGGCGGCCAGGTCGCGGCGGGCGCGCGTGATAGCCTCATACCTCAGCGCGTGCAGCCTCGTCCTGCAGGGGGGGCTCCGGTTTGTCCTCGATGAAGGCCGCCAGGTCGCGGCGGGCGCGAGTGATGCAGGCGAACAGGTCGGCCGAGCGCTCGTGCCGCTCCAGCAGCAGCGCGCGGGAGACCGCGGCTGACGCGAGGCTGTTTCGCTCCTGCGTCAACGTTTCCACCTTCGCGTGGAGGTCTAGTAGCTGCGGGAAGTTATTATAAAATACGAAAATATAGGGAGGAGAGGAGCAGAAAGATCGGATAGCAATCTTTAACAACGCTGCAAAAGCCATCAGCGACTATTTCAACTCGACGATGTTTCAGACCTGAACCTAAGTCCCACAACAAAACAAATTAAGACTTTATTATGGTATCTCGAATCGTTAGTCCATTGGCTTGTAGTAAGATATCACACATGTATCCCTGAGTGGTAGACAGATACTAAAATTTGCCACTTGGCACGATCCTGACCCTGCCATTATTGGTAGTAGTAAGTATTCTACTACTCTGGTTAGATATATAAAGTAAAGTTAATGTACCGTGTCAAATTAAAAAACTTGCGATGTATTGTAGACTGGCAACGTGCGAGCAAGAATTAACGTTCTTGTATGCGAGTGAACATGATTTCTTTAATGCAAAATTGTTACCTCAGATTGCAAATCCTGGAAGGGTATATCTTTGCCGTAGTTATCATAATTCCGCAGTCGTTTTAATTCTATTCGCATGTCAGCTAACTTAATCTCGTAGTGGTGCTTGTTCAGTTCCCTGGAGAAAATTTTTATGTTAAGTTGAGACAGAATGACTGGAAATAGCGGAAGATCACAGAAGGGAAAAGTTCCAGCATTAGGACTTCTTTTAGCACTCAGACGTTGGTAAAAGCAAAACACGATTCCTTAAAACACTCCATAAACGCCTATAAAGAGTCTGTGGTAGAGACTTTACTCGTACATGGGAGACTTTACCACAGTGTTTACCACTCGTCTGCCGCGACACAGATCTGTGTCCAACTTAGTATGGGCCACCTACCTATACGTTCCATTCCGCGAGGGCAGTTCAGGAGTTAAAGAAAAAACTTACATATTTTTAATTCTTTCCTCCAATTCTTTTATGGTGTCTTGTAATTTCATAATTTTTTTCTCGCCATCTATTAGTTTTGAGGCCATTTTGTCATGTAGCGACGCATCGTCTCCACATTGCTGTAAAATGGAATAATGTAGACTACGAAGCTTGGATGGTAGTGATTTCATACAATTTGTGTTAAGTTGACATACTCGTAATAAAAATTACATCAACATTAGCACTTCATGGGATGAACTCCAAGGAACATAGCTCCAGTAGGTAAAATGATTCATGCAGCATCGACCACAAATTAAAATAACCACCTAGTACTCTCATACTCCTTTTTGTTTGGAAAGTTGTATGCGTTTGATAAGGGTGAGCACAACAAAAAATTACTATAAAAAGCTCGCGAGGATGAGGGCCCATATACAACGTGTTATTGCAATAACGCAATAACACGTTGTATACGATCCCTCATACTCGCTAGTTAAACCTTAATAACTTTCGGACATTCTAAGGAGACCCCGTTTCTTCAGTACCGGTATTTAAACCACTTCCAATGAGCATAAGTTTGTATGTGTTCCAATATTGTATTTGGGTGTGAAGGGAACTCACCGCAATCCTGGACAGCGAGGTGAGGAATTCCTCTTTGTCAGACCTGCTCTTGCGCAGCTCCTCTTCAGTCTTGGCCAGACACTCGCGCGTCGTTTGCAACTCGCGCCACAGCTCCGTTTCTCTCTCCTTTGGCTCCGTCTCTGATATCACGAGATGAAGGCCATGGTAATAGAAAATGCTGTACCGGTTTGGTTACCGTACTATGTTAACTACCTATGTTTTGTACATAATAAAACATACATAGTTAACATAACCTAGCTTAATCTAACATCTAACACTTAGTTATGTAAGCCTTTTAATATATTTTGTTTTCTGGTGTGTACAATAAAGAGTTCTAATCTAATCTTATATACATTGAACATACTCATATGCACTTAACAGGTGCTTAATCAAACATAGACTAAACTAGGTATTACGGTCTTATTATAAAAAATCCTTCGATTCCAAAAATTTATAACGATTCCTTAAAACGCCGATTAAAATTGTCCGTGGTAGAGATTTTACAAGGAAAAGTCGTAACCACAGATTAAATAAACTGCCTCTTAGGAGTGCTCTAGAGGAATCGTGTTTTTATAATAAGGCCGTAATAGTTCATCATCAATACTCAATCACTCTCTTGCACACATTAATCAACCGTCTCATCTATATTAAGTACACAAAATAAAAGATTTGCATGTTTGGAAAGCTTAACTTTGTATTAACTCTGAGCAACGGAGTAGATTTTTGGAGTCTAAACCTACAGGGGTAAACACTGGCCTCAGCACCAGAATCCTAGCACGAGTCTTAATCAATGATCCGCTCAGACAAGACTCACCCTTTTTTTCTATGTAGCCCCGATTGTGTCCCACTGCTGGGCAAAGGCCTCCCCTTTCGCTCTCCACTCCGTGCATGGCCACCTCCTGCCAACCCGGTAGAAAGGTCGTGAGGTCGTCCCGCCATCTCCGCTTGGGTCGGCCACGTTCGTGATATCCGTCGCGTGAAACCCAGTCAGTGACAGTTTTTGTCCACCTGTCTGGGCTTACGGCTTACGTGGCCCGCCCAATTCCACTTCAGCTAAACAGCTGCAGCTCCAACATCGACAATTTCGGTTATGGAGCGCAGTGTTGTGTTACGGATTTTGTCAATTCTTTTTACACCCAGTACACTGCGCTCCATTGCTCGCTGGCAAATCTTGAGTCTCAACTTCTGATATTCGGTCAAAGACCAGGTCTGAGCACCGTAAGTTAGGATAGGACTCACCCTTAGAAGGTATAAACTCGAGACAGTGCATCTGCTCTAAGGCGATAAGTTTCTCTGAGCGCTGGCGCAGCGCCTCTAAATGTGACTCTAGGTCCTTGATGTGGGCTTCTAGGTTGGCCACCGTGCTTTCCGTGATCTCCTTCCCTTTCTTCTAAAAAGAGTCAACAGTTAACTGTACATTACGCAGTCTTCAATGGAAACTGAATGGTGCATCACTAAACTGAGTCAGACCCAAGTAGCACACAAGAGTAAGCTGTAACAGTCAGCAATAAAGCTCACTACACAACCCTAATTCAACTAATAAGCCTTAAATGTGCGCCTTGTAGACCCAACACGATCAATGGAAAAATCACATCTTCGGACTTCGTTACGACTCTGCGAAATTCGTGTTCCCATCCGCCTCGCCCTCCCACCAACGTATGTCATTGTCAAGCTTTTTGGGTGGCGACGGAGCCCCATTACTATCTCTAGATTGTCTGTCTGTCTGTGTTAGTTTTAAGTCTGTGTTGGTTTTGCCTCTAAAACCTAGAACCGTAATAGTTAAATAAATTTAATGATAGACAGAATACTCTGTTTTTTTTTATACACGTTAAAGATTACCATTTAGGCGGGCCAGTCGGCTTAAGGTATCACCTGTACGTTCACCTTCCCTTGGAGCGAGGCGATGCATGCGCGCAACTCGACCACTTGCGCGTTGTGCTCTTGCTCCGACTGACGCATCTTTTCTTGCAACTCTTTTACTCTTTACCGAGGGAGAAAGGGACAGAGTAAAATTTGGAGTCCGTCACATTTTGTTTCGAACCGGATTAGGGAACTGAACGGGATTTCAATTTATTACCTAACACGATATGGGGAGGATGTCCGAACAAGTCTTACTTTATCATACTTTTTGATGTAGAACTAAATTTAATTGAACAGCAAAGTTTCTTGATAGCCATCTTCGAAAACTAACCTAGTGTTCAGAAACACATTGAGCGGAAGTCATTAAAAAAATGATTGTGTTTTCCTAATTGGTGATGTTTACTAAAACTTGTCAAGTCCTACAATGAATTAGCAGGTTACACGTAAAACACACATTTGATTATCAAGCCAGAGGTTGTGGGTTTGATTCCCGTTGGGATCCTCCCTACGCTGATTTATACCTATGGATTTGGTACGGGTGTTTTATCATGTTTTGTGATGTCCTTGTTAAGGAGGATTGACCAGCCCTCCTATCACGTAACTGTTCGCTCTATTGGGTTAACCATTTTGACGATTCCAAAGTATGTATTTGACAGTTGGGAGTAGGTTAAATCGGAATACTCCATACCGTTGAGAACTTACGTAGTGGCGCCCCAGGACCAGTGATTGTGTCGTGTAGATGCCATATTATTGTGAAAATCAAATGGTGTCGTAGGAACATTATTAAAAACCTATTTAAAGGCTAAAAATTCCACTCAGCTGGGACTTGAACCCGCGACCTCTGGCTAACCGTGCCAGCGCTCTCCCAACTGAGCTAATGGGCAAGTGCAGGCATCGGCGAAACTTCGAACCTCTTTACAAACTTCTCTGTATTACGTAGGAACATTATTGTGACTTCTTTTTCCTTTGTACTTGTTTATGTTACTGGTATTCCCTTTTTTTCTTGTGATGTGTTAATTTGTCCCAATAAATGTCTTTCTTTCTTTCGTATTGTTTTCTTTTGTTTATTAACAATGCGGAAGTTCTTACCTAAGCTCGAGGGCTTCTCGTTGCCGCGACAGAGTCTCGATGGTGATCTCGCCAGTCTTGGATACTTCCAGCAGTTTCTTCGACCTCGCGTCGTAGCTTGACTCGCGATGCCGGTACTGGGAACAAGCCCAAGGTCAAAGTTTAACCATCCTCGAAATTTTACTTGTTGTTTCGTCTTTAATTGGTCTGGAGAAAAAGGTGGAAATCGCATAGAAAGAAATTAAAGTTGTTTTTTTTTAAGTAGAGGAATACCATAATTTGTTTTTTCGGGAGTTGAAAAAAGTTTTAAAGAGAGCTAGACACACAAGCGCCACGACTTTATTAGCGAATCATTATAATCATCATCATCAGCCATTTGACGCCCACTGCAGGACATAGGCCTCCATCATGGTTTTTAACCATGAAGGGTTTTGCCATAATCGCCACCTCAGAACACTTCTTTTTGTGTTCTGAGATCGCCACGCTTGGCAGGCGGGTTGGCGATCGCAGTATACGGTCGGAATTTATTTCCTTAGTCGCCTTCTACGACATCCACGGGAGGAAATATCAGCGTATATCTGAAATCAACTTTATGCCGTTATGATAAGTACGCCCTCCCTAGGCTCTACAATGCCTGGACTATATTTCTAGACGGCTTCAGAGACTGGAATACTACGTCCATGTACTCGTAACTCAGATCTTTCCGAAGCGTGGCGTCCACTCCAGCTAGCCTTTCATCTCCAGGGTCTTGCCACCCAGCGTTATATGACCACTACCTAAGTGAAGAATATTATTGTTCGCAGTATATTTTTAGACTGCTGAAGAGAATGATCATGTCACACTCACCAGTAGTTCCAGATCCTTCTGCTTCCGATGCGAGGCGTCCAGTTGGCCCTTCATCTCCTTGAGCTGGCGCTCCAGGGCGGTGATCCTGCCGCGAGCCACCCGCAGCATACCCTCAGCCGTGGCCACCACCTCATTAAGAGCCTCGCGAGCCGCGCGCTCTTTATGTAACTCTTCCGTGATATCCTACGATGTTACGATAAAAAAAAGGTTAGAGCTGTTGCGTTTTACTTGGTAGGTATTATCCTGTTCTGTGATAACTTTCTCGGCATTGCGACTAGAACTGCCAATAATGTTCTGAATGGATAACGCACACACACTACTTGCACGAATAAGTTAATGCTTGTTAATCAACGTATATGTAGCTCGGATCGTGAAAAGTAACTTGAACGAAAAAAAGCTCTTGGCAGATTATATCAACGTATAACAAACGTATAACTTAAAGGTGGCCCTTTTTAAAAAAATATAGCTTGGGAATTCAGAGGTCTGGTAGGTCGTTAAAAAAAAAGGGTTGCAGGGTACTTAAATACACACCACAAAGTACAATGGCACATTGATATGAATTAATAAACAAAAAAATACCGGCTGATTAAATTGACTCGATGGCTTAGGATTGTTCTTGTTTCGATCCTCTTTTTCTTTAATCTCATCCAGTTTATAATGCAGAATCGAATTATCTTTTTGCAATTTCTCAATCTTTTTCACCAACGTATCTCGATCTACCCAGGGTGTCCTGCAATAGAGGCATCATTTCGTACACGTTATAAAAACTTGGTAGCAAGCTACTCACCAACTTCTGTTATTTCCATATTTTTTCTTAAGCTGATGCTTTATCAAGGTGAAAGTAAAAGTTTTCGCTTGAAAAATCCAGGACGGTGACCGCTACCTCATTCTATTAAGTCGAATAATACAAAAACCAAATTCTACTTTAATCCGAGCCTTGGGGTCTGGGCATAAAATACGAGTACACCGTTTCCAGAGTATGCGAGACCCCCGAAATCAATATTACTAGGGCAGTGCTGATTGTTTATCGAAGTTTGTATTAAACAGAAGTAAATTATACTGACTTATTGAATTATACAAACTTGTCCACCATAACAACTACCAAGAGTATTGAATATTATTAACATTAATTAAAGAGCGTACTTGGCAAGTTGCAGGGCATAAAGGATTTTTGCATGTAGATTTTGCACAACAGCCTGGACTTTTGCGTGTAATTTTTCTTCGGCGATTTCTTCTTCTACGCATTTATTGCTCTTCCAATCCTGTGAAATCGAAATGTTATTCTAGTCGTGTACAAAAACGCTCCATACAAATTGGTCGCAAAATATGACGTCACAGATTGCGGGGGCGCTTATAATGATAAACCGTGTATCATTATTATTTGAATTCTCGTCAAATATTGTATGTATCTATGTAGATCCTTATTAGAAAACGTTCTGAATTAAATTGAACATCTATCAAATTTTTGAGACCTTAAAAAACTCATTTTTTTTGTGGCCTTTTTTTACTGTTATGTATGTTTTTGTATGTAAGTATGTAGTTTATAGCATAAATACAGCTTCATCGAAATCAAATGTTGAGTCATCTACTGAGTTATGTGCTCAAAATGGGGGAGTCCGACAAACCAAATCTGATTTAGGGGAAGGCGACCAATGAAAATCGCATGACAACTTTATAATAAAAATTCATAGAATTTACTAAATTAGTGTTTTCATAATTTTGTTTTCAATAAGTTTTCATAGCTTCCTCTACATCGTGCCATAGCAACGACATCATTGACACCACAGAGTTAGTTACCCTTCCATACAAATAACATTATTCAAAACCATGCGGTCACTGTATAGAACAGAGCAAAGTATCGCACGGACAACAGTCTGACGTGACCTTACATAATGGTATAGCCCAGCAGAAAACTTGGTTCATCATAATTTAATAACCAGGGTAAATCATGAAATGAAATATTTATACAATGGCAAGAAAGAACAATTGCTACCTTCCCTGTTATTTCGAGTTAGTCATCCATTTCAAAGTAAATCAAGTCGTCGTATTGAATCTTGCGTTCGCGTGGAGTTCTGAATCGAACTGAGGCGAGGTGTA
Organism: Yponomeuta malinellus; assembly: GCA_947308005.1. Lineage (NCBI taxonomy): Eukaryota > Metazoa > Arthropoda > Insecta > Lepidoptera > Yponomeutidae > Yponomeuta > Yponomeuta malinellus. Next base: position 8,068,777 of record OX370994.1, read on the forward strand.
GCGCCTACACACCATTTAGAACATTTCGTCCCTTTTGAAGGACTAATCTTGTAGTGTGTAGTAATGCTAAGTGGGAGGGGCTCTTCTGAAGAGTAAGTGTTTAAACGGAGACGAGGTAGGAACCAAAACGTGACACATAGAGCAATTTAACTAACCATTTACCACTATTCATCATCATAATCAGCCATTTGAGGCCCACTGCAGGCCATAGGCCTCACTCATGGTTTTCCACGTTTCCCGTTCTTGTGGCGCCAACATCCAGCGACTCCCTGCCACCGTAACCAGGTGTAATCTGGTTACGGCCTACACACGCTGCGTCGCCCTGCGTGTGGTCGTCAGGTCAGAACCACCACTACCACTATTATTACACCCTAAATGTGAAATGTTGTGTTTACATGACTGTCACACAATCACGAAAACGTCCGAATAGAAATCATTGCATCTTTGCCACATACCTGTTGTGAATAAGTTACGTACTATAGGATACTTTTTATCTGAATATCACGCCAACCAATTCACGTGCACAGCTAGTAAGTGGTAAATAATTGAAACGCACATTTACCGAGCGTTGCTTAATGCTGCGCTGGCTGACAACCTTTTCGAGGCGTCGGGCGATCAGCTCCTCGCCTAGAGACACCACCTCATCCGGGATCGCGCTTAGCTGTGCCACCAGTTGCTCGAACACTTGCGGCGCTGCGAGATAGAGACGGAAAGTGGTAGAGCTCGTGCTCGTATGGGGGAAGAAGAGAGGTCAGCTCCTTGCCTAAAGACACCACCTCATCCGGGATCGCGCTTAGCTGCGCCACCAATTGCTCGAACACTTGCGGCGAAGAAGAAGGGAAGAGGACAGGAAAAGAGGTCACCTCCTCGCTCAGAGACACCACCTCATTCGGGACTACGCTTAGCTGTGCCAGGTCAATTGATCGAATACTTGTGACGCTGCGAGAGTGAGACGGAAATAGGTAGAGCGAGGATGGGGGAAGAAAAGAGGTCAGCTCCTTGCCCAGAGACACCACCTCATCCAGGATTACGCTTAGCTGTGCCGGGTCAATTGATAGACCACTTGTGGCGCTGCGTGAGTGAGATGGGAAGAGTTAGAGAGTTCATGGGAGGGGGGGTGTTGTGACGGAGAGTGAGGGAGAGAATTATACGGAGACGGGAAATAGGCGAGATATCTACACCGATAATACCTCATCCTGGATCGCAGATAAATTTAATATATTGTATGCCCTCCCAGATAAAAGGCCTGCGCCATACAGTGGTACGTATATAGGCTGGTAATGCCATAGCCCAAGTATCTGTGAGCACATGAAGAACAGAATTGTAGGGTAGAAAGAGAAAGCGTTAATTTGTAGACACAGAAATATGTAAATTGCTTCAGAGATTATTTAAATCTTCTTACCTATAACACTGTCGATATCAAAGTTGAGCGGCTTGGCCAAGTCATCCCGGATTATCAGCATGAGGTCGTGAGCCGGCCAACCGTTCACCGAGATGATGCGAATAGTGCCTAGTGAGTCATCTAGAGAATTTCCAGTGCTGCCCCCGCCTCGAGTTTCTAGCTCTTTCAGGGACGCGTAATACGTCAATAGAGCGTTCTGAAAAATATGTGTAATTGAATTAGTAGGTTTGTCTATTTATAGAAACGAAGACAGTTTTAGGTACATAATGTCCTATTCGCAAAATGTCCTCTTGACGCAAAATCGCAAAATGTCGAAGTCGCAAAATAACAATAATATACACTTATCCACAACTGCTGCTTCTCACGGTGCCGCTGCCGAATTGGCAGCGAGGCTCAAGCGCCAAAAGTATAGTGCCCTTATGGCAAATTACATTTTTGTTCCACTTGCGGTGGAGACTATGGGGGTTTGGGGGGCACAGGCCAAGATTTTTGTTGGGGAGCTGGGGCGCCGATTGAGGGACCGTGGGCTTGACTGCCGCTCTGGTGCATTTCTTTACCAAAGGATATCTTTGGCGATGCAGCGTGGCAATGCTGCCAGCGTGTTGGAGACCTTTTGTTCTGCAGTTTTTCAGGGTGGTTTGTTGGGTTAGGTTAGGTTTTTTTTTTGCTTAAACTTTTTTGTACGTAATTGTTCCGTGTGTGGACGAAGCTCTTGGTGGATATTGTATGGTGCATGTAATGTGATGTAATTTTATAATATATATTCACTTCAAACTCGAAACAAATCCATACACACACAAAAAAAGTGTCACACTAAAAGTCCTCTTCGCGAAATAATAATAATATATATTTATGTTAGACTATTAAACAAATGTTCCGTGTGGCGCCGGATTAAGAATAGCGTCACTCCATTTCCTCCCGTGGATGTCGTAGAAGGCGATCAATTACCAGGAGATGGGCAGCAGCATCTTCCTGAGATTCCAACCGCATACTGCGATCGCCAACCCGCCAAACGTGGCGATTATGGCAAAACCCCTCATGGTTATGAAAACCACGAAGGAGGCCGATGTCCTGCAGTGGGCGTCAAATGGCTGATGATGATGATGATGATTAAACAAATCAATAGGCACAAAAAAGTCACACTGATGCACTATTCGCAAAATATCCTAGTTGCAAAATAAATATCATAAGCATCGAAATAGTGAGGAAGCATTTTTTATTTATTGACTTACGTCGTTTGTATCGCAGTTTTAAATTTTATAAATTATTCGCCAAACTGCGCGGCAGTTTATTGATGAATCTAATGTATGCGAATGAAGCGAATTAATATAATGTGCTGCTCCCATGAGCAGCTAAGAAATTCAAAAGTATGAAGAGACCAGGAAGACAGGGAAGAAGAACGGGTTTTGCTATTATCATTGAAAAAAATCTTGGGAGTTTGTGAGCCTGAACTCAGAGATTATTTTACTATAAACATTTTAATAAGTTTCTTTGAATAGGTTGCGCAGGTTTTTCTTTTTATAGATATTCAATTGACACGCTAAGATGATAGACATTCGTGCTATTGTTTTTAACAAACTTAGTTGTAACTTGTACCTAAGTTTCACGTAGGTAATGAATGACTTATAGATTCTATCATACCTAGAAAAGATGCACATTTGTATCAAATATTTATGCAACTGTGACTTTGCTACACGATTTTTCTGCGGCGCATCTTCTGGCCATATTTATGTCTAGTACCTATTTAAATTGGTCTACTTTCAAAATTTGTCAATAATTACCTGTTGAACTATAAGCTGTTTCTTCATCTTCATGAATTCCCTCTTTTTCGTGGAGAGCTGACGCATAACTTTCGTAACGACAGCCGAATGCATGTTTGGATTGTCTGAAACATCGGCGTCATTCAAAATGTTGATTTAATATTATGTAGGTAACATTCAATCCCATTCCAAACCATCAGCCTATATTTGTCCATTGCTGGACATAGGCCTCCCGAAAACCACACATCTTCTTTCTGTCTACAGCCTTCCTCATGCAGCCGCTACCAACGATCTGTCTCAATTCATCGGTTCAAAGATGTAGTGGGCGTCCTACGATGCGGTTGCCAGTTCGTGACCTCCACTCGAGAACATTTTTATCTCAACGGTTGTCGGGTCTTCGGTAGATGTGACCTGCTCAATAACACTTCAAATGGCTAATCTTGTAGGTTATGGCAATCTCGGTATTTTGGCGGTTTGTTTTATTTGTAATGTCAAAGAGACTTCGGGAATAGCCAATACCATAGAACACTGAGCGACACCGAATCGGTATACTAGTCATACCGTCATACAGTAAAATCAATCTCTACTCAGCAACGATAAACATTAAAGTTTGTATCTACTGAAAGGCTAGAGCTGCAATAAAAATATAAATAGTTCTTTGTTACAAACCATCTTTACCATCTAGAAGAAATGCGTTGCTGTCTGGCTGTATATTGACGATCAATGAGCTGTGAGATTTCTACAAATTGAATAACATAAAAATGGTGATAAGTTCTCAGAAGTTAAGGATACGATAGACATATTTAATGCAATAGTACTATAACTTACGGAGGTCGGTGGAAGACTGTTAGTAGTGGATTGTCTGTCGCCCGTGGCTTTCTTTGGCTCCGGGCTCTACAAATGTAAATTATACTCTGTAAGCGAGAGACGTCTTTCAACTCTTTTGCTCTGTTGCATTTGTTTCGAAGATAATTGAATTTGCCATCACAAACAGCGAGACGTCTGAAGCAGGGACATTCGACAGTATCTCAACCTTTACAAGAGTGCACTCTGCCCAATTTTATTACGGGCGTTATTGCAAAGACAACCACCTATCAACTGTACAAGAAACCTGGTTCGACATAACGATGTGTCATACATAAACTTCGAGCAGCGTGATTTACAGTGCATTTGGGGTTTAATTTCTTGGAATATCACAGAAAAAGTTTTGCATGTTGATGGGAAAAAGATATGTGATGGATAGAAAGCCAACTTTAATTATTTACCCGCGATCCAGCAAGGCCATAGCTGACAGGATCTCGTGGTAGACTATTTCCACGATTCTTCCTCGCTCTTGGTATTTGGGAGACTCTACCTGGGAGAAAATAATGTTACTCTTGTCTGTTGATATTGTATTAGACTGAAAGGACACTATTAAGTCTGCATAAATATAGCTGACCCCTACAAAGACAGGACAGAGACGCGATAATCGCTGTTTGAGTACAGAGATAAAGAAAAACAGTGGTAGATAAAATAGTTGGCATCACTTTTGCAGAGGCCGCCGTGACAGAGATTGTTAAATTAAGCCTATGGTAAGAATAAAAATGAATCGAATTGAAGTTGAGTGAAATTATGTTCTTGCCGTACTTGTTGGTTTCGACACGTCGCAGTTTTTTTGCATTATGAAGTATTTGATAATACCATTCTTTGGTGTGACTTATCTTTTTATTATTTGCCGATACCACTCATAAATTTTGGATGAAATAGGCACGAAGATTTTGAATGAGCTATGAAGCAAAACAACGTTGTTATTGTGGTTATTGCACAGATTAAAAAGAAAAAAACGGCCAAGGGCGAGTCGGACTCGCGCACGAAGGGTACGGAACCCTTATCTATATTACCCTTACCCTTATCCATTATCTGTACAACATTAGACAAAGAGCGAATTTGAGAACAGTGCTATTTATAGAAACCAACAAGAATCGTTTAACATTGACATTTAACGATATGACATCGACGCTGTGAAGATTACATAGATGGCCGCTAGATGGCAAGCGCTGTTTTTAGACAACGTTTGTTGTATGGGAGCCCCCGTTAAATATTTATTTTATTCTGTTTTTAGTATTTGTTGTTATAGCGGCAACAGAAATACATCATCTGTGAAAATTTCAACTACCTAGCCATCAGGATTCACAGACAGACAGGCTGATAGTGAAGTCTTAGTAATAGCTTTTTTCCTCTGTGGTAAAAAGTACGTACCCTTCGGGTACGTACGGGACCCTAAAAAAGACAAGGGTTATTGTCACGCTATTGTTCTGAAATGACAGTGTGTGAGCACTGACCTCATTGTGCTCCATTGGTACTATGGAGGTCAGTGACTAACCTGCATAGTGTAGTTGTAATAGTGGTGGTGGTCTTCTTTGTACAGAACTAAAATCAGCTGGCGTCAAGGATACTGGCGTGCGTCACAGGTGTCACGGTCGTTTGGAATCTGTGGTTTGAGCTCTGTTTGCTTCTGCGATCACAGATTAAAGAGACAAACCTGCGATTACTTTTAGTTATACCTCATCAGAAAAAAAAACTTAGGTATGTCGCAATAATAATTTAAGCTCTTACATACACAACCTAAAATACAGGTTTATTCCTAGTTTAGGCTACGTTTTTACTCTTACCTATGTTAAATTCAATTCTTATGTACACTTTATACCTACGATTTTATGAATAAATTTTATCTTTATTCAAGCATTATAATAAGTAATCGTAGGCCGTCATTCAAAAAATGTAACACCGCGTAATTGTTATTTCTATGGAATATTCCAGAAACTGGTTAAGAAATTAAACAGTTTTTGTCTCTCTTGTAAAGCATGGAAAAATTTCTTGCTTGTGCGGTGTGGTTTGCTAAGCGACGTTATGTCACTGTCAGCCAACAGCCATCCTATCACGGATCTACAACGGGATAACCGTTTACGTTTTGACAGTTGGGAGTAGATAAATCGGGCAGTCAGAACCTACGTTTAGTATTTTAATGTATTTTTTTTTTATTTACAAAAACATTGCAACATAACAGTAATTATACCAAAGAGGTACAATATTATAACTGAGCACTACCTCACCACACTTCCAATCCCATCCTCAAACACACACATCACACTCTGGTGCTTCAGCGAGCAGGGCAGAGTACCCGCAGCGCACGCCCCTATACTACGTACTATTATACTTTTACGCACACGAAACATTTAACAGGACATTACGTAAGAAGTAACATGTACGAAGACGATCTTAGCTTTTTGTAAATGATTACGATCGTAAATGTACTATATTAAACGGGTCTAAACGCGGTTATTTATTAGGTAAAATGTAATTACCTTTGATTCCTGACGTTTCGGCAACGTTGCAGCTGCCGTGCCTACTTCAGTCTACCCGTGTAAAAGCAAAAGGTTTAAATCCAAGCAGAATCGTTGGTATTTTACTACGGTCGGTCATCACATCACGCCAGGTCAAGCCTGTGTTGTGTTGCCTTGGGTATAATAATTCACGCGCAGTGGGCAAAGCAGTGATTTGAGAATAAAAAACAAAAAGCCTCTCTCAACGAGAATGTCCGTCGCAGACTATCCTCAGATAATATCTGAAACATTCTGCTTTAGTTATTCGTTTTTTAATTCAAGTCATATTACATACTTTATTATACTTTGTATGTGAGCATCCTACATCATTATTGGCCTTTGCATCTCTTGCAGATGATTTTTGCAGCGTTTTTTGACGTGACTAAAAAGTTCGGAAGAGGAGTCCTTGTCCGTACTCGGCATGCGTAGGCGGTAGGCCCCTATTGGGCCGACTTTCATTAAACTACAATTCGTAGTCTATTGTGACAATTCGAACTGCATCGCGTAGCAATCTTCCAACTTGATAATCTGTGGGTTACTCGACTTTGCAACGTACATCGAATTGTCATAGTAATGTCATGTGTACACCGAATTTGTATTTCTATGAAACAAGCCCCTGGTCGGAGTCAAGGCCAGTGCAATGATGTGCATGCTTTTTCTCGCGTTTATCAAGAAGACGCTGATGCTTTTTTTGTGTACAACAAAGTGTTCTCTATCTATCTATCTAGATGCAGGAACGAGGCGATCGGTGTGTGGAGCTAGCGAACGAGCGCGACGAGAGGAGGCGTCTTATCTCTGAGGCGTGCACTACACATGACTAAGCCTGCTTATCCTATAAATCCAGAAGTATACGAACGAACAAATCCGTATTCCGATCGGAATCCGTAGAACCTTATCCGTAAAAGTATTTAAATACATTATGGTTTTCCTATAGGTACAGAGATCTATCTTAGGGCCGCTCCTTTTCCTAGTCTATATAAATGATTTACCGTTTATGGTACAAAAAATGTCTGAGATAGTGTTATTTGCCGATGACACGTCACTTATTTTTAAAATAAGGAGACAAGAAAATAATCTTGACGATGCAAATAATGCTCTCTCGCAAGTACTAGATTGGTTCACAGCAAATAATCTGCTGCTGTATTATTCATCAGATAATACTCTTTCATTATCAAATAATACTGTATTTCTGGGCATCACAATCGATGCAAAACTACAATGGGGTCCACATATTGTAAAATTAGCACACAGACTTAGCTCTGCAGCATATGCAGTGAAAAGAATTAGGGAACTCACTGACGTTGCAACTGCTAGGCTTGTTTATTTTAGTTACTTCCATAGTATTATGTCCTACGGTATACTACTATGGGGCCGGGCAGCAGACATTGAGACTCTTGCAGAAGAGAGCCATCCGATTTATTTACAAGTTAGGTAGTAGGGATTCGCTAAGAGATTTCTTCAAAGAAACCAATATCTTAACAGTTGCATGTCAATACATTTATGAAAATATTATGTACGTTAGAAAAAATATCAAAGACTTCGAAAATGTTGGTGGCCACCATAATGTTAATACTAGAAATAAACATAAATTGTCATTTCCACTATTTAGACTTGCAAAAGTTAACACATCCTTTATGGGGCACTGTATAAGGTTCTACAACAAAATTCCTCAAGATATATTAGAGTTACCTCCAACGCGATTTAAAAAATGTGTTAAGCACATTCTGTGCAAAAAGGCTTACTATAACATCAAGGATTATTTAGAAGACAAAGATGTTTGGCATTAAACAGTAGATTAATATTATTTAAAGGACGATTGTGACTAGTGTTCAACACATTCATGACTAATATTTTAAGTTGAAAACTCTGTTATTTAAGCTAAAACGTGTTTTGAAAAGAATAAATGTGGAGTTTCTTTGTTAGCTTCTTCTCCACATAATCCATTAATTGTGAAACTAACAACTTTGACGTTCATTAAGTAAACATTCTGTTTTTACAATGAATAAAAATATTTGAATTGAATTGAATTACCCCTCATGGTTATAAAAACACGAAGGAGTCCTACGTCCTGCAGTGGGCATCAAATGGCTGATGATGATGATGATAGGTACTTACTTTGTTTTTGATAAACAAAGTTGTTTCGAAAGTTATTAATTTTAGTGTCAAATTTGCTCAATAGAAAACTAGGTATGGCATATTAAATTATATAACTGTCTAATACTGTGTTCCTGTCTACTAGTTAAGTCAACATAATGTAAGCCCTTAATTGGCCCATGATATATTTAACATAACTATACTTTAGAAATTAACTTGTGCTGTAGGTTTTGTATTAAAATAAAATAAAAAAATATAACAAAAATATACCTTAAAAGTCAATAAAAAACTAGCAAAGCCTCAGCCCATTTATGTCAAGGTATACACATTTTTACAATAATTAAAAATGTTGTCAGAAGCAACGTCAGCCCCAATAAGGTTAGGTTAAAGTGGATATACGAAATTATCAAACACGGAAGACGATATATACGACGACTGTACTTCGCCTCGATTGCAAGTGATGTTATTACAGATTTTTTGCAAAGGCCGCGTTGATAATGTTAATGTTATCATTGTTTTTCTGTTCTCAGTGCCATTGTCAAAAATACGAAAATGATACTTGTTGCAGGTTTATATTTTGTATGCCAGTTTAACTTCTTTAATGCACATATTAATAACAATAATAAAAATAAAGCTATTTATTAAAAAAAAATTTAAGTACATGCTTAAAAGTAATTATTCTGTAAAATAGTAAAAATAATAATAAGTCTATATTCATGTGTAAGTTTATTTAATTAAAACTTATAAAAGTATATTTTTACATTTATTTTAACTTTTTTTTGGCACGCCTACCAACTATTTCCTCTACCTCCTGCGGTTGACTGGTAGAAAATGCTTATTGCATTAAGTCCGCCGCATTATAAGATTTCTTTAAGTTTTAGTGCAATAAAAGTATCAATAAATAAATAAATTATTTCGTTTAAAAATTCAATGCCTGTGTCATAAAGTAATAATTTCTTAATAAAACATGCATTACATACATTTATACATAATCTTGACAAACCTGTTTCGCTTCATCAACATTCATTACTCGCTGCATGCTCGCACTCCGGTTTTGGGTAGGTGGGTGGGGTAGGTACTTGTTATCTCGCCCTTCACTAATACCACAGTTTAATACTGTGTATACATCCCCTATTTGGTCGAAGTATGTCCGCCTGGGACTTCTCTTACCGGCCCTTCCACGCACATTAGCTCTATACACTGCCAGAGAAGAGGTTATATGGAACCTGACACCATGCTAGACAGAGTTGAAAACCATAGATTAGGTACGATGTTAACACTACAACATCAATAATTAATTTACTGTGACCTAATTCCTCGAGCGTACTTGAAAACGGTAAATACTAGATTACGTACGGTAATGAATGCTTCTAATCTTCATTGCATGTCCTTACACGTGGTATAATAACGGGGGCGCTCCTTGAAATAACGACATTAGGTAATAAGATCACATGACTAAATAAATTTAATCAAGTGTCTAAAAATAGGGTATCTCAATGATACTTAGCAAGTAGGTATGTAATACCTATACTTACCTATAATAACAAACCGGATAATAGCAAAATTAAATAGGGCTCAAGTGACACTCCTTCTTCATCATGAAATGTTACATATAAGTAGTTTACTTATTTTCGTTGTGGACGTATTACTAACAATGACACCAGGCGCCGAGGAAGGCTGCTTATTTTCGTTGTGGACGTATTACCAAAAATGACACCAGGCGCCGAGGAAGGCTGATTGAGGATACCAGCGAGGGTATGGTAAATAAAATCCATGATATTGATTAAGCCGAGTGAAGATATGCGAGATAGCTGATGCTGTGCACATCACGACTGGACGCGAAGGTATTTTTTTATATATTGTAATATGTTCAGGACATGGAAGACCTTTCTGCAAGATGGGTCCTGTTTACTGACTTTCAACTAACAAAAAAAGCTTTGGCCTTTGCATCTACGTAATGAGAAGCGTCCAGTATTTGTACTGTGGTCAAGTGGCAGCTTCATTCACACTCATCAACGACAAAATCGCGTAACAACTGAGGAATGCTTAGCCATGTACAAATATAACCGCAATCCGAATAGATTTTTACGATGGTAATAGGGGTTAAAGTATGAAATTGCCGTTTTATTGCAATAGGTTCTTTGAATTGACATAGAATCTTCATGGTTTGAGATTTTCGAATGAAACTTTTTTCAAATGGTTTCTATGATGTCCTTTTTTTAAAAAATGTGAAACATTTGAATATCGACTTTCAATTGTTTTTGTTATTCAATTTAGACAAGAAAGATGGATACTGCGAAAATTTGAGTTGATAATGAGTGATAACAAAAACAATTGAAAGTCGATATTCAAATGTTTCACATTTTTTAAAAAAAGAACATCATAGAAACCATTTGAAAAAAGTTTCATTCGAAAACCTCAAACCATGAAGATTCTATGTCAATTCAAAGAACCTATTGCAATAAAACGGCAATTTCATACTTTAACCCCTAATATTTATCCATTAACGGAACGTGGGTCCATTATGCACCAGAGACTAAAGTAACAGTCAAAGCAGTGGACTTTTACCGGGGAACGTGCCCTACACCAAGCAAAAAATCATTGTACAGCTGGTAAAGTGATGGCCACAGTCTTTTGAGGCAGCCAAAGGGTGACTTACATCGACTTTTTAGAGAAGGCAAAACAAATAACCGGAGGTTACTATACAACATTGGTAGACAGATTCAATAAAGAGTTGGATGAGTTCGTTGGAGTTGAAAAAACGACCCCATCAAACAAAGAAAAAAAATGGATCCTCCGGCCCAATCGTCGGCAAAGCCAACAGAAAAATTACGATATGAATTATTGCTACACTACAGCCTCCTTAGCCCCTTGTGACTTTTTGAATTAATTAATTAATGAATAACCATTTATTGGCAAGAACAAAAGATATCTTATATTCATAACCTTAGAGACAATTTATTTTGCAAAATTATAGTTGGATGAGAGTAGCCGAGGACCGTGCTCAGTGGCGTGCTATAGGAGAGGCCTATGTCCAGCAGTGGACAAGCATAGGCTGATGATGATGATGATGATGATGATATCTTAAGCGAGTACTAAAGTAAGTAAGAACTTCGCACAAGGACTGGACGCTCAGCCTGTGCTGGAGAAATAGCTTGGTGGCGAGAGATTTTCTTCAAACGAGGTGGTGGTGGCTGAAACTGAGACCTATTTTTCAGCGTTAGATATATATTTTTTTAATGGGTCGAAGAGGTCTAAAGTAATTTTTGGTCCAAATGTGAGAGTTTAAAAGAGATTATGTAGAAAAAAAATACCTACGTAAATCGTTTTTTTTTAAGTCAAACCGCCTGTTTTTTTAAGTCAATTGTAATTCGGCTAGTTTCAGACAATATCCGCATGAAAACTGTAGTATCAGTAAGTTCTTGTTCATGTTAGAGCATTTGAGTAGAACATGAATAATAAAAATTGCTTTAATTATATGAATATTTTTCCAAATCATGCTAACTACGTAAGTAATTATGTAGTAAATAATGCATGTAGATAAAGTAAGTATTTTATTATTATCGATTCCTTGATAACGTCAGCATCAGCCTCTTGAATCATCAATATGTAGAGAATATTTATTAGGTGTTATTTCTGCGTTAATCATACATGTAACTCTGTTGTTGGTTATAGACAGAACTGCTCTATTATTCTCTTGGAAAGTGAGATTGACCATTTTATAAAAGTATTTCAAGGACCCTCACTACTATCTTGAGATTTAATAAGCAAACTCCAATTAGAGAAACCGCCGGTTTCTGAATTGAGGTTTTAGTTTCAAAGATGTCGTTCTTTCTCGTTCTTTTTTAGGGTTCGTAGTCAACAAGAAATCCTTATATAGTTTCGCCATGTCTGTGCGTCCGTCTGTCCATATCTCTGTCTGTCCGCGGCTTCGCTTAAAGATGATTAGTACTAGAAGGCTGAATATACATACATACATACATACATACTAATGACGCCGTCAAAACTTAGAAAAAAACATACCAAAAAACCTCCCCTGCACCTAAATTAGGGATTTTTCTAAATGTATTTAATACTATATGACCCCTTGAACTTTGTATCAACTACATCTATCTTTTTTTTGTTCTCACTATTTAAACTTTCCCTGGACTTTCACAAAATATAAAAAATTATAATAAGCCAAATCGGTCTAGCCGTGCGAGACTAACGAACAGCATTTTATTTATATCTTATAGCAGATGACTCCGTGAACTCCGTGAACTCCGTGAGTCGTTCTTAAGTTTTAACGAGACTAAGGAACAGCAATTATTTTTTATATATAAGAAGAATATATGTATGTACTAGCTGATCTGGCAAAAGCCGTTTCCAACGAGTTCGATAACAAACACTGTGACACGAGCTTTTTATATCTAATATATAAAAATCTCGTGTCACACTGTTTGTTATCGAACTCCTCCGAAACGGCTTCACTGATTTTTATGATTTTTGTTGTGTATATGTTGTTGTTTTTGTTGGCTTATTAGTAAAGCAAAACAACGTTTGCCGGGTCAGCTAGTACATATAGAAGATTGTGAGTGTAGGAAAAGCATTTTTCGAGTTAGGGATGCGTTTCCCAAATATTAAGCTTTAAAGCGCTTAATGCGCTTTAATGTTTGTTAGATTAGGCCGTCCGCCCCCCTTTCCTGGCTAAACGGTTGATTGCATTCAGGTCAGTAGCACATATAATGAAGTTAAAAGGAAAACTATCACGGATAACTAGGCTTTCCAGGTTAACGAGTAATAGTCGACCAACTTATAAAAGGAAAACTTCGTAAAAATACCATTGAAAATTACATAAAGATGTTAGTTGTGTAAAGCAAGTAGTTCTACGGAACACGCGCGGCCCGACACGCACTTCACCGGTTTTTGAGAAATCTGAAGAGACTGACTCATTATTAATAAGGATCAGCCTAATTCAATTCTCAATTCAAAAACCGGCGGAGAGTTATGAGATAAATCCACGTTTGCTGTAGCTCCGGGAATAGAGTTGACCGGCTGAAGTCCGACCGTGAACTCTACTAATTTTTCACGCATAAACATTCTTTATCTGGGTGACTAAGTATATGAAGCGACATAGCCGCTAACAATAAAATTAAGACGATTGTTAAAACCCTTTCTTGATATGAGAATAAAGAATTGAATATTGTTCCGTACACAACCAAGCATTGAGAAGATAATAGCGATGACATTGTTACTGATAGCCGAGTGATAGGATGAGTGTCGCCAATCGACGCCCGCGGCAGAGTCCGTGTTAAAGTGGAGCCGTCAGTAGCGGTTTAGGCCTCAGTCAATGGTCGAGTGCTTGCCGACTCGTTCGCTTATCGGATGCGAGAGGCGATAGTGCGCGCGAGCCAACTGCCAGTGCCGCGACCGACGCCGGCGCACCAGCCACGGCCCGCCGGTCAAATTCACCAGATCCATTGTTTTAAAAGCTATCGAGATTATTATGCAATGCAACTGATATGTGTTCTAACTGCCGGCAACTGTTTAGTAAACTCGACTGTTGTGACAAGCGTTGCTTTTACTTTTACTTGTGCGGCTAAAATAGCATCGGGTCGCGATTACTTCCAAGTTTTTCGTTTGTTTTGATTTGCTCACTTTTTGGTAAGTACCTAGTAAGAGTTATTTTCACTGAACAGATCTCGAAACTAGAAATCGTTCGCTTCTACAATACCTAACAAAAATAAATCGAACACGAGATCGTCACGATCTCGTGCGATGATCAAAAGTTTTATTTTTACTTTTTCGTTTTTTATTTATTTGGACACAAGATCGTTTACCTTTCCAGTGTTGTTGTAGTTTAATGCAGGTACGGTGGCTCTGCAGGTACAGAGGTACTCTCCGTCGTGCGTGTTGAACATGGAGGCAGGCAAAGCCAGCTCGCGCTAAGTTTCTCTGACCTTTCTAATTTCACTTCTTATCTCTTGTTACAATGTACGTACCACGATAACTCTCCCTTAAATGTCGCCTTTATACATGCAAATGTATGAAGCCGACGAGAGATGGAGACGTCTGTATCAGGCTATTATAAAATTTACTTTATTCTTCGTGAATATTTCTGTGTACACAACTGCATATCGTCAGACTAAAGATAATTAAAACGTACTGTCAGAATGTTTACGTAGGTTAAGTTAATTTTTCTATAAGTATTTCAGGTTACAAAAGGCATTATATTCTCGCAAAAGTACAATTACTGAAACACCGCAATTAGAATTAATTTTTTTCAACTTTTTTTCTAAAAAGTACTCATATTTAAACTCATAGTTTATCTCAAAAATGTGTTTTTTCCAAAAATCCGGGCTTGTTTACGCACCAATGCTTTACCAACCTCCGGTAAATAATTGTTATACATAGAAAAGAGTCCGCTCTATCACAGAGGAATCTATCAAACAGCGGCATCATTCAGTCCCTTAAAAAAAGAAAAAAAGAAAGAAGACATTTATTTAAATTGTCAAAGAAACACAAAGTAAACACGAAGGTACACAAACAAAATACACGAACATAACATTAGGTATATTGACAAAATGGGTTTAACAAAAAAAATAAAAAAAAATCTTGAAAGTGACAAACTGTAATTGACGTATTTCAGAGTCGCGCATTTCTATACGTTTAAGTTCTTAAAAAGTGTCTACAAAACTGTAGAAGGTACTTAAACATAATAATTAGAAGTCTGTCTAACCTAACTAATGTTTTGAGTAAGTGCCCAAGTGTGTATTTGTCTTATAAGTAAACAGTGGCACAAGCGATAAATCTAGTCATAACTCCATTCAAGTGTCTATAAACGACGAAACACTATAATAATAGACCTAAATAAGTAGTAGCATTGAATAATAATTGCATTGACTATGCATTACACACACTGGTTAAAATTTTACACTGTGATATTGAAGACTGATATACTTACATAAAGATTTGATATCTATTTGCATGTTTTACCAGGTTATTTACAAGTGTTTTCAAGTATTGACAACTTAATTCAAAATAGATAACAATAATCCTAATCAAGGAGGCTAATCGAGGGTTAAGATTAGGGCTAAGGGTCATTAAACTTTTTTTAGGCGCCTTTTGTAACTGTGTAAGTAAAGATACCGAAAAACCTACCTGAAAAATTATTGGGTTGCTCTGAATGATCTACTTTATATCCTACTCTAAGATACTGTATACGGTGATAGTATTTTATACGTAGAATTTATTTTACATCTACAGCCTTATTTATAAAAAAAAAACGATTCCTCTAAAGCACTCCTAAGAGGCAGTGAATTTAATGTGGTTAGGACTTTTCTTTGTAAAATCTCTACCACAGGCTACTTTAATCGGCGTTTTATGGAATCGTGTTTTTTATAAATATGACCGTTAGTTTCTATAAGTATACAAGTTTGGTTAAGGCGACACAATACATTTTGTTTGATATCGATAAAGTTTAAAGTAGTGACTTTTGCTTTTGACTGGCTCAGTTAATAATATTTTCCTTGCTTTAAATTGCTTTCTGATTATTAAGAATCAACATTAGTGGTGTTTATTGCTTACTCAATAACAAGCGTGAACAATCAGCTTGCCAACCCGCGACTCGCGCCTAAGCACGTGTAAACAAGTATACTTTCTTTTTTTTAGCCTATATACGTTCCACTGCAGGGCACAGGCCTTCGAGTATGGGCTTAATTACCACGCGTGCCCAACGCGGATTGGCAATTTCAAGCGCTGAGGTATGCGAACTCCTCAGACACTCAGGTTTCCTCACGATGTTTTCCTTCACGTTAGCGAGTGGTATTTAATATTACCGCTGTGTAGACAGCACGTCCGCCTTTACACGCTACTCAGTTACTATGCGGGCGGCTTTGAAACAGAAATGCAAATCAGCTTTCGACTTTACGGTCAGTCAGCGCCTCGGAAGTGCACTTTGTGCACAAGCTATTGATTCAATAGCTGAAAAACATGTTCAGGATAGAACCCTATGCTCTGGGTAGAACCTTATGCGCAATGCCTCAGTTACAGTTTGTCATTTACAACTTATATTCTACGCCTTTAAATTATTTTTCTTGTTCTATTTGAGTACCATTTATTTATTTTATATTACTGTTTCGTAACGCTATTTGATAGATAATACTCAAAACTGTAATTATTGATTGGACATTGCTCTTTGTAGGACCATGATTTAATCTGCTGCGATATAGGTAGAGCACGTAAGGTGCGAATTAAATTAATTTATGGAGACCTTAATATTTCGAAGAACACAAATCTGAGTAAAAACTTATAGAACAAAAGTTGTTGTAAAACAGAAACTCTAATTGGGTCGTTTCAGGAATTTTAGAAATAATCCTGTATAAACAAATGCACATCCGCCCAGTATTATAGTTTTCCTCCAAAAAATCGTGTCTGCCACAGTCGTTTCAATCAACAAAACGCCGAGAATTTCGCGAGGTGACCTAATATAAATAGGTTAGCGCCGTTAAACGCGGCGTAAATGTTCGAACGGAAACTAAAATAAACACGCATCTAGCCTCGGTCGGAAAACAAAGATGGAAGGCACAGAATGTCTGCTGCTGGCTGACAAACCACACAGTTTTGTTGGAAGAGAATGCGTCTTGCGCTTGTGCATTTTACTTGATGCTAAAAACTCATGATGAAATACAGTTTTAAACTATCCTAGATCCTAGGCGCTAATCTATATAATATATATAAAAATGAATTGCTGTTCGTTAGTCTCACTAAAACTTGAGAACGGCTGAACGGATTTATCTTATCTTAGTCTTGAAATGTTCGTGGAGGTCTAGGGAAGGTTTAAAAGGCGAGAAAAAATCGTATAATTTCCGGGAAAACCCTAAAAACAGCCTTTTTCTATTTCCCATACAAACGTTTTCTGTGGCGTTACGAAGTTCGCCGGGACAGCTAGTTGTAAATAAATGAATAACCCATACATTTTATTAACCAAGTCCGGATTCACATGCTTCTTGCATTAAGCCCACATATGTAACTAGAGCAATAAATAATAATAACCTGTTCAGACCAATCTGACAAAATTTCAAGTAAGTAAAACTGGTCAATAATGTCCAGTGCTTACGCAAGTTTTTGTTGGAAAACCTATGCCTTAGTGCGAGTGTCAAATAAATTGAAATAGTTGACAGAATCGTTGAGGTGAATCTTCTATAATATGCATATCTTTTTTTTAAACGAAATGAGCGTCGCAGTTGTTTGCTCTACAAACCTGCTTTACTTTGACCATTTCATAAAAAAAGCTCTTTGACAATGAGTTGCATGCAGCTAAATCTTGTGAAAACAGCGATTTGATTGCATAGTTTACGAACACTTCACGTTAACTAGAGCATGAAGATAATAGCAAATCGGGAGACTAATGAAATACCTAGCCGAGACGAACCACGAACTAATCATAACATTGGCATACTTCACTACCACAATATGATTTACTTCATCGTACACAATGAACATCGATTCCCATGCGTAGGAAAATATGCCACCACCAGATGCTGTTTCAGATGCCCCGCTTTTTTCTAAGCACGTGTTTTGTAGAGCGATCACAACCGGAGACGGTTCATTAAAGGCTGATTCGGACTGATTGCGATCTTCCTTGACGTAGTAACGAATAGCCACGAGGTGACGGTAGTCGCTCAATGAAATGGGTCAAATTGCTGGCACAACTTTTGCAAAAGTATTTACTCAATATTTCTATTTTCTCAAGTAAGTATTTATTCAATACCTATAGATAATATATAAATATTACATAGGTGTAATCGCAATTATTTACGACCTAGGTAACATGTAACCTAATAAATAATCTCGATTAGACCCGTTTAATATATAGCTATGCATGAGCATCACGAGTCATTAGAAATATACTATTTATACTCGTATCAATAGTTCTTGGTGAATACAACTCAAATGTCTTAAAGCGGCCCCTCAAGGTGCATTTCCCATACAAACTTAGTTTGGTTTTTATTTACATACCACATCCGGTTCGGCATATCATTTGTGAACTAAAAATTGCTCCTTGAGGGGCCGCCTTAAGGGGCTCCAAAGAGTAATACTAGCGCCACCAATGGAAAAAATAATAATTTTTAAAGATCGTATTTGCAAATATTGTCAGTACAAACTTTCAATCCCATTAATAGTGAACTTTAGGACCCATGCCGTTAACCTAAAGCAAAAAACCTAGGACTGGATAGCGTTAACGCCAAAAACAGCCGGTAACATAACATAACATAAACTCACGCCTGTATCCCAGAGGGGTAGGCAGAGACCAGGGACTGCCACTTGCTACGATCCTGACAATCACTTTCGCTTCCTCAACATTCATTAGTCGTTGCATGCACGCACGCCGGTTTCGGGTACTTTTTATCTTGCCCTTTGTTAATACATCCTCTATTTGGTCGAAGTATGTCCGTCTGGGTCGTCCCTTACCGGCCCTTCCATTCACATTCGCTCGATATATTTGTTTTGTCAATCTTTCTTCCTTCATCCTCTCCACATGTCCAAACCAACGCAACATTCTTTTCTCAATTCTTGTCACTACATCCTCTTTCAGTCCACAACGTTCTCTAATCACACTATTGCGTATCCTGTCATTCAAAGTAACGCCAGACATACTTCTCAAGGACCTCATTTCTACTGCATTAATCCTACTTTCTTGCTTCTTTTGCCATACCCAAGTCTCGCTAGCATACATAAGTGTTGGGACTGGCAACAGCCGGTTTTGACATAAATTTCAGGTCCGTGGTCCTACATTCTCAGTCGTGGTTCTTAAAAATCACAATTAACATGATTGAGAGATTGTACCGTACCTACTGACACTTTTTGCAAATACGTAATCTGTAAAATGATTTTTTCCCTTGGTCGCGCTAGTGTGACTCTATGAACCCCGTTAACTACAAAAACGGTTCAAAGTTTAAAGCTGTTCAGCCTTCGCCGTACAAAAATTTTTATAGGTCCTAAAAAGGGGCTATCGCTAACCGCTACGCAGCATGGATAGAGTAGGATCTTGCCATACGTAGACCAAGACATAGGTATAGTCAGCCACAGTTACGCCTTACGCTGTGGTAGAACTGGTTACTGAGAGTACCTACCGAATATCGACAAAGGATATTTCAGTGTCATTGACTGTACGATAGGCAGGTCCAGTACAAAACCAGTCGAGAGCTCCCACACACCTCTCCTAGCACTGTTTATAGACCACACCGTTAGATGCCTATTATGGCGTAACAAGATCGACTTTCGTTTAACTGGGACGATGCTTAACTAGCCGTCTCACATTTAATGTCAAACGTAGGAAACTTCTCTTCGTACTGGTTTCGTTTCACATTACCTAGTACCGTCGTTGTTTTCACTTGTACGCATGATATGACATTTTTATCCTTTGCTCTTATCCCATCCTATTATCCCACTATGATTATAAATGTTTAAGCTCGCATGTGTTTGTCAACAACGTTTAAAAATGTACTTTAATCTGGTGCAAGATAGATACACCGAGTCTGAATATAATACTATTTAGAATCAAAGGCAAACTAAATTGCAGGCACAATTATTATTGCTTAAATAGTAGAACCAGCAATATATTTTATAGTAGGTATATAAATAGATTGCTGGAAGAAATCTCTTACAGAGATAAGCTCGCCTTTGTACATATAATTTCTTATGTAATGTCCTGTTAAATGTCTTGTGTGCAATAAAGTATAATAATAATAGGGAGCCATTTAAAAATCTAACTTATTAATATTTTGCCGCGGTGGTAGCCTACTGGGTAGAACATTGGACTCGGAAGCCAGAGACCCAGGTTCGATTCCCAGTGCGGGCATGTACCTATCACTTATTTTGTGAAGTTATAGTAGCAATACCACTCGCTACTTTTGAAGGAAAACATCGTGAGGAAATCTGAGCGCCTGAGCTATTACCTCAGCGCTTCAAATCGCCAATCCGCGTTGGGCACGCGTGGTGATTAAGCCCATACTCTCTTCCTGACAGAAGGCCTTTGCCCTACAGTGGCGCGTATATAAGTGCTTATGTTATATTTTTTTCGCACAGTGGCGCGTATATAGGTGCTTATGTTATATTTTTTTCGCACAGTGGCGCGTATATAGGTGCTTATGTTATATTTTTTTCGCACAGATAACTCAGAATGGCAATGAAGGAGTGGCTGCAGTGGCTGCCACCGCCGCGGTCTCTACTGGCTCTCCTGTTAGCAATGGCCGGGTTCAGCGGCAGACTGTTTGCCTCGCACTTGACTCACTCGCCCACTCTATCGGTGGACACTTGCCATTCGTTGTGCAGACTCGTCGGTCTGATTACGACTCTTCTAGCTTATAAGGTAAGACTCGCCTTTCCGGCACTGTTAGTTGATATTCCAATACTTTCACTAGGTACAACATATATATTTTTGTAGACTGCAGGGCACAGGCCTTCTCGTAATGAGATCGTGTCGGCTTTATTACCACGCATGCCCAACGCGGATTGGCATTTTCAAGCGCTGAGGTATGCGAACACCCCAGACACTCAGGTTTCCTCACGATGTTTTCCTTCACGTTAGCGAGTGGTATTGCTACTATAACTTCACAAACGTAACATAGGAAACAAATTCATTGGTACATGCCGGGATTTGAACCCACGACCTCTCGAATGAGAACTGTGGCCACAGCGGATCGGCAATTTCAAGCGCTAAGGTATACAATGTGAACACCTCGGACACCTCAGGTTTCCTCACGATGTTTTCAATGTTTCCGTTAGCGGCATCGCGTGCCCACCGCGGTTTGCCAATTTCAAGCGCTGAGGTATGAGAACACCTCAGACACTTAGATTTCCTCACGATGTTTTCGATGTTTATTGCTACTGCAACTTCACAAACGGACATAACAATATCACAACAATATCTTAAAGAAAGTTCTGCAGCCCAACTACCCGCTATAAAAAGCTTCATAATGCAATATTGTACAGCGATATTACTATCAAGGACACTAAATATTAATTACAGCATTCAACCGGTTAAAGTGTTCCTCTCGAATCCTGGTGCTGTCCATGCAACGACGGTTTATTTGCCACTTAACGCCCTATTCAAAGACTCGGTGCCTTACTGCCCCTTCGGATGAGCGGCGCGCGTGAGATTACGATTTTGTTTCCATCTCCAGTACGAACGAGCTGACGAGAGCGAAGGGCGGGAAGGCAAACTCCGCAACACATTCGGCTGGGCGCGAATTGAAGTAGTCGGGAGACTATCAGTCCACGTACTGTTTGCTTCATTCGCGCTCGCACTTGTGGTGAACGCGCTGCAACTCGGCGTGCACTCCTCGCACTTGCAGTCCCCAATTTACCCTAAAGTCGTAGTAGGAAGTGCAGTCGTGGGGCTGCTCCTCCATGCCCTGAATTACATGCTGCTCGCGGGTAAGTGAACGTTTATTTCGCTTGGTAAAGGGCAGAAAAAGATTAACGAATCAACTCAAAGTCGAAAGCAATTGCTCGCGAATCACCAAATAAAGTGGTGGTTTAGTGGTTGAGGTGAAATTATGGATGGTGCAATGTGCTGGTAGAAAAGTGACCAGTGATCCGATGGAGCGATGATGTCGCAATAATGATAAGAGACCGGAAGGTAATGGACGAGATTGGCGGTGTAACAAGTGGGTAGGGTAGAGAAGGAGGCCTATGCCTATACGGATTTTGTTACACACTGTATAGTCACAAACACAAAACGACAACGAAGAAGATGGTATAGCCAAACACCGAAATGTAGATAGATAGAGAACACTTTATTCCACAACCAGGTGAAAGAAATATAATATGTAGATAATAAAAGAAACCCAAACAAAGTGGGATACGCTGGTTACTGCGTAACCCTCCGGGATACAGGCGTGAGTCTATGTAATGTAATGTAAAAGAAACTGACAGTTTCTATGGTAAAGTTGATTTGAGCATGAGAAAGACTTTACAAAGATTACAAGTTTGTATATATAAACACCTGTGGTTGGGCTTATATCATAAACACATTCACAATATCAAAACAAAGAGCATGAATGGCCACAATAGTTTACCTCATAATAACATGTCCATTGTACTACTGGTCATAATAAGCTTGCATTGTTTATGATGCGGTAGAGAACTATTGTTATTAAACAACATCAGTACTTTCCAGGTAGCCTTCCGCCTTTCTTTGCAAACATTAAATTCTGTATGGTGAATAGCAATCATAACCTAATGATAACGTCATGGCACTCGTTTGGACGACGACGGGAAACCAGGGACGCCTCAGCACGCAATTATAGAAATAGGAAAAACAAAACTATTTTGACTGTTTTTGAAAAAAAAAACAGAAGCCAAGTCGTCAACCTTGTCACCATTGTACTAATTCTACGCCCATTGTTTGATCATATTTTTGTCGATTATTTGTGACAAATTCGCCGCGGTATTGGGCGGGACAAAGATCTAACTTGCAAATCGCGAGGCAGGAAACAATGCGATTCTCTACGGACAGAGATCACAAGATAAACTTGCGGACCACCAAAGTTGTTATTGTATTTTAAATTAAATATGACACTTACTTAACAATACCCTACCCATTAACCTCTTAACTACGTTCAGTTAGGTACTAGAACAAGTCACGGGGAGCTAAGCCAAGAAGCAAAAAACATACCGAAGAAGAAGTGACCTGAACCTAAAAACAAATTATAATGACTTCCACTTTTTTCCTCTGTGCTTTCACACAAAACTTGTCCCGATCGCAAATTAGGATACCTGAGCAATGGTAACCAGGCAAGGACACTACAAACATGGAAATACATCAGACTGAAGCTATATGCCGAATCAAGTAATAATAATAATACTATAATACTTTATTCATTTATTTGCTTCTTACTAAGTAAGTTACAGAGTGTACCTAAAAATAACAGGTGATATAAAATGATGTTCTTTGATTTTAAAAATTAGTGGCCCACTGAGTTCGACCCGTAACGTGCGTAGGTGTAAGTGTAACCCTGGTCTCCTCGCTAGGTTACCCCGTGTGGAGGAAACCAGTGTACCAAGTACCAAGCATCAAGTACGGCGGCCTCCAGTGGTAATCGAACCCACGATCTCTATTTTGGTAGTCAAGCATTTCAATCGCTAGACCAGAGGCAGTCAACGTTTTGTATAACTCTCCAGTGAGCCTCTTGGAACTCTAAAATTACTATTCTTTAGGTCGCGAGCTGAGTTACAGTCGGCGGCTGAGCATGACAGAGAGCGGGGTGGTCGTGCTGAAGACCGGCGGGGGAGAGCCAGTACTCGCGCACGCGCCCACCGACATTGCCAGTAAGCCTCCTCCGTCCTGCGTTCAACAGTTCGTTGAACGCAGTCGAAATATTGCAAGTCAATACGACCGGTTTTTATCGCTGCAATTGGTAAACACTTGCGTGTTTAGTGCATCATCTCAAAGTAATGAATTGTATCACAATAACTCAACACACCTAAATCAACAACACACCTTGATACGCGTTCATAGATGAGTAATGAAGCTGTTCCCATCTATATGCAGCGAGCATAATATTCCTATCAATTCGAGTTGATTGTTAGGTAAGCCAAGCGAAGAAGATAGAGCAAGCTTCGTATCTACATGGGGTTTATAGGGACTAATCGCAACGTATTCTTTGAACGAAACACACCTTTTTGATACATCTGCAAGGATAACAACAATAACTTCCACACATCACAACCACTTATCCTGGCCTCAAACTCGGGTACCCTGTGGTAGCCAGGCAAGAACATCGCGAACGTGGAAATCTCAGAACACAAAAAGAAGGAGAAGTGCCATATGGGCGTGGCACTGACGCTCAACGTTAGCCCCACAGAACACAGGAATTAGCCCGGTTGGGCAAACCTCGGCGAGACTTTTAAATATGGCCGTCAATCGCCTCGCGCCCGCTATGTAACATATGTGAAAAATGCCTGATTACCTGTGGAAATACACCCAGAATGGAGCTAAGGGTCAATTATTTTGCTTGCAGGTAGTTTATTCGTAATGGGCGCTGGTCTGACGGCAGAATGGGAGCTAGTGGCACCCGGCATCGCTGACCCAGCCCTGTCGGCGTTAGCTGCTATAGTCCTCGTAATTTTCAACTATCCTTTCAGTAAGTTAATAAACAGGTTAAGGTGACTTTACATATTGTTAAGGAAGACCTCGACGGACACGCTTGAAATTAAAATAAGCTATCAACACAGATGTTTTGGAGCGTGAGTCGACGGTAAGTAACAAAAAATATGCAAACTTCATGCTAAGTTTGTGCCAGGCCATCCAGAGACTCCAATAGAATACCAAGAAAATCGTATCAAGGTGCCATATTAAATTCAAAACGATACATTCATGAATACAGCGACCTTCAAACAAAACTATGATTTTTATGTATTATCATGTAGTTTTCGTACAACCTAAGGAAATAGAACAATTTCGGGTTACAATATAATGGCTTTATTGATCATGCTCCACCAGGGGCCTGTTTCATAAAATTACAATTCATGGTATACTATGACAACTCGATGTACATTGCAAAGTCGATTAACCCACAGATTAACAAGCAGACTCCGCTACGCAATGTACCTCGATTTGTCATATAGTAAACAACGAATTGTAGTTTTATGAAAGTCGGCCCTGGTGCGAAATTGCAACTACTGAGTAGCAAACATTAAACAAAGAAAAGGGTAACTAAAAAAAAGAAATGGTGATTCTGTAGTGGTGCTATTTCATAAACCTACAATTAGTAATAAGTCAGTCATTTTTGACTAGCCGACCAATCGTGTGTAGCAGTGGGCCAAGATGGAAAATCCCACGTCTATTAGCGCTTTTCTTCGTCGTTCCTTTACATACTCACACAATATCTGTACCATCGATATTTGAAATAGATCTGTACATTAAATACATAACAACACTAATTGCCAAAATACAGGACCACCCAATTTGGCAATTAGCTGAATCGATAACTGTAACAATAGCCATTAAAGCTTCGGTCACACACAGCGACTAATCGCTGCGAATGCATTCTTGCCGCGAGTATTCACTGTGTGTGACAGGCTATTCCCTGCGAATAGATTCACTCGCGGCGAGTTGACGTTGCCGCGACTCGCTGCGAATGCGCACTGATGTGACGGTCGAAATGTTCGTGTAGAATTCGCTGTGTGTGACCGGCAGGTAGCGCATTGTCGCTGCAATTAGTCGCTGTGTGTGACCGAAGCTTTAGTGATTTTGTAAGGCCCTCAAAGCTAGTGATACGCTGTCAGGATGTTGTTTCTTTATGGTAAGAAATAAACTTCACTTTTCCCGTATCCCATCCTCGTCGCCAATATGGTATTTACGATAAGAGTACAATAATACTGTAAGGAAAACCACAAGGGAGTAATTACACCATTAAATGCTTAATAACGACTCGCCAGTCGTGTAAGAAGGAACATTGAAAAACTCCTGCCCTTAAGGCTGTTTTTACGTAAAGCATACTGTCTCATTATCATTATTATACTTTACATATCTCTTGCTCTGTAAGTAGTCACTTACTTCCCTGAATGCCGGGGTGTATGGATATCATTACAGCATAGGTTGGAATTTGAAAAAAGAACTGTCATACTCATACTGCAAGAAGAATATTTTTTAAAAGTTAATATTTTTTTTCTCGGTATCGATTATTTACTCGAATCGGAATCGAGACAATTCATATTAGAATTTATGAAGATTTTATTTTAAATATCGAACTATTTGTTTCGCAGTCACATCGTATGTTAATTGAAATCGATTTAAAAATCAAACTGGCCAGCACGATTTGACGCGCTTGCGTGCCATAAAATCGTGAAGACTAAAAAGGCAGTCGACTAGCTAGGCGCGAAAGTAATTTTTTTTCGTGTTTTGGAGTTCTTTCTCAAAAGTCCTGCTTTCTTGTTTTTTTACTTACCTACCTCACAATCGATATGTAAAGCAGCGTGTTTACCTCGGGTGTAAGCATCAATGGCATACGAGGTTTTTGGCGCCCGAGCGCAGCGAGGGCGCTAATTAGCCCGTCATACAGCCCTTGGTTAACAATCTACTATTATTGCACACAAGATATTTAACAGGACATTACATAAGACATTACATGTACAAAGGCGAGCTCATCTCTGTAAGAGATTTCTCGCTCGCACAATTTTTTTTTTAATATTGTAATAATATGAATAAACTTTTGATAAATGTGGGCCGAGGGTTTGATGCATAATTAAATTACGGACATTTCAAATATATTTTTGTTTTCCTATACCTAGTTTTTAATAAATAAAAGTAGCATCCCTAATTTTATTTAGGTGTAGGGGAGGTACCCTAAGAATTTTTCTTTTCAAAATTTTACTCTACCGTGTTGTCGGCGTAATAAACTCACAACTCTCTCGCACCAATTGTGTCTGTATACAGACAGACAGACCGACGGATGGACAGACAGACAGACGGACGGACATGGCGAAACTATAAGGGTTCCTTGTTGACTACGAAACCCTAACTTGAGTACTAAGTTGAGTACACGATAAGAAACCTATATCTGGAATGTTCGCAATTTTATTGTCTATCAAACCTCAGACGACAGTTATCAAATATATACTCATTTTAATACAATCACTAAAATTATTAAATTGTGCGAACGAAACCACAGCCTTAACTGAATTGGCAAATAAATATTCTTATTGTTCCTAACCCAACTCCCGCCCTCAGTGCGTTCGGCCGGGCTGGTGCTTCTGCAGACGGTGCCGGAAGGGCTGGGCGCGTGCGACTTGCGCGCGGCCGCGCTGCGCGTGCCCGGCGTGCTCGCCATCCACGAGCTGCACGTGTGGCAGCTGCACCGCGACCGGGTCGTCGCCACCGCGCACGTCGCTTACGGCTCCCATGAGGTATGCCATGATAACTACAATTCGTAGTTTATAATGACAATTCGAGGTATGTTGTAAAGTCGATTAACACACAAAATGATGTAACCGCCTAATTAAAGAAGAAGAAGAAGAAGAAAAAAGATTTATTACAAAAACACACGCCACAATAACAAAACAAAACCAAAAATAAATACTACTTACATAAAATTCATACAAAAAAAAAAAGAATAACAAAGGCCACGGCGTGTCACTGCTATTATAAATGGCAGCTGACTCAGCAGTAAGCTGATGGACAAGCATTCAGCGCTGATTTTCAGTCAGTGCCAGGAGATACCCCGCGAGCGTCTCAAACCGCGGTGTGATACAACCATGAAAGAAGACGATATAGAAATAAGGTACTTATACTTAGTTACTACGTATACAGAATGGAATAGATACTGATAAACACGAAAAACGATATACACAAACAAAATTAGGTATTAGGTTCAGAGCCAGATCAAATTATAATTAAAGATGAATTAATAAATATAACTAAAAATATGTATGATTAAATATAATTAAGAAGAAACAAAAATTATATGAAACACGGTCGTAACACGGTGTTACACCGTGCTAAGCTAAGCTTATGCCGTGTTTAAGGTAGAATGATGTAATGATGGTTAGTTGTGGATTGCGTGCTAGATTACCAACTAATAAATAGGTTTAGAGTAGCAATAACGAGGGTGACATGGTCACTTGTGTACCAAAGCCTTTTAAATTTAAAATAAATTAAAAAAAAATTAAAGCACTGGAATTGTCACAATAAAATACTAATTGTAGTTTTGTGAAACTCGGCCCACGACGAATTAGATGTAAAACCACACCACAGACGTAAAATTTAGTCCGCACTCAGCTGTTATCGTGATGAGAGGTCCTCAAAAATTGTAAAAATCGGCACGCTTAGTTTTCATACAAATCGCAGTGCTTGCATCGTCTAGCTCAGGGCTTCCCAAACTGAACGTCGCGACGACGTCCTGGGGCGTCGCGGTATTAACCCAGGGGCGTCGGGAAGCGATCCACAGAGATTATACGTTGCAGTAATAAAGAACAAGTTTAGATCTCAAATAAATAAATTTAGGTTATTAGTAATAACACTTCTCAGATGCAATTAAAATAGAGCATGAAACTGCCTCTGACGAATGTTTCAGATGAATCGTGTTTTTTTATAAAACTGGCCTATTTGGTCAGATAGGGATGGGGGTGGCGTCGCCAGGAAATGGGAAACCAAGGGCGTCGGAGTCAAAATAAGTTTGGGAAGTCCTGGCTAGTACATATCTGTAAACCACACCACGAGGTGTATCACGTATCGCATCCCTCGTCGCCAATATGCTATTTACGATGTATTAGAAGTAAACCACCCCTCGAGTCAGCTGTTATCATAGTCGGGGTCCTCAAAAATTTACGAAATGCGCCATTGCGTAGTGACATCTTGTTCT
This sequence comes from Yponomeuta malinellus, assembly GCA_947308005.1. Classification (NCBI taxonomy): domain Eukaryota; kingdom Metazoa; phylum Arthropoda; class Insecta; order Lepidoptera; family Yponomeutidae; genus Yponomeuta; species Yponomeuta malinellus. Next base: position 8,097,743 of record OX370994.1, read on the forward strand.
TGTGCCATCTATCGGAGGTCGGCTATAATTGTGGCCACTGTGACGTGTGATGTGGCGGCTCGGTAGCCTTGGGTAACTCAGGAGCCAGATATGATAGGACACACATCTCCCTCGCCATCAAGTGTGTCCCAGTCATATCCCAGAGATGTCAACTATATCTGGCTCCTTCACACATACTCTCAACTCAGTACGGTAGACATCTAGCTCCTGCTACTTTATCCAGCTCACACACAGTGCGCGAGAGCGAGACTGAGATCGGCTGAAATCGGATGCGTTCGGCCGCATCTCTCGTAATAAACGAGAGACGAGAAAGGGGTCACCAGACTCCTACAAATGTATTGACTTGGTGATCTTTTTGATCGCTCTTGGTACGGATGGCTTGTTCGGTCAACATCGGGCATTTAGTCGCAGTACTCATACTAAAAAGATGAACGATAAAGACGATAATCATAAATGCTTGTCACGTTTTAATTGGGTTCAAAGATATTTATTTCTCATAAAGAATTTACCGTTCACTTAATTAATGAGAAAACCTATATAAAGTGTCAAAAGTTAATTAATACATATACATTTTGATTCTGGTTTGAACTCCTCTTATTGGAATAGACTGATAGTATAAAAAAGAGCGCGTCAGCTGGATAAAGTAGGAAGAGATAAACTAGACTCACTCACCACTTGTGTCTTACGGCTCTTGTATCCAAACACACTCACTCGATTGTATATCGTATGAGCTAGGATACAAGTGGTGAGCCAGATATGATACAGATATAGTGTGTCCCGGTGAGCAAAGATATGGGATATAACAACTCCCTCTAAGGACACACTTTGCGCAAGTCTACGGCTCGGAACAAATTGATGGTGCCTATCTGAAACCATTCAGCCAAGTTTTGTAGCCAGTGACGAGGTCTTCTGTGATCTTGTAGAGTATGTACAGTAAAAATATAACGAAGGTTCTTTCGCTCAAAGAAGGGGACAGAGTTCCTACTACTTTCCAGTAGTAAAAATCGGCCCGCTTAGTTTTCATACAAATCGCGGTGCTTGCATTGTCTAGCTATAATCTGGTACTGTAGAGCAGCAATTCCTAGTGATTTCCACGGGAACCAAGAACTGCGTGGAAAAGTCAATGGATGACACAAAAACATCGCGAATCACATTTGTATTTGTCATTGAATCGTTGGATTATTTTGTACTAATTAAAACTTAATAAGGATAATGTACATATTTGTTTATACTGTCCACAAATTACAGAATTCATCACAGCATGCATCTGATGTACATAACTTAGAAAACAAAGTCATAGGTACATGCCCGCACTGGGAATCGAACCTGGGTCTCCCGCTTCCGAGTCCAATGTTCTACCTACTAGGCTACCACCGCTTTGTGAAGTTATAGTAGCAATACCACTCGCTAACGGTGAAGGAAAACATCGTGCGGAAACCTGGGTGTCTGAGCTATTCACATGCCTCAGGGCTTGAAATCGCCAATCCGCGGTGGGCACGCGTGGTGATTAAGCCCATACTCTCTCTCTGAGAGAAGGCCTGTGCCCAACAGTGGGACGTATATAGGCTGCTTATGATGATGCATCTGATTTTGTTTTTGTATGGAGAACCCGGCCGTTTCCCCATACAAAATCAGAACCGGGTGAATGCCCTTATTCACCTAATTAGAAACTACATAATATCAATAACGTTCTGATAGCAAATGAAAATACATAGAGCAGACGGAAACTGTTGAGTGGCAACGTAAATACCTAATATGTGTTGTAGCGGCCCGATAAAAGGACGCAATGTAAACTCCGGCTGCTGATTGAAAGATTAGAATAATCTCGCAGATTCCGTTAATTTTACGAGTACCGTTATCGTGTTGATATTTACAGGACTACTTGAAGAGTTCGGGGCTAGTGAGCGACGTGTTCAAACGTCATGGAATTGGACTGGTCACACTGCAGCCGGAGTTCGGACTCGCATCTTTCACGGGTAAGTTATCAACCTACATCTCAAAGTACCTAACAAATAAATTAATAAGTTACCGGTCTTATTTATAAAAACAAGATTCCTTAAAACACTTCATAAACGCCGTATAAAATAGTCTGTGGTAGAGACTTTACAAGGGAAAGACGCAACCACAGATTATTATTATACTGCCCCTGAGGAGTGTTTTACAGGAATCATGTAAATAAGACCGTACATTTCTATGCTATTCTGTTTTGTTTTTTAGGGCCAGTGTCATGAAATAAATATTCTATTCTACCAATTTATCCTTACAATTTATTGACTAACAGCCCTATCACATGTCCGTCGTGGCGTCGTCGCGGCGAGCTCGCTGCGCAAATGCATCGCTTTCAAATCGCTAGTGCTATAGGGCTTTGAGTGTCTTTACAAGGCACCAGCCGGGGAAGTTAGTTTAACTCTGTAGAGCCATAAAGACATGCGTGATGACAAGAACAGCATGCTTGGTATCGGTAAATCAGCGTATCGTTGCTGTATTGACATTGAAATGTCACCGCGTCTTCCAGCAAGAGATGTAATCGCTACCTGATATCGTCGATGCGGACATTTTGAAGGCAAGCAATATTGGAATGGGACTGTTCGGAGTGTGGGAGAATATACCTAGTAGACCATGTTCACATGGTTAGTAGATGAAATAGGGTAATATACGAATTGTGTCAATAAAATTACTGATATCCAACAGGTACAGACGAAGAGAAAAAGGTTTTAGTGGATTTCGCGAACCAAGCGTGCTCGAGACCTTGCGCTATGGAGTGCTGCGCGCCACGCTGCTGCGTAGCCCCCGAGAAGCCTTCAGTCACACGAATCTAACCCTTAAAAAGTGTGAGATACATACTAAAATCAATTGTTAAGTGACTACTACACATGGAGATTCCCATAATTTTAGCAGACGTCGGCAGATAAAGCCTCGAACGCTCTCCGGTTGTATTTTAACCCTTATTTTGACTTGCCAAAGAATTTAATCACGATGTAAGACAAAGTACGCATGGTGGCCTACTTCCTTTAGCAGATTCACCGAGCCACGGTCACACAAGTGAAAGCGAATGAAAACTACATTACATATGTTCGGCGACACATTATGTCACCCGTAGCTCCGTGTGATTACGAGTGACAGACAAATGCGCTAGCGCGACAAATTGACAGTTTAGTGAACGGTTACTGTTATGTGAATCGAAGCATCGCACGTTAACAGAGCCGTCTGTTCAGATTAAATCTGTTTCCAAAACATCGACGGAGAGTTTGCATTTGTCATTTTGAAGCACAAATATCTTTTGTGAATAATAATTGGATCGATCGATTAATTTCCTTGTTACAAGTAGCATTACTGAGTAGCTTCGTAAACCACAGTGCCGCAATGCCTCAGTCCTATATAAATTGACTATTGTGCATAAAGTGTTGATTTAACGATGGATGTAGGTGATGTACAAAAGAGACTGTGATGTTCCTATGCAGTATTAGGAAAAGCTAGTTAGGATAGCATTTTAAGGTTAAATAATGTGTAACGAATTTTTTAGACGATAAGTGAATTATTAAGATAAGCGCTAAGATAACTTGAATAATTAAGAGTTTGATGTTCAAAAACAATGTTGACTGTTGTTAATAAAAACAAATTATTTTGCAGCTATGTGTCGCTCTTTAATTGAATATCACCTAAAGAAATGTGAACAAGTCTTGTCCAACTCTTACAGTTGGCAACACCTTATGTGACATTTTAATTTCAAAGACTTAATTTCATTTTTAAATATCATGCAGAATATTTTTATTTAAAATGTGCTTATTATACGTTACATTATAATCACAACTCGCGTCTAACTATAGTTTTTAGTCCACAGTACATACTAATAAAACTACGAGCCATCACCGTAATCGTATCCATTACCTTTGGCCATATCTTCTTCTGGGTGTTCCGTAGAAGAGTGTAGGAGCTTGCGGCAGTGGTTCAGTCGACACTCGCGACTTTTGATGACGTCGGGGCAAGTCTTGTTGGAGCCCGAGGGATGGCGCTGGGAATATACGGGGAGGTTAGTAAAGTTCTGGTGAGTATACTTTCTTACAGAGAAGGGAAGAGTAAGAACGTCCATCGGTTTTAAAGTATGTACCAACAATTATGCCGATAAAAACCTTGAACAATGCGTAATAGTCGATTTTTCGGACTCTTGGCGGAAGTTGTGTTGTCTTATTGGTATTTTTGCGCAATATGTTTCTATCATCATCAACCCATTATGTCCCCACCGAGGGGCACGGGTCTCTTCCCTGAGGAAGGTATAGGCCATACTCCACCACGGGGGCCAAGTCCGGATTGGTGGAGGCTTGTAGACTAGTGGCTCGTCTACTGTCAGAAGTTGTCAAGCCGCCCTAAGGCCTCTGACTTGGCTTAACGACTGCCATCTATCGACGGCAGCCGGCACCAACAGCTTAACGTGCCTTGCGAAGCACGGAACCGCTCGGAAAAATGCCACTAGCGTTAGGCATAGACGGCGACCCATCCATGCACTGAACGCGCCCAGTGTTGCTTAACCTTCGTGATCGTTTAAGATCACTCAGGCAGCCGGGGCTACGAGCGATTCGCTGGGGCTACGAGCAATATGTTTGTCGGCTGGTAATTATTTGTAGATTCAGAGAGATTCTACGTTACTCTCATACTACGTGTCTACCTAGGTAAGAAGAGGTGGTTGTAGGTTTCAATGTGAAAATATTCTCAATTTTATTTTTCATAGAAATTGACCGCGTCAAGTTTAAAGATATTATACACTCTTGGGACTTGACGCTCAATACTGAAGAAACGGTTTTCTGGTTTTACGTTACCTATTTAATTAGAAGAAGGAATACATTAACCAACATTAACACATACAACAATAAGCAAAATACTTAAGACAAAAAAAATCATTGAACACTACAAAACCGAATCCTACGAGTAGTAATATTATAAATGTGAAAGTTTGTGAAGATGTTTGGATGTTTCTTATTCAATCACGCAATAACGGTTAAACGGATTTACATGAAACTTGGCGTACAGATAGACAAAGACCTGAATTGAGACATAGCTGGCTACCCATAGCACAGGGAATCCTAGTTTGGGAGCCAGTAACCACTTTTTTAACCCTTTTCTAAATAAAGTTCATTTTCTTTTTCATAGCATACTTGATATCCCGGTAATGTGTTCCCGTGGGATAATATTTATTTCAACTTTAAAGTAGATGGCGTTATGCAAGAATCGTATAAACGAATTCTGTGGCGGTACGAAGTTCGCCGGGACAGCTAGTAGTTATACAATAAAACAAGTTTTACAAACATTAGACGTGGTGTGTCTCTGTTGCTGCAAAAGGCAGTTGGCACAGCTTTTGCTGAGGTTATATAGCGCTGATTTTGAGACTGTGCCTGATTGTTCTGTGAGCATCGTAGAGCGCAGTACAGCGTGTCAAAATAATAATAATAGTCATACTTTTATAAATTAACTCGCTATATACTTACAGTAACAAACCGGTAGTTGAGTTTGATCGCGAAGTCGCACTCGCCGAAACATTTGCTCCATCCCTTCCACGGGCCCACTTCACATGGAGTCTCGGCCTCTATTCCGTAACAAGAAAAACTATAAATAGCTGTTATTTATTGTAAAGGTTGTTTTTTATAATCTTATAACAGATGAAAGTTGTCTATGACTGCTATGACTACAATCCGGTCTAAGAATGCCGATGACGGTTTATGTGACATCGAATGCTTCGTTGGTCTAGCGGTAAAACGTTTGACTACCATGTTTGACTGACTGAAACGTTCGACTCCCGTAATGGTTCAACATTCACACATTTTTTTACTTAGCTTCTTTTGTGTCCCACTGCTGGGCAAAGGGCTCTCTCAAATCGAACCAGATATTTACGTCCTGGGCCACCTCAGAGGACTCGTGGCGTCGCGTCGGTCAATAACGTAATAAAATAAAAAACAAAAGACAAATTTCGCTCCATCAACGTTCATTGGTCGCTGTATGCACGTTTCGGGTACGGTTTATCTTGCCCTAAGCTAATACATCCCCTATTCATCAGCATTCCCCAGATGCATATATGTCAATTGAAACGTCATCGGCAGTCTTAGGATAGCCGGCCTGTAGTAATTTGTCACGTCCGTGATAATTTAGGTTTTATGCGCTAACTCTGGACCATTAGTTCCGCATACATTTCCCATTTGTGCAAACAACATGGTTGGAGGTTATTACAGCAATCGTAAAATTCACGATTCGCTGACGAGATTACATGACATCTACCTTTCCTGATTTCAACTTGAATAATGGGGAACTTGCGTCTAACTTAGATTGGAGTGATATTGCTTTTATACCATAGAAATCATTTAAAAACGTAAAAAATTTCAAAATAAAACAATAAAAATATTTTTTTCGGGGTTTTCGGGGTCACAAAATATCCGAAAAATAAAGTTACTCTAATAATATTACTCCAATAACATAAAACTTATTAGATTTCGTTTTGTCATTGAATTCTGAACGTTTTCTTATAAGGGTATACATGCATAGTGTACAAACAGTATTTTAAGAGATAACTCAAATATTGATAAACACTTCATACATATAAGGCGTTACGTTAGGGAGTGACGTCATAGTCTAAGGTCGATTTGTATAGCGCTTTTTAGTACCGCGTGACTATATTAACTTTTCGCCTAGTTATATTACAAAAGATATTAGTCGCAGAGAAAAAAAAATACCACGTTTATTTATCTTTTAACGTGTCCTATCTTATTCTATTAAAACATTTTTTTGTGCAAGTTCTCCATTGTGGTAACAGAGCAACACTGACGATATCTTCAAAACTTATATTTAAAGAATCCTATAGAAGGGCAAATTAGTGCAGTAGACAGCAGTTCGAGGAAAATGCATGTACGTTTTGGTTGATGTGCTGTCAACCGTACAGTAAACGTGCATATATGAACTCACGCCAGTGCTCCGGAGTGGTAGACCAGGGTTTGCCACTTACCACAGTAAACATTAACGCAGAATCTTTTCTATTCGATTTGGTACAATTACCGGCTCTCCAATTAATAGTTTTAGTTCCATAGTCTGATAAATCAATTGATAAAAGCTCGCCCGAAAAATAACTTGAAAGAATGACTTTGACTTCTCATCGACGTATTTCGGGCCTCATTGGTCAAATCAACAAATCATTTGATCAATCAAATAAAATATTCTGGTCTTACGTGTCCATCGCAAACTCATCCCGACTGTGCGGATTTTTGTTCATACGCTTCGGGCTTTACACAAGTGGATAATTTTTATGTCCCCAAGACCACATTTTACTTTATTTTAGCAAAGAAATATATGAAAGAATATCAAAGTACCTAAGATATAAGCAAAACTTACGCGTACATACCATCAGCTGGCGCATCGTTTAGCATAACTTCATTGTCGCTATTAGTCAGGGACTGTTTGCTCATGCTTTCGGCTGTCGCTGTGACGGTCGCAACTGTTCCTAGAGACCAGAATAGGGATGTTTTATTATACCGTCACCTTCAATTTATCGGGGGGATTTATCATCTTATCAAAATACACGAATATTATCGACGCTGTTAGAGACTGAAATTGACCCTGGGCAATGGAGATTATATAGTTTTTGCAACTGGTAGTTACCTGCTTCTATTAGTATCGTTTATAGTAGATTTCGCTTTGACGCACAATTATGTCGCGTAACATCATTGTCATTAGATGACCTAAGTTATATAACGCTTCATAATCATACGACATATTAATACTAACATTTTATTTTTGCATACAACAATAAGCTAAATTGAGATGCAGTATGTCTAAAGTTCGAGTATCTCACAAATTAAAAGCTAAGAAAGTTTTAAGACGTCATTATTATTATACTTTATTGCACACGAAAATACAGTACAGGAAGGAAATACAAGAGAAAATACATGTACAAAGGTGAGCTTATCTCTATGAGAGATTTCTTCCAGCGGACCATGGTGAGTCGGAGTGGACGTTATATTTTTTTCGAAAATAATTCTCAGCTGCATAATAACTAACTTCAATAGGTACTGCAACAGCAACAAAAGAAGTTTATTTCGCAAGTTAGTTCTATCATAAAAATTGTAGTTTAAAACATTTTAAAATTCTATTAGCACCTTTTATTTTATTGTGTATTATGCGTGAATTTATCTTTTTCACACTTCCGTAAGCCAATCAGTTACTTTCATACACCTCCTGCGGTTGACTGGTAGAAAATGCTTGTAGTAGTAAGTCCGCCGCATTGCGTCTTGACAATAATAATAAGAACCGGTGTAGCTTCAAAGAACTGACCCGGAGTAGCGGACACGCAGGCGGCGCGGCAGTCGTCGCGCGAGCGGAAGTTGTTCCCGTTGCCGCCGCAGCCGGTGTAGCCGAAGGGCTCGCAGGCGCGGCGCGCGCTGTCGTAGAACCAGCGCTCGCCGTAGCCGCGGCACGGGCCCACCGACATCGGGAGCTTGCACACCTCTGCGTTGGAAGCAGGGCTGTTAGTGTAAGGGCTGCCTTTTGTGGCAACTTAGACACACCACAGGCTACATGTATGGTCCTGTCTTATCCTATTCCTATTTTCTATGCGTATTGTTCATACCTCCTTCAGCGAATCAGGTGCAGCAGAAGACCAGCGCTAGTCGCCTTTGACTAGCATTTTGCTGAGCTGCACTGCAGCCTTTTTCTGTTGTAGCAGTTGTGTTCGGCATGATTCTATTAGGTACTATTATTTTTGTGTTCTCGTTTCTCCCCACAATTTTTTTTTATTTTTGTGTTATGGTCATTTGTGTTACAATGGATTTTTTTTTTAACATTGTCTTTTATTTATTTTTTTTTTTTATCTGTTGTGTATTTAGTTCTCTTTCTGTTGTTGTACATATTATGTTACTTATCTGTTTATTTTGTTTCCGGGATGTGTCTTGTTGGTATAATGAATGTCTTTCTTCTTCTTCTTCTTCTTCTAAAGCTACAAAACTTCAGTTCGCAGACCCGGCTATAATCCGAAGATCCAAATCCGAATCCGTTGAGATCCGAAATTGGAAATTAAGTAGTTGGTCTAGCTGTATCACGCATGACTACCAAAATAGGGTTCGATGACCACATTTGTACAAATGGCCCTAGTCTGGCTGTTTTTCCATGTTTTTTGACGTCTTTGTCCGGTGACCATATCACTGGGTATCCTATTTTTGGGACCAGCACAAGTGAGTTGTGTTGTGTAGACGTTGTTATTATTATTATTATATAATAATCTGGATGACAGCTCGACAGTGTACTAAGGACTAAACTATTATTTTTTCTAATGTAGACATTTTACAACATTTTACAATGCAAGTGTTGTGTTTTGAAGTCAAGAAACTCACTCAGACAAAAAGCTGTTCTATATATCAATCAGTCCGTATTCATTCACTGCTGGACATAGACCTCCCCCAAGGCACGCCACTTCCCTCTATCCCAGCCATCGTCGTAGCGATCTGCCTCGGATCATGTATGTCGGTAACATTCAGGAAAATTGTGCAGATGCTTCCGCGCTGCAAACTAGCCTAGACTTTCTCGTAGGTTAGGCGAAACTAAGCCGAGTGTAAGTCTGAGCTGGGAAAGTGTTCATACAAAAATACGCTACCGAATAGTTACATCACATATCTAGTGCAGGTAAAGAAAAAAAACGAGTTTCTAATTAATGAAAAATAAGCGACATTAAAGAAGGCGTACATTTTATGGCGTAAAAACCACATAAGCCATGAATGACCCAATTATATAGTTAATAAAACGTAACTAAAGTATTTGATCGGAAACGATTAGTGACGGTTAGCTTGCGATAACAGTCCATAAATATTAATATCAGCGGGGGAAGCATGAGTTTCTTATCCTATCTAGATAGATAGGTTAAAATTTTAAAACATTACGATATTATATCCCACCCGCGAGCATGACTTCTCTTCGATATACATATCTTCCTTAGATAGGAGATAAGATTTTATCTACTTATTGGTATGACAACACTGAATCGGCAAATAGGGATGTCACGAAAATCACTATTTCATTCGTTCAATTTGCGTTTTTTGACAGATTGAAATCTGATCTATCTGTGATCTTTCCTTTACTTAGTCTGTGCTAGGTATCAAATAAAATGTAAATAAACAAACAAATAACGGACTTTATAGCCATTGCAGTTAATTTATACAATACTACAATAGTTGGAGATCCTTCCTACAAGCTCATACGGACATCACATCATATACAAGTCACTCATCGGCAAGAACTATAATATTTTTCTGTTTTAGAGGGCGCAGTAAACAAAATCAACTGGGGTTCGTTCGAGTATATGACGCTCCACAATAATTTAGCCAACAATGAGTTTTCTGGCCCCATGGGAAGCGAAAGGTTGTTGAAAGAGTGGGGCGCGTTGAGCCTTGTCGAAGGAGCATGGTCCCGACACGACTGGAGCAGTGGCGGAATGTAAGTGTTGATAGTACTTATTATCTAGTGATATATTAAATTAAGTTCAATACTTGACTCACTATCACCAACCGAGTACAATAGGTAAATAATATGCTTGTCAAACTAATGCAATTATGTACTTAGGCAATGCTCAGTGAATACCTACAGTATTTGGATAGATAGACCATAGAGGTCTATCCAGTATAGCGTCAATTTTTGCTCTTAGGGGCATCTAAAATCATTTTCGTAACATGTCTTACCTTTTTTCTTTTCGTCTTAAGCTATTACATCATATTGGAATGTTTTGGACTCCTTTTTAATTATGCTCTTTATTTGTTACAGGATATTTTGAACGCGCTGACTACAATAATATTTGGTCTATGCTACAATCAATCAAATCTTACAAATAAATCAAATATTAAAACGTAGGAATATGTATGTACGAATTGTATTTTTTCAAAATAGTAACTCAAAATTAGATGCTTAATTACCCAAGTTCCACTATAGTTTTTTTATATTACATGCACAGGGGCATTCATTCAAGGGTTAAATATAATTAGGGAATGTTCCATTGAGCTGGCCATTCCTCCTCTACTGGGTTTCAGGCTCCACAATGGCAATGTGTGTACAGAGCCTCGGGAGTCTACTCGGCCTCTCCTCTGATGGGCGTCATCAGCCAAGGCAGGCTCAAAGGCATATCCAGAGTCTCCTAGGAAATGCATTACATTTTTTTTTACTTCTTATTTTTTTGTTACAGATTACATCAAAGGTGAAGAACATATAAATTTGTTTGGTAACAATTTCCCGTTTTCAGAAGAAAACATCATGCTTCTTTTCTCCATTGGGTACCCAGTTATGTAGTAAACCACCTATTTCATTGTTTAAAGTTACAAAATAAATATTAGATTTACTTATAACCAAAAGCATTTCATTATTAACGGACTTAAAAAATGGAGGAGTCTGTGTCAAGCTTTTTCCAGAAAACTTCCTAGACTTAGTAGAAGTTAGGTATGATTTGTGGGGTGAGTAAATGGCTTGGGATGCAAGTTCATTAGAAAGAAATAATTTTTGCCTTTTTAGTGCGTCGGTTTAAATCTTTGTTTTAAAGTTTCTTATTTTAAAATTTTTTGTTGACTGGTACATTTTACCTACTATTATTTTAATTGAGATAGGCACTGGACGACGGTCTGAGCAGGACGGCAGAGGGTGCTTGGTTGCGTGGAGTAGGGCTGAACGGAGGTCAGTGAGCGGGTCCTTAAATCCCTGGAGACGGCCACTGGACGTCGGTCAGTGAGCAGAAACAGAGGAAGGGCACGAATGGGATGCGTAGGTGGCGCGAAGAGGCACCAGTGGACAAATCATGACAAATGTTATGATTTTATTCGTAGAATGACTGACAGAAACGCTAGATATAAGTTTATATGCCCCTCTCAAAAGTGGGATAAATTTAAATGAAACATCTGTCAAAAGTCGATAATATATCTTTTTATGTTGTCATCATGCTCGCATTTGCGATAGGGTTTATCTTATAGTGACAGATGTTTTTTTATCTCACGGCACTGGTATAAAAACGATGCATTGTGCTCGCGACGATAAGTTAACCTACTATAGACGTCAAAACTCGTTAAAACGGCCATTTTTTGTAGATAAACCGCCTCGATAAAATCTCATGCTCCCTCCGCTGGTGCGTCTAACACTTGGAGACGTATGATAAAAAGGTTATCAAAGTTATCTTAACGCCCCATCAAACACTTAAGAATATTTTATTGCTTTGCGTAGCAACATAAATTTGGGACTTTTTTAACTTAGCAATAATCACCTTGATGATACTATTTTTCTAAGCTAAAGATCATCTTTAAACAGATAGCCACTCATGAGAGTGGACATAAGAAGACATGAGTCTATGATACGTGCATTTTCATAAATTCGTAAATGAGATATTCAGACTTGTAAAATACGTTTTCATTACTCATACTCTGAAAGGTCATTGTTCATCCAGGCACCGTGCTGAAAGTGGTACATGCCTGCTCTAAAGCAGAAAAGTATTAAAAAATATATACATGAATCGTAGTTTATATTGAACAACGCAATGGTAGTAACCTATACAGCCATAAATAGTAGATTGTTAACCGAGGGCTGAAAGGCACCCATTCCTGACGAGATGTTTTGGCGCTCGAACGAAGTGAGAGCGCCAATAGTTCCAGGCAGAAATGGGTGCTATCACCGGAGTAAAACACTCTACTTTTCATTACGAATACGAGGAAAGTAAACACAAGCCAGTTAAAATCAAAATTATTTTATTAAAAAACAAAGTCACTTGAAATCAAAATTATTTTGATAGTTTAAAATTTAAATTAAAGATATAATTAGTTTTGTTGACATTTAAATTCTTTTTGATGTTTATAATTAATATAATGTACTTTATGTATTTATTAGTCACTTTCAAGGCGAGATGTGATTTGCGAAATAAATTAAATCATTGTTTAAGACACAGATAAAACCACCAAATACGCAAATTCAAAATGGCCGTCTTTCGCGGTCGCGCGCCATCTTGCGAATTGTGATGTACGGCTAGCACAAGTTGGCGCGCGAGCTATCTCGCCGCGAGCTAGACCATCCGTCTGTTTCGGCGTGATTTCCTTAAGTTTTATATTTTTTTATTTTAACTGGCTTGTGTTTACTTTCCTCGTATTCGTAATGAAAAGTAGTGTTTTACTCGGGTGATAGCACCCATTTCTGCCTCGAACTATTGGCGCTCTCACTTCGTTCGAGCGCCAAAACATCTCGTCAGGAGTGGGTGCCTTTCAACGCTCGGTTAACAATCTACTAATTTATGAAACCAGGAAGAGTCCACTACAGTGGCATAAAAAGTTTCCAGAGACTCCTATATCGAAGAATAATGTTTTCAAGCAGTTAATTATAATTTTCTTGTGAAATAACCGATGAGACAGGCTGTGTGTTCAGTTGCACGCTGATGGAAACGCTGGCATTGTCAACCATGACAATGACGTCTTCTGATTGATACACAAATTCGTTCGCAAACAATTCGTTGACACATTCGCACTACTGTATCAACGCCACTATTCAACGTATTTCAAAGTTATTTGGACTGTTACTGAGTCATCATATTGTGAACTAATAGAATTTATTAACTTTGATGTTTCGTTTAATATTATAATGAGGTTGGCTGGCCGTATTTAATTTAGTCTTCACTCCGCCCAAGCAAGACTACAAATATTCTCTCTGGAGGTAGGGTTGCCATCCGTCCGGGTTTCCCCAGATTTGTCCTAGTCTGGAGGGCATCCGGGGAGTGTCCGGGTGGGGGTTTGAAAATTTCCACTTTTTATGTCAGGGTCAATCCGATTAACTTGATAGAATGGAATGAACTGCAATAAATTACAGCATTTCATAGTTAAAAATGCGGTGCGGAAAATATACCCGTGCACTCGTAACGTGACTTGTCCTCCCCCTAGTCGCCCCGCTCCGCGGATCTTATAATTTGTTTTTTTTTTGTTTATAATTTGAAATATACCGTGTTTATACAATACCTGCTTGGTTACTGATAATTTAGGCTTCTAGTTTTATCCACAACGAAGTTGGGGTCGAGGTTGGCCTGTACTGCGTCGAGAAAAGGATGGTACGGCCGCGGCTGTGTCGCTTTTTTACTCGATTTGGCGGAGGCACTGCCGTGCCCCCATATCTTAAAATTGAAGTTTTGTTATCGGCGGGCTAAAGCACATAAGTCCAAAACACAATTTTTTGAGGTACCTACATAGACAAAAACCCTATTATAAAAAAAATCCATAACATTTTTATCATCTGTATATAATACATATATAGCTGTCACGAAACAATTAATTGAACATAGATGTTTTTTTTTTTACAAAAATTAAGAAAACTACTACTTTATTTACTTATGATATAAAGAACAATAATTTAATGACAATATGACTTACGTGCTTTAGCAAAAAAATGTTTTTACCGACGAATAGTAATATTATTGAATATTTAAAGTGTCCAATAGCGTAATGCTCCGGAAGGGCACCGAAAACCACTTCGGCATGAGAAAAAAGGGGCCCGGACAAGCTCGGCTACATGCAATCAGGGGACTAGCAATGATTCCGGGCGCATTTTCACACCGCTTCATCTGAGCACAGTCGCTGAGACGTCGCAGAGTCGCTGAGATCTTTACCTCCAGAACCGTCCGACTTCTGGCAATCGCTGGAGTCGCCGTCGCAAAGCGCTTCTTGCTGCGTCAGCGTGAACTGACACTTGTCTAGCTGCTCCTGAACTTGCGACTCTAGCTCGGGGTCCTCACTCGTCACGTTCACGCTGGGAGCGTCCTAAACACAAAAAGGAGTAATGAGATTATAGAAGCGATCTTATGGGTACATGATGCTAACCCGTTAAAAGCCTTAAGACTGTTCTTACGTGGAGCATGCTGTCTCGCTCGCGCAATTTAACATTTTTAATTATTGTAATAAAATGAGTGAACTTTTAATAAATGTGGTGGGAGGGTTTGATGCATAATTAAATTATGGACATTTTTAATATATTTTTTGTTTCCCGAAATGTAGTTTTTAAGAAAGAAAAGTTGTTTCCAAAATTATTAATCTTGGAATCAATTTTTCTCAATGAGAAACTTAGTACAGGTTAAGAATAGCATGCCTTGAATATCTGCAATTCAATTATCCATCGAACACTCAGACCAGATTTATCTAAAGTTCACTTATATTACCATATTAAAAAATGTTAAATTGTGGGAGCGAGACAGCATGCTCCACGTACTAGCAGCCTTAACAGGGGGTGGTCTACTAGTCTTTAAAAACCACCTACTTTTTAAGGACTATAAATTATTATAGGGCTTACCCTTGCAACATAAAAAAAACTATAAAATGAGAGTGGACAGTGTTAAACATTTATTGTACTTCGGTACAGACTGTACGTAGAACAACTGGCAAACTCCAGTGAAGAGGTACGCTAGCATATGACCTAGCAACTGTAGTGAAAAACTCTAGACATTGCCATTTTCCATTCTACATTTTTATTCTATTTCACAAGTTTCCCCGCACCCCTTTAACCAACTCCACTTGGACTCGCTGCGTTATCAATGGACCACTATTTCCTGTCGTCAGCGATCAGAGGATAAGGTTAAACTCACGAGCACCTGCAACTGCGCGAACTGCCCACTCCAATCCCTCTATTTAAATTTTTTATTCTATTTTGCGCTCCTCCTAAGCTAATTCCATTTGGAGCACTATTTCCTGTCGTCAGCGAGTAGTGTGAAACTCACGAGCCCCTGCAGCTCTGCGAACCGGCGGCTCCAGGCGCGCAGCAGCCGGCGCGTGAGTTCTGCCTGCACGCGGCGGTCGCGCGCCACGTAGAAGCGCGTGCGCAGGCGGCGGCCGCGCCCGCACTTGGCCGAGCACGGCGACCACTCGCCCCACGCGGCGACGCGGCACTCGCCGCCCGGGATGTCCTGCGCCCAGTGGACGTCTTATTTTTACATACATAGGTACATTATAAACTCACGCCTGTATACCAGTGGGGTAGACGTCTGTCCAGGGACTGCCACTTGCCACGATCCTGACATTCGCTTCCTCAACATTAATTAGTCGTTTCATGCACGCACGCCAGTTTCGGGTACTGTTTGTCTTGCCCTTTGCTAGTACAACCCCTATTTGGTCGAAGTATGTACGCCTGGGACGTCCCTAACCAACCCTTCCACCCACATTCGCTCGATATATTTGTTTCGTCATTCTTTCTTCAGTCATCCTCTCCACATGCCCAAACCAACGCAACATTCCTCATTTTGTATTTTATTTATTAAGGAATGCAAACAGTGTACAGTGCTACCACTTTTATAAGTTACACCGATGTACCTGCGCAGAATGTTTGCATGGCGCGAAAATATCTCTGCCAATCATAGCCCGCCATGTGAAGCCGTAAACGAGCCCGTCCGCTATCGAGTGATGCGTACCCGCCATGTCTGGAGTTCGCTGCAGCGCCGCGCCGTCTCGGCAGTCGGTAATTATCAGTCAGTACTTGTCTGCGCGAGACAGCACGAGTCCAGTTATATTTGGATTTAAAATCTTATGTAGTTGCAATAAGTTCATTTTTAATACAGTTGCTCAAAAAGTGGCGTATTGCAGGGACGTATAGCGTTCGGGATGTGGGCTATTACACACTCGTGCTTTTTTTTTACCTTTCCCGCACTCGTGCGTTCTCTTTCCCAACTGTCAAAATAATGTCTATTAAAAAGAATAACCAACCATGAAGTTTTTACTAAAAAAATCATAGAAGTTTTTATGATTCATGCAAATACGTATATTTCTAAAAAGAAGCTACTAATTTGTTTCAATATCAGATTTAATTATTTGATTGAATGAGTTTGGTTAGGTTTCATTTCATTTCATCTCATTAAATTTCATTTTCATTTCATATCAATAAAAAACTTCTACGACTTGGCTGTATGGGCATAGTTTCCTTTGCCTACCAGAATGGGTGAAGAAAAAAAAACTGCTTATATTCTACGGTTGGCGCCATTTTTCAGAAATTTTCTTTGCGAGTTTAGTTGTTTGTTGCACAAAATGAGTAATTTCGACCCTAGTTTTTTTTAATTAACACCATCGGAACTCAGTAGGTATAATTGCACAAAATGCTTCGGAGAACATTTTACCGGAAAAGTCAAAAAGTCGCTACATATCTACATACGACGAATTTATTGCGTGGAGAGAAGAGGAAAAAGCAAATAGTTTTTCATTTTTTCGCAACTGTATTAAAAATAGTCGTTCAGTACACGTGCGGAACCGTCATTGCAACTTGTTCCGACTGTCAACCCTCGCCTTCGGCTGCGCCTCGGCTCGGGTAGACATTTGTCGGAACTCTTTGCAATGACAGCCTTTCCACACTTGTAATGAAATATACTATATTTCACTGATGTGAAACATTCGCTTGGATTCACATTCGCTTGGAGTCGGCGGTGGGTTGCGCTATTCTGCGCCATCGGAAAATGCCGAGGCGACTTACAAAAGTGGTAGTACTGTAACGTAAAATTATTTCTTAACCTATTACAAGTAATTATATTCTTTTTGTTGCACTTACCCGTGCTAAGGACAATTTTAAAAACCTATTTAGAGGCTAAAAATTCCACCCATGCCGGGACTTGAACCCGCGACCTCTGGCTAACCGTGCCAGCGCTATTACAAGTATTATTCTAGTACATGCATACCTATTACATGCATCCTCCACGTTCATTGCAAATATTTATTTTAAGTAGATAGACCTTCCCTTTATTTTCCCAAGGAATGTTTATCAAACAAAAATTCCGTCTTTGTTTAGTGAACTAATAGAATTATTTTTTTTTCAACACGCGAATATTTTGTGGATTGACACACGTTTAAAATACGTGGTAAAGATTATCCACACCATTTATAGAACTCACCACGAAAAACCAGTCGTTATTTGTAGAGTTCAGTTTATTTGGAGGCCTGCGAAGGAGACAATTATTATTCATTAAACGTGTGGACATCGTTATCATAGTTTCGGCAATAAATAACATAATAAAACTGAATTTTAACAGATGTCCATTTTAATTGTATAATGGAAAAGTAAACGAGTAAATAGACGTCGGTGGTAGTCAGCCGTGATACCGCTAGACGAACGGGGCAGTCAATGAGTAATGATTACGAAAACCGACCGTTCGCAAGGGCCGGCGTCGCAGGGCATGGCCTGGTGCATGACGGTGCGCGCGCGGAAGCCGACGTGGCAGCGCTTGCGCGCGCGCGCCACCGCGTAGTGCCGCGAGCGCGCGCGCACGCCGCAGCCGTCGCACGGCGACCACTCCGACCACGCCGTCACGGCGCACGGCCCGTGCGACGCGGCCGGCTCCGGCTCGTAGTCCGTCGGCGCCCTGCCGAGTCGGTTGCGACCGTTTGTTAAGTTAGGCGGGGATGAGGTCGAGCAGAATCTTACACAATCTTATGTGGAGAAGACGGGGAACTCTTCGCTGTCTATAACTACTAGTATTGTTACGTAAGCAAGTTTACGGCAATAAATCAGTCATTCATTCATTGATTCGTCATTCATTAATTCATTCATTCATTCAGGCCAAACCAAAACATCTCCCTATCTGGTAAGATGTTGTGAAATTTGAGATGTCGAAAAACCAATCACGATCTGTAAGGTTGGAGGTCCGCGCGTCCGCCAGTAACGACTTCCTTTCACGATGTCATTCCTTTTCATGCCCCCAAAGGCACGCCAGTTCTTTCTGTCCTCGACCATCCTCATCCAGCCGCTGCCAGCAACATCCTGCCTCAGATTGTCTGTCCAACGACCAAAGCTGGTCTCCACTCGAGAACAAAGTTCTTCGCACCCCATCGATCGTCGGTGCTTCGGCGTAAGTGACCAGCCCACTGCTAATTCAACTCGATGAGCCTTGGAGGACTACTAATCCACGAAGAAACCGTCTGCAAGGAATCGTCAACACTCACCTACAGTGCCGCCTGGGGCCGTGACACTGGCGGGTGTCGGTGAGGGGCGCCCGGCAGGCGTCCGCCCGGGCCCGGCCGGGGTAGATGTACTGCCGCTGGCGCGCCTGGCGGCCCGGCCCGCAGGTGACGCTGCAGGGGCCCCAGGCGCTCCACTCGTGCGTGCCGCACGCCCCGCCGCCGGCCGCGGGCTCCGCCGGCACCTCCGGGGGGACCTCGGGCCCTGAGAGATGCTTTTTCAGTTTTTAGGGTTCCGTGCCCGAAGGGTGCCAAACGGGGCCCTATTACTAAGACTTCACCGTCTGCCTGTCTGTCACCAGGCCGTACCTCATGAACCGTGATAGCTAGGCAGTTGAAATTTTCACAGATGATGTATTACTGTTGCCGCTATAACAACAAATAGTAAAACATAATAAAATGAATATTTAAGGAGGGCTATTAATGTAATATTAATAACGGCAACAGGTACACGCTTGAAATATTCTAAATACCTAATTAAATTAAAATAAAATGAATAGTTAAGGGGGGCCCCATACAACAAACGTGATTTTTTGCCGTTTTTTGTCTAATGTTGTATAGATAATGGTGCGGAACCCTTCGTGGGCGAGACCGACTCGCACTGGGCCGCGTGGAGATGGTTCCGTACAATGCCAAAGTCAAATGTTCAAGTGACGCGCGTTAACTACTACTAGCGATATCTAGTGGTGTGTTAGTGAACTATTTTCCGTAAGTGAACGTATTATATTGAGTTTACCACTTTATTTTCTATTGCTACAATTCTTATAGATTTTCCTGTAATCTACAAACAATGAACAATAGTTTGTATTTTTTTCAAAATTTTAGGTTCAGTAGTTTCGGAGATCAGAGAGGGAATAGTAAATTTTCATCTTCTTTCATTAATAAAATCAAAGCTATTTATTTTACAATAATAACAAAAATATATTTGCGATCCTCATAAGGTATTGCCCTTTCATTTGACATATGGCACAGTATGGTTTGCAAAACTTTTTTTTTTCCTCATTTGTCCCCCGAAAATTACCCTTTTTTAAAACAATATTTATTTACCTTGCACATCTGTGTTTCGGTCATAGGATTACACCATCCTACCAAATTTCACCTGATTTGGTCCAGTAGATTCGGAGCAAATTTGCTGTGACAGACGCACGAGTGATCCTATAAGGCTTCCGTTTTTTTGTACGGGTACGGAACCCTAAAAATAAATAAATAACATGTCCACATCCCAACGCCACTTGTACTGGTCCCAAACAAGGATACCCCGTGACATGGTAACTAGACAAGGTCACCACAAACATGGGAGGCCATGCGCACAAAGCAGGAATGGTCTGTTTTAGTAGTGAAGCATGTTAACCACAAGAGCAACGAGGCAGTCATTTTTTAACTTAAACTTTCGTAAGCACTACTAATTCCGGATTCACTTACTTGATTTTTTTGTCGGAAGAGTCCGACCAGGTTTCGCTTTGATTCACAGAGCTTAATCATGGTGAGTCTCTACCCGAGCTCGCGTCATCGGTAGCTCATCTCGTCTCTTATTTAAGTAAGTGAATCCGGAATTAAGTTAATAATGAGGCAGTCACTGCCTGTTTTTTTGTTAATTTGTCAAAAAAAAATCTGTCGATGCCGGAGCTTATTTCACCTAAGACAACCAGTACAATAAAAAATAAAATACAAACAAGTTCAATATTACACACTCAAAAAATAAATGGTTTTAAGACTGTAACTCTGGAGTCAGTGTTTTTAAAATAATCATAGTGTAATCTAGTGTGCTATTGTGCTGTCTACAGGGGTAAAGATAAAGATACTTATTTGTCAAAAATGAGTTTAAAAAGGTGGTACAATGTGAAAAAGTGTTGATCCTGCATGTTTTGCGAAATAAACTAAAAACCATAAAATACCTACCTACTACAATCTATCAGTCAAAAATTCTAGTACACTATAATAACATTTCCTTCCGTGGATGTCGTAGAAGGCGACTAAGTTAATCAATTTCTAGAAGACGGGCAGCAGCGTCTTCCTGAGATTCCGATCGCATACTGCGATCGCCAACCCGCCCCTGCCAAGCGTGGCGATTATGGCAAAACCCATCTTGGTTATGGAAATCACGAAGGAGGTCTGTGTGCTGTGTGCGGGCGTCAAATGACTGATGATGATGATGATGATAATAACATTTTTCTAATAATATTTTCTTCAGTTTGAATTTGAAAAGGTATTTCAGTTAGTTAAGAGGGTCCCCCTGGACCCCCTGGTAACGCCTCCAAGGAAAAAAATCATATCTTTTTTTACAGATCAAATTTGGAACACGTGTCAGTACTATCTCTCAATCTTATTAATAGTCATTTTCATCATCATCAGTTTAGGGCCCATGGCCCTGAAACTAAGGCAAAAAAACCTAGGGCTAGATAGCATTAACGCCAGAAACGGACGTTTTTTGCATAAATGCTATCCAGTCCCAGGTTCTTTGTCGTGGGTCTTAAAAATCGCTGTTAACATGATTGAGAGCTTGTACTGACACTTTCTACAAAACCCTCTTAATAGAAACAAAAATGCGGAACAACTGTTGCTCAAACCGACCTGCGGCGTCACAGCTCTTCTCATAGAGCCGCAGCCTCGTGAGGCGCAGTCTGGCGAAGGGGCGCATCTCGCCGCTGGCGCTGTAGAACGGGGAGCGGGCGTCTTTGGGCCAGTCGGGCCGCAGCGCGCGCACGGGGGCGGCCGGCGCCGTCGGCTGGCGCTGGGACTGTTCTTGGGAACAGGTACAGGATTAACGCTCTTGACTACGAAAACGGAGGGTTGGATGCCCGCTAGAGGCCGCCCTACTTGATTTGAGTAGGTAATAATCCTATTACATAAGTAAATTTTATGTAGTTGTGTTTATTGTGTTAGTATGTTTTTGGCGTATAACTCGTTATAACAAGTATGTAATTTTATTATAATATAGTATATTTTATTATTTTATTATAATATTTACCTGCTTGTGATGTCCTTGCCCGGTTACCACAGTACAGGGTATCCTAGTTTGGGAATAGCCCTCCTGTTGCTAAGGAATCTTTATGTCCAATTACTACGCTTTTGCAAAAAAACACAGTGATATTCGAGACTGCCCGCGTTGGAGCCTTGATATCTGACACTTTCGATACTTTTAGATTAGTGCTAAAGACATCCTCTTGTACAACAAGAAAGCACAAAAAATCTTATCTTATCTATCATCTTAAAAAACATTGTCAAGCTTCCGAGCCCGAATATACCGAAAGATAGAAGTGTCCTCACCGCGTAACTAATTCCAAGGATTACGTACAGTGTCGCCTTGTACCACAGACAGAATCTACGATCAAGTGCATATTATCACCTAAATACCAAATGCCAACCAAAAATGTAGGGGCAAGTCGTGTGCGCCCTACATTTGGGTACCAACGGGAGCGGGAGGTGGAATTAAACGCGTTAATTCGATGTGTCTGTCCCGGTTGGGAGTAATTATTGTACTAAAAGAGGTAGCGCAGGGCACACAGGTTCGCTGTATCAGCAGTTTACTTATTAACAATACACTAATGTCGAGTGTGCTCGTACAACCATGGAAAGAAAAACTTAATTAGTCCTCACCGTGTAGGTAATCCCGCCGTCCGTGCCAGCGTCGTAAGGGTAAAGCGGCAGCCAAGCCGCGCGGCGCCACGTGCAGTTGGCGTTACACAGTTCCAGGGCCGACACGCCCACGATCCAGTCGGGCGAGGGCGCCAGCTTGGCGGCCAGAGACACCAGGTGGTGCTTGGCGTCCACGCGGAACACGGCGAAGGTCGCCGGGGCGCCGCCGCCGCCCGCCACCTGCTGCCACGATATGCCGCGCGCCTTGATTATCGTGCGGATGTGCTCGCTCTGTTGGGAAGGTAGTCGGTTTTAGTACCTGTTACTGTCACGTTGGTTTGCGGTATCACGTCTGGCTACCATGCCGGAGGTCGTTGTTTATGACAACACCAGTATTTTGTCATGTTTCCTTTTTTGGCGCTTTAAGTGGGTAAGACTGAAGTCGCTCTCTCTCTGTGTGACCGAATGCATGGCGCGTGTGTTGTGTTAAACGACTCAAGCACGAAGGGTTCTATACCACAATATATATTTTTTTGTTGCACTAATCCGTGATGAGGAAAATTTTAAAAACCTATTTAGAGGCTAAAATTCCACCCATGCCGCAACATTTGAATATTTCACTTTCGTCTACCTGTTGCCGTTATTAATATCGAGCAAAATATCACGTTTGCTGTATGGGAGTCAACTATTTTTGAGGGAGATAGGTGACCCGGCCAGCACGACATCTACAAGACATCGAAAGATCTACTTGCCTCAGCTTTCAGCTCCTTCTCCAATGTAGTGGTAGCCCCGTCGTCGGCGAGCCGCCGCAAGCCGGCGCTGGCGACGCGGCCCTCCTGCCACACGCGGTACTGGGCGGTGTGCGAGGCGCCGATGACGTCACCGAAGTGCGCGCGCGCACCCTCCGGCGGGAACTCGCGCGGGTGCGTGTTGCGCGACCAGTGTCCTTCGAACGTCACCTGTATACCGGCACCGACGGTACAACTCTATTTCTAAATTGCGATCACTGACGTGGAGCGTGCTGTCTCGCTCGCACAATTTAACGAGGGTTTGATGCATAATTAAATTACGGACATTTTAAATATATTTATCTACACTCATATCATAATCTTCAAATTAAGAATTCAAAGGTAAACACATATTGACAGGCTTTAAACAATACATAACTTTAAAGAAAAAAAAAAGTGTAATATAAAGTTACATCTGCATACCATGCGAGAGGTCCTGGGTTCGAATCCCGGCTGGAAAAAAAAACCCAGGTCTTGGATGTTTACATGTTTCTGATGTCGTTGTTTCTGGTTCCGACAACACAGGGTATCCTAGTGTGGGGCCAGACGCAATGTATGTGCCTGTATGTAAATGTTTATGTTTATGTTTACATTAAAGGTCAGATTTTTCACTTTATGTTACAGTTATTTTTTTTAAAGTGTTGCTGTGATCACGGAACAAAACTTAAGTTTTTTTTTTAATGTCAAAAGTTGACTCTATAAAAAAACTAATTTCATTTTCGTGGTACCAAAAGTGCAACTAAAAATACCTAAAATTGCGCGCGCAAAACTGAGTGCAGACGATTGAATGTCAAGATACTTTTGTCGAAATTGCGCCATTTTGTTTCAAAAATTTCATTATGAGTGTAGATAAAGTAGTGTATGAGACTGCACATAACTTGGTATTAAAACACTCGCGAATGCTATTAAAAAACTCGCCAAGGCTCGTTTTTTAAAATCTCGCTCGTGTTTTAATAACCCTCATTATGTGACAGTCACATAAACTACTATTTTGTTTTCCAATACGTAGTTTTTAATGAAGTAAAGTTGTTTCCAAAATTATTAATTTTGGAATCAAATGTTCTCAACGAAAAACATAGTACAGGATAAGAGAAATATAATGCTTTGAAAACCCGCAATTTAATTATCCATCAAACCCTCAGACCACATTTATGAAAAGGTTACAATATTAAAAAATATTAAATTGTGCAAGCGAGACAGCATGCTCTACGTAATAGCAGCCTTAGGCCCAGTTTCTGAATTGAGAATTTCGCTAAGTAAATAGTTAACTGTAGTGCTGTCTCTTCGAATTTCTCAGAAAAGAGCGCGACAGAATGTTACTTAAGTGTTTACTTAGTGAAATTCTCAATTCAGAAACCGGCCCTTAGGATACTACTGTGACGCATTAAAAAAATGTATTTAGCATACTCTGTACAAGAAAGCTTATTGTATTAAGGATTATTTGGAAGACAAAGATTGTATAAAGTATAGTGTAACTTTAAGTTGAAACAAGTTTATACCTTATTTGAAATGAATAAATGTGGTGTTTCTATGTCAGCTTCTTCCCCACATAAACTATTAATTGTGAAACTAACAGCTTAGACGTTAATTAAGTAAACATTTTGTTATTATAGCTTTTGAAAAATAGGCAGGTGAGGGCGGCGCGACACACAGAATTTGCATCTATATCGCATTTTGTAACCTGGCCAACATTTCATATTTGATTCAGGAAGGGCGTTACAATCGTTTAGTGACTTAAAAATAATTCCCGTTATTGCCGAAAATACCTTTCTCCCAAAAAATTTACCAGGGCCGCGTTTTATAAAACTACAACTATGGGGCGAGCCCCCTGCGCGTTTCGCACGCCAACCCCCAGCCGCTCCGAGCTTCGCACTCCGCGGCGCTCGTCCCAGGGCCTCGCTAGTTTTAAATCAATCAAATCAAATCAATTTTTTTTATTCAAAGTTGCTGCAGAAGCTGCGATTTAATTAACGTTACAAGTTAAACTATGTGTCCATTTCAAAACCCAGACCATTTTGGAGAAAAAATGGACAAAAAAATCCAAACTTAGTCTTTTCAAGTCCTTAGTTTATATAAATATTCTAAACCATTACTAGATACCATTACCAAATACCATTTAGTATTACCAGAGTTTATATAAATTCTTTTTATAAAACTACAATTCACTTAATTATTACAATTCGGTGTAAATTGCGCAGCAGTCTTTTTAACTGACTTCAAAAAAGGAGGCTATGTTCCTTCATAACTCCGTCGAATCTTAACGATAAAAACCCCACCCAGAGCGAGTCGGAGCGAGTGCGAGTAGTATAATTCGTAGTCGGTACCCAGTTTCATGACCAGCACATATATTTTGGGCACTGACTCCAAATTATATTTCTAAAATACCTACATGTATACGCACTTCTAATTGTATGATATTCTTTTTAAATTATTTCAAACTTTTTAGTGCTGTAGTGTTTTGAAGTCGGTTTTTATTTTTTATTTAAAATTTTTTACTAGTTAATCTGTCGAATCGATTTTGCAATATAAAACGAATTAACATAGTAAACCTTGAATTATTATTGTAGTTCTATGAAATAGGGCCCGGGCAATAATTCGACCTCGCATTATTAAACCTAAGGAGCAATTAACCTCATATTCAGCATCGTCGCAAGCACAGCATGGCACGATAAGCTGGCGAGCGGGGCCCGGGCGGCGCACAGCTTTCTCGCAAAAGAAGCAATAAGTGGCGTTGGACTTCCTTCATTGAAGGCGCAACTTACCTCGTATTTAGCCTCGTCGCAGGCACAGCACGGCTCGACAATCGGCGGCTGGCGCAGCAGGCTGGCGGGCGCGGCCGGGGCGGCGCACAGCTTGCGCGCCAGCGTGGAGGCGGCGGCGGCCGCGGGGGAGGGGCCGGCGCGGGCGCACAGGCGGACGCACACGTCGATCGCGCTAATTGGGGCGCTCCATATCACCTGCAGGATATTTCAGAGTGGCTTCGGGAACTGAACAGTGAACTTCCCATATAAAATCCGGATAAGTGCGAGTCGGACTCACCCACCGAGGGTTCCGTACAAATTTTTAGGTACTTACATCTATAAAATAGTTCAGGAATCGAGTCTCGCAGTTTTTTCCGACCTCTTCCCGAACTTAAAAGACATTTTTTTCATGATTTAATTACAAATGTATACTTTTTGGAACTAAAACTTTCGTAAGCACTACACATTATTGACTTAACACCGGATAAACTTTCTTAATTTTTTGTGGGAAGAATCCGACTAGGTTTCGCTCTGAATCGCAGAGCTTAATCATGGAGAGTAGAAACGGAACTCGTGTCGTCGTCAGTCAGAGACGAGCAACCAACGACGCGAGCTCCGTCTCGCGTTACATTTAGAGAAAAACTGAATAGAACGAAATGTATACAAGCTATTTTACAAGATCACAAGGTAGAGACTAGAAGTTCATTTCTCATTGCTAATCTGTTGCTGATACTTTCTTTATTCTGTTACTAATAGGACTCACTTGTATCTCAATCTTGGGATGCCCCGTAGCGTTGGTAACGGCCGGCTGACAGTGCTCGTGAGCTTTCGTCTGCGCGTCGTAGGCTTGAAATACCCCGAGGGAGTAGTTGGAGGGCGGCGGGAACACTTGGTCGTCGTTCGTATCGTCATCTTCTGACACTAGTTCTGCCCAAATGGAAAAGCCTGAGAAGGGAGTGGGGCCTTCCCCGCTGTCCACGCCTTGGAGGGTCACTAGAAATACCAGAGTGTTTGATGGTTGGTTTGAGATCATATATAACTAACGATGTTGACAATAGTAGTATATGGATAATTCTGCGTGTGGTCCCCAAAACAGTCATTCGAGTGTGGTGCCATAAACGCGTTCTCGTAGACTAGTCTTTTTGATAGCAAATAGCAAATAGAAGGGCTAGTCGTTTCAGAAAATATTGCATCATTATACGTTTGCAAAATCCGAAGTGCAGAGTTTTTCATACACGGAAACCGTCCGAAATAGCGCTTAACGCATCTTCAGTGGAGCATTTCTTTACGGCACTCACACGCATATTAATAAAATTATTTTATTTTAACCGTCCATTTACGTAACGATATTGTCGGTCAAGTAGTAAGTGTTAATAGAGCAATCGACCCCGAGCTTGTAGTGGGCGTCCGCGGACCGGGCGTGCGCCGTTTAGTAATCCTGGTTATTCTAGCTAACAGGATACTACTTGAAGCAGCGCGCAGGATGATAACCGAATGAGCTGTGGGGATGTGTGGAGTAAAGTATGGTTTATACGAAGCCAGTGCGCTGGCGCCAGTTCTACAGACAAGCCATCGCAGGCATGGCTCCTGTTGTTTAGATTAAGTCAGTTAGCCTGCATCTTGGCGCAGAAATTCTAAACAAAAACAAACACACATGGCTGGCGCGGAGGTTCAGGGGTTGAACGAGGCTTGAAAAATAGACGGGCGCTCTATTCTCGCCAACGCTGGCTTGGCATGAAATACTAGTTATATAAGGCCAGTACCAAGCCAGTGCTGGTTGCTAGTGACACTGGCAGCCAGCGATGGCTTCATATAAACAAGGCTTAACACTAACCTGTGTACAGTTCTCCCGGCAGGAACAAGTCGGGGTCTCCGGCGACCCCAAGCCTGTAGTAACCATCCGCGGGCTGGGCGTGCGGCGGCGCGCGCTCGCAGGCCGGGCCCGGCGCGCCCCACGCGTACGCCAGCACGCTCAGGGTTAGGAAGACTGAGAGAAAAACAACGGTGGCACGATTTAAAACTGTTCTTACGTGGAGCATGCTGTCTCGCTCACAATTTACTATTTTTAGTTATTGTAATAAAATGAGTATATTTTTATTAACGTGGTACAGATCAAATTTTCAAAAAGTGTCAGTACTGTATCTCAATCATGTTAATAGTATTTTTAAGGCATAAAACAATAAATTATTGTATTATATAATTATTATTATTAATTAATAGTATTATTAATGTGGAGGACCTGCCACAAGATGGACAGATGACCTCATCCAAGTGGCAGGAAGGCGCTGGATGCAGGCCGCTTCCAACCGGTCTTTTTGGAAATCCATGGAGGAGGCCTATGTCCAGCAGTGGACCTCTTGTGGCTGAATGATGATGATGATGATGATGACGATGATTATTAATAATTATTATATTACAAAACATTATAATAAGATAAGACTGTAGTGGCGTGTTTTGACCGTAGATGGGAGGCAACTGTTAGGAATGGTGGAAGAAAATTTATGGGATACATGATAGATATTAGATAATAGCTCAGGCTACAAGCGGTTCAGGCTACACACAAAAACCTAATGAGGTTTAAGTGATGCCTTTTGAAATGTAAATTTTAGCTGTTATCACTAAATTATTTAAACAACATAATAATATGATGGACATGGGTAGATAATGTATGGGATAGTGCATATAGTGTGAAAAGTCAGAAAAAAGCAGAACACCGCTTACCTAAGCAGTGAAACAGGCAACCATACATAATATTAATTATTTCAAAAAAGAAAACGCCATAAATAACCACATAAACAAAAAATTAAGCAAATCACTTACCCAAAAATAAGTCTGTCATGATGAGATCGCTAATTTAATTCAGTAGATAAATAAACAAAGAACCTATCCGTCAATCCGTTACAGTACACCAAACCGCAGGGTCGATATCAAGTTACTTTACAGAGGATTTTACACAACAACACAACCGCATTTATTCACAAAGCGGGCCACTGCGGTTGTCTTTGTGTGTTGTTTGTAAAAACAAAGGGATTGTTTGGCAGCCGTGATGACGTGCGGCCGCCCACCCCGGCTCTCGCATACTGGGGAGTGGGGTGGTCGCTGACGCTGACAGAGACGGGGTGTTTCTACGTGTATAGATAGAGGGTTGTCGGCATAGGCTGAATGCTCGCCACTTCACCTAGTTTCTTTGTCACCTTGCACTGGGATTGTGCTCAATAGGGGACGATTTAAAATGACGCATAAGGCTTTCTAATTGACTTTCATACTAAAGTGGCGACAACTAGTTTTGTTTTCATTATAAATATCTGTATTTAACATATTAGTAATAAATTACAAATAAAAAATCACTGTAGTTTTTATATATTATTTTTATTTTGGTAATTCTTAATTTAGGTAGGTATGTACTTTAGTTTATAGGTACATAAAAATGAGGTTTATGATATTTCATAATAATAATAATAAATTATGCTTAGGTACATACTTTCGCACAAAAATATATATTATACGTACAATATAACGACAGGTACAGTTTAACATATTTAAGATGCGATCAGAAATGTACCGTTCGTTTTTGGTAGGTAGTAGGTACACTACATCTTTCTTTGGACCACATTTTTTAAGTTGTTCATACTTATGTAAAGAGATTTTAAAATCTGACTAAATAAGGGTTTATGATTAGTAATTGCTACGATAAACAAGAATTTGCTTTGGCATGTGATCAGTAGATAGGATACATTAGTATGTGTATGTAGTGCAAATTGAATAATACTATGCATACAAATTATGAGTCTACACGACTACAATGATATTTTCGTTTCAATTTTATTCCAAATAGTTAATTATTCATCCATCTCACACAAGGGAAGACTTGGAGTGGGTAATTCTAACTCATCTTTGGGGCCGTCAACTAAACTAATTTAGACTTGACTATTCATATTTAATCCACTAGCCAGCAACTAGGAACGTATCAAGAAATCAGTACAATAGGGCGCAAAATAAACAATCAAATTTGAAACTAGCGATTCAGGTAGTTGTAGAAGAAAACGAGATAAAAGCTTCCATCACGGAAAAAACTTTCAGATTAATATTAGTCGCTAAACATATCACTCCCGCCCTGCATACTAAAATATTATATTTACCCCTATTGTGATCGCATGATTTTCCAGAAAGTATATTTCGGACCTCAATCAGGAATACGATACAATTCAATAAGTTTAATTACATAATTCGGGAAAAAACGTGCAATTAAATAACAGAACCGAACTCCGCGTGCCATCATTTAAATTCGTTCGGATTGAATAAAGGGTTTCAAAGTGACGTACGAAAGAAAGAAAGTACGTGTAGCTAAAATCACTATTATGTGGAAGTATCTAGGCAGGAAAATCATTAATCTGTAAAATTCTAAATGACCACCATATCGGGCCACCATAACAATGGTTTTTAATTATTCTTTACAAGGTCATAATCTAACGGGTTGAAGTTTCACAAACTGAGTGTTCCACCGACCTGCATGTAGTCAATAACATGCCTTCTACGGTCATCAAAGAAAGTTACTCCATCTGTCAGACTGAAACCCGCTTACTCTGCACGTAAGGCGGAAAACACTGCAACGCATCCCGCTCCGGTCTGCGTTTTATTTTTTCACACTAACTATAGTACTTCCCGCATCACGCTGCATTGTGCGTTGCAGCGTGTTTCCTGTCTAAAACTAAGGAGAACAAGACGAAGCATCGTCAGTCAAGTAGTCGTCGTTTAGCCGCGTGACGTCACTATACCTCTGCTGGGGACTTAGGACTGGGGTCGGTTCGGCGGGTGCTCGCGGAACTCGAGGACGTGCTCGACGGGCTGCGGGCGCCCGTCCGGGCCTATCCGCGCTGGCCTCACCGCCCCATGCGATACCATGCGGTCGAACAGGTTCACCAGCTTCATGGCTTCGTACTCCTTCTGTAATGGGAGTTCGTGTTGGAATCGGGAACTTGGCTCAAACTTAGAGTGGAGTGACATTGCTTTTATAGAATCATAATTCTGCATTAACGGAGGCTGTCCGTGCGTCCGTTACGGACGGTTCAAGCAGTGCCTAGGAGTTACACTTTTTTCGATTAACTGAAGAGTCCGATTCGGGAGCGGTTGCACATGGCACATAAAGAAGAAAAACATACTAGAAATAAAATAAAACCATACAAATTTTGTTCCGGGGTTTTATAGATCTCAAAAACCGGACAAGTGCGAGTCGGACTCGAACACCGAGGGTTCCGGACAAATTTGTAGGTACTTAAATATTATAAATTGTTTAGGAATCGAGTCTCGCAGTTTTTCCGAGCATTTCCCGAACTTCAGACTATTTATTTTGACTAGTTTTCAGATTTTCCCGTGTACTTGTAGTATAAGACGATATTACTTGCCAAATTTCATAGTTCTAGGTCAACGGAAAGTACCCTATAAATTTTGATTCTTTTGAGTGTCGAAATATATGTTTTTTTGCGCATAAACGTCCGTATCTTTTTTCTTACATAATCTTAGAAGTTTGATTTTTTCACAGCTTCAAGAGACTGTAAACCTGAGTATATGCTTTTAATTTCAACTCGATACCTCTACGTGTTTCAGAGATAAAGGGTCTTGACGGACAGACGGATGGACGGACAACAAAGTGATCCTAAATGGCTCCGTTTTTTTCTTTTCAGGTACGGAACCCTAAAAATCCGAAAAAAACTTATTAGATTGTACAGAAACTTGTTTTTTATTGAATTCTAAACGTTTTCTAACATGGGCGTAGACTGATAAAAATATTATTTTACGCGATAACTCAAATAATGACTAACGCATCGTGCATTATACGGTGTCACGAGCACCTGGTGACGTCATAGTTTGAGCCCGATTTGTACGGCGCGTTTTTGTATCAAGAGACTAGACTTGAATTTCGACAGGTTATATTATGAAAAGTGTTTGTCATACAGAAAAAAATAACCTCGATTATTTATTTAACTTCTCATGCTCGTAAAGTTCGACTGTAAGTCGTGCTTAGACGACATAAAATCTTTTTTTAAGCTATAATGCATCAAGTATTTTTTTCTTCTAAAACTAAGATAATGAGGCTCGACAGCCAAACAGAGTCAAAATACATTGCACGATTTAATTGAGCAGTAAAATTTCGTAGAATACTGAAAATTGTTGTTTTATTTTATTCTTGCTGTAATTATTTGATATCCGTACGTTTTATATAATTAAATAATTAAATCAGATAAAATAGGAGTTGAATATTCTTTAAAAATGCACCGAAATGATATTATGACTTGGCAGAAAACAAGAATCTAAGTCTAAATTCACATGGAAAAATTTAAAAAACATTAAAACTAAATTGGCGGGAATTGGTTATTTTTTATGTTCTTTTCTTTCACTGTACGACGATTTTGTTGTCCAAAATTTTCCTCGCAATAGAAGTGAAAAGCGGAGTGTATAACTGGCCTAAACGTCCATTTTTATCCTCGACTATATTGGTCTTCGCTGCGCTCGGACCAATAAATTGCCTCGGGTGAAAATTGACCGCTTTAAGACCTTGTTGTACAATCTGCTATTTAACAATCCAGAGATTAGATTTTTTTGTGCAAGTTCTCCATTACCCGAAGCATGACACCACCAAAATCTATGTCTTAGTATAAAAAATATTAATATTTTTATTTCTCCATCTACAAATCAAGTAGGTAGGTACAAATAATAGATGCAATATAATATACATTTGTGGAAAAATTGGACCCTAAATTAGATCAGTAGTCTATTAGTATTTTATGTTTGCAGGCCAGCCTGCTCAAAATTCATAAAATTAATCAAAATTAATAGTGAGTCTTAGCTGCAAACCAATAGAACCAAACTGAACAGTCTCAGAAAAGGAAGGAGAAACAAAAAGTAATCAAAATTAACTTTTACGAGCACGACACGGGCCTGCTCGCAATTTAAAACACTGGCTACATGTGAGCCTAGCCATGGCAGCAGATAATAACATGAGGTACCGTTGTACGTTATAGGAGGAACCGTTTTACGTTATAGATAGATAGAGAACACTTTCTTGTACATAAAACACTTTGTTGTTTTTTCATCAAGAATAAGATAACATTAGAATATTCTTTATTGTATACCGGAAAAAACAACAAACACAAAATATTTACCATTGGCTGCCTTATTGCTAATTGAATAACTTAATGCAAATTCTATAAAACCGTTTCTTTCCCAACAAACAATTTAATATTTAAAAAAATATTTCGTATGAGATCTCTGTGCTTAGAGTGGAGATGTTGTTTAAATCGTGAAAACTAGCAGCAGGTAGCCATAGAGACTGTTAAACAAATAGCTTTTAAAACCCTATTTAGAGGCTAAAAATTCCACCCATGCCGGGACTTGAACCCGCGACCTCTTGCTAAGAGTGCCATCGCTCTCCCAACTGAGCTAATGGGCAAGTGCAGACATCGGCGAAATTTTACAAACTTCTCTGTATTATGTACATAAGTACAGAGAAGTTTATAAACAGGTTCGAAATTTCGTGGGTTCAATGGCGGGAGGAATTTTTAGCCTCTAAATAGGTATTTAAAATTGTACTCAGCACGCTGATCCGTGCAACAAAAAAAAAGAACATAAATAGCTTTTACGCACCGATTGTCGCAATTCCATAACATTTACCACACAGCAAAACCAGTGTAATGTTTTTCCGCATAAACTTACTCGTAATTTTTCTTGTTCAACAGGACAAATATAATAGTGTCAAAATTTATATAATAGGTACAATAGACCTACAACAATACCCGGACTACAACTAAATAAATTAATATTAATTGACACGCTTGCTTGTCTACCAGGAACAAGCTCGACGACAAAAAGAGGTTGTGGGTTCGATTTCCACTGGACACCACCGTACAAGTAAGGCGAACCAAGATTAGAACTAAATCTGGGTGTATTTTCATGTTTGTAAGTCATTGTCTAGTTACCGTTGCACAGTATAACATCGTAGTTTGGGACCAGGACGATGGATTTGCTTGTGCAGCAGAAAGTTATTATTGATTGTTTACTTGGATGTACATCAGTCGGACTTATGTAGGGCAAGTTTCAAATTACGCATAACGAAGACACCGCGTTGCGGTGTCGATAAATTATATCGCGAACAAGGTTAATGGATATATAACGGCATAGGAATATTCATATTGAAGTTCTCATGAGATTAACAACATCTTTCAACAGATCAACATATTTTTAAATTTATTACATTCATTTATTCTCCATCATATCAGGGAATATTACAGAGGACTTTTATCTTTTATTTTATTTAATTTTTGTAACGTTATTAATTAGAATGCACACGTACGTGTTATTAGAGCAAACGCTGGTTTTGTAATATAATTACAATATTTATTTGCACGAATCAATATTTTACGCGGTGGACATCTTGGCGGATCACAGGGGGATAGCGGGTTGTCGGGAGCGTTGCCCTTGATTGATAAGATTCTCGTTGCGTTCCGTTTTGACATGGGTACTCAGCTAACCTTGAAGTGTATCACGTAATATATCTCCCACTTCTCCGGGATTGAGCCAACTGGTTTGATTGGTGCATGTCCGGGCTCCGGGTTAATGTCATGATTCTCTGGGTTAGAGCGGTGAGCGGCGGTGAGAGATAAGGTGATCATAATAATTATAAGGACGGCGTGTCGGAAAAAGTTAAGGCGCACACAATAAAAAAATTACAAAACCGCCCGGAATCACATAAATATGGGAAATCGCCAAACCTTAACGCAGATGGTTTTCTCTACATATCTCGAGAAGGTCTTGTAAAATGGTCTTTTAAGATTGTTTTGTATTTTTATTGTAGTTTTAATTTTATAAATAATTAAATGAAACTATGTATTCCGCACAAATAAATAAAAATATAAAAAAAATCCAAGTAGGTTTTGTTTCGGTAAAAATAAGAGGAACGTACAATGTAAACAGTACCCGAAACCGGCGAGCGTGCATGCAATGACTAATGAATGTTGATTCCTTTCACATTTATGTTATACTTTATTGTACACAAGAAAGAAATATGTTACACATAAAACAAAGCAATAAGAACGGGTACATAGGCGAGCTTATTTCTATAGAGATCAGGGTTTGCCATTTACTATGATCCTGAAAAACCTCTTTCTCTTCATCAACCGGAAAGACCGGGAAGCACGGAAAACCATGAGGAAGGCCTATGTCCTGCAGTGGGCGTTAAATGGCTGTTGATGATGATGAACCTATACTATCGCCTGTCAGTTCGTCTGAAATATGTATTCTCACCTGTTCCTCAGTCATGCCCTGGAAGGGGTCGATTCTGGGCGGGCGCGTGCAACCGACGACGGGGTCGATGCGGGGCGCCGCGGCGAGATACTCGTCTGTATCGGAGTCGTCGCTGGACGAGGAGTAGGGCTCCCCGCGCCCGCCGCCCAGCAGGCCCTTCTGTGCTAAGTGGCCGGCCGCGTTCCCGAAGCCCGTGTACTTTACCATACGGCCAACTGAGGCAAATCGATAACATTTTAAGGCTGATACTGGCATTCCGTCGCGTTTTCTTTCGGACGGACTACACGGGGCGGTAATTTGAAATAAGGCAGCAAGGGGAATTACTTCAACCTTCGTAGCTACGACGAAATCGATCTCTTTTTTTTGTTCTGTGATCGTATGGATAAATTACTAACTGAGTTCACCAAAAGGCATCTACCGTCAGGAAGAAAAGTGTATGGCCACTTTCATGATTTTCGCAACAAAACTTTTACTAAAAATAAAACAAATTTTAAGACGGAACGATGAGAATAACACTTCAAAATATAATAAATATTTAAAAAAACCCGGGCAAGTGCGAGTCAGACTCGCTCACCGAGGGTTTCGTACAAATTTGTAGGTTATTTTATATACATATTATAGTTCAGGAATCGAGTGTCGCAGTTTTTTCCGAGCTTTTCCCGAACTTCAAATACATTTTTTTTATGATTTAATTACAAATGTATATCAGCTTTTTCCCTGTACTTGTAGTATAAGACGATATTACTTGCCAAATTTCATATTAATAAGTACCCTATAAATGTTGAGTGCCGATATATACGTTTTTTGCGGAATAAACGTCTGTATCTTTTTTTACGTTAACTTAGAAGTTTGATTTTTTTCACAGTTTCAGGAGACTGTAGACCTAAAAGGTCTTTACAGACAGACAAACAGACAGACATAGTAATATATAAGACGGGTCTAACCGTGATTATTTATTAGGTAAAATTTAATTAAATTCGCGGTTAGACCCGTCTAATATAATTACAAATGTATATCAGCTTTTTCCCTGTACTTGTAGTATAAGACGATATTACTTGCCAAATTTCATATTAATAAGTACCCTATAAATGTTGAGTGCCGATATATACGTTTTTTGCGGAATAAACGTCTGTATCTTTTTTTACGTTAACTTAGAAGTTTGATTTTTTTCACAGTTTCAGGAGACTGTAGACCTAAAAGGTCTTGACAGACAGACAAACAGACAGACATAGTAATATATAAGACGGGTCTAACCGTGATTATTTATTAGGTAAAATTTAATTAAATTCGCGGTTAGACCCGTCTAATATATTACTATGCATGAGCATCGCGAGTCATTAAAATGACAGACAGACGGACAACAAAGCGATCCTATAAGGGTCCCGATTTTTCCTTTTGAGGTGCGAAACCCTAAAAATGCAGCGAATTTTCATTATAAAATGTACGGAGAAGGTTTTTTTATTTTAAATTACTGAGTCCTTAACAGCAATAGTAGAATCGAATGGCACCATAAAAATGTACGTGGTGCTTCTATCAGTGCCTGTAGATAAGCTAAGATAAGGATATTCTTTATTGCTTTTTTAACGTAGCTTTTTTTAAAAAGGTAAAATAATTAATCATTAGGTTAATCCTGGAATGCGGTTTTGTGATTGCTCCAAAAGGTAACGTGGTTTTCTAAGAAGGTTTTCCAGTAGCTTAGCTACTAAGATCCAGCCAGGTATATACATCGGAGCCTCCGTGGGGCGCATCCTGAGATTTCTAATAGTTCGAACCTAACATTACGAGTATGTTAACACGTCTCTCTGCTTCTGCAACCTACTTTTTCCTCAACATTGAGTTAGACAGGAAAAGAAACAAAATGCGTAACGTGGGCAGTAATATTTGGCTAAAAACCAATCAACTCACCTTTCTCCTTGCACAGCACAAACAGGAACTCGGCCACGAGATCCCTAACACTGGAGACAGGCGTGGTTAGCAGTCGGCACATCTGGTTCCGCAGCGTGTGCCCCTTCTCCGGCGGCAGACTGACGTCTTTCAGGGGCGGGAGGACGACTTGGCGCAAGTACTTGCGCTGAACGCGGCAGCCGCGAGCGGATTTGTTCATCACGGTCAAGATTGGCGCCAGGCTCTCGTACTGGGTTTTTGTGTTCTGTGACAGCGATGCGGGAACGGTTTTTGAATATCTTATTGGCACTGCACTGTTTTAGTTACAAATACATTCGTATGTTGTGTTACAATGGGGAACTTGACTCAAACTTAGATTGGAGTGAGACTGTTTTTATAGCACAGAAAAACTCAGAAAAAGATAAAACCATAAATACATATTTCGGGGTTTGTGAAACCCGGACTTAAAAAATTCGAAAAAGTTATTTTTCTTCTCCTAATTTTTAGGGTTCCGTACCCAAAAGGTAAGGGACCCTATTACTAAGACTCCGGTCCGTCCGTCCGTCTGTCCGTCTTCTGTCACCGGGCTGTATCTCATGAACCGTGATAGTTAGAAAATTGTTCGCAGATGATGTATTTCTGTTGCAGCTATAACAAACAGTAAAAACGGAATAATATAAATATTTAAGGGCACCCATACAACAAACTTGAACAATTATGTGCATCTACAAAATATAAAATAATGAACACCTACAGGGAAGAGGTTTTATACCCCACAGTGGACTATATTCATGGCCCAGACAGATCATAATAGAGGAAAAGTCACAGAAAAAATAGTGTACTTACAGTAGTTTTAGTAAGGCGGTACTGCAGCAACTCTACCAGGGCATTTATTGCATCTACATTTGTTCCAGCAAACACATGCTGAGGCCTGTCGGCCTCAGTCACTTCGGGTGTCAGGAATATGTAGTAGTTTGGTGGAACACTGAAAATGCCATATGATTGTAATAAAAAAGAACTGATTATAAGAAAACTTACACATTTCAAAGGTATATGTATCACTTCGCATATCATTTTCAGAGACACTGCCTTAGGACAACAACATAACGCTGTGGTATGTCTGATTCACAATGTGGTAAATACCTAGTCAACAGATTTGCCGCATTGCTCCTGAGCTCCATCAGTTTATCCTCGTTGCAAGTGCGAGTATGCAGCACTGATGCCAGCATTGGCACGAGCTTCAGGAACATTACATCATCTGCATCGTCAGGAGGGTCCTCAGACGGCTTCAGTATTAAATTGAACAAGGTCTTAAGGATCTCACAGGCAATGGCTTCTTGGTGGTCCTGAATATAAAAAAATATTGTGCCCTGTTAAATACAAAAATGTGCTTCCCTATAGTGGACAATAAATATTGTCAAAGGAGATAGTGTACAAAAAATAGTTTTTTAACTTAAAAATTATAAAAGTAAAATTCTGAACAATTTTTTCATACAGCACATTTTAAAAACAAAGGATGTTTCAACTTTGAAAACATGTAAAATAGTTGAGTGACGAGAGCCATGAAACTGATGAGAATAGAGGAAATTACCAATTTTTGTAGACATTTCATAATGCTGGTGACCTGTTTGAAAATACCTGTTATAAATTGGTCCATCTACAATTATTGGAATGTAAAGTAAAGTAAAGTAAAAGTAAAAGCAATTTATTCGTAAAACATGAGTACATGATGTTGGAATTGTTACATACGAGTCCTATGCATGTTTTGCCTTAATAGGCACACGAATTTCGAGAAGGCGCCTTGAAAGGAAACAGACCTATATCGAAAAATTTAAACAGAAAACCTTTACCGCAAACACAAATTATCATTAAAGATATGTCAAGAATTAGAAAAATTGTATTCAATTCAAACTTAAAAATAAAACTTAATATGCATTAATTATGTCCTCTTAGTAATATTATTGTCATGATGCCAATGTCAAGATCTGTCAGTCAAAAATTCATTAATATTATAATAACATTTCTCAATAAGTATATTTCTTAACCTAAATTTAAAACTTTTCATGTCAAGTGCACGTACGTCTATATTTATTTTATTGAAAATTAAGGGCCCCATACAGAATATACTTTTTTGCATTAATGCTGTGTTTGCTTTGTGAACGCCTACTCTAGTAGAATCTCTCTGTAATCGACAGCTGCTATAGATTACTGGTTTGAATATTTCTGGGTTTGATTTAACAAATGAAGCTACTTCAAGTATGTACATGCATGGAAGTGTGAGAATCTTGTATTTTTTAAAGAAAGGCGCGCAACTGTCGGTTTGCTTCAATCCAAACATCGACCTAATACATCTTTTTTGTGCTTTAAAAGCTATTTCTCTGTCTGTTGAATTACCCCAAAATATTAGCCCGTATCTTAGTACAGAAGCGACTAAACCATGATACGCTATGACAGTTGCTTCTGTATTAATTATCGGCGCAAGTTTGTAGAGTAGATATGCCGATGAGCTAATTTTGGTAACAAGTTGTTTAATTTGTGATTTCCAATTTAATTGCCTATCTATTATCAACCCCAAGAATTTAGTTGTTTCTACCTCTTCAATAGCCTGGTTTTCGTATTGTATGTTTAACTTGCCCTTATCCACTATTCTTTGACTAAAGTGCATGCGTACTGTTTTAGAAAAATTTACTTTTAAGTTATTGCTATTCAACCACTTCACAATAGAGTTTAGTGCGTTGTTGATGTCGATTTGAAAATCGTCTTCACCATTACTTTGAATTGTGACTGTGCTGTCATCAGCAAATAATGATACGGGATGTAGTGTGGATTTCGGCAAATCGTTAATATACACAATAAATAGTAATGGGCCCAACACACTGCCCTGCGGCACTCCATATGTGACCTCACGCAGTTGAGATTTATATATTTCCTCAGTTTTAGATTTTAGATTAATCCTAGTTATTTCGGTGTATTGGATTCTGTTTTGTAGATAAGATTCCATTAACTTCCACACGTTTCCCCGGATACCGTACATTTCTAATTTACTAAGTAAAATGCTATGGTCAACATAATCAAAGGCCTGTGTCATATCCATGTATATAGTACACACAGGTTTTCTCGTATCGACACAGTTCATAACAGTATCCAAAAAATCAAAAATAGCCATATTTATTGTCTTATTTTGTCTAAATCCTTTTTGTTCGGGTGTCAAAATTTTATTTGTCTCAAAATAGTTGTTAAGTTGCTTATAAATATATTTTTCAAAGATTTTTGCAAAAATTGGGATTATTGCAATTGGTCTGTAGAACTCTAGACGTTCACGATTCTCTTTTTTAAACAGGGGCTTTATTATTGCATTTTTTAGTGACTGCGGATAGATTCCTCCTTCAATAGAAAGATTAATGATATGACTCAGGTGTCCACAAATTTCAATAGCAACTGATTTTATGATTTTAGTGGCAATGCCGTCGTCACCAACGCTTTTAGTGTTTTTTAGCCTATTTATAATGACCCATACGTCATACGGTAAGCTAGGGGCCATAAACATAGAATTATCGCATTTCGTAAGGCGTTCATTGCTATGTTCTTTAGCATCCTTTATTGGCTTAATCTTGTCAATG
Organism: Yponomeuta malinellus; assembly: GCA_947308005.1. Classification (NCBI taxonomy): domain Eukaryota; kingdom Metazoa; phylum Arthropoda; class Insecta; order Lepidoptera; family Yponomeutidae; genus Yponomeuta; species Yponomeuta malinellus. The sequence continues at coordinate 8,138,596 of OX370994.1, forward strand.
AAAAAATCGTTGAATAAATTACAAATAATTTTAGGGTCATTTGTCTCTTTGTCGTCAATTTTAATTTTGTTAATCGATTCTCTAGGTACATGTTGTTTAGCGTCATTAATAATTTGCCAAGATGTTTTGCATTTATTATAGGATGTCTTAATTTTGTAAATGTTTTATGCCCGTTTTGTGAGTTGAATAATTTTTTTGTATGTTTTATTATATGTCATAAAGTTAATTTTATTTGTGGGACAAGGTTTACAGCGGTACAACCAAAGTACTTACACTAAGTAAACAGTCATCAATCCCGCCGCATGCCCCATTAGTGTCCATAGCAGTAGTGGCTTCACCAATTAGCTCATTCAAGGCACTGATCAAGTAATCAGTCCCATGTAGCACATCTTTTACCAGTTCCTTGATATCTTTCCTCAAAGCTGTGAGGATGAATAGAAGTTTCATGTCATAGAGCATTATGTCTTCTTTGCATGGAATCTCGTTATAAAAGCCGAGACGACCAACAAGGCTCTGAGCAAGGCAAGTGTGGGCACAAAGAGCTCTGGCCACTTCACTGTTGTAAGCAATGTTGCACAGGCACTTGAGCGCTTCGATGGTGATGTCCATGTTAGCTCCAGACAACTCCATAGGGTTGGAGTCCTTGTTGTAGAATCCAGCCTTCTCTATCAGTACCGTTATCCATTTCTCACAAATCACATTTTCAAGCTCAGCCTTGTCACGACTGTAAACAGACAATTTTAGTAACATAGATGGATGGATTCATTCATTATAGGTACCCAAAGAACCATATTATACAGAATCTGTTGGTAAATGTTTTGGTATATGCACCACATACCTGAGTATTCTCACAGCAGAGAGACACATTGCTTGAAGAGTACCTGGAATATTGGGGTCTTGCACATACTGGAATAATGCTGTCCACAGAATTACTCGTCGGTTGTCTTTGGATAAATTGGGGAAAGAAAAAACATTCTGGTTCTGAAACAGTAGTAAGAAGAAGTCTTTCTGATTAAAATTAAAATAATGCCCCATGAAAAACTGCATTAGAAGTGGTTGAGATTGGAATTTGGTACATTAGGTGGACTTACGTTCACCAAAAATCGTTGAATAATTTCAGATAGCTGCTCTATTGTTCCTTGTTGACAAAGAAGATCTATTTCATTATCATCCATTTTTTAAATAAAATATTTTTTTGTAATTTCGCAAGACACAACAACACCCGCAGACACAATCAACAAAAACTTTAACAAATTCACAGAATACTAGACATGATGCCTACTTTTTTTGTCCTATATTTACAACACAGATAACCTTGGACAGAATCGATTAAGTCGAAGATTAATTCGAAACGATCCATTCGATTATGGAAAACCGTTAAATACCAATATAAAAACCATTATCTGTGTCAAGATCTTCGCGAAAACCAAGTGTCAGTGTTGCCAGACGAGCCAATTTATCACCATTTGGGTTATCTCGGAGGGTGAAATGGCGACTCAAAATTGCAATCGGGGACCGGTCGCCCGGCTCCCGTTAGGCTAACTCAATTTTTATTCAGCAACTTTTGTGTTACTTTTTGGAATAACCCATAAGTTTTTTTTTTCTTATGGTATCTTAATTTTCGATTTAATGAATGTGTTTTTTTATTCGCCTATTAGGGTGGAGGGTTCGATGGACATAAAAATAATAGAATAGAATAGAAAAAAAATATTTGAAAGAAAAAACTCAAATAAATCAACAAGATTACAGTTATGGTGCTTGCAAGAAAATAACAAACAACAATATTTCTTGAATTAAATTAATATTATTACTTACTTAACGCTAAAAAAAAATTACATTACAATTCAAAGTTACACCAATATAGTAGGTGTGACGATGTGTGTCATGACCGGCAAAAAAACCGGCCAAATGTTCCGTACCATTATCTATACAACATTAGTAAGTGTCACTCAGGAAGTGGTGGAGGAAGTCAGCATAATTTGTAGAAGTATTAAGCTGAACTAAAATTATTTAATAATATACGTGGTGGCCTATGCCCCAAAAAAGTATTTTGGCAAGGGAACATTTTACAGACGCTAAAGAACCAGAAAAATATCAAAATTGTCCCTAAGGTTGTTGCATAAAGAGCAAATTCTGTATAAAGGAGAATGTTGCACGAGATTTTGGAGGTACAGATAGGTTAATCCGTTCAAGAGATTTCGAGGAGTCTATATATCCGTGTAGGACTTTGAAAATCGCCTTGCGCCTTGCCTCAATAGAAGTCATTTAGTAGTGGTGTAGGCGATCAGTGTACGAAGAGAGACTGTAGCTTTAAGGTTGGAAAAAGCCAAGTAGTACATGAAGCACTTTTGAATCCTTTCTATTCCTTCAGTGTGAACGTGGTAGGTGAGGTTCCATATAGGACTAAAATATTCTAGAATACTACGAACTATTGTATTGTAGATTAGTAGAACCTTTGGGTATCTAAAAAGTTTTGTCTGTCATATTATAGCGTACCCGGACAGTGTTACGGGTAAGACCCGTAACGCTGGTCTTCCACCAGACCCTCAATGAGATCACGAGCATCACGAATAGTGGCGAAGTTATAATAACAATCTCATACAGTAACTGTACCTAACGGTGTGAAAATACAGCAAATTACATTTATTTTACTTTTATTGCCGAAGAATGATAAATAACCATGAAATATAATCTTTGGCAAAAATAAATTAACAGAAAAGCAGGGATCGACCGTAATTTTATGTAATTTTAACTACGGAAAAAATACTCTTATTTTTAAGATCAACTGAGTGAATTTTAGAAAACAGCTGCATACAAAACTACAAGCGCCAGTATTTGAAAAAGTCATTTCATTGAGGATTTTAGGCTACATGTCTGAAAATTTAGGGGAGTTGGGCTGCGAGAACTAAAGCGATTTTTAGGTTACTGTTTTTCCAAATTATGGGGATATTTGCCGGCCAGTGTCTGGCAACACTTCTAGCTGTCACCACACAGAACAGACTTTGACTACTCTGTGGCATTTTCTTCTGGATTGGATTGGTTCAAAACTTTTGTTTTACGCTATTCCTAATATTTTAGGGCCCGAAAATGGCTGCAATAGCTTTAACGGGCCATTTCGCCTCGAAAGTTATCCGTAAGTAACCACAGACCGGCAAGAAATACGAATAAAACATTCCCTTGTTCTTACATAATTACTTGGGTTATGTTGATGCCAAATAAACGCCTAATTTCTATTTTCAGCGAAGACTGGATGTCTTAGCGTGGTATACATCAAGACGGCGCCCTACAGCACTGAGAAGCCTTGCAATCTTGCGGCCTACAAGCGCGGTACCGGCGGCAGAAGCAGCTTCAATGGCATTGTTGCTACGGTGTTCGGGTGCACTGGCTTCGTCGGTCGCTACGTCTGCAATAAGCTGGGCAAAATCGGAACGCAGGTTTGTGATAATAGGGTTTCTTTAAGTAATGGTGGTCTCCTAAGTAGAATGCACAAGCAAAAATTTTTGTACACATTAAAATAATGATCTTAGTAGAGGAGACATTATGGATTAATCTTCAATAGTATTTTAAAACTAAGACATACTACAATAAAGTTATGAAATAATTTCAATGTTAAGTATGTACCTAAAATAAAACAATTATTATGTTAAAAACAAGTAGGTATAAGTACCTGAAACCAGCGTGCATGCATGCAACAACTAATTAATGTTGAGGAAGCGAAAGTGATCTGTCAGTATCGTGGCAAGGGGCAGTCACTGGTCTCTGTCTACCCCTCTGGGATTAGTTGTTTAGTAACATGAGTTTATTTATGTTAAAAATGTATATTATCAAAAAAATACAAATTTTCAGATGATCCTGCCATACAGAAGTGACTTCTATGATGCCCAAAGACTGAAGGTCTGTGGTGACCTCGGCCAGGTCCTCTTCACTCCATATGACATCAGGGATGAGGAGTCCATCGCCAAAGCCGTCAAGTACTCCAATGTGGTTATCAACCTGGTCGGCCGAGACTATGAGACCAAAAACTTCAAATATCATGATGTCCACGTCGAGGGGGCTAGGAGGCTGGCTAGGTGAGCACTAGATGCTAGTGGAGGTATTGTGCTCGTGTCCCAGGAGTTTGAACCCATTTGCTCACATCACCAGCACTATATTCTTTGGAGGTTTCTTTGTATAAATTATTCTAAAGCTAACGCAGTAATATATTAAACGGGTCTAACAGTTATTATTTATTAGGTAAAATTTAATTACCTTAGAATCCCACTGTCCCAGAATCTTAAGGTAAAATTTTACCTAATAAATAATTGCAGTTAGACCTATTTAATATAATAATACTATGTATGATAAATAATCGCAGTTAGACCTGTTTAATATATTACTATGTATGAGCATCGCCAGTCATTAAAAAATACTAACACGTATATCTTGTTATATAAGGGAGCTGCAAAAAAATTACAGTAAAGGGAGTCATAGAATAAAAAAGATTGCAGTCCTATACCTTAAGGGATTTTAAGAAAGATCTAAATCTAAACAGTGGATGTAACATTTTCCAAGACCGCAATTCAAGAAGGTCTTAACTTCATTTTAACAAAACGGTTATGACTTCATCATCCTTCAGGTTGTATGCAAATCTTTTACTATGGACATCCAGATTATTAGTATTAAGGTGGCTTGGAAAAGTTGAATAGATTTATTGATTGAAAAATTTATTGCACAGCAAAAGCGAGCATAATACTACATTATTTTGTACACTAAAATTATAAAGAGGTAAAGTTTGCATGTAAGTAGAATTCTTTCATCATTAGGTATTTAAAATTAAGAAAGCCAGTTTTTATTTTGGATTGCGTGCTACTCGTAGATTACCAACAAATAGATAAGTTTAGAATAGCAATAACGACAGTGACGTGGTCACTTGTGTACCAAACCATTTTAATAAGTAAAGATAAAAAAAAAATTAAGAAAGCCAGTTCTTCATTATTTACAATTTAGATAACCTAAGCTATTCTTGTAATTAATATGTCTGGTGATCTCTAGTGATACTCAATTTATTGACTGGTTGCTCCCTCAAAAAAAAAACAGGAAATGCCAGGCCACATGACCATTCACTGTGTATATGTATGTGGACAAACAATGACTATCATCATTTGCAAGCTACAAGCTTAGAAGTTAAGATCAGTAGTGACATTCAAGCTCCTTTCTGCTGCTAGCTTTCCGAAAAGAGTAGACTACTAGTCTTGCTGCGTATTTGCAACGCAACTATGAGGCTAATTACATATCAGAGCCTGAAGCATTATGCATTACTATACAAAAAGTGTATTTTTTGAAATCACAGCCATAACTGTTTTTGACTTTATTTCTAATCTAATGTACTGAACAATCGCACATCGCATTGCGTGAGGTGCCGAGTTAAATCGCGCGGTATGAACCATTCGAACCCTCCACAGTCAGTCCAGACCTCTCCAAGTGATAAGCATTCTATAGAACTGCGAGGCCCAGATCTAACTTTTCATTTCATTTCAACTAACCAACTACTGGTTTCCCAGGATCTCTCGCCAAATGGGAGTACAGCGCTTCATCCACCTGTCGTACCTGAATGCGACCACGGACCCTAAGCCCCTGGTGATGCGCGGAAAGTCCCAGTTCAAAATCAGCAAGGCCTGCGGAGAGGCTGCCGTCAAGGAAGAGTTCCCCACCGCCACCATCCTGCGCGCATCTGATATCTATGGCTCTGAGGACCGTTTCTTGAGGTAAGTTGCTACATTTCAACGCGTCCAGTGGACCTTCACTCGCACTAGATGGGTAAGGGGACCACTCCGCCGCTGTAGTGCCTGGGACATTGTTTTTTAGATGGAGTAGGCTTGCCCAGCACCTATACCATCCTGAAAGCTTAGTCAGCCTAGCGCACAGGAAAGACAAGTCAATACGTGCGGAGCCAACCAAACCTCACCATGTTTTCCTTCACGGTTAGCGTGTGGTATTCCTACTACAAATTCGCAGATGTACGTAACTTTGAAATTAAACAGTCATAGGTACATGCCCGCACTGGGAATCGAACCTGGGTCTCTCGCTTCCGAGCCTATAATAGACTCGGAAGCGAGACACTGGGCTACCACCACTGACACTCATTATGGACTACATTTTCAATTTAACACATAGAAATATTTTTATCATCATCATTCAGCCACAAGATGTCCACTGCTGGACATAGGCCTCCTCCATGGATTTCCAAAAAGACCGGTTGGAAGTGGCCTGCATCCAGCGCCTTCCTGCCACTTGGATGAGGTCATCTGTCCATCTTGTGGCTGGTCGTCCTACGCTGCGCTTGCCTATATGTTGTCTTCATTCGAGAACTTTTCGGCCCTATCGGCCATCAGTTCTGCGTGCTATGTGCCCCGCCCACTGCCACTTCAACTTACTAATCCGCTGGGCTATGACGACGACTTTCGTTCGTCTACGGATCTCATCATTTCTGATTCGATCTCGTAGAGAAATTCCGAGCATAGCCCTTTCCATAGCTCGTTGCGTGACCTTGAGCCTTATGAGGCCCATAGTGAGAGACCACGTTTCAGTGCCATAAGTCGTCACTGGTAACACACACTGGTTGTATAATTTTGTCTTGAGCGATTGAGGTATGTTAGACGAAAAGACTTTTCTAAGTTTCCCGAATGCTGCCCAGCCGAGTTGGATTCAACGATTGAACTCTTTCACGGAGTTGGACCGGCCTAGTTGGACTGTTTGTCCTAAGTAGACGTATTCGTCTACAACTTCGAGAGTCGAGTTCCCCAATGTTATTGGGGTGGGCACAACACGGGCTTTCGACATGACCTTCGTTTTGTCCCTGTTCAGATTAAGGCCACACGTTGGGAAACTCGACTGAGGTCTTCGAGCATTATGCCGAGGTCTTCCATCGTTTCTGCCATGACTACTGTATCGTCGGCAAATCGAAGGTGCGTGGTGTACTCGCCATTGACAGTGATGCCGCGTCCCTGCCATTCCAAGCTTGAAGGCATCTTCCAGTGCGCTCGTGAACAGTTTCGGAGAGATAACGTCTTACTGTCTCACGCCTCTTCTCAATGGAATGGCCTCCGAATTCTGCTCCTGTACTCGGACCGACATGGTGGCGCTGTTGTACAAGCACTTCAGCACCTCGATAAACCGATAGTCAATCCGGCAACGTTGGAGAGACTCGAGCACGACCCATGCCCATGTCTCGATCGATTGAGAAATATTTTATGCTAACATAATTCAGATTAATAAGCTAACTGACCAGCCACTAAAATAAGTTCTCCGTTATCTCCAAGTTACTATTTACGTATTAATAATATCACTATTATTATTATAAACTGAAGTGTTTGCATGTTACTTCGTAAGTGAACTTTTGAATCTAAAAGTGTATTTTTAATACTAGGCTATATGTTGTCATTTAACATTGTTTTGTCATATCTGGTGTTATGATTTAAAAATAAAACCTTTCTTACTCTCTAGCTCTACTTTTCTGATCAAGGCGGATTTTATTTTGGCTTAAATTATTTTTCACACCTGCAGGTGCTACGCGGCCCCGTGGCGACGCAACGGATCGTGGATGCCTCTCTACAAGAACGGTGAGGAGACGATAAAGATGCCCGTCTACGTGTCCGACGTCGCGCAGGGGATCGTAAACGCGGCGCGCGACCCCGACACGCGCTGCATGACTTACCAGGCTGTCGGGTGAGCACTCCTAGACCAATCCAACCCTTAAACCTACATTCATCAACTAATCTAATCGCGATTATCTGTTGGTTGAACTTATTTACATAATTATGTATGTATACTTCATTGAATTCAACTTTTCCCTAATTTATCCAAACCGCATTAATAGAAATCGTTTTTTTTTATTTTTAGGGTTTATTTTTATTTTATTTTAGGACATCAACAGCGAAAACCAATAACTTGAACACAATAATAAAGATACAGTTCACAAGGCCAATAACAGATCTCCACAGAGAGGCAGTTCATAATAACAAAAAAAAAATATGCCCCGATCACGTACATACCTCAAAAGGAAAAAACGGAATCCTTGTTGGATCACTACGTTGTCCCTCCGTCCGTTTGTTCGTCCGTCCGTCTGTCTGTCAAGAACCGTTATATCGGGAACGCGTGGAGGTATCGAGTTGAAATTAAATTAAACAGTCCCTTGAAGCTGTGAAAAAATGAAACGTCTAAGTTACCGTAAAAAAACGGCTGTTTATGCCGCAAAAAACGTGTATTGAGTGTTGAACTCAAGAGAATCAAATTTTATAGGGTACTTTCCGTTGACCTACAACTATGAAATTTGGCAAGTAATATCGTCTTATAGTGTTCTTATCTTGTGGACTATGAGAAGGCCTTCGACTCAATTGAAACCTGGTCTGTTTTGGAGTCCTTGCAGCGTTGCCAAGTCGACTGGCGATATATCGAAGTGATGAGATGTCTATATAATGCCGCAACGATGACCGTACAAGTACAGAACCGGCAAACTAAACATATCCACCTGCGTCGAGGAGTGAGACAGGGGGACGTCATATCCCCGAAACTGTTCACTAACGCCTTGGAGGATGTGTTTAAGACGCTGGACTGGAACGACTGTGGCATCAATATTAACGGCAAGTACATCTCTCACTTACGATTCGCAGATGACATAGTCATTATTGCAGAGACGCTGCAAGACCTACAAAATATGCTGAATGGCCTAGCTGATTCTTCTCGTCGCATCGGTCTCCGGATGAATTTGGATAAAACCAAAGTTATGTACAACGAGCACGTTGTTCCGGAACCGATTGCCGTAAATGGAATCCCACTCGAAGTTGTTTCGCAGTATGTTTACCTAGGGCAGACGTTCCAACTAGGCAGACATAACTTCGAGAAAGAAATCCAGAGAAGAATTCAGCTGGGCTGGGCAGCATTCAGGAAACTCCGTCGAGTCTTCTCGTCGCCTATACCGCAGTCTCTAAAGACAAAAGTCTTTAATCAGTGCGTCCTACCCGTCATGACATACGGGGCCGAAACGTGGACACTCACGGTTCGACTAGTCCACCAATTTAAAGTCGCTCAGCGAGCTATGGAGAGAGCTATGCTAGGTGTTTCTCTGCGGGATCGAATCCGAAACGAAGTAATTCGCCAGAGAACCAAAGTGATCGACATAGCTGAACGGATTAGCAAACTGAAGTGGCAGTGGGCTGGTCATATCTGCCGCAGGACCGATAACCGTTGGGGAAGACTGGTCCTAGAGTGGAGACCGCGAATCGGCAAACGTAGCGTAGGACGCCCTGTGACCAGGTGGAGCGACGACATTCGCAAAGCGGTGGGCAGTGACTGGGAAAGAAGAGCCTTAGATCGAGCTCAGTGGCGTGTCTTGGGAGAGGCCTATGTCCAGCAGTGGACTGACACCGGCTGATGATGATGATGATGATCGTCTTATAGGTACTACAAATACTTGACAGGGAAAAAACTGAAAACTATACATTTGTAATTAAATCATAAAATAACTTAGCCTTTAAAGTTTGGGAAAGGCGCGGAAAAAACTGCGAGACTCGATTCCTGAACTATTTATAATGTGTACGTACCTAAAAAGTTTGTACGAAACCCACGGTGCGCGAGTCCGACTTGCACTTGGCCGGTTTTGTATTGTAGGTTTCTCTAAAATTATTGGTAAAGGAAATCAATGTGAATTTGTTGTTTGACGTTGAGAAAGAAAGGAGAAAGACAGAAAGAAAGACATTTATTGGGACACATTAACACATCACAAGAAAAAAAAGGCATAACAAGTAAGAAGTTGCGCGCAGTTAGCTTTATATCGGACCTTAAAGAGGTTATTCTACACATCATTACAAGGAACTTTTATTATTTCACGCTCATAAATCGCCCAAAAACATATCAGCCTTTTCAAACATTCGTTCGAGTAAGTATCAAGTTTGGAACAGATGATATTTTTAAGTATTTGTGGTTAGTACCGAACCATCTTAAGGCTGTTCTTACGTGGAGCATGCTGTGTCGCTAGCACAATTTAATTTTTTTTTGTGTTGTACTAATATGAGTGAACTTTTGATAAACATGGTCTGAGGATTTGATGCATAATTCAATTACGGACATTTTATATATGTTTTTGTTTACCATCAACCTAGTTTTTAATAAAGAAAAGTTGTTTCCAAAATTATTAATTTTGGAGTAAAATTTTCTCAATGAAAAACTTAGTACAGGATAAGAAACAATGCCGAACGTTTAGTTCGCAATTTTATAATCTATCACACGCTCAGACCACATTTATCAAGTACTCATTTTATTAAAATCACTAAAATTATTGAATTGTGCGAGCGAGACAGTATGCTCCACGTAAGAACAGGCTGAAGTTCACCGAATCGAAAAAGATAATTTCATTAATTAGATGAAGGTTAATGCTGTAGAATTTCATCCACTATTTTTATAACACCATTCTAGTTGTGGAAGAGCGGTGTCTACTGCTACAGGCAATTTTATACTTACTAGTTGATACTGTCAATATGCGTAGTCTAAGATGTAGTAAATAATGAAATAAAGAAATTTGTTTTTTTTTTGTATTTGTATTTTCCGAAACACTGTATGTGTACAAATATTTTTACAATCACTTATGTGCGTCCTATCTCCCCTCCAGCCCCAAAGCCTACAAGCTGGGCGACCTGGTGGACTGGTTCTACGGGCTGATGCGTAAGGACGCAAAGTGGGGCTACCGGCGCTACGATATGAAGTATGATCCCGTCACTCCCATCAAGGTGGCGCTCACCAACCTCGTCTCGCCCGCCTGGCCCTTCGGCTACCTGCACTGGGAAGGGCTTGAGAAGGTATTTTTGCGGATATACTGTCTATCCATCCATCTAGCCCGTGAATGTGCATGTGAAAGCACTGTGAGCCTTGAGGATATACAAATCAGAAAATTATTTCAATATAAAGAATTTGAGCCCACCGCGGATTGGCGATTTCAAGCGCTGAGGTATATGGATAGCTCAGACACTCAGGTTTCCTCACGATGTTTTCCTTCACCGTGGTGATTAAGCCCATACTCTCTCCCTGAGAGAACGCCTGTGCCCTACAGTGGGACGTATATAGGCTGCTTATGCTATTAATGCTTATAAACAATTTGTATCTTGTTTGTTGACAGCATTCAACTTCTGCAGCAGAATTTGTCAGAATAGTTGAACCTAAGCAGTCAAAAAACACACAATTATGATTGTTTCGTCTAGTAAATAGTGTTGTCATCTACACTCTACAGGGTGTTACAAAACGAACGACCCTTAAGCCAGCCAAATTTGACCATATCAAACCGCTAGATTCGTTAGTCTATGTTTTATGTGTAACTTAATGCTGACCCTCCAGCATCCGGCAGAGACTAGGGTTTGCCGCTTCCCTTGCAACCTCTTCAGTTTCATCAACACTCATTAGTCGCTTGATCGTGGCAAAATGGCAAACCCAGGGCCGTGTTTCATAAAACTACAAATCATAGTTTATTATGACTATTCAATGAACATTGGGTAGCCTGATCTTCCTACTTGTCGGAATTGATTTTGCAATGTGCAAATTGTCATAGAAAACATAAGGCGAGAGTTTATGTCATCATCATAATCATTGAGCCACAAGATGTCCACTGCTGGACATAGGACATGGGCTCCTCCATGGATTTCCAAAGACCGGTTAGAAGCGGCTTGCATCCAGCGTCTTCCTGCCACTTGGATGAGATCATCTGTCCATCTTGTGGCTGGTCGTCGTACAATGCGCTTGCCGATATGTGGTTTCCATTCGAGAACTTTTCGGCCCCATCGGCCATCAGTTCAGCGTGCTATGTGCCCCGCCCACTGCCACTTCAACTTAGTAATCCGCTGACGAATACGTCTACTTAGGACAAACAGTCCCAACTAGGCCGGTCGAACTTCGTGAAAGAGGTCAATCGTCGAATCCAACTCGGCTGGGCAGCATTGGGGAAACTTAGTCTTTTCGTCCAATATACCTCAATCGCTCAAGAGTTTGTATGTAAATTTATTTTCCTTACTATAGGAGTTCACCACGGACGAGTTCACACACGGCATGCCGACGCTGGAGGACTTAGGTGTGACCCTGACGCATATGGAGAACCAGGTTCCGTGGGAGCTCAAGCCCTTCCGCGCCTACCAATACTACATCGACCACATCGGCGAGTTCCCCAACCCAGACCCGCCCAAGGTCCACCAAATGGGGCCCAACGTGTACTAGTCATAGGCTCCTTCTAGCTACGAATTTCGGTGGATATTGTACCATACCTATCTAAACCTCTCTTCTTCTTTACATAGTAATAACAAATTAAATAAATTATGTATTTGTTAATTACCGTCTTCTTTTATTTGCGAGCATATACAAGAAAACAATGTTTTTGTCTTTATCCACCACATGCCATCACTATTTTTTAGTTCACATTTTTCTGAGATGATTTGACTCACTTTTAGCTGAGACCAGGTAGCCACAACTACAGGTGACTTAGAATTCGTTCACCGTATTTTGAGTTTTTTTCGTTGTGAAACAGTATTATTGATAAACATTTTTGTAAATATTCGTGATTTACTCCTCCTTTGGCTCCAAATAGTGAATCCAAATTCAAAGTGGCGGGAAGTACCGTAACGTTGAAAAATGTCAATTGAGTTTGCCGGCGCCGACCATAAGACGCTCAAAACACTTTTTTTTGGTTTTGTATTACTTTTCGTCCTGCTGTTTGCTTATGCTTAAGTGAAGTATTTTTGGGTAACAAAAAAAATTGTTTGACGCGTATTTTCTTCCAAAACAAGCACTTGCTTGTTAATCTTAATCATGGTTACAATGTCACCTTAAAATACGGTGAACGAATTCAAAGTCACCCTGTAAATGGATACAACTTGAATACGGGCTTTAACAAAATCCCCATATATAAAATGCGGGTTTTATTCGTGAATATGAACCACTTTACTATGTGGGAAGGAACAGCTAATTTTTCGCGCTTTCAAGTTTCCCCATAGTAAAAGTAGATAAACAGAAATTTTTAGATGTACATGGGGATTTCGTTATACCCTGTATTCATGTACCTTTTCAGAGCAGGTTTTCTTAAAAATAAAAGAATTAAGTTAGGTTATGTTAAATTTTATTGTAAAATTAGGGTGTGGGCCTGCCTCGTCCAAAACCTCCTCTCTGAAACAAAGAAAGAATAATATTAGTAAAGTCTGTATACCTACTATTTGAAGGTCTACCAGGTGTATAGGATATTGGCATTGCTGATTAAAACAACTCTAGTGATGGTACTCTAAGACTGATCAGTACAAAAACAAGGTCACAGCATTTCAGGTTTAAAAAACTGGCCTTTGCATCTACATAATGCGATGATTTATACTGCGTCCAGTGCAACATCACTCACACACACTAGATAGGTGAAGGGACCAATGGGATGCTGCAATGCTTTCAAATAAGTCCTGCAATTCAATCAGCATTGGTCAACATGTAAACAAACTGTTAATAAGTAGAAATCGTTAAAATATGGGAAGCAATAACCCCTATGAAACTGCTGCCCTAGGTCATTCATTTCTCATAAATTTAAGAAATATTCACCCATACCACAATTTTCTTGACTTCAAAACTTTTTTGTTTACACCCAAACCAGAGCTGAATGAAACAAACTAAACATAGACATGCACATGCACAAATTTAGGGATTAAATAGTCAAAAATTATCAGGTGTTTTTTGCTGTATATTTTAGGCCGTATTTCGTCAGATATTGATAACTGTGCATTAGTCAGAATTAGGTCATCAGTACTTTTTAAAGGCACTCATAGAATTTTCTCAACAATTAATACGAAGTCCACATAAGGGGACCACACTGGCGGCACCTATACATAACCCAGTAGGGATAAGGCAGCAAAGTTATTATTTCCATGCAATCAAACGAGGAACAACTTCAGGTACTATTGCAACAATCATCACATAAATCTACTGCAACAAATTAGGTAAATTGCCACACTGCTTCATAGATAGTTCACACATACTTCTTTCCTACACAGTTTCATTACATCCTTTCATCATTTCATCATTTGTTCTTGTAGTCCTTCATTATTTAGTTTTATCTAGATGTCAACAAACTATTCATAGAAATTGTTAATACAGAAATCAATAACCTCAATAAAGTTGTTTCCTTGTTTAGGTAATTCATTCATCTCATTAATTACCCCTATTACACCCAGGAAAACGCTGAATAAAATAAAATATACATGTACAATATCAGGATTCCACACAGCACAATGTAAATCAACAATTGACAATAGAGTTCATCTCTCTCTATCTTAAAAGAAGGCGAAACTCACGAATTCGACATCAGCGGATCCAGGGCCAACGTCAGCCTTTTTGTCGTGGGCAGAGGGAGCCTGTGGTGCGCGGCGGTACGCAGAGCGGTCCTCGGGAGCGCGCGACGGCGCGTCGGGCCGGCCGCCCACGGCACCGCGTCTCACTGTCTCTGTGCGCACGGAGCGCTTCAGTGTCGCCGGGACGATCTCGGGTGGCAGGTGGAGGAAGATGCGCAGGTACTCAATACCCTCGTTGGTCAGGTACCTGGAAGATTAGGGTAAGACGGGTTGGAGAACAGAGGCAATTTGTAAACACTGGAAGCAAACTGTTAATAAATCTTAGTATACAATTGTATACTAGTATACTAGTCTACAAGCCTCCACCAATCCGGACTTGGCCCCCGTGGTGGAGTATGGCCTATACCTTCCTCAGGGAAGAGACCCGTGCCCCTCGGTGGGGACATTATGGGTTGATGATGATGATACAATTGTCAGATGGGCAACCTAAAGTTAACTCTATTTGTAAGATAAACTTCACTCCATTTGTTGAACAACTGTAATGACAGTAGTATGTGGTTAGTGTAAAGACTAGTGTAGTAGATGGACCTGATTTCTGCACTTAGCCCTATAGTTGGGAGATTGTATAAAAAAACACAGGTTTGTGAACACCTCAGAAACTCAGGTTTCCTCTCAATGTTTCCCTCACCTTACATACTTTAAAAAAGTCATTTCTTGATTTAACTGAATCTGACCCCTTGTATGTAAGGCAAGCATTCTACCAATGCGTTACGAGACACTGCACAATATGGAATGAAATCAGTTAGTTTCCGGGATTCATCTTTAACTACTACTGGGTACTAACAAAATCAAGCAAATAAGGTTAAAATTTGTCACTACCATTAACCGATGTTTGGGTTGTTTTATCATTTAGCAGTCTACGAAAAACATGAATTAAAACTAACCAGTAGAAATGCCTCCAGGCAAACTGTTCCTTAACGTAACCTCTTGATTTGAGAGACTGCATAGCCTTGATTACTTGCAGGTTGGGAATCTTCTCAAGATCGGGGTGTTTTGGCGCATGGTAATCTTTCTTGGCTACCATAACGCCCTCCTTGAATAGGAACTCATAGATAGAGACACGGTTCTGCTTTGGCATCAACATCTTGAGCCGCTAAGCTGTAAAAACACAAGGGTTTTAAAACCGAGAGGTTATGACACAAAACTTGGAATTTTAACACTGAGAACCAAAATCACTATCACAAAACATTCACTACATAATACAGTTACATGGAATTGTAGAAAATATAAATAAATACCGAGGGATTACTGTAATAATATTCGATATAATTTAGAGAAACTACCTTCTGCGTATTTTGACAGAAAAGAAACCGGAAAAAGGACGTTTTTGACAGTTCCAATCTCAACAATAGTGTTGATCTATTCGATCTAATCGAACAATTTAGTAAATCGAAACTGTTTAAAACCGGTAATTACCATACATTTATTCTATCGGTGTACTCTGTGGTGAATTGGTGATCTTAAAAGTAGTCGCTTTTTGTTGTGGGAGAGGTTACTTCGATGAAATATTTATTTTGTAATTATTTACTATAGAGAATATTTGTTTCCCTAAATAATAGGTTAGTCAGTTACGCAGTTGGAGCTAGTTGGAATAAAAGATGGATTTCCAAAATCGGCCCGGTGGAAAGACCGGTGGAGGTGGCGTAGCGTCATGGTCTGAGAGCAACCGAGACCGACGCGAGAGACTCCGCCAACTCGCTTTGGAAACCATCGATTTGAATAAAGATCCTTATTTTATGAAAAATCATTTGGGTAAGCCTCATTTCTTTGCGTAATTTTCAGTTTTGTGTAGAACCATAATTGAATTTTTGTTCTTCAATACCATTTCATGTGGTTGTTTCCAGGTTCATATGAGTGCAAACTTTGCTTGACCTTACACAACAATGAGGGCAGTTACCTGGCCCATACTCAGGGCAAAAAACATCAGGCTAATTTGGCTCGGCGTGCTGCCAAAGAAGCTAAAGAATCACCACAGCAGTTGGCACCGGAGAAACCCAGAATTGAACCTAAGAAGTTTGTGAAGATTGGACGACCTGGTTACAGAGTCACTAAGCAAAAAGACCCTGAAAGTGGACAGCAGAGTTTGTTATTCCAAGTAGACTACCCAGGTTATTTCTTTTTTGACTTGTTTCTTTCAGATGTGTAACTTCCACTGTGTGAATATCATGGGAGCCATTTAAACAAACATTTCCTTTTTTACAGAGATTGCAGAAAGTGTCCAGCCAAGGCACAGGTTTATGTCGGCTTATGAACAGAAAATTGAGCCTCCAGACCGCAGATGGCAATACCTCCTATTTGCAGCTGAGCCCTACGAGACCATAGCTTTCAAAGTACCCAGCAGAGAAGTAGAGAAACATGACTCCAAATTCTGGACTCACTGGAATAAGGACACAAAGCAGTTCTTCCTGCAGTTTGCTTTTAAGATGGAGCCACTGCGTTTGCCGCCTCCTCCTAAAATGTGGGAGAACCCTGGCATGCGCATGCCACCTCCTCCTGGGACGCCACTCATGGGCATGCCACCTCCCCCGCCGCTGCTCCCGGTGCCGCCACCGCCGCCTATGTAATGTTTTATAGAGTGTGTGGTGCTGACTTTTAATAAAGTGAATAAAATTTATGTTGCAAATATGCAGTTGTATTATTTTTGCTACTACCTAGAACCCTTGCAATTATAAAAAATACTCTTGCGTCTCAAACATCAATAGTGTAGTGACCAGTGACTTATGTAAAGTGGTGTCGAAACGGTCAAGTTCGCCGCTTCGCAAGCAATAATTTTATGCTATGTTATTTTGATTACTCTACTCTTTGTGTTATATTTTTAAACCATCAAGTGAATGATGTAAGCAAAAGTAAAAAAAAAACTATAACCCGACTACGGAAAGATTCTTTTTACAAGATCGATATTCAGTACTTTTAATAGATGGCGCTCGCTAGTAATATTTAAAACGCTGAAATATATAGATTTTTAGTTCTTTACATTTTTAAACCCCTATTTAGAGGTTTTTTTTTTGTCAACACGACCTCGTGGCGCAGCGGTAGTGCATCTGCATACCATGCGAGAGGTCCTGGGTTCGAATCCCGGCTGGGGAAAAAAAACCCTCAGGTCTTGGATGTTTACATGTTTGTGATGTCGTTGTTTCTGGTTCCCACAACACAGGGTATCCTAGTGTGGGGCCAGACGCAATGTATGTGCCTGTATGTAAATGTTTATGTTTATTTGGTATATTCTAGTAGGGATATATACGACGTCTCTGACCCTAGGCGAACATTTTCTCCTCTTTCATTTGACATCCTTCATCATATGAACTTGCCTCAAACATAGATAGGATAGACAATGTCTTTAAAGAAACAAAAAAAAGATTTAACGGGAATTTACAGGCCTCCAAATGCGAAAAATCAAGGTACTCCCCTAGTAATAAGAATTCAACTAAAGGTGTAGGTCGACTTGCACCACTTCTTCGTCGCCATTTAAATTGACTTTTGTATGAAAAAAAATTGTTAAAAGTTGTTTAAGCCATATTTAAGAAAGTGGTGCAAGTCGGCCTTAGACTCACACAAACATTGTTTTACGAGATAACTCAAATATTAATAAACTATTCGTAAGTGTAAGGCTTTACGAACATCCTTGTGATTGTGCCGTCATAGTTTGAGCCGTAACCACACAATGGTGTCTTATCACGTGACAAGAATTAGTTTTCGACCGGTATTAAATTGTATTCTTGGTGGAGATAAAATTTAACCACGACTATTATACTTTAACACTCGCAGACGCAGACGACCCGACTACTGCTGCTATGTTACCGGGACTATTAAGTATGACTTATTGGTTGATACCTCATTCATCAAAATTGGATGAGTAGTTTAGGCAGAACATCCGTAAATACAAACAAACAGACTGCTAAAATCATAACCGTCATTTTGGCTCTGCCGTAATCGGATAAAAATATTTGAACGTAGTCATAAAGAAAGAGGAACGATGATTGGTGATCTCTGAACGAATCTTGCGCAACGACCGCGACAGCGATTCAAAAAAATAACGGCCGCTGCAGAACCAAAACAAAAGATTTCGCGCGCGATCGAGCGAGCTGTATTATTATTATTGAACATAATACTTGAAAGGCGACCCGGCCTGGCCAACCGTCGAACATTTCTCCCTCACAAAAATTGTTATCAACGGTCTTCATATTGGGCGTGCATTGACTTAGTGAACTAGATATCGCTAAAATATTAGTGCATCGAAGGGCATTATGTTTTCAAAGGCTAAAAGATTTAATCCACTGCTTGGTAAGTGCTGAAAATTATTTTTCTTGATGAATACCTTTTATAAAAATTATCTTCAGCCTCCAATGGCTGCTATCTGAATGAATGAGTATTTAATAACTGAAGTCTTATTGATTCCAGCCAAAGCTGAGGCTAAAGATTCAAAGAAGAGTGAGTCTGAGACCCATAAACCAAAACCCAAAGTGATCCCGGCTGTTGCCGTGCTAAAACCCAAGCAGGCAGCGCCTACTTACAAGTGTCCAAAAAACAGCACTGATACCCAATCTGTGTGCAGCACTAGAAGTGCCAAGTCCTTTGTCACGGTAAGTGAAGTATGGATGTTTGAATAGTTAGCCAAGGCTTACACTACCATGTAAGCAATTCACTAAGTACTGTGGTAACTCATTTATAAGAGCATAGCCCAACACTAGCTTTCAGTCCCTACTTAGTTCATTCAGTTAAGCATGAGGTCTCTAACTCAGTAAGAACATGTTTGTTTTTCACATTTCAGCCTAAACCAGCTAAAACTGCAAGTTTGATGAAAGTGCCCAACAGCCTCAAGAAGCCACTGCCTTCATCATTAAAGAAAGATGATCCTAAGTCTGTAGGTTCAGCGAGTGACAAGAAAGTGTCTGATGATATCATTAAGGCACAGGAGGCTGAGATAAGGTAGCTAGACTGTTTTTTTTTAAATATGTTGATCTATCTCTACTAATATTCTGTCATAAATTTTGCAGAAATAAAGACTACACAATAGCTGAATATAGTCGTCAGTTGGATGAATTGAAAAGTGAAATTGCAAACCTGCAAAAACAGCTGAAGGAAACGCCCAAAGACCACACTCAAGATTTGGAAACATTGAACCGAAAGATTTCTCAAATTCATTTCTCAGATAGTGAAAAATTGGCCAATGACGAACACATTAAAGTTATTCAAGAATTGGAATCAAAAATCTTTACATTGGAGCATCAATGTGAGAAGTTGGAACAAGAAGTCAGCAGTAAGCAGGTCGAGTTACAGTCAGTGGGGGAAATCATTGCCATCAGGGACAGCCTGTGTAAAGATTTGCAGGAAAAACTTACCAATGTTGAAACTAACTTGGAAGCTACAAGGCAAAGATTGGAAATGGTCAAGGGACACCATGCTCTCGCTCTTGAGGCTAATGAAAGCATACGACGCGAGTATAAAGCAGAACTGGAAACTATGAAAGCTAAATTAGATGATGAGAAACAAGCCATAGTAATCAAATCTAAGACAGACCAGGAAGCTGTTCGATCTAAGTACAATGATCTTATTGAGACTATCAAGGAACAATTGATAGAAGAAAAGAACGAGGCAATTAAGGATCTACAAATCAAAATTAACAATAAAGATAAGGAAATGAAGGCGAAACTGGAACAGATTGATGAAGCAACGCGCGAAAAATTAAGGCTCTATGAAATACAGTTCGAGGAGAGATGTCGCACAATTCAGGATGACTGGACCATGCAAGAAGAAAAAATACAGTTCCTAGAAAAACAAGAAAACGAATTAAATTATTCCCTCAAAAAAGCTGATGAACATAACATGATGCTGAAAAACGAAATAAATATACTAAGAAACAATAATGAAAGTTTCCAGAACGAAAAATCTGCTCTTGCCAAGGAAATTGAGGAATTGAAAGACGAATCGAAAAAAAAGTTTATAGAATTCGAGAACCACATCAACAAACTTACAGTTGAAATAGAAAGGGCAGTGAAAGAGAAGAACAGATTCGAAATGTCTCTAAATGTCACACGAGATATTGTGCAAGTCCTAACTATGCGTTTGAGGGAATCCGACGACGACGTCGAACATTTGGAAGGTAAAGTTCAGACACTAATTGAAGCTAAAGAAGAACTGGAGGAAGAACTCGCTAATTACAAAAGTTCTATCAATAATGCTCTTCTAGAATGTAACGAGTACAAAGAGGCACTTGTTAATATTCTGAAGTCAAAAGCAGCCTTGGCCAAAGAGCACACTCGCATCATGGAGCATAATGTTTCCCTCATAGAGAGTCTGCAAAATGTCGAAAAGGAGGCCTACCGCGAACTGGGGTCCATCAAATGTGAGCTGATTGAGGATGTGGAGCTACTCAAGAAAGAATCTACTATGCAGATCAAGATGCTTCGCGATGAAGTGAGTATACCTCAATTATTTATATGTTTACAGGGACTATCCACAAAAATGAAAGGTAAAATCTTTGGAAAACTATTTAATAGTTACGTCCAGTCCATATACAACTTTATATTTTCCTCGGCAGGTGGAGAAGAAGCGCCTCTTGTGCGAGATGGCAAAGGATCACGCGGGGCAGGCGACGGCAGCAGCAGAACAGTCCCGCGTGCTACTGGGACACGCGGCAGCAGAAATATCTAGGCTGGAGGCTGAGAATCAGCGTCTTACGCATCAGGTACGGATAGCATCAGGGTAAATTGGGAAACAAAGTGGGACGAACTTTGTTTCCCAATTTCCCCCGAACTTTCAACTCTAACCACTAGCTCACCGTGCTTGCTCTGATTTTTTCCTTTCCATGTGTAAATTTATTGATAAATTACTCTTGAAAATTCCTTCCTCCTTAATTAGTGCTCGAAACATATTTTCGAATACATACCCATCAGCCTGAAGATGGGGTTTAAACTCGATAGATTAAATTTCCCATCGCCCTGCAGAGCGGTGGTAGCCTAGTGGGTAGAACATTGGACTGGGGAGACCCAGGTTCGATTCCCAGTGCGGGCATGTACCTATGACTTTTCTTTCTAAGTTATGTACATTTGTGAAGTTACAGTAGCAATACCATTCGCTAAATGTGAAGGAAAACATCGTGAGGAAACCTGGGTGTCTGAGCTATTCACATACCTCAGCGCTTGAAATCGCCAATCCGCGGTGGGCACGCGTGGTGATTAAGCCCATACTCT
This sequence comes from Yponomeuta malinellus, assembly GCA_947308005.1. Lineage (NCBI taxonomy): Eukaryota > Metazoa > Arthropoda > Insecta > Lepidoptera > Yponomeutidae > Yponomeuta > Yponomeuta malinellus. The sequence goes on from OX370994.1 coordinate 8,160,179, forward strand.
CTCTCTGAGAGAAGGCCTGTGCCCTACAGTGGGACGTATATAGGCTGCTTATGCTGTAAATTTTATTAAATATAAAATTTACAGGGTGATGGGAAATTCCACCTATACCTTCAAAGGGGTGGTAGTGCAGCTACTTTGCAACAAATGGTGTCCACTAAACTGACACTGAGCCCCCAGTTTATCGTACTCTAACAATATGTTAATCTACTGTCAACAACTGTTTTTAAGTCTCTCTCTCTCTCTCTCTCTCTGTCGTGTTCTAAATTGCGCCACAATTAAAGGCAATAATATGGCCTAATTAACGACATAATAAACATTTTAAGATGAGAAATAGAATATATTTTTTGATAAAAATTAAAAAAAGTCTAAGACAGAGTAACTCCCTAACCATCGATTTTGGAAATCAGGTCAATGACACATAATTTACCAGAAAAACCTTTCAAGGTGCTCATGCGTAACAGCGATATGATTCAAGTCTCCCTTTCACGTTTTGAACACACAAACGTTTTTACAGATCCAAGACCAACAATCCCTGGTGGTGGAGCTGTCGTTGCTTCGTCAAGAGAATGAGGAGTTGACAATGACCGTCGCGAAGCAGTCATCCCTCCTCGAGAAGATAAAGAAAGATAAAGAGCAGATGCAGCAAATTAAGCCCAAATCACCCTCAGTGATGCGCAAGAACCACAAGATTGGCAAAGAAAACTCGCCTCTGGTGATTTCTCCACTGAGGGAGCGAAATCATTAGTCACTTTCCCGCATTTAAATAGTAGTTTATGCAACTGTCATATAATTAAGGGTATTAAAACACGAGTGTGAGTTTATGAAACGAGCGCAGCTAGTTTCATAATAGTAACGAGTGTTTTAATACCCGTGTTATATGCAGTTGCATACACTACTTTATCTTCACTAATGCAATTAAAAATTAAATTCACGCGTACGTGTATAATCACAGTGATTTTGCCGCCATTAAAATTTAACCAATGAGAGCGCAGCTGCGTGCTTCAATAAAACGACCAACCTGATTGGCCCTGCAATCAAGTTGGTCGCGTTTTATTGATGTTATAATGAGATTTTACGATATCGATGTGAATATTATACCATCATGTGAAATTGCTTAAATTGAGTGTTTTGTTGTCTGCGCTATAACAGTAGTAATTATAAGTCAAGTATTGAAAACATAAGTAGAATGTTACAACATTAGTGTAGATAAAATACGTTACGATCCCGTATACTTTTATATTTGCACCTTTTACTGTGACTTGAAATGGAAATGTCGAGTACATTTGCCGAAATCATCGCAGTGAGTGACAGAGAAGAAAAAAGATTTCGAGCTCGACAGTAGTTTTACTTTTTACCTCTGTCGGTATTTACGATGTTTTCTTTGATAATTAATTTAATGTTCCAAAGTTATTTAAAATTAAGTATATGTAGAAATTGTTGTCATCTTATCGCGCGCCTTTATATTCGTTTAGAGCTGTGACATTCGTTATTTCATTATTTTCTAATTTATTGAAATTATTTTATAATCCCATTCGTGTTGTGTGCGTTATTAAAATGTGAAAACTAAATATTTTTGTTTAATATTGAAAATGTTTCGATTCATTTGGTTCTGCCTCATTCATTACTGCTTCAACATGCTGCCACAGATGAACTCCATCCATTTCATTCCAGTGTAAGTAACAGAAACAAAAGAATATTTTTTGTATTCGTTTATTAATGTACAAATCCATGCAAACGTTATAAAGCTAGACAGTGCAGCCATCAATACACTAGACAACAGTTGACAATAGTAAAGCAATTTTGGCAAGATTTGCATGTTCTGGTTGTGGGGTTCGTAAACGGCCTGAACAAATGCATTGCAGACACGTAAATTTTTGCTCGCCAGTTGCAAAAAATCTAGATTTCATAATAATAAAGTACATAGTACGTATTGAATGTAACTGTCACTACAAATAAAATACAAGGCTGTTCTTAGGTAGAACATGCTGTCTGGCTCGCGCAATTTAATATTTTTTGGGATTGTAATATGCAGATAGTTGTAATAATATTATTACAACTAGGGGCGAGCCCCCTGCGCGCTTACGCGCGCCATCTCCTAGCCGCTCCGAGCTTCGCTCTCCGCGGATTTTCAGTACAAATTCCCCCTGGCACGGTGAGCCAGAGGTCGCGGGTTCAAGTCCCGGCATGGGTGGAATTTTTAGCCTCTACATAAGTTTTTAAAATTCCCCATACAAAATTTGTTCTTTTCTCGGCCGCCATCTTGAAATTCCAAAATCTCCGATTTTTCTCATGACCCAGGGTCTTTTGGCAACACGATGCTGTTTACAACATATCTCCAGCATAATATGCTTATCATGTAAGCCAACTGGGCATAATATAGGGCATATTATGCCCAGTTGGCTTACATGAGGCTAAGTGCGGAAATCTTAGGTCTAACTAACTAACTATGCACAGTTGGCTGCCGACTTTTTAGCGCAGAGGTCGAAAAATGGCCAATTTTCGGGCGGCCATATTGGCGTCGCCATTTTTAATTTCGAACAGCCGACATTTTTTTTAATTGGGTCGCCTAAAGATTACCCATCATTTTCACGTAGCTCTTACCGTTTCCGAGCAAAACTATAGATGATCGGTCAGTCAGTGAGTATACCGGATTGTGGCTATATTTACTATTATTATTACATTAAAAAGGTGCGAGCGAGACAGCATGCTGCACGTAAGAGCAGCCCTATAGGGCGCGCCATGCCGTAACACTAACGCCCCCAATGGAAAAAATAACGGTCTTGTTAAAACACGATTCCTTTTAAACACTCCTCAGAGGCCTTTTAAATAGTCTATGGTAACGGGAAAAACGCAACCAATTGAAAAACGAATCAATTTCAAAGAGCTGTTACAATTATTCATCAAATTTAATAAAATACTTAGTTTTTTCTACAAGTTAATAGTCAAAAGTGGAAAGTAAACACCAAGAAAGTATTTTAGAAAATCTATTCAATCCGGAATATTTCCCGAAGCATGGAAAGTCGCAAAAGTGAGACCTCTTCCTAAAATAAATAACCCAGTAGATTTAAAAGATCTTCGACCAATAATACCTTTTATTTCCAAAATATTGAAAAAGTTGTGTCAATGCAGTTAACAGAATACTTAGGTACAGGTTAACGATATTCTCCCTTCGAAACAGTCAGGCTTTAGAAAAGGTAGAGGTACGGTGACGGCTCTTTTGGATGTTGTTGACGATATCCTGGCAGGACAGGACGTTGGTGAGGGAGCGATTTTGGTCTTACTTGACTTTTCGCGCGCGTTTGACACTATAAGTCCAACTTTACTCTTATCTAAACTGGCCTATTATGGTTTTGACAGTGTTTCAATGAAATGGTTCTCTAGCTACCTGAGCAATCGTACCCAGAGTGTCGAAGTTTGTGGAGGTAAAGGCATTAACAAATACTCAAGCCCTGCAGTAGTAAATAAAGGTGTCCCCCAGAGCTCTATTTTGGGACCTATACTTTATACCCTTTACTCTGCTGATTTAGCAAATATTGTTAACGACAGTAAATATCATATTTATGCTGACGACTTGCAGGTTTACAGATCTTTCAATCCCTCAGAAACGACGGAGGAAATTGCAAAACTTAATAAAGAACTAGATCAAATATCAGAATGGTCCAGAAAAAATTGTCTAGCTTTAAATCCTCTTAAAACTAAGTTTCTTGCGATTGGTACTAAAACGCAAATAAGGAAAATTAATAGTCACAATATTGAGCTCAAATTAGGAGGCGTAAAAATCGAACAGGTAACAGAAGCGCGGAATTTGGGTGTGCTGATGGATGATGGTTTAAAATTTGAAAAGCATGTACTTGAAACTGTTAGAAACTGTTTTTATAGACTCCGTGTTCTCTATAAAATACGTAACTACCTAGATGTAGATACGAGGATCCATCTTTGTGAATCCCTTATTTTGTCTAAGCTAAATTATGCTGATACTGTTATTGGGGGCTGTCTGCTGGTAAGAACTAAAAAAATTATACAGAGAATTCAGAATTCATGCGCAAGGTTCTGTTTCACTATCCCACGGAGAGCGCACATTACCCCTTACTTAAATAGTAACAATTTACTCAATATGGAGTCACGGCGAGCCCTGCATTTTGCAAGTCTACTTTTCGGTGTGATTCAGAAGCAGCAACCTTCATACTTATACAACAAGTTAAAATTTTGTAATCGTCAGTCTCGTATTCCATTAAGAATGGTCTGCCCATCCCACCATTCATCAGCATTTCGGGGAAGCTTCCGGTACTGCGCCACGAAATGCTGGAACAATATCCCTCCCCCTATTAGACAGTCCCCTTCAATAGGCAGTTTTAAATTAAAATATAAGAAATATCTACTTACTAAGCAAAAAGGCCTACAGTAAAGTTGTTTCATACCCATTATCAACTGTTTGTTCTAAATTATTATCTGTTATAATGTTACATAAGCTGTTGTGGTTTTAATTACATTTTTTCTGCGCATGTAATGCTAAGATCCAGTTGTAATAAATCCTACTTACATAAATACTGAGACTGAGCTTCAGCCTAATGTGATAGTGATGCATCATAATAATTTAATATCTGCACTGTTTTCATATGGTTCCAATACGTTTAATATTTAAGTGTAAGGCATCCACTGAAAATCAGCGCCGTGGCCCAACCATGGCATAAGGCTGAGTGGAGACCTTTTTGGTGCATAATACTCGTACATAAGACTGTAATAATTTTAAGTTAATTTATTCTATTGTATTTTTATGTGCCAAATAAAGATTATTCTATTCTATTCTATTCAACCACAGATTATTTAAACTGCCTCTGAGTGTTCTAGAGGAAACGTTTTTATAAATAAGACCGCATATCCCTTTTTAGGGTACCGTAACCCAAGAGTAATTGACTCTATTACCAAGACTCCACTGTCCGTCTATCTGTCTGTCACCAGGGTGTATCTCATGAACCGTGATAGCTAGACAGTTGAAATTTTCAAAGATGATGTATTTCTGTTGCCGCTATAACAACAAATACTAAAAACAGAATAAAATAAATATTTAATTGGGGCTCCCATACAACAAACGTGATTTTTCGATTTTTTGCTCGATATTAATAACGGCAACAGGTAGACGCTTGAAATATTCAAATGTTGTATAGATAACGGTACCCTTCGTGGGCGAGTCCGACTCATTTACAGATCACTTTTGCAAAAAGTGTCAGACCAATCCCTTAATCATGTCAATAGTAAGTTTTAGGACCGAGAACCTAGGATCACGTTTTTGGCATGAATGCCATCTAGTGCGGGATTTTTTTGGTTTAGGTTCACGGACCCCTATATCTGCCCCTTAGCAGTAGGATGTAAATTTTACACACATAAATTAACTTATAAGAGGATACTTTTATACCAATTCATGCGAACGAAACGTATCGCAAGCACACCGGGTCAAATATAAATCTATAAGAAGAACCGGCTTCAAACTGATTTGCAATTTCGAAGTTATAAATTGTCAAAAAGATGAAGAAAGCTTATTTTACGAACCCCATATTTTACAGAAATGCCACAGGGGCATCAGCTATCAATTTAATTCAGACTTTTTCTTACTTAGTAATAATACTGGTAATACATACATTTAATCTAAAACAATTCTTATCAAAAGAAAACAAGCTGGTAAAACATAAACTTATAAGTTACTTCGGAAAAATTGGCTTCAAACTGATGTGCAATTTCGAAGTTACAAATTGTCAAAAAGATGAAGAAAGCTTAATTTACGAACCCCATAATTTACAAAAATGCCACAGGGGCATCAGCTATCAATTGAATTCACACTTTTCTCACTTAGTTATAATACTGGTAATACATAACTTCAATCTAAAACAATAAATTCTTATCAAAAATGTTTACGAGATTTGATTCTTTCGGCTCACTCTTTGGATTGTTCAGACTTTAATAAAGCATTTAAAAAGACATGACTTAGATATTACCTACATTGTAACTGGGATTTGGTGTATGGCTTTACTAGGCCTAATTACAATATTCATTCTGACCCTTAGTCACGTCTGAGGACGGTTTAACTTAGAATGAAACAATTATGACACGACACAAAGTTATACTTACTTGGTACTTTAAATATTGAATATTTCCAGTATTCACAAAAGAGATCATTACAGCTAATATTGAACTGTATTTTAGAATTTACAAACTATTGTGCAAGTACCTAAAATACAAATTTACATTGTGACTACAAAACAGATCTTCTGTTCCAGTCTTAGGAATGCCATATTTGGTCAATGAGATCAAATACAAACTTAGATGCATGTATTGTATAAACACTCAAAAAGTTTTGTACTAAGTTTTACACGTACAGATCAATATGCGATAGTTATTGAACTAATTAATCACTTGACTCTTACTTCTATGAAACACTCGTGCAAATAAAATTGTAAAAAGTTTCAAATAAAAAAAAATGCTTTAAATACCTGGTGAGAGAGACATCTTGCCTGGGAACTAAAATAAATGCTACGATAAGCAAAAACGTTACAAAATAATAAATACAGTTTTCACAACACCGAATACAAGGACGTGAACACTAAAGGGTAACTAGTCGATATGCGCGAACCTGGGTACGATATCCTCTTGGATAAGCAAGTCACAAGCCGGCAGACCGGGCAGAGGCAGTAAGTCTTGTCCAACGGCGATGAGGCTGGTCTCCGGGCCGGGCAGCCGGCCGTGCCACACGAAGTAGTAAAACAGCTGCTGCATGGCAGCCATGTATCGCCGCTGCTCCGGCATGTCAGAGTCGAATGTGCCCAGAATAGCTTCCACGTCGGCGTCGACGCCCGCAATCCCTGAACCGCCCAGCCCGCCGCCCGCGCCCGCTCCCAACACCACGTACAGAGGTACGTCTAAACGGAAGCGCGCAAGACTCACCAGCGGACACAGCGTGCGAACAGAGGAGATCAGCTGGACTAAACCTTCGTAAGTCTTATTGAAATGCTTGAACACAACTGCCGTTAAATTCTTCTGGCCGATAGCACTATCGTTAACGACTTTCTCGACCAACTCAGCTGTCCAGTTCAGGTGTTTTTTCTGTAGCAGCTCGGTGTGGCCCGAGTGCTGTGTAGTTCCAAATACCATAGGTCGAAACTCTTTTTCTTTGCCTAGAGTTAGTTTGGCCTTCTTTTGAGCTTCCCAGCTTTCGTACGCATGAACTCTAAGCAGATCACCATCTAATACGAGCCACGAATGTTTGAATTCGTCAGTTAAGGGCATAATGCCGATGTTGTTTCCGAGCCAAATATCGGGTGTTGCTGCCAATATTTCCGTGGATTGAATCTGCCTGAGGCAATCGGCATCACTACATTTGCTGATTAGCTTGAATTGCTCATTAGCTTTCTGTGTTTGTTCCAAAGAATCGCCTGGGAATATGACAGAGGCTGAGGAGAGCCAAGCGCGGGAATAGAGTTTCTGCGCCGTCTTGACAGAGGTCAGAGCAGCTGTCAACGTTGCGCCAGCACGGTGCCCCAACAAGGTCACCGAATCTGAGTCTCCGCCGAAATGCTTGATGTTCTTCTGCACCCAGTCAAGGACTGCTAACAAATCGCTTAGGGCATAGTTGCCGGAAGTCGGCGGATACTTCGTGCTAGAGAGGATATCGAGAGCTAAGAATCCGAACGCACCTAATCTGAAATTGGGTTTTACGAAGACTACCTCTTTGGTACGCGCGTACATCGCCGAAGGTTGCAGGCGACTGATGCCACCAGCCAACGTATTCGCGCCTATGAGTACTACGACTGGCAGAGGAGAATCGTACCTCACGTGTGGGGTGACAACATCTAGAGTCAGGCAGTCCTCTTCTCCAGTGATGTTTCCATTCTCCAAGAACTGCAGACAGACGGGGCCGGGCTTGTGCGCCTCGCGAGTTCCGTTCCAGCACATCGATATGTTGTTCAGGGGTTGCGCGTACGTGAATCTTCGTTCGCCGACTGGTGGTACTGCATAGGGAATGTTGTAGAAGTTGTAGACACCTTCATTCAGGATGCTGTAAAAAAGAAATAAATTAGTTTGCATAATGTGAGTTGAATCAATTGACCTGTGCACTGTGTCGATAGATAATTTTCCTTACCCTTCAATGGGCCCACAGCTAGTGAGAGTGGTCATATAGCGGCCGAGGCGAAGCGGGCGCTCGGCGGGCGGGCCGGCGCGGGCGCCAATTATGATGCCAATAATAACGACCAGTAACACTAGCAATGCCACACCCACCACTACAATGTCATCTGAAAAACATTGGGGGCAATTATTTAATAATGTTTATATTCTTTTTGTTGCACTAACCCGTACTGAGGACAATTTTAAAAATCCCATTTAGAGGCTAAAAATTCCACCCATGCCGGGACTTAAACCCGCGGCGGGTTTTTATTTTTTATTTAATGTGTTCACATCTACATAAGGGCTATAAATGGAAATCTCACAGGCAGATTATCTCGATAATGGTACTAAAGTATAGAAAGGCGATAATCCAACAAAAACTCGTTATCCCCTGCAGACAATGACTCAGCACAAGATGGTAACAATAAACACAATGTTATCAGTTTTGGTAATTGCTCAAGTAACAATGGAATATGAATTTTAATAAATACCTATGATGAATTTCTTTTGCCTTATCCTTTCTTTGAGTGGCAGTCTGGTGGCAACCTTCCCTTCCACTTCCTACAAAGAGAAAAGCAAATATTAAACAAATACCTCTCATTTCCATTGACCACTCTGGACAAGTACCTAGGGCGCCACACTTCTTGTTCCTGCCAGATCAACAACTGATATTACCCATAAACATATTTGATGTCATTATCAATTGATTTTTATATGCAGGAAAATATGCAGCCTAGGATGCCCAACAGCTCGCTGGACCGATGAACTGAGGCAGATCACTGGTAGGGGCTGACTGAGGGTGTTTGAAGGCAGAAAGAAGTGAAATTCCTTGGGGGGAGGCCTATGGCGTTTGTAATATTATTATTTTCTGTTAGTGATTCTGATATCTCCAAGACTATTAAACGTAATGGTTCTATAGGCAAGTAAAAACAAATGGACAGTGTAGCATGCCAGAAGGAAAAGATTACTTACATCCCCATCTAGTTTGATATTCTCCATGCCATCACTGGGAGTGTCAATTTTATCTTCTAGGGTCTCCATCGAGGCAAGGGTAGCCTCAGGGTCCTTCTCAGATTTTCTTTGGAATATCTTTGGGACCTTGACCTTTGGGATCTCAGGCAAGCGGAGATGCCTTCGGTTCTCGGTATTATCAGCTCCTTTAATATAGAGTTAAAAACAAAGTAAATACACAAACATCTATGCAACAATGTAATTTTTCTACTTTTTGAACCTTTCCCTGTCACAGCATGGAGTGCTCATCAATGATAGCGATAATTAATTATAATTAGCACTGACACAATAATTGCAATTATTGAATGCAGACAAGATCACTTTTCAAATACACAATCTTAAATCACATGTAACTTATACCAATTTTTATAGACTACTCAAGATATTGATAATAGGAGCTATATGAATGATCTTGGATGAGCTGACAACTTGATTGATTGAACTTGCTTCCCATAATTAAATTATTTCCATCAACAGTTTGTTTACATAAGCTGAATGTAATTTAATAAAATTTAATACACCTTTGTACATTGATGTAAAATCAATGAATTCACTAATTCACGAAATTGATATGCTAATGGACTTCTTTTGATTGTGAGTGCACATTTATTTCACATAGTAAAAATTACAATTAGCTAGCAGAAAATAGCTCTGCCAGCCAACTGGAGGTAGTAAGTGCTAAGAGTGCAGAAAAGTTGCACATTTCCACTTCAGTTGTAAGATTTACCCCCGGTTTCTTGTACGCCAACAAGCTGTTAATTAATGCACTTTGGTCAATTGACAGCTGTTAACAGTAGGTTAACAGCGTGTTAGTGTATGAGAAACTGGGTAAATAAATTTCCTCACCGTGTTCATTTCGTGGGTGATGCAGGAACTGTGTAAATGGGCAGGTGTGGAGGAACTGGAAGCGACGGCGTGGTTTTGAGCTCTCGTCCGCTTTATCAGTCTCGCCATCCTTCTCGACGGTATCGTCATCCTAAAAAAGGAAAAAAGTTAGAAACACAGCTAACAAGGAATGTTTATTTATAATAAGGTATGTTTATATATAATAATAATAACTTCTGTGCTTCCACCGAACATAATCACTTGTCCTCCTACAATAAACTGAGCTATGGTGGCAAGGTAAGATCTTCGCAAACACAGACTGAGGTCATTTGTACAAATCAGGTACAGTGAACTCTAGCGGGAATCGGACCCACAGCCTCTGTTTTGGTACTCAAGAGTGCTACTACCAATGGCCAATTATACAAGTCGTAAGAAAATCGAAAGAAAGTGTTCTCTATCTATTATGCATAGATGAGTAGTTTGGTAGAAGTTTGATTGTTACCTTAGATTTGTCTTTCTCAGAGTTTCTAGTAAAGAATCCGGGCATTTTAATAGCTCCGATCGGGATAAACTTGGGCTTCACCTCCCGCCCTTGCTCGGTGAACTCTGTCGATAGCGCCGTTTTCACAGGCCCTTCGTTCTCGCTTGCCTTTGGTTCGACAGCTGCCGTGGTCTCAACATTTTCGGCGTCTATTTTCAGCATTACCTCCTTTTCCTCAGCCTCGATTTGCTTTTTGTCGGGCGTCTTGTTTTCCTCTCCATTCCCGGCCTTATTTATTTCCGTAGTACTCATGACTGGGTTAACAAAACAAATTACGCGCTATTACAAATTGGCACAAAAGCGTAACGCCCCATCAAGATGCGAGATACAACGTAAAGAAAATCATGTGAGAAAACGTTGGCAGTATGATAGATACTTACTTGCAGAGTATTATAAAGCCATACGCATAAAGAGAATGGTTGAATAACAGAAAATCAAGCTATATTTTCAGCAAAAGATATACAATTCCTAAACAAAACGCACCGCTTCGGTCGATTTCGTTTGTTACTGAATGAATGATCGATTGATTGATCTCAATCTCAAACTCGCTCGCTGCTTTTTTCATTCATTCATTAAAACGTTCGTCACAAGTATGTGCCTACTCTACACGTTCAAACCATTAGAGCAACTTTCTCTCCATCCGCTTTTAATCTGTGGTGCACGACCTTCGAAGGCGTGGGACACATATAGGAAAGACGTGGGGCGAGGGTGTGGAAAATTATAGAGTTCCCTCGCCCTATCTCTTCTTTTTTTCGCGCCCTTTCTATGTGACCCACTAAAGGGGTAAGTTTGTACGGCAACTCTATACTAGTGTTGCCGAAAAATCGGTAGTTTTGCAATCGATTATCGAACGCTACAATCATCTACACGATCGATAGGACAATCAATAGTATCGATGCTATCGATTGTCCTATCGCTCGTCGCTGCCAACCAATGAACTATCGATAACATCGATAGTATTGTTCTTTAATATCGAATAGACTATCGATAGTGCCGATACTATCTATTCGATAATACTATCTTTAATTCAATAGTATTGGATAAAGTATGCATGCAGGTAAGGTAAGGGTAAGGCGTAGAACAGAATTTGGTGCCCATACTTTATACACCTCAGCGCTTGAAATCGCCAATCCCCGATGGGCACGCGTGGTGATTAAGCCCATACTCTCTCCCTGAGAGAAGGCCTGTGCCCTACAGTGGGACGTATATAGGCTGCTTATGTATGCATCGTAAACAACATGTAATACGCCGAAAAAAAAATGGTTCCTGCTTAAGGCTATTTATGCCACTTTGACATTAGCTGTAATTAGTGGTATAATATTGTTTATTCAGACCTCATTCTGTTCTTTTTGGGTTTTTTCCTTACCATAGGGTTTGACACAGTCGATAAAATCTTTCGATGTTTTAAATAACTTCTAAACGACGTAGATATCATTGCTGTCTTTCTTAAATATCCATAAAATATTCGTTCGGTGTTTTGTTTAAAACGTTTTATAGATTTCCAGTTGATCAAGCTGGCAAGAAAAGTAAGAAAATAGTTGGTAGCAGTTCTTAAGGAACATTAATTTCAAACCGAATATTTACAAAACGCAAAAATCAGTGCAGGCTATACAGTTTCCTCTAAAATGTATCTATCGAGGGAAATGCGTTTTAACAGAAATTTGTGTTTGTGTTTTACAACAACTTTTGTTCTATGATTTAAAATTTAATTGTACCAAATGTCAGGGTTAACATAATTTCACTTATTAAGCGCTTATAGGATAGTGCTAATCATTGTTTTAAACAGAAGTATGTATATCCATTGTATTTATCATATCTCTACGTATAAAAATGAATTGCCGTTCGTTAGTCGCGCTAAAACTTGAGAACGGCTGGACTGGACCGATGTAGCAAATTTTTTTATTGGTGAAAGTCAAGGTGAGAACAAAAAAAGGCAGATGTAGGTGATACGCGTCAACTAGTGTGTCATAAAAAAAGTACAAAAAAATCAAGCCGTAGAGCAAATGTTTTTTTTAAATGACAAACTATTATTGACTTATATCGGGTAAAAGTCAATAATAGTTTTTAATATCGGGACCTGTGAAAAAAATTGATAACCTGATAACTATTTCTTCAGTAGGTATCGGTAATAAACCATACATTGGTTCCTACAATCTTTAGGTGAGAACGGTCATATTTTAAGCATTTGCTTATTAGAAGTAGTTTAATTATTTATACGAAAGAAACGTTTTAATTTATTTAGGTTATCCATACAATTTTCCAGTTTTCAGTAAAAAAGGAAGTTCAGGGATTCCATGAGATTTACTAAGTTCTCGGTGGTAAGTTTTTAAAACCATGATTGCGAGAATAAGAAGAAACATTCTGCAAAAAAATTTCTTTAAAAAAAATTATTTTTTGGTAACATTAGCTTTAAACGAAATTGGCTAGAAACCTCAACTCTTCTTATGTATGTGTATGTATATATAATAGGGGTTAAAGTATGAAATTGCCGTTTTATTGCAATAGGTTCTTTGAATTGACATAGAATCTTCATGGTTTGAGGTTTTCGAATGAAACTTTTTTCAAATGGTTTCTATGTTCTTTTTTTTAAAAATGTGTAACATTTGAATATCGACTTTCAATTGTTTTTGTTATTCAATTTAGACAAGAAAGATGGATACTGCGAAAATTCGAGTGATTTTTGAATACGAGTTCCGACGCGGAACTAACGCGGCAGAAACAGCCCGCAATATCAATGCTGCGTTTGGAGAGGGTCTACTAATGAACGCACCGTGCTATTTTGGTTTAAACGCTTTCGTGATGGAAATTTCGACTTAAAGAACGAGCCACGAGGAAAACCGCCCACACAGGTGAATAACGATGAATTAAGAGAGATAGTGGAAGCCGACCCTAGTCAAACTACCCAGGAATTAGCGGCATGGTTTAACGTTACCTTACCCACAATATTGACTCACTTGCGTCAAATCAATAAAATAAAAAATACGAAAAATGGGTGCCTCATAATCACTCGAATTTTCGCAGTATCCATCTTTCTTGTCTAAATTGAATAACAAAAACAATTGAAAGTCGATATATATATATAAGCTTGCATTATCATTCACATAGGTAGTACTTTTTCGTAACTCGGACGTTGGCAGAATCCTTAGGAAAGCCATCACTAAAAAAAAAAGTCTCGGTCATGTCATATCCTTTGGCTAAAACATCCTTGGGCATCAATGGGACACAGACCTTGATAAGGCATGGAAAACCAAGTAGTGGGCTTCATACCGTCGAGCTAAACCAACCCAATATGAGAATATTCAGGACTTCATACCGGCACGCCCATGGTTTTTCAAATTTCGAGATGCTAACAGGAGTCACCTCGACAATATGTCGCCTCCGCTTGGGGCATGCTTCAAACCCTGTCTTTTTGGCCAAAATCCGGGTCAGGGACCATTCCTTGTGCGAATGCGGTCTGAGCGAGGGAACTGCAGATCACATCTTTTTCGATTGTACAAAATACAGTTCCTCATTGTACTTCCGTTGGTTTTCTGTTCGTTTGCTAAAGTTTTATGTTCATATGTAGAAACTAACAAAAATTAGATTATAGTTTTTGTTATTGTACCGAGTAACACCTATCAAAATGTATATATTGTGTTTGTCTTTTGTTACGGGTAAACAGCTCGACAGAGTATATAAAAGAAGATTGCATTATCATTCACAGAGGTGCTACTTTTTCGTAACTCGGACCAGTGTTGCCACCTTGCAGAAAACTTTCTCACCAGTTTTGGTCTGTAATATCACTAGATTTAAGTATATTTTCTACTAAAAAAGTCACTAGAATTCACTAAATAATTTAAAATGGAATCACAAGGTTAACTAGTTTTGGTCTGTAATTTAGGGATATTAAAAATAAAAATGTAATATTTAGGGATTACTTACTTACTCTTAGGAATATTTAACTAAAAAATACCAATATTCACTGAATAGGTAATTTAAAATGAAATCACAAAGTAAATCTAAATCTATATTTTAATTATGACTTCAATTAACAAAAATGAACTTAAAGCAATTAAAATTCAACGGCGAAAACTTCGGGAGGTATGTCTTCATAATTTTTGTCGCGGTATACATTTGATTGATTAGTCGGGGAATTCCCAAGCAATAACCAAATAAAGACCACAGATTAGATTACTCTATAAAGTCGTCTAAAGATACGTTCAAAAACAAGTAATTTTTACTTGGTACTATGAACATTTTACGTTGACCCAAAACTAAAACAACATTCGATAAAAATCACTAAATAATTCTTCAGTGACTTTTCTTTTAAAATATCTCTGTCCAAGGCTTCAAAATCACTGGATCTAGTGACAAAATCACTAAAATGGCATCACTGACTCGGACGTTTGCAGAATCCTTAGGAAAGCATCACTACAAAAAAAAAAAAAAAAAAAAAACAGTGGGTTAATGATGAGATTTAATTTTTTTTTTATTATTCCCTAGTTGCTGCATCGATGGCGCTGAACTTGGTACCTACTTGAACTTGTAAGTTACTGCAAGGTACGGAACGTCACTTAATTGTTTGATTAATTCACTTTGATGTAGTAATTTCTACATCATAAAACGAAACTTTCATATGTCATTGTCACATTACAAATAAATATCGTTCCGAATTGATCCATTCACCTTATCACAATATCCATTGACGTCCATTTCGGAACGGTAACGTATAGCGATGGGTATCAGTAACGTATAGCGATGGGCCGAGTCATATTTTTTTCAACTCGAGTAGCTCGAGTTTCAATAAGGGTTGACTCGAGTAGCAACTCGAGTCAGCGTTGTCTCACCGCGCACACCGCCGCCGTCAACTTGCGCGAGTCGGTCGGACCAAATACACCAACTCTGTGGCGGTAGCGGTCCGTACAAACGTACCCTTCTCAATCTGACACACAGCTTGGTCGTATAGTACTGACTCACTCAGCCACACTCGCAAGTCAGCTCGCTCGCGCACACCCGCCGAGTGAACTCGGTGGACGGAATTTTCAACTCGAGTTTACTCGCTGGCAGCCCAACTAGAGTAACTCGAGTAAATTGACTCGAGTCGCCCGTCACCCATCGCTATAACGTAGTCCGTTAGCACCATCTACAGAGTTCGGAACTACCAACTTTTTATCTTAATTATTAGTACTAAGGGGCCATCCATAAAATACGTAGGTAACACGAATTTCAATATTTTGGAGCCGCCCTCCCCCCCTGGCCTTCCATTCTTGTCACAGATGGTCACATTATGTGTGATTCCCTCCCCTGGTGCGACGACAGTCACATTTTTAGTATCTACGTATTTTAAAACACCACTTCAACATTATTCATGTACCTACCTATTTAAAATCTTTATTTACAAGTTATAAATAAAATAAAAATACTTTGAACGGTTACGGTTCGGTTGGTAATATTTTAAAATTTTCGTCAGAGAGATAGTTTTGCTTAGATTTATATCTGCATATGACGTCATGAAACTGATAACCGACCCCCCCTTCTCCTCAACGTGTGACGTTATGGAAGGCTTCTAATCTCTGTGCATTAGACAGAATGGAACATGTACAGTAATTGGCCTACGAGAATTAGATTTTTGTTTACACTAATTATATTTTGTGGACCCATTGGCTGGACAAAATAATGGGATGAAGTTATTATATCATCAAAATACGTAGCATTCGCCATTTTTATTTTTTTATTTACAATAAAAATAATAATATCTAGTAACATCATTGGACAATAAAATAATATCAGTGCTTCTCTAGGGCCTTCTCCAGTAAGTCATTTAGGTGCGTAATCAGGTTTCTGGGATCCATTATAAGTCCGGCGGTAACCATGGCATTCGAGAACAACTGTTGGGCTACCATAATGGCCAAATCCTTATCGCTGGCTAATAGCTTGTGGAGTTTTCTGATGATAGCGTGTCTGAAAATTATAGAAAAAAGAATGAGTTAGCATTTAGGTAGGTACATAATTTCCTTTTTTTAGCAAGTATTTGTGTGAGCGAGAATAGCTAGTTGTCTGTGACTTTAGTTTGCAAAGTCGGTGATAGAAGAAGAAGAAGAAGAAAGACATTTATTATACCAACAAGATAGCTTATTCAAGACTTATTGTCTTCTATTTGCTACTTGTCATAATTGCTACATATATCAGAATAATATTCTTGAGAATAAAAAAATAATTTGACCAGCCATTCTGACAGCAGAATATATAACAAGGAATTTACCATAAAGTATGCAAAGTAATATTTTAACTTTCACAACAGGGGGTGGTCTAACATGTCTTTACAGTTCAGTTATATTGTAAAATGATTCTGATACCTACTGAGTTTGGTACCCAACTATTATAGAATTAAATCATCAGGGTCAGAGGTTAAGATAGGAGTGCTACAGGATCTATTTTAGGGCCGTTCCTTTTCCTTGTATATGTAAATGATTTGCCGTTCATGGTTCAAAACATGTCAGAGATAGTATTATTTGCAGATGACACGTCACTTATTTTTAAAATTAAGAGACAAGAAAATGACCTCGACGATACAAATGATGCTCTATCTCAGGTACTAAACTGTTTCAAATCTAATAACTTATTGTTAAATTAAAAAAAGACAAAATGTATAAAGTTTACTCTACCAAATGTCAAAATAGTTGACAGCAGCGTTGTATTGTGGAATGATAAACTAGAAATTGTAGAAGAAACTGTATTTCTAGGTATCACAATTGATGCAAAGGTTCAATGGGAACCTCATATAGACAAATTGGCCAATAGGCTTAGTTCTGCAGCATATGCAGTCAAAAGAATCCGGGAATTAACTGACGTCGCAACTGCCAGGCTTGTTTATTTTAGTATTATGTCCTACGGCATACAACTGTGGGGTCGGGCAGCAGACATTGAGACCATCTTTGTCTTACAGAAGAGAGCGATCAGATTCATTTATAAGCTAGGCAATAGAGATTCGTTAAGAGATTTCTTTAAAGAAACTAACATCCTAACAGTTGCTAGTCAGTATATCTATGAGAATATTATGTACGTCAGGAAAAATATAAGTAATTTTAAAACCGTAGGTAGCCAACACTATGTAAATACTAGAAGTAAACATAAACTTTCTTTCCCAAGATTTAGGCTGGCAAAGGTTAATACATCCTTTATGGGGCATTGTATACGTTTTTACGATAAGATCAGTGAAGATATAATAAGCTTGCCTGAAGTGCGGTTCAAAAAATGTGTAAAGCGCACTTTATGCCGAAAGGGCTACTATAGCATTAAGGATTATTTAGATGACAAAGATGTGTGGAATTAAAGCCGTTTCAATGCATCCTAGTACTAGCTCTTTAGAAGATATGACATGTAAACTCTGTTAATTAAGGAATATGTTTGAAAAGACTAAGTTTGGAGTTTTTTTGTCCGTTTTTTCTCCAAATGATCTAGATTTTGAAACGGACACCTAGTTTTTCTTGTAACGTTCATAAGTCACAGTTTCTGTGTTACTTTGAATATTTTTTTTTTTTTTTGAGTTTGACTAATTTTAAGGCTGGGTTACCTACAATACATTACCTAAATCAGGTGTTTTAAAATACATTTCACTCTCTAATGGTAAGTATTTAAAATCTGAAAAAATATATAGCACTTTTCAATGTCCTATCTAGGGCCATCGGTCATTATTTTTGATTTTTTAAACTTTATAGCATCAAGAAAAATTGCGAACATGAGTCTTACTAGATATTTATTTATTTATTTATTTGAGCTACACTGAGTTTTGGATAATAAAAAATATGCCAAAATGACAATCACTGAATGTATTAGTGACGTTTGATCGTCGAAATTGTGTTGATAGGATTTGTATTTCTGTAATTTAAAAAATGCCTACTTGTCCCCCAACTTTTCGCTCGCGCAGCGCAATAAGCCCCATACAAATCCGTGCGCTCGGAGAACCCAGCTTTAATTTTATTAGAAGAAAACTCAGTTGAAAGTAGAAGTATGTTTAGATGCCAAAGACCCTTAATATGTAAGCCACCTACTTGGGGTTAATCTCTAGCTGTGGCTGCAGCAACGCGAATCTGTTCTCTTCGCTCATGTCCTGGGCCTTGGTGCGGATAAAGTGCCGTGCGGCCGCCATCTCCGGCACTATGATGACGCAGGGGTGGGAGTCGAGCCGCGACGTCGTCCGCACGTCGAACACTTTTCCCGTCAGGTTCGACTTGAGGAAAGTGACCAGCTCGTCGATTTGGGATTGCTGGAGGCCTTCGCTTCCTGTGAAAAATGGTTTGAGTCACATTGGGAGTGATAGATAGATAGAAATTGCAAAATATACATAAAACAACAAAAGTACAATGAATGTGCTCACAAGAAAAAAATATTAAAATTAAACCTTTTTAGCGTTCCGTACCCAAAAGGTAAGGGTAAGTAGAGCCCCATTACTAAGACTCCACTGTCCGTCCGTCTGTCACCAGGCTGTATCTCATGAACCGTGATAGTTAGACAGTTGAAATTTTAACAGATGTATTTCTGTTGCCGCTATAACAACAAATATTAAAAAGAGAATAAAATAAATATTTAAGGGGGGGCTCCCATACAACAAACGTTATTTTTGCCGTCTTTTGATCGATATTAATAACGGCAACAGGTAGACGCTTGAAATATTTAAATGTTGTATAAGATAACGGTACGGAACCTTTCATGCCCGAGTCCGACTCGCATTTGGCCGGTTTTTTTTCTTAAAGGCACAAAAGTATTTCACATAACTTAATTTCCAGTTTGCGAATTGCTCAATTCGCACCCTGGCAAATTAAGTAAATTAGTTTTGGAGACTTGGCTGGCCAGCAGTTTCACTATTCAGCTTAATGTAATTCTTGCAGTCATTAACAACGACAATAATCTAAAATTCTTGCAGCACTGCTGCCTTTCCAGACAGACACAGGCTGGGTGGAGTATTCACACATCCTTGCTACATACAAGGACCCTACTATGAGGCTAACGCTCGGTTTCTAGAAGAGCGATCTAATGTTAATCTCACGTCAAGCTAATTTCAGCCAATCACGGGCCGGTATTTTGAATTAATCTTAGATTAATCTCTTGTTACATTTGAACACTCTTTCAGAAACTGAGGCTAAGTGCGGAAATCTCAGGTCAACTGCCTCTTTGGTTGGTTGGCGAAATCACGCTTGAGTATCAACACGCAGGTCGTAGGTTCGATTCCGGCTGAGGGCCGCTCAACCTTGATCTCTACAAATGGCTTCGAACCCACGACGGATTCGATTCCTGCTGGAAGCGCTGTACTTTAAATCTGTACAAAAATGGCTTCAGTCTAGGTGTATGTCCTTGTTTGAGTGTCTGGTTCCCTCAGCACACGGCATAGATTGGGACAAGTAATAGTGTGGTCTTTATTAGTTACAACAATAGACATCTAAGCATAGGTTTGTTTTCTAAGTTATGTACATTTGTGAAGTTATAGTAGCAATACCACTCGCTAACCGTGAACGAAAACATCGTGAGGAAATCTGAGTGCCAGAGCTATTCACATACCTCAGCGCTTGAAATCGCCAACCCGCGGTGGGCACGCGTGGTGATTAAGCCCATACTATCTCCCTGAAAGAAGGCCTGTGCCCTACAGTGGGACGTATATAGGCTGCTTATGTATGTATAGACATGTATTGTTATGTATAGACATGCTTTTGTAAGCTAAAGAGCTGCACCGATGAGACTACCTTCATATTTTGGGACTATTTTATGCTTAAAATATATTGCAATAAGGTATAGAATTGTACTATTTTCAAGTTTACCTCTAAGTACACGCGTTCTTTATGGTAACGTTCAGTCACGCGTGTCCAGAAGTATCCCCATAATTTTTTTACATGTATTAATATTTTTGAAAATTATTTATATATTAATCCAGATTACGTCATATTAATGTTTCTAAATCAATGAATGATTTATAAAGGTATTTATTATCTTTTAAATTATCAGTCTTGATAGTAAGAGACATTTTAGAGAATAACATTTCGTACATCATAGATTTTTTAAAACGCTCAGGGAATGTTTTAAAATTTAACAAAACACTCAATGTCTGACAAAATTATTAATATTTTGTAATAAAATATGAATCAAAGACTGTAGCGAGAAGAAAAATTCAAGAATAATCATAACGATAACTAAAATGACAAGACTTCATGTTGCCGTCGGTTACTAAGGTTAGAAATTATTCTTTGAATTGGTGAGGCGAACAATAAGTAAAAAAAGTAAATGTTGGATTTCGCTAAGACATTATCTGAGGGATGGCGACTCATTTTAGCTGATACACAATGATAATATCTAAAGAAGCAAATAAAACATAAGTAAATTGAAAATAGTTGCTACGTAACATTACGGGTGGGGTCTATACCTAGGTATCCCTACACACGTAAAAAACAACTGGCCTTTGCATCTACATAATGAGATTATTTCTGCAGCATCCAATGGCACCTTCACTCACATTAGATGGGTGAAGGGACCACTCGGACGCTGCAGTGCCTGGAACACTGTTTTTAGGCCTGCCCAGCACCTATCCTGACAGGTTAGTCGGGCTAGCCCACAGGAAAGACAAATTGACTAATACGTGCGGAGCCAACCAAGCCGCGGGTATCCTCACAATGTTTGCCTTCACCGTTAGCGTGTGTTCAATCACACACATAAATCACGTACTTAAACCTTAGCGGAAGCGTGACGTACTTCCGTCAGTCGAGAGCCTCTGTAGTGCAATGAGATAGCCGAGAGCGCAAGATAGTAGCTTGCCAATTTGAAAAAATACAGTTAGGTAGAAAATGGCGCGTGGGGCCTGCTTAGACCCCTCCCGTGACGTTAAAGGTTAATACTGTCGTTAACGGGACACGCTCCCGCAAATAATAATAAGTTATTAGCCTCGTTGTAAATCCCCACTAATTAGTCGGGATTCTTACCTATGACAGCTTCCGATTTGTCGTTGGGGTCTTTTTGCATATCGCTCTCGACGGAGAGCAGAGCGTGGCCGCCAAACTCCTTCAGCTCGAGGAGAACTAGCTCGTCGTACATCTCGTAGCAGAATAGGACCTCTGCGCCGCGCTTCTTGAGTGACTCGTAGTAGGGCGAAGCCTCTGCAAGCTCGCGGCTGCAAGTGTGGGGGAATTTAGAGTCTGTTGCAAGCGCAACAAGGTTGTCTCTAAAATTGGAATAATAAAACTCTCGAGTTCCCTAGGCCAGTTGAGTGGAGTTGGTTGTGGAACTCAAATTATACCTTATAACTATAACTCAAAACTATTCGAACATGTTTCACAGTTGCCTCCAGAAATCTTTTTCTAATTAATGAATATGGATGAAGCAAAGGCGTTGCGCCGGATTAA
Organism: Yponomeuta malinellus; assembly: GCA_947308005.1. Classification (NCBI taxonomy): domain Eukaryota; kingdom Metazoa; phylum Arthropoda; class Insecta; order Lepidoptera; family Yponomeutidae; genus Yponomeuta; species Yponomeuta malinellus. The sequence goes on from OX370994.1 coordinate 8,182,073, forward strand.
AAATAGCGTCACTCCATTTCCTTCCGTAGAAGTCGTATAAGGCGACTAAAGAAATAAATTACCAGGAGACGGGCAGCAGCGTCTACCTGAGATTCCAAGCGCATACTGCGATCGCCAACCCGCCTGCCAAGCGTGGCGATTATGGCAAAACCCCTCATGGTTATGAAAACCACGAAGGAGGCATATGTCCTGCAGTGGGCGTCAAGTGGCTGATGATGATGATGAAGCAAAAGAGTTGACAAATCCTTTTACTGGAATGAGTTAACGTATCTACCTACTTATTTATATTGTTTTAGGCATTCTAGAAGAACATGACGATATATTTTCTTACCTAGGAGCAGCCAAGTAGTAGATGGTCTTTTGATCTTTCTGGCGGTCGATGTATTCAGAGAGCGACGTTCTGACGCCGGCGCCCAACTTGGATGATTCGAAACGGAGCAGTTTCGCAATCTCTTCCTACAAATTACAATATATTTAGTTTGTGTTGAACTGTGACTCTATAAGTACCGAATAATAATGCTACAAGTGCTTACTTACCCTCTCAATGGGACTGTGACTAGTTACAATTCCTTCTTTCAGGAACAGCGCATAATCTCTATAGAAGGCGTCGTATCCGACGGGGTCTTTCTTTGCCTGGTCGATCATAAATTTCAGGAAGCGGTTGGTTAACACTGTCTTTAGTTTTCTGGAAGATAACAAAGATAATTTCGGTATAAGACAACTTAAAATATAACTTGAAGATACCTAGGTACTCAGGGTTTAAGTATGCAATGCCATTACCAGAGCATTGCATAAGGCATTGAAATTGAACGAGTTTATTAGATACTTACACTATTAAAGCACTGTTCTGCAGCAATTCGCGACTTAAATTCAGAGGAATATCCTCAGAGTCAACCACGCCTGTAAAGAAAACCAAAAACTACATTCACACAAAGTTTCCAATAAACATGAAATCGTATTTAAAAGCGAAACGAAAAGCGAGAACAAATGTAAAAACTCTTCTATATATAATGACCAGAATTACCTTTAACAAACCGAAGCCACTTGGGTAAAATGTTTTCCGCCTTGCTTTTAATGAGAATCTTTCTGGAATAAAGCGCGACGCCGACGTCGGAGTCCCTTGACAGCTCGAACAATCCCGGTTTGCCCTCGGGCGCGTAGATAATGGAGCGAATGCTCAAGGGTACATCCGTCTTATAGTGCAAAGTGTATCGCGGCTTGTCGTACGAATTGCTGATGTAGCGGTAGAACTCTATGTGCTGTTCGTTCGTCACTTCTTTTGGCTCCATTAACCATAAAGGCTGGGGAAGGAATTTTGAAATTAGTTCTGGATAATTAAAGGGCCATATAAAACCAGCCAAGAGCGTGTTGGGCCGCGCATTAGGGTTTCGTAGAAAGAGGTGGTTTTATAAAATAATTTTCAATGGATTTTGTATGCAGTTTTCCTTTGATAAGTTGGTCGCCTATTATGCATTACTCATATAATACTTAAACGACCAATCCAACGATACCCCACACTACGGTGTGGGCGAGAAAAAAAAAATCGTCTCTAATTTAGGTATAGGGAAGGTACACTAATTGAAATTTTTTTTACGGAACCCTAAAAAGGAATGAAAAACATAGAGCAAAAGTAACTCTACACGAGTAGCCTGAAGTACTGTAGTCAGAAGGTAGAGAAACTGATCAAAGTTTTGGTAACTCGATTGAGGTACCAGGGTAAAAATACTACCTTTATTGAATTGACTTGTTCATCATTTAAGAAGATGGGGCTGCTCACAAAATTGCTGTACTTTTTAATGATACCTGTGAAAGAAGAATCAAATTGTATACGAGTTTAGTCTTCATTTGAAAATACATATTAGTAGATTTATAATCATACCTTGTACAGTGTCTCCATCAGAAAACTCTCTGCAGTCAGCTTTCAAATAGACCACAATTTTGGTACCAATATCGACACCATCTGCCTCTTGAATCTCATAGGTTCCAGATCTGAAACAGTCATTCCCTATTACTATTTACTTCTAGTCAACACCAATCTGATGGCTGGCATTATTACCAAATCACAAGGTATAGTTTGGAAACACTATATTTAAGTTTTGATGATTGGATTTCAGTTATGTATCACACACTTGTGGACAACAAAATTATCTTGTACGATTCTGTTTAATCTATGTTATGTTAAGAAAGCCTAAAAAGATGTATGTAAAGTTAATATTTATCAAGTGTGGATATTATTGATCTCTCTTTACTAGAAATGCTTATATTTGCAAGGGTATTGTGCCAGAAAAGACAAACAAAAAATTGTCAGAAATTAATACCCATCTGAGGTCCACTTGTATCCAGGGGAGCCTTCTTTGCTACTCCTAGTGAACACTTCAATCTTGTCAGCCACCATGAACGCGGAGTAAAAGCCCACTCCAAACTGACCAATAATGGAGTTAGCCTGCTCTGCTCCTTGCTTCTTGATCTCCTCTATAAAGGACTTGGAGCCTGACCGAGCAATTGTGCCCAAGTTGCCTGTGAGTTCTTCCTTTGTCATGCCAATGCCAGAGTCCTGAGAGTTTTGAGTTTTTTAGGTGATTGGTCAAAATTTGTTACAATATGAAAGTATTGTAATAATAATGTACTATTATTATATTGAAGCAATAGGAAGTTCACATGACCAGCTAGTTGGAAATAAAATTAAATAGGATTACTTTTTATAAAAGCCCTCTTCAAGTATTGTTGTGTGCCCAAGGGCACAAAGATCAGGGACAAGGTTTACAAAGGTTCAGAGTAAGTTTAAATAAAAACCCATGTACATACTTTTAGAATGCAATAAAATATTAAGTATACTTATTAAGTATCTAGCTACCCATAGCATAGGGAATCCTAGTTTTGCGAGCCAGTAACTGTTTTACAATACAATAAAGTTTTCTCATTTCATACTTTCTGATAGAAAGCTTTGACCAGCACAGTAGAATTTTATGCAAGATGTTTCATGTAATTATGTTATTTTGTTTTATAATTGATACACTCTCTTCTAGATAAGTTATGAATAAGTACTGCTTTGCATTTAAACTGATTCTATTTACTGAACTAAGACATCAATCAATGGAATTTTACAACAATATTGTGGCCAGTCTATTCTTACAGAAGTTTACAGGTATCTCACTTCCAGGTTCTTACCTGGAAAATTATAGTCCTATTTTGTTTGTCGGTGCTGAGTCGAATCTCCAGAGATCGGTCAGTATCCTGTAGCTTTGGTGCACCAGGCAAAGAACTCACTGTGAGGTAGCGGAACTTCTCTAGGGCATCACTGGCATTTGAGATCAGTTCTCTTATGAAAACCTTAGAAAAAAATTATAATTTGTTAGCTAATTGAAGCAGAGACTGTAAAACACTTTTTTATTAGCATAGAATCACATCGACAGAGAATGCAAATGATAACTTACTTCTTTGTCAGAATATAAAGATCTTGCAACAATATCTAAAAGCATTCTAGTTTCAGCCTGAAATTCTCTCTTCTCAGGATTACCCTTAACTTCAGTATTCTTTTGCTCTGTAGCGGTGCTCGTGCTATACTTCTTTTGCGCATTTGAAAATGTGAATGTAGAATCTGAAATGTATTTTAACCCTTTACCGCATGATATTTTATTTTTCGCCAAAAAAAATTTATGTTATAGGGCATTAAAAATAAAAAGACCCGTTTTTTTTTGTTTTTCCATATTTATTATTATATTCGAAAAAAATACAAAAAACCACTTTGGTCCAAATTGTGCACACTATGCAGAAAGGACAGATGTCATATTTGTACCATTATGCAATAAAGGAATAAAAAAAATATTAACTTAGGTGAAACGCGGAGTAACAATTGCGATGGTTATTTAAATACAAATTCACGTCGCATTTGCTGCATAAGACGTGTGAGCGTCCATTGCAACCCGGCATTTTGCATCTTTGGCGGATGCCCCATTGTGGTACATGGTCATATCTGTCCAGTCGCACATCTTGTTGAGGCATTATACAGATTGCACCTCTCTTTCTCTTCTCGTCTTCAGGCAAGGGTATCATGCTATGCAAGCCACCATAAAATATTTTTGGGTCCATCCTAAAAAAAAGTGAAAAAAGATAAAAGGATGCGAAGAAAACCAGCCAAGTTCAAGGCGAACTCGCGCATTGATGGTTCATAAAAATTATATAGGCAATTAAAATTCAGACAGACGGGGTAGGCATGGTAGTGTATAGTGTATCTTTGGGCACCATATTACTTACGGAACCCTAAAAAGAAGTAAGAAGAAAATGTGTGTGCAACCCAAGGTAATAAAATATTCATTCGCTAGTAAGACTACAGTTTATGCATTGTGGATCATAAATAGACAACACCCGTAAATGCATATTCTGCATGCCGTGTTAGATTAAGACCAGACCGACGCAAGTATGTTCTGCATTTTTGCATGCTGTTCCAAATGAGGTACACACCGAAAAATCAAATTTGTGATGAAATTTACTAGTAAAAAGTTGAAACTTACCTGTACGTAGTTGTTTACGTATTCATCTGACGAATCAACTACAATATTTGCAAGGAAACGCTGTAAAACTATTTTATTTTTATTTTCCAAGTACGGCAATCGTCACTGGTACAAATTTCGCTCCAAAGTAAACTTTGAGGTTACATAAGTACCAAACGTTTGACAACAGATGTCGTTGGTAGTATCAAAATGAAGGGGAGTACGGTATGAATTCGGACAAGTATGCTCTGGGGTCACAATATTTAACTTTTTAAAGAGTTTTTGAGCAAAAACTGGTTTGGCTCGCATTAAGACCACGATGCGGTAAAGGGTTAATTACACAAATTTCCAGTCAAGTTTCTACAAAGTTTTTACGTTATGGGTGTTCTGATACGTCTTAATGGTGCTCACCGTGTCTGTAACTCGATGAAAGTCTGAGGTTTAGTTTAGAATGATTTATTGAATGATAAAACAACCTTCTCGCGCACAGCGCAGAATAACCAAATCTAGCTCGTAGAGCACACATTGTAACTTAGTAAAGATCTAGGTATGAAATATTATCTTTTTCAGGCAAGTTTTGGAACTCCACCGAGAAACCTAACTTCAATTCAATACTTAGGTACTTTATTCAAGAAAGAATTCGCCGGCCACCAACCCGGAAAATATGCACTCACTTACAACAGAAAATCTAATATGTCAAATGGAAGTCTCACTTTCACAGATAACTAAACTAGTAATGTGAACGTGGGACCAGCTTTTGGTTGTGTGAGGTGAGCTGATGAGTAATGCTGAATGAACAATGGTGTGTTAACCCATCGTGTAAACGCAGCATTTAGGGTTACCAAATAAAATAATTTATTGCCACTAAGGTGTACATACCTATGTTAAGTTCACAGATATCTTACATTTCTTTCTTTTTTTTGCAATTATGTAACTTTAAACATGTTAACTTATATACTAGAACAAGATTGTATTTGTTATAACTAGGTATCTACCTACTTACAATAGTATAATTAATGAAAATCTACTAAGTCTAATATAAATTTATTCTCCCGCCTTCATAAATTCATTTCCCTCTGAATATGGGGAGACAAGCAGGCAACTAATCGGCTGTACAATGAGCGAATCGACGTAATATATGATAATTAATGAAAATGTTCTCCTCATGTGCAAAATCCTAGACACCCTACCTCCAGAATATTTAGGATTCAAGTCTAGTTGGCTGTTAATTTTGAAAAAGGAACGCTCAGTCAAAAATCTGACAAGTCAGTTATACACACACGAAAGAGTTTTATGTCAGTATGACACTCAAGTCACAGAAGACGAGACCGCTCCAGAAGCCTTGATTGCAAGAACGAGTAAGGGTAGAAAGAAAACATTTTCCAAGGAGCTTAAATGCAACTATTGCAAAGAAAGACCGCCCAAAGAATCCAAAACTGTAAACATGAATCTGACAGTGATGACAATACATTTGGAAAAAGCATTCGCTGAAACCTAAGAATAATTGGATCTCAATGTTATCCACATGTTCCTAAGCAACGAAGAAGAAAATTGGACAAAAAGGCACAAAAGGGAATACTTGTCGGCTATGACTGCGACGACGGCTACCGCATATGGGATAGTGACTCGTTTAATTTGATACGGTCAAGAGACGTTACCTTCGATGAAAATCCCTTGCTGGGTTATGTCGAAGAAACTATCGAAACTGATACCGAGACGCTACGTTTGCTTTAACGTTAACTCGATAAGTGATGAACCTCGGATAGAACCAAGCACGTTTCAAGAAGCAACAGCATGCAAGAATTAATGAATGGCGAAAAGCGATGGACAATGAGATCAATTCTCTCAAAGAAAATGAGACGTGGGAAATGGTACACTTACCCAAAGGAAGAAAAGCTATCTCCAGTAAGTGGCTTTTCAAAATCAAGACAAACCCAGATGGTTCTGTGGATAAATACAAGGCACGTCTTGTGATACGAGGATTTTCACAGAAGAAAGGCTTAGACTACGACCAAACGTTTAGCCCAGTGGCGAAGACAAGCACGATACGAGCTATACTAAGATTTGCTGCACAAGAAAAACTTTCGCTCACTCAGTTCGGCGTATCGACGGCTTTTCTTCATGCAAAACTGAAAGAGGAGATCTATATAAAACCGCCAGAGGGATACTCGAATAATGACGAAAAAGTTTGCTAGCTGAAACGAAGCCTTTACGGCCTTAAACAAGCTCCTCACTGCTGGAACTCTACGATAACAGAGTACATCAAGGAACTTGGTTTTGAACAGAGTGACAGCAATCCCTGCTTGTTCAAAAGAGGAGACCATAAGCTATTAATAGCTTTATACGTTGATGATGGACTTATTGCTTCTGCAAGCTCCGCTGAAACTGAGAAGTTTTTAAATGAAATGCGGCAGCGTTTCAAAATAAAAACGAAATGTGGTTCGTACTTTCTCGGCATTGAAATAGAACGGAAAACTGATGGGACGATCAAAATTTGCCAGAAAGGCTATGCAAAACGGTTGTTAGAACGATTCGGAATGCAGGACTGTAAAGCAGCTGTGACTCCGATAGTCAAGGATACCGTGCTTTCGACGGAAGATGCTGAAGTTTAGAACTTTCCATATCGTCAAGCTGTTGATGTGCTCTCATACTTAATGGTCGGTACCAAACCTGAAATTTCGTACGCTGTTGGAGTAGTTTCACGTCAACTCGACAGTCCAACGCCTGAAGACGTAGCGAGGGTGAAGAGAATCTTACGTTATGTCAAGGGTACACTGACGTATGGAATCACTTATAAGACTTCCACTGCACTTAACGGTCTGAGGTGCTACAGTGACGCAGATCATGGAGATGACGGTCCTACTGGACGCTCTACAAGCGGCATGATATGCCTTAACGCGAATGGTGCAATAGCATAGCAGAGTTCTGTTGCTATATCCTCAACGGAAGCAGAAATTATTGCTGCTAGCGAGGCCGCAAGAGAAATTATATGGCTCACCCGAATTGTCAATTTCATGAAGAGTGATGTACCGAAAACCATCACCCCATTACTTGTAGACAGTGAATCGGCCATAATATTGGCTCATGATCCACCTTACGAGACACACCAGCGGACAAAGCACATAAAGCTGAGGCACTTCTTTGTAAGACAGTGTGTCCTAGAAAAGGACTTAACAGTCAATAAGATTGCCACTAAGGATCAGCTGGCCGACTTTCTTACTAAGCCTCTATCTAAACCTCGGCTACAAGACCTATTGAAATTTGCAGGTGTTTCATAAACTAACAGTCGCTTCAGAGGAGACGGGATGTTAAGAAGAAGGTCAAGAAGACTCATTGTTTAGTTTCCTAGCAACTGTTGTTTATATATGTCTCTTTACTATTAAACATGTCATCGTGAACGAAACACACGTTTTTCCTGTTATTATTTAAAGAATACTACCGTAGATCTAATGAAACTAGATTTTATTATTTCCATACTAAGAATATACGTGCCATAAAACCCGGAAGGGTATCACAATATTATTATTGATATTCTTTATTGCACTTGTTTTTTTCTGATTTTGTAAGTGTGCCTTGAATAAAAAGTTTGTGGAATACTGCTACACGATGTGAAAAGAGCGTGATTGATAATGTAGCGCCCATAAATCTAATATATTTAAACGAGCAATTCTTGTATATATATAATCTGAATCTCGGATACGGCTCCAACGATTTTCATGAAATTTTGTATGCAGAGGGTTTCAGGGGCAATAAATCTAGCTAGGTTTAATTTTTAGAAAACCTCGTGTTATTCGTATTTTAGGCAATGAAAAGCTGCTAAAATTATTAGAATACGAAGGCAAATGCCGCTATCTACAAGGTTGTAATAGCTTAGGTGGGAAATCGGGCGGCCCCGAAACCAGAAGACGCCGGTTCGAGCCTGTCTCATGTCCGATTATTTTTTTCCTTTCCCTTTTTTTTCATAGTATCGGTAATATGAACTACTCTTTGATAGTATCTAAATATAATTTCCAAAAAATACTATTAACAAAAAAAAAAAAATATCGAGCAATGCTTGGTCACCCAGGTACTAGGTAAATAAAGTCACTATTTTGGAAGTTATCTTAGCTGTGGCAACAAAAACGGTTTGTATTGTTTCGTTCATTCTAATCGTTCGTTCATTGTAGCCGTCAAAAAAGCGTCAGTTATTTGATATTTGCTAAAAGGCGTAGCTGGCGATTTTGTTTTTTTTTTTTTTGAAATATTAAAATAGGAAAGTTTTATTTTTGACTGCTACTACTTCAATTTCGTTGCACCGTTAGTTCTAATAAAAAAGTTGTCTAACCACTAATGTTACAAACTTCCATTAGTACAAAATCTTTATTTTTGTAAGTGAAATCAGTGCTGTTGACTTTGTAACTTCCAAAATATTTAGTCAAATCGACGTTGATAGAAAGATTTATCTACGATAAAAGCTTCCTAACGTTATTCTCATCCCGTCAGACTATAACAATAACTGTTGCCGTGAAGAAGTGCTTATCAAAAAGTTGCAATCAGAGGAGGTGACAGAAACTTTCAGTGACAGTATGAAAAATGTACTCAGAGTGTTCAGGACGAATTGTGGATACTTCTTGATAGTGTTGTCCCAGTTGCGCTGCAGTACTTGAACCCTGGTATAGTAAGGTGAAGTTTAAGGTGTAGACTGTTGAGGGACAATGAAGGAGGAGCGGTAAAGCCAGCACCGTGGAGCACGGGCCAGGGCCAGGGGCGGGCGGGCTGCTGCCCGGCGCCCTCCCGCAGCACCCTAGCAACATGTTGCAGCACAGCTATGCGGAGGACAGTGTGAGCCTGCCACCTAAGAGACAAGCTGTTGTCGACCGACTGCGGTAAGTATCCGAGCACTGCTGTTCTGGAGATGTTACTATAAGTCCACTTTGCATTATAAACTGTTATGGAATAGGAATGTATAGGATTTGAAAATGGCTGTCATAAGATAATGAAAACTACTTATTACTACATAACCACTAGCTGTAATCTGTATTAGAATTTTTAGTTAGCAAAAAAATTTGTATTTCAATTTTTAGTTAATTCTAACTGAAGAAAGTAAGAAAGAATATTTGTCTTCAGACCATATTTTCATGTTCAGCTGGGTACAAGGTTCTTGGACTCTGTCAAGATCGAGGACATTCCCTATTTGGTTTATCTGACACACTTACATTGTCATTCACATCAAATAATTTGGATGCATAATATGTTATGTGGCAATAACAGCCTCAGTTTTCTAAAAACAAGTTAGACAGGCACCTCTAGTTGTACCTCATTGAACACCTGGCTACCTACATCGGCCATACTAATATTATAAAGCAAGAGATTACTAATGTATTGAAATAATTGGAATAAGCAGAGTAAACATGCCTGCAAGCAGGATAGGGAGACATAACATGGAGTTGTTAAAATCACCATATAAAATTAATTTGGTTGAATGTAATTTTTTTTCTGGGAACTGTGGTATTGGTTATTGGAATAAGTTTTTTAAACGTTTTTAGATTTCTATCTTATAATTCTGAAATTCTAGGATATCTTCCCCTACATACAATATTTATTAATACTGCAGATTCTTAGGTATATTTGGTGATATTAACAACTCATGTTATGTCACCTCGCCTAGCCAACTGTTTAGTGTTTCTACTCTACCTATTCCAATCACTGGGTATGATAGTCTTACCTGTTATAACCTACCTGTTACCTGTTCTTAGATATACTGTCTGACATATAACTTGACCAGAAATCCACATAGTCAAGATGAATTTGCGATCAACTTGTATGGCCGAGGTACCCAAGAAGATGAATTATGGTTTCAGTATACCAATTTTGATTAAATTATTGCAAGCCTGCATGGGCAGTACGACGCGCATTTTAAATGTTAAAAGTTTAGCGCCACAAAATCTGTGACTTGTGCCAGAATTTTATAATATATATATTTCAGAATTGCTGAAATATATATTATAAAATTAAAATATGAGTAGATAATATTCTCGCATCACCCTTTTCTGTTATAACTATAGGTACTACTATGTTGAAGATTGCTAAGCCAATCTTCAATTTTTTACTTTCATTGAGTTTATTGGTAGCCTGACATGACAAAAAGGAATGCAAGTGAAAACAAAACCAATCAACGCTAACCTAACCCAACCCACTTTTTTGTGATCTGCAAAGATGTAGTTTACCACGTAAAATATTATCTCGAGCAAATAAATATTGTCAAACCTTTTTTAGAGCGTTGGTAGCCTAGTGGGTAGAACATCGGACTCGGAAGCGAGAGACCCAGGTTCGATCCCAAGTGCAGGCATGTACCTACGAGTATGACCTGGTTTTCTAAGTTATGTACGTTGTGAAGTTATAGTAGCAATACCACACGCTAATGGTGGAGGAAAAACATCGTGAGGAAACCTGAGTGTCTGAGCTATTCACATACCTCAGCGCTTGAAATCGCCAATTCGCGGTGGGCATGCGTGGTGATTAAGCCCATACTCTCTCCTTGAGAGAAGGCCTGTGCCCTACAGTGGGACGCATATAGGCTGATTATGCTTATGACTGTCCATCTGTCAATTCTATTCTTAATTATGGCTACCCTAAGGATTCCAGGCTGTATCTCATGAACTGTGATAGCTAGACAGTTGAAACTGCCACAGGTGATGTATTTCTGTTGCCAATGACAACAAATACTAAAAACAAAATAAATATTTAAGGTGGGCTCCCATACAACAAAAGTGACTTTTTTGCTGTTTTTTGTTCAATACTAATAAAGACAACAGGTAGACGCTTGAAATATTCACAGAATATTTATGCCGTATTTAGGGTTCCGTACCCAAAGGGGAAATGGGGACCCTATTACTAAGAATTCACTATCCGTCTGTGTGTCTGTCTGTCACCCGGTTGTATCTCATAAACCGTGATAGCTAGGCAGTTAAAATTTTTACAGATGATGTATTTCTGTTGCCGCTATAACAACAAATACTAAAAACAAAATAAAATAAATATTTAAGGGGGGCTCCCATACAACCATTTTTTCCGTCCCATTTTTTGGCGTTTTTTCTCGATCTTTGTGTCTAATTTTGTATAGATAATGGTACGGAACCCTTCGTGCGCGAGTCCGACTTACACTTGACCGGTTTTTTATTTAGTTAACAAAACAAATCGATAGTAACTATCTTGAATTCTCAATTATACCAAACAGACCTACTAACGGAAAAATGGATTTCCAAGACAAAAAAAGTCTTACTGGATTCACGGGTATATTATGCCTTCTTTTCATAAAGAGGTCTCGAGGCTCTTTCCCGGGTGCGTTAAGGTGCGCGCGGTGGCGAGAGGCTCCCAGTCACGACATTGACCGCACGCGCCGCCGCCCTGCGTCTCGCAAAGCTCACTACAGAGGGTCATCTTAGTAGGGAACAGCGCCGTAGCTCTTATAGCTCGTGGCACAAGTGCCAGAATCGAATACTCGCGGGTTAGAATGCCCAGTGCAAACATAAAGTCCAAAACCCATAACAATAGCCCATAGGTACTCAAGAAAAAAATATGCGCCATTGAATGGCTGTGTTAACCTTTTGTAGTGAAAAAATAGTGCCTCCGCCATGCCATTGCCGACGCGGTGCACTCCGTGACAATTATTATGTAATCCGTCGAAATAGCGATAGTATGTTACGTGTGATATGACGACGATACGGCTTTAGGTGCTTTCTATACAGTTTGTTGTTTGAAAACGATGTCTGACTTTTCCGTAAAGAGTCTGGCCTTTCCACATCGTCCGCAGTACTTGAGCGCGATGTGGTAACCGAACTACCTCTACTTTCCTGCTGTGTAGATAGAAAAATGATGAGTTGATAAGCTGCCAATGGAAATAACACAAAAAACCTGAAAGCCTGGTTTTAAAAGAAATAAAATTTAGAATATAAACTATTGCTTTTTGGAAGTGTTTGAATTATTGATACTGAAGAAGCGGTTTACAGGTTCGTAATTTTCAGTAACACGTTATAATATACGTCCTGCTGCAGGGCACCTACCTACGCTCCACTGAGCAGCGTTGCCAACCACATAAATCGTATTTATACGACCTTTTTAAGCCTGATACGATGTACGATCATGTATTCGTAATCGTACGCCAAATATACGATCTTTTCAAATCTTATAATCGTCATAACAAAATAAAAACGTAATATTCATTTTCACTTGAACGAGCCAAAAACTTCTTTGTATATTTTATGAACGCATCCAGTCGTCGGCACGGGAATTCCCCGCGCAATATAACCGTCTCGCTTTGCAGATAATTTAAGTTATTTAATTTTCTGTTTTGTCGTTTGTGTTATTTGGTTCGGAGTTTTTATTGTACTACGTCGTTTACAAACTAAGTACCACCTACTTTTTAACCGACTTTAAAAAAGGAGGCTATCAATTCGACGCGTATATATTCTGGCTATGTTTTCGCATTAACTCCGTCAAATCTTAACCTATTTCTACAATTCTTTTTTGTTCGAACAGAATAACGTCATATTGGTCCCAATTAATCCCCTAAATTGATGAAGATCTGATAAAGAATTTCAGAGATGGAGAACGGAACTCTTCAATGGACAGCAGTAAATAAAGCCTAATGGGGCACATCCTTTAGTAATATCCGTATGTATCATAAAATGGTGTAAAAGTAGTCCTAAGGTAATTCGGTGATGTTCTGGTGAAGACTTTCGGAGATGGAAATTGAGAACGTCAAATTTTAAAGCGACGAATTAATTAGGGTAAATTATGGTTATAAGGGATTTAAACATAAAAAATAAAAAGATAATAACCGACTTCGAAACCCTACAGCACTAAAAACTTACTTTTTAGTGCTGTAGGGTTTCGAAGTCGGTTTTTATTTTTAATTTTAATTTTTTATTGGGTTTGTCCTGCAGAAATTAGGTACGTACAAATATTGACTATAAATAATAATAATGCGTATATTACTTCATCATCATCAACCCATTATGTCCCCACCGAGGGGCACGGGTCTCTTCCCTGAGGAAGGTATAGGCCATACTCCACCACGGGGGCCAAGTCCGGATTGGTGGAGGCTTGTAGACTAGTGGCTCGTCTACTGTCAGAAGTTTTCAAGCCGCCCTAAGGCCTCTGACTTACTTGTTGATATTACTTGTTTTATTGCAATTTCGATGTGTATTAAATACGATTTTTTGTAGTCTGTGGTACGATCCATTCTAAAATAAAGTTGGCAACACTGCTACTGAGCCCTGTACGTTTGGCACACCATGGGCTATAATCAGTAAGCTTCAGATGCTGATTGGATACGCTAAGAAGACTGCAGGGCACAGGCATTCTCTCTGAGAGAGAGAGAGAGAGAGAGAGAGAGAGAGAGAGAGAGAGAGAGAGAGAGAGAGAGAGAGAGAGTAATGACAACGCGTCACGCACTGAGAATACCTCAGATTCATAAGTTTCCCCTCAATATTTTCCTTCACGGTTAGAGAGGTGGCATTGCTACTACAAATGTACGTAACTTAGAAAATAACCTCATTGACATGCCGTCCATGTTACTACGTACATGTCGACATCGAACCCAGGACCTGTCGAATGTGATGCCAGCCTTCTACAGATGCGTTATTACCGCACCCCCGCTTAGTTAAATGCATCTTGCTATTTGAATGCGATATAAACTGTAGGTAACAGGTGCTCGCTTCGATCTCAGGTGACATAGGTACTAAAATAATACTCACCTAGTAAGTTGCGTGCGGCTAATATGAGACGATTTTTGAGATGTTTGGATATCGCGTCATTGATATTTGATAAAAGACATCCATGGTCCAGGTCGAAACTAAGAATAAAACGTTCTCGGTCGAAAGTTTGCCACATTGTAATACATTTCATTGTAGTTTGTTGTCTGTGTTTGTAACGTAAACCTATTCTCTTCTTCTTAGCGTGTCGATATATTTTCTCTATAAACACTATTAGGTTCGTAGTACATTATTACTGTGACCTTTTAGATCGATTCAGGAAGTTTCGTAGGCACTAAAACTGACATTGCATGCGAAGGTTCTTAGTTAACGAGACTCTACACAACAAGAAAGACGTCTTGTCCTAAGCGTAATTTAGTATCATCATGCAGAATACCTTCATATACGTATAATAAGCAGTAGAATGACAACAAAATGTGCGGCAATAGCGTAGCTGTGGTGACCTAACGGTACCAAAACGGCCCCGCGGACGTTGCATAAACGCTGTGGCCTGTGCAGCTATTTTGTACTTCCCTGTTCTAACGTTACATCGCCATAGAACGCTAAAAGAAAGCTTCCTACAGACTAGCAGAAGTCTACCGCATCTCTGCGATTTGTACTCGATGTTCGAGTAAGCAGAGAGCCTAGCGATCAATATTGTCGGCTTGGCGATGGCGGCGTGAGGCAGCCGAGGGGCTATCCCCGTGTTAATGGGATCATTTGTAGGGATACACCCCGCTCGGTTCCCCAGCGACCTTAGCCACTTCTAGCGATTGGTTCATTGATAATAACTCATTAATGTCCTAGCTTTACAAAATGTTGAGTTCTTCGCGGCATCAATATCTGTGTTCGCGGCTTTACGGCGTATTCGTATCAACCTTGTTAACCTGTGGTAGGCCCACTATGCGCAAAATATAGTAATCACGCTGATCAAGGAGGATGTAGGCAGGAGCGGTGGTAGCGTATCGACATAACGCTGGTCTCTCATTATAGAGGTCGTGGGTTCGACTCCGATGTACCAATGAATTTGTTTTGTAAATAACTTTGTTGTGATTTTGTAGCAGTAACAGGTACGCATAATCGCTAACTGTGAATATCTAATTGCTAGGACGTATTTATACAGGGGTTCTACTCGTCAATACTAACATGAATAATAACATGAAATCGCTTAAAAATAACAGGTGTTTTATTCGATACATCAACATCATTAAGGTGACCAGTAAGGAACGAGGTGTGTTTTTTTTGCAATTTCGTCAATTTCAAATAAAATTTGTTCGTATTGGCGCGTAGAACCCTCACTTTCGGACATAATATGGAGATCTGGTTATACCCTGTATAAGCTGCGTAATAACGAAATCTGCCTCAGGCTCATCTTCGCTTTACTCATTTAGAAACTATGACAAAAGGTGTCACTAGGCAAGCCCTGTATTATTTATCATCTTCTACACTAGATGTAGAGGCCTTCAGCAATATCAGCAGGTAGGTATTATTCAGTTTACACGCGCTAGTCGCTTGCACATATTCCGGCCGGTCATATTACACGTAACTGAATCAAAGAGGTGGGGGTCTGTTGCATCACCATCCGTGAACTGGCGTGAGCTTGCGTCATCATCACAACAGTAAACAATCGCGACTCCATCCCGATATTACTCTACAAACACCGCCTGCCCCCCGCTCTGAAGCTAGCTAGCTAGGGCCTACCAAGTTCCCAATTTTATCGAGTGGCGCACTTACAAGTTTCGTACTTTGTCACGCACGGCGCTTTAGTCGAAATATGTTTAAAACTGGCATTACGCACAGAAATTAAAGAACGTAAAAATTAAGTTTAGTCTCCGGATAAGAATAAACTGGAGCACCTTGCGGGGCGCCCCTGTTTCGTGTCCATGGGGCGCCCCAGGGCACCGCGGCGCACACTTGGGGAATCCCTGCTAGGTAATCTAAAGAGTGCGCCAGGCACGTGTGCACTTGTTACGTAAATTTTATATGAACCGCTTCGAGTCCCTTCTAGCTCCGAGGTCAGTTAGAGTTGGAAAAGAGTTGCCGTGTTCACAAGGACGTAACATCGATAAAAAAAAATTATCGATGGGACGTAAGCACAAATTGCAAAACTGTAAGCAGAATATACTGTTTGTTACTACTGCCTGATTGTGAACTGCTAGACCAAATTTGCAGTTGACAATCACGTTTATCATGGTTGGCAATTCGTAATTTAAGTTTGTTGACAGTATTTGTATAACTACTTTAAACTTTTACCACCAGTCACAAACAGTTAATCCATATCATTAGGTAAATCGCGATCGCTCAATGAATACTTAAGCAGTCGTTTATTGTTCGCAGTTGCTAAGTGCATGCGCAATGCGCTGTGTCGACATCGCTGCGTATACTCTAGGACTGACTATCTTATGAACTCTGCTCAAGCCAAAGTGGCTCTTATTAGGTGCATAGACGGATCATTCCAGCGGTAATGGATTCAGATATAAAATGGTTCGCTTGTGTTATGTATATGTGTACCTTGACGTGGGCGGTGTTTGTTTTACTTACAGATAATAAAGAAACAGGGTGTTACTAACGTCCGACCTGAAAGTTACACTTTCTGGACAACATATAAAATTTTACTGCGAAATCAATCAATTTTTTCGGATTATGAAAATTGTAAAATGTTTAGCGCATGATGGACGCAATACTTTCAGTTTGCGGTTCGTAACGTGAGTATAAACGAGGGCAACGGTCGTTTGAGATCCCGATGTTTTAAATACATAATAATTATAAACTCAGGGAGAGACCAGGGTCTGCTATTAGCCTATTACCATGGTCTTGAAAGATCTTCATCAAGATTTATTAGTAGTGCATGCACGCACGCCGGTTTCGGGTACGGTTTATCTTGCCCTTTGCTAATACATTCCCAAGAATTTAAATAAAAATACATTTAATTTTACATATTATGTATTCTATAATAAAACTTGAATTTTTCGTTTTAGGTTCTTGGGTAGAAATGTTTACGATACTGAATACTTTTATGCAAAATATGCAAACGAAACAATTTTAAACCCCTACTCTCATAAGCCTCCCAGGCAGTTCAATCATCAAAGCAGTTTAGTAACGTGAAGCCCACATACAAACAGGAACATCGTCGATGCGCCGATTTAAAAATTTTAGTTCCTATTATCGCTGCAACTTAGCGCTGCATAATCATAAAAACAAAAATGGTGCCACATTCAACTCGGCTGTCACAACAAAGTGAAATTAATATTGAAATTGTGCAAACGTTGATAACACTCTTGAAAATAGTAAGTTCAAAGAGAAGTTCAATCGTCAGCTTCGGAAATGTGAAAAATGGGTACGGTGGCCATAGATTCTGGTATACTTCGGACACCCCAGCAAAATTTATGGGGTACAAAGTATGATGAAATTAATATAATTCCCTGACAATCCAACCGTTTGTGTGATTCCCCCAGAAAAATATTAGATACTTTTAACAATAACACTTTTAGTTTTATAAACATTTTAAGATTTCAAATATAAATATATTTCTGGTTTTGTTCTTTATAATTTATTGTCACCCTACATTGCTTCTTGCTGACAATAAAGCTAAACGTTGAACGCCGCTTTGTAAAACGTATCGCCTCCACAATCCGGCTGAACGTGAAGTAGCCGCATTACATGACAGCGATATTTTTCAATCCGGCGCGCCTACTTGTAATACGGCGTTTTATACGATATGGCTGCGACATATATATACCCTATACCTTACGCCCATGTGACGGCCAAGCCACATATTCTGAAAAATGTACACACATCAAAAAAAGTTTGTGATCAATAGCATAAGGGGCCGTCCATAAATTACGTCATCGATTTTTTCAGATTTTAGACCCCCCCCCCTATAATCATCCTATCGTCATTTCTTAATGACCCCCCCCCCCCTTCTCCCAAAATTGACGTCATTACTAGTTTGACAAAATAAAACATTGCAGATTTGAGAAAAATAGGGTATTATATGATTAAAACACTTGGTTATAGAATCACCTTTTATTATTTTTACTTTGGCAATAATCATTGATATAATATAACTACTTATTTTTTACTTTTCTTTGGATAACTCCCACGGAGTTTTCACTCATTCTTTTAAATTCTGGATCACGGGTACCTAATATCTCCGTATCCTCCCGATATTCGTTTTGGCTCGATTCACCCACGTCTTCAACCCACTCAACGTCAAGTGCCTGTCCCGTTACGCCGTCATGCAACTGTTGAAGGACTTCTATTCCTCGCCGTCCCAAGATTCGAGCACTACGACGAGGGGCTTTTTCGCTTTCGCTGTCTGTCCCTATGTATGCTTAGATCTTTAAAACTACGCAACGGATTTTGATGCGGTTTTTTTAAATAGATAGACTGATTCTTAAAGAAGGTTTATATGTATAATACATGTAAGTACCACGGGCGAAGCCGGGGCGGGTAGCTAGTATTTTACTAGGTGTGCTGGAAGAAATTTCTTTTTAGAAATAATCTTTTTGTACGTGAATCGCTCGTAGCCCCGGCTGCCTGAGTGATCTTAAACGATCACGAAGGTTAAGCAACACAGGGCGCGTTCAGTGCATGGATGGGTCGCCGTCTATGCCTAACGCTAGTGGCATTTTTCCGAGCGGTTCCGTGCTTCGCAAGGCACGTTAAGCTGTTGGTGCCGGCTGCCGTCGATAGATGGCAGTCGTTAAGCCAAGTCAGAGGCCTTAGGGCGGCTTGACAACTTCTGACAGTAGACGAGCCACTAGTCTACAAGCCTCCACCAATCCGGACTTGGTCCCCGTGGTGGAGTATGGCCTATACCTTCCTCAGGGAAGAGACCCGTGCCCCTCGGTGGGGACATAATGGGTTGATGATGACGTGAAAAATAAACTATAAATAAATAAATAAGAATGACGTCAATTTCGAAACACCCCCCCCCATCTATCATTTACCATCCGCAGACCAACCCCCCCCCCCCCCCCCTAATTTAGAATGACGTAATATATGGACGGCCCCTAAGCTCCTATAATTCTTTTAATTTAACTTTATCAAGAAAAAATCTATGTTGTATGCTTTCTTTAAATAGGAATACCCTGTTTGAAATTTAAATATAGAACTATTTTTTATTATTTATTTAAAAAAATTGAGCCATTAATCACAACGTAATTGTGATAGAAATTTCATAGAAAGAAAAATACTGCTTAATTAAACTTAAACAACAATTTATTATTAAAAGGTTAAATTCAATATAAAATAACTCCTCCCCTGGCTCGAACACATGCGGAGATCCTCCTGGGCATGCTGAGGATCAAGTTATCCAGCATTTCCTGGGGTAACCTATCCCATTCTTCAATAGCGGCTTCCCTGAGCTCTGGAACTGTCTGGGGACGTGGCTCACGGTTCCATACAGCTCGTTTAAGAGCATCCCACGCGTGCTCTATTGGGTTTAAGTCGGGCGAGCCGGCAGGCCAGTCTAAACGTGTGTCGTATTCTTGAAGAGCAGCATTGACTCGTTGAGCTCGATGTGCGGGCGCATTATCATCGACCAGTACAAATTGGTGCCCATGGTTTACTCGGAATGGTCTGACGATATTATCAATAACAACTGCTTTGTACATGTCTGCTGTCATGTAGCCCCGATACGGGATCAAAGGCGTTCTAGCTCCAATCATAATGCCACCCCAAAAGGACACCGATTTTCCGCCTTGCTGAACTGTTCCAGTGGCAGTTCTTTGTCTTTCACGGTCGCCTGGTCTTCTCCAGACACGGACACGTCGGTTATCTGGATGAGTGCTGATTCGGGACTGAAGAGACAGTTTTGCCAAATGTTTTCTTCCTCACCTTCTTCATTTTGCCGAAGTCTAGCCCACTGCAATCTTCGTTGTTGACGTTGCCGGGAATTGAGCGGAGCTCGCCAAGACCTCCGTGCTCGTAATCCAGCGTGGTGCAAGCAATTGCGAACGGTCTGCGTGCTAACTTCAAGCCCAGAGGCGGCCCTGACTTCTGCTTTTATTTCAGTGGCGTTGATTGTTGGATCACGGGCTGCCAGCAATCTAATATAGCGCTTTTGGGCAGCTGTCAAAACAGTTGGGCGACCGCTGCGGGGTCGGTCAGCTAAATTCCCCATTCCGTGGTACCTCTGCAACGTAGCCACGACACAGGATTGGGATATAGCAAGTCTGCGTGCTAGTACTCTCGTGGTGTATCCTTCTTCCCTCAAAGTTACTATTCTTGCTCGTAAAACCTCTGATAATCCTCTTGGCATTTTTTCAATCACAACTTTCCGCAAAAAATATCTTGAATCGGTTATAATTGACTAAATCAGAATGAGCGTAAGCTAGGACTGAAAGCCTTTTAATATGAAAAAACAACTGAACGGTGTCATTGTTTTGTGTTCTAATTCTTTATTTTTAAATAAAGAATCTAAAAAGAAGAAAAAATCATAATATAATCTACAGTAACAAAAAAGATTTCAGTTTTTCAAAGTGATCGCAAACTTTTTTTGAAGTGTGTATAGAGTTTGTGAAGTTAGGGCGTGAGTCACTTAGAAGCTTGGCTCTACATGAGATCTCATAACTATTTGACAGTGCGAGGTATATGGTCTCGTCCATCCATCCATCCATAAACTTACGCCTGTATCCCAGAGGGGTAGGTAGAGACCAGGAACTGCCACTTGCCACGATCCTGACAGATCAATTTCGCTTCCAATTTCGTTTAGGGTATATATCATTGAATGTAGAGTTTGAGAAGGTAGGGCTTGTAGTAGAGTTAGAAGCTTAGTTCTAAATGAGATCTGATAACTTTTTAAAAGTGCGAAGTATATGGTCTTGTCTTGCCAAAATTTTACATGAAAATGTTTTTGGTGGGATTTCACTTCTTTTTGTGAGTTGCTTATGACAACTTTTTTTCTAATTTTTTTCTTTCTCCTAATTTAAAGGATGGGGGTGATTACTCCTGAGATAGTCAGTTCCTCCAGTTCTTCCTCAGGGAAGAGACCCGTGCCCCTCGGTGGGGACATAATGGGTTGATGATGATAGTCAGTTCTGAGATATGTATTTTATTATTATTTATAACATGGAGTCCCTACATCAATTTTCAGACCTATAGCGTCAAAATTTGCTGAAGTTTCATACGGACTTATATCCCCTAGTTTAAGGGGTTGGGCGGATAAAGGTTCCAAGTGTTAGAATTTTTTTGTTGCATACCAAATTTCAGTTTTCTAGGACTTCAGGAAGTACCCTAAGAATTTTGATGATCATCAGCAAGTCCACAGCGAGTCAGTGACGAAATCGCGGCTTTTTAGATATCAATAAATTCTAAAGTATAAGAGCTATGCAATTGAAACTTTATTGCTTGATGACTCCACTATAGACATCATATCCCGAGAATTTTGTTTATCTGGTATAATCCAAACCCAAGTTATGAGGCTTCGAAACAACGACGTAGTGCTTCGAAAAAAGGTAGTTGTGCCCTGGCGCTTCGCTTGGCTCGTCTTGGCGGGGGCTCTACCGTGCCCCCAGATTACGCAATTTATGATACTTCAAGTACAATACTGGACCTGGTAGAAATCTTACACATGTGTCAGCCACTAACGGAGAGATGATGTATTTATAGTTTTTAGGTTAGCTGGTAGATAATGCTAAGTAGCATTAAACTCGCTTTTGTGCAAAACTTTGTTTTAATTGGGTATGTATTACCTTCCTTTCGCTGACCACACACAATGTTTTGAAAGGCCTATTAGTTTGATTTATATTTTAATACCTAACGAGATGTTTGCTCGCTATGAAACGCAAAATGAAGCTATTTATTGGATGCTTGTTAGAGAGAGCTGCATTACAGCGCTCTTGCCGTGGGGAAAGTCGTTAAAATGTGGATTGAGATAAGATACGATGTAAAGGTACAGTATAATTGTCAACGATTGCCATTTCCACGATTTATGCAGAGAAAGTCAGACTCTACAACATTAAATAACGTATCATTGACACTGGAAAGAATCTGGGCGGAATGATCTTGTCAAATCAATTTTAGCCGGTACACCCACGCGCACTTAACTCGAAGCTAGAACAAGATGATTATTGACGCAGCTATTTATTTTGGTCTGGACATTGAAATCCTTGCTCAGTTGCTAATCCAAATCGCGAGATCCAAAATTATTATCGACGAAATGATCTCAACGTGAATCCGCGAGTCATTGCAAGGCATCGTGCGCATTATCGTAACTTAAGTAGTAGCCAGATAAGTAGCTGGGGATATTTTTGGCTCCATTGAGTTGGCCGGGCGGTGTCAGCGACACACTGTGAGTACTGTGACACCGAATCGGGAGTTATCGGAGGTGTTGTTTGCATAGCGCGAACGTGGCATCAGACGACAGGCGCTCGCGCTGGTCAATGAACCAAACAAAAACACCTACGGCGATGCAATCTGACGGAGCCGTGTCACACAGGCGCCTTGGGTACTTGCACTTCCTTCAAAAACCAAAAAAACCCAATAATAAGAAATGGAGTCTATAAAATGGTCGTTCGACTGAGGAAAGAAGAAGACAAGACAATGTGGCGGTTTCTGATTGGAACATTTCACTAAGTATAGTAAGAAAAAAAAAACGAGT
This sequence comes from Yponomeuta malinellus, assembly GCA_947308005.1. Taxonomy (NCBI): domain Eukaryota; kingdom Metazoa; phylum Arthropoda; class Insecta; order Lepidoptera; family Yponomeutidae; genus Yponomeuta; species Yponomeuta malinellus. Next base: position 8,204,902 of record OX370994.1, read on the forward strand.
GAAAGGATGTATGACGTTTGGTAGAATACATCTGCCCATCAGCCCAAAGAAGAGTTACTCTTTGGGCTAGGCTGGTTCCCGGAATCGCTCTACATCAGTTCTTGGTCCTTGTTTTAAACCTTTTTCATAATAATGACTGTTCTCTATCTATCTATCGCCTGTAAAATTGCGACAGTGACGTCATAGTTTTAGAAAACGGTTGAAATTGATGTTTCCATTTTTTATTAAAATATTAATGTATTTTAGTAATCTAACAAGTCTTCTCAACAACAACTTGGTCAACAAATCAACTGAAGCAGTTCATAAGCAGCCTATATACGTCCCACTGTAGGGCACAGGCCTTCTCTCAGAGAGAGAGTATGGGCTTAATCACCACGCGTGCCCACCGCGGATTGGCGATTTCAAGCGCTGAGTTATGTGAATAGCTCAGACACCCAGGTTTCCTCACGATGTTTTCCTTTACCTCTAGCGAATGGTATTGCTACTACAACTTCACAAATGTACATAACTTAGAAAGAGTCATAGGTACATGCCCGCACTGGGAATCGAACCTGGGTCTCCCGCTTCCGAGTCCAATGTTCTACCCACTAGGCTACCACCGCTCCTCTACCCACTAGGCTACCACCGCTTCTGAAGCAGTAAGTTTGTGCATTAAGATCTACATCATAATACTTCCATTCAAAGTTGTTTGTATAGACTAAAAAGTTTTTAGCGAACATTTGGTCATAGCAAAATCGACTTCTTGTTGAAAAACTTTTAACAGATCATACTTAGCAAATATTTCCTTCTTTAGGCAAGGAAGTTCGCCGAGTTCCTACAAATTGGCCTCTTTTTAAGATTATGTTTGACTAATGAAGAGCTGATAGGAATAGACATTCAATTGTCGCCATTACAGTTAAAAATTTAATATTTTTTTAAAAGTGATTGATTATACTGTTGGACATAGGCCTCCTCCATGGATTTCTAAAAACTGTAAAGTTAGGATACATAATTTTAATAATTAGGGGAGGTACACTAACAAAGATTTTCTCTGTCTACGACTAGATCATTGCAATTTTTGGACGCCGGGTCTTGGATACTATAGGCACACTAACTGGATGCATGTTGGAGAAATGTTTGTTTTCGGTAACCTCAATCCCTTTGAAATTTGTCTGTTCTGTAACATAACTGGAATCAAAAATTTAAGGCGAGTCGAACAGGACTCGAATACAGGGCGGGCCTGACAAGAATTTGGCTAACGCACTCTGTGCGGTTTTTACCGTCAATGAACTATGTATGTATGTATATGGTCTAGATCAGTGTTTTTCAACCTGTGGGTCGCGACCCCCTGGGGGGTCGCGAAGCTTCTGTAGGGGGGTCGCCAGAGGTCGAGAGAACTAGGTACTTTAGTAAAAGAAAGACAATAAAGATTATTAATATTTATTTATTTATTAAGTAAGAGAAACAAAAAATAAAATCCGAAGACCCATGTTAATTAATGCGAAGGTTGTGCTTGTTTTTTATTAATTAATGTATCCCATCGTGGATCTGTATTTGCGACACATAGAATTAAATCGTTTTCCAAATTTAAGCGATTTCTTTGCTTACTCTTTATCTGGGCCATCGATGAAAATGTCAACTCGCATAAAAATTAATTAATGAATTAATTAAAATAATGTGTTTTAAGTACATACTATATTATGTACTTATATCCGAATCCTAATTATGGAGACGCATAAAAATACGTCGTATGGAACGAATATTTGTAACGCTGTAACATACACGTACATATATGATAAAAAAGTGAAGGGTCGGGGGGTCGCGAAATGTTTTTTCATACCAAGGGGGTCGCATCATGAAAAAGGTTGAAAAACACTGGTCTAGATTATCAAGCATTACGAATATCAATAAATAAATAAATAACATCCACACAATACGATCACAATGAGTCAATCATCATAGTTAATCTTCAAATCGACTACTTATGTAGGGACTTATTATCCCAGAGATACGTGGAGAAAGTGGGTTAGAATCTCGGCACATGTACCGATGATACGTGGGTTCGAATCCCGGCATGTACCTAAACTGAAAAGCGGTGGTAGCGCAACGGTAGAACGCTCGCCTCACAATCGAGAGGTCGTGGTTTCGAATCTCAGTTTTAGGGTTCCGTACCCAATGGACGAAAGACACTTGAAATATTAAAAAGTTGTATAGATAACTGTACGGACCCTTCGTGCGCGAGTTCGACTGTGAAGGAAAATAATCGTGAGGAAACCTGAGTGTTTTAGGTTTTGACATACCTTAGCGCTTGAAATCGCGTATCTGCAGTGCGCACGAGTGGTGATACTGCCTGGTTACCATAGCACAGGGTAGCTTGGGCTCAGGATAAGCTATTCTGTTGTGTGCGTGCAAGTTGTTTTAATAATAATTATTACACTACTCGCTCTCTCTTTCACTCTTTGAGAGAAGAACTGTGCCGTGCACTGGGACGAGTATAGGCTGCTTATTACGTGGAGAAAGTGCCGCTAGCCTAGCCAGGGCGATAGGGGCCTGTTTCATAGAACTACAATTCATGGTTTACTGTGGCAAAGTCGATTAACCCACAGATAAACTCTGCTACGCAATGTACATCGAATTGTCATAATAAACTATGAATTGTATTTTTATGAAACTCGGCCCTGGCTGATGGCCGCAGCCGGGTGCGCGCGCTAGCTCAACCACCATTCGCCTGGGAAAGTGCAGTGAGTGAGTGTACCTACCTACCTACCAGGGGGACGAGTCTACTAACTTCATAATATTTCAATAGAGTGATTAGCACGGCAATGGTTGTTTTACTGACATTATTTGTATTAGACTAACGTCGGGCCACGCGCAATGTAGGGTTCCCTAGAAAGAGGGTTTTTTTTTCTGCTTTGCAGAACTAACAACTTCATCGAAGTCATTTTCAATGGATTTTGTACGAAATTTTACTTTTATAAGTTGGTTGCCTTGCCTATTACTCATTATCTAGTAAAGCCTACTTAGCCGTGATACTTTTCCTTTCAAGTTCATTATATGTGCTACTACCCTGAATGTTTTCACGTTTCTACAATCAACCGTTTAGCCAGGAGAGGGGGAGGGGGCACCCTACTCGGACAAAAAATTGCGCTTTAAAGCTTAATATTTCGCAAAAGGAACCCTCAATCGGAAAATTGTCTTTCTACACCCACAATATTTTTCATAGACCAATCCAACGATACCCCACATGATGGGGTAGCTTCTTCCCTTGGAGCTTTTCATGTTAGGCGAGGTACAGTAAAAAAAAAAATCCAACATTTTATTGTTTATCTTTGTCGGCGTGATAAATATGTATACACACACCAAATTACTGCTTTCTAGTACCACCAGTGTTTGCGCTAGGCCGGACAGACAGACAGACAGACAGACAGGCAGACAAACGGACATAGCGAAACTATAATGGTTCCTTGTCGGACTACGAAACCCTAAAAATGGGGAAGAAAAGGGAAAGACATTATCGGACTGGAGACATCTGTTCCAGACCAGACTTATCCTAGACTCGACCCAGGGTCTTCTGGTTTCGAGACCGCCCGATTTCCCACCTGACCTATCACAACCTTGTAGAAAGTGGCGAAAACCTTCGTATTCTAATGATATTGTGGCAGTTTTTCAAGGCTTGAAAACACAGATAAAACGACGTTTTCTAAAAATGAGACCTAGCTACTTCGATCAATCGCCCCGAAAACTCCTGCATACTAAATTTCATGAAAATCGTTGGAGCATATATGTAATCATTACCGCGAATTATTAATCTCCTTCGCGAGAGATGCCTATTTAATTTGCGCAGATTCTACTATTGGAATGACATTGTAATGCTATTGCTTAGTAGCCTACAAAACAACGTCAAATAACAGCTATTTATCGTGCTAATATCACTATTGTACAACGATGCGTTTAAATTAGTAGACTAGGCCCTGTACACGCTTCACGATGTTACTAGTTACTCCTCACTAGTAACTGGTACCATTAGAATGCAAAAGGAATAAAAATCGAATATCGATGGTTAATAAACGAAATGTGATGTTAATTTTCATAGCACGGTTAATTTAAGAAAGGTACTGAATCTCTGTTGCCTCTAGCTCATACGATATGGACTGCAGTGTTGAATGGGCGAGAGGCAAATAGTTGTCCAGTCCCTTTCTTTAATTAACAGTATTTATAACACGTGCAGTCAGTAGCGGAAGTCCGACTCACTCTTGGCTGATTTTGGGATTCAACATTTTATGAATTCAACATTGTGAGCCGGAAGGGATTTTTGTTATTTTACTATAGAGACTGAATTATAATCAGTAATCGTACTAAATTTGACACGTGCATCTTTGATGGATTGTGCAATGGAGCGGAAGAAAAAATTTAGGTCACTGAATAGTACATTACTTCAGAGGGAAGAAAGTGACAGTTCCATACCGAGATTATGGCATTTGCGCCACGAGCTTGCGAGGGGCGCAAACCATTTGAGGTATGGAACTGTACTTTATCCTGAGGTATGTATAGTGCTTTTTATTACACCTACGAGGAAAATTATAGACATAAATGCATAGAAATGTTTATATTTAGTTAAAAGTACAATTATTAAAAGTGCAGCCACTTCTTCCGTGATTCCGCGCGTTTTATATACAAAAATAATTTCGTTTTTAATTTTCTGTATGCACCAAGGAGGTTGGTAACTGGTAAAAAGAAAACTGTATGTGGCCAGTAACAATTTACTTGAAATTTAATTAGTAGACGGTTAAAGTCTCTTTGCCACCCTTGGGTCGGAAGGATTTTCATACAAACTTCCATACCTTGGGATGAAAGGATTTGAAGGGCGGGATAAAGGCGTTTCTTCCCTCTAATTGGTATAATTAGTATGTATTTTCAGAGCAGGTGTGATAAAAAAGAAATTATAGTTTTTAAATTAGGCCGCGTTTTTAAACTCTTAAGATTTTCGCAAAATTAAGAAAATTTGATGTTTTTGACGTCGTTTTTTTTTCAGCGTCGGTTGTACTTTTCAGCTGATTTAATAAAACAATCGAGGAATATGTAAATTTTTTACATCAGTATGGAGGAGGAGGAGTAGGAGGTGGTGGAGTATGGCCTATACCTTCCTCAGGGAAGAGACCCGTGCCCCTCGGTGGGGACATAATGGGTTAATGATGATGATGATGATGATGGAAGTCACCAAGTTTGTAAATAAAAACGACAATGAAACTGCATAACTCGTAAACTACGAAAGATCGAGGTCACACATGGGTGAACCTGGGGGTTCTCTACTTCTAGCCTTTCGCTGTACTTATGGGATAGTCTGTCAGAAAACAGCGTAGGCCTAGTAATAGGATCTCGTTGGCACTCTTCAAAATCAAAATTTGTTATTCAAAGTAGCACAGAAACTGCGACTTAATGAACGTTACAAGTTAAACTAGGTGTCCATTTCAAAATGTAGATCATTTTGGAGAAAAAATGGACAAAAAGACTTGGTCTTTTCAAGTCCTTAATTTACAGGATTTATATAAATGTTCTAAAACTCATGCATTGAACTGGCTTTAATTCCAGACATCATTGTCATCTAAATAATTTTTAATGTGATAGTAGCTTTTTTGGCACAAAGTGTGTCTTCGGGTACGGAACCCTATAAAACGAAACGGTCTTATTATTTGGTAATTCGGCTGGAATCGGACTTACCCCTGCATGCCCGAAAGGGTAGGCAAATAAACCAAATTCTTAGGGTGACAAGAGAGGAGGTATCTACCTATAAGATACTAGATATGTGATATTGCGTGGAGCAAAAATATGCATCTCCGGATGAACAATTATAGTAAGGCAAGAATGAGACTGGTCTTGCAATATAGGTACATACAACGTATTTAAGATTACTTCATTGTCGGTTAGTAGGTATTACTAACTTGGAAAGTAGGTAGGCGGAACATGGATGTATACCTAAGTAGATATACTTAGGCGCGATTGCAAACATCGTCGCCTGTTGGTATGAATTATAAAAAACCTGACTGCAAAGTGTACACTTGAACGGACGCCTCAGCAGAGCTTGTTACTAATTTAAACTTTTTTTTTTCTTTTACCTGTTGGGATGTTTCGTAAATGACGTACTGTAGTTTATTGTATAAAGCTTCGCGAAGGACTCCTCGAGGGATATTGGATTTCCATTGGAAAATGGATTTCCATTTCCCTCCGGGATTCCCCCAGGGAAATGGAAATCCATTTCAATTATATAGTTTTCTGACGAGAATTTATGACACCTCATTAAACAAATTCCATCAAAGTATAAAGTTATAAAGTATCCGGTATAAGTATAATAATGTGTAGTGTTTACGAAAGTTTTAGTTCGGAAATCCATCAAGCTCTTTAAACTTACCTTAAAAAATGCGCAATTCCCGAAACACGACGTAGAGAGTTAGTCATTTACAATAACTTCGGAATTATTTTTTGTAAAAGTTTAATTTTTCCCGGTCTTTAGGGTTCTGTAGTGACAAGGAATCCCTATAGTTTCGCCATGTTCGTCCGTCTCACAGTGTGAGATAGAACCAAAAAAAAGTGACATCGTTTTTTTTTTATTGCAAATAACAAGAGTATTTACGATAAATATCGTACTGAATTGATTCTTATATTGTTACGACTTGTAGTTTTTATGGAAATGGACTCCAAAGTTTCCCATGTTTTTACTCCTGAACACGGGAAAAACCTTATTCGTTTAGTTTGGTTTGTATCTAATAGTTACGTAGACTAGCCGAAAGATTATTAATTAAAGTATCATCATCATCAACCCATTATGTCCCCACCGAGGGGCACGGGTCTCTTCCCTGAGGAAGGTGTAGGCCATACTCCACCACGGGGGCCAAGTCCGGATTGGTGGAGGCTTGTAGACTAGTGGCTCGTCTACTGTCACAAGTTGTCAAGCCGCCCTAAGGCCTCTGACTTGGCTTCATCATCATCATCATTCAGCCACAAGAAGTCCACTGCTGGACATAGGCCTCCTCCATGGATTTCCAAAAAGACCGGTTGGAAGCGGCCTGCATCCAGCGTCTTCCTGCCACATGAATGACGTCATCTGTCCATCTTGTGGCTGGTCGTCCCACGCTGCGCTTGCCGATATGTGGTCTCCATTCGAGAACTTTTCGGCCCCATCGGCCATCAGTTCTGCGTGCTATGTGCCCCGCCCACTGCCACTTCAACTTACTAATCCGCTGGGCTATGTCGACGACTTTCGTTCGTCTACGGATCTCATCATTTCTGATTCGATCTCGTAGAGAAATTCCGAGCATAGCCCTTTCCATAGCTCGTTGCGTGACCTTGAGCCGTGACTTGGCTTAACGAAGTGCTATACGTTCAAAAAAAATCGAGCGCTAATACCGTGGACAAAAAAGTTACAGGTAGTTTTAATTTTTGGTCAGGGTTGTCACATTTTTTGGTTGCAAAAAATACCATTTTATTCCCGTATTTCTTCACGGATCTTTCAAAATAATCTCTTATAATAAATTCAGGTTACAATATTAAGTACAGGATGGTTCAATAAAGATCAGTAAGCTATTAAAAAGTACTGAGGGCAATATAATTAAATTTGAGAAGTAATTATTTATCAATGATTTTATTTCGTGCAGGCTGAGTAAAAAGTCATTAAGTGTGATCGTAAATTACTTGTTTAAAGGTTCCATAACCAAAGGATAAGGGACCCTATTACTAAGACTCCACTGTCTGTCTATCACAAGATAAGCTCGCCTTTGTACATGTACTTTCTTTTGTTACCTTCACTATTCTTGTGTGTGCAATAAAGTATAATAATAATAAAGCTGTATCTCGTGAAACGTGATCGTGTAATGGCCCATTTAGTCTAAATTTCAAAATGGTACAACACTTGCTACTTTTTTGGCCAATAAAAGTGCTATTTCGTATTTTTTGCGAATGGACCTCATGGAAAACTTAATCAAAATAAAACAATAAATTATCGTAACACTTTAATATCCTTCTAAAACTAAAGTAGATGCTCAAATTGTTTTCCTCCAGCACGAATACAAGCTCTGCATCGCCTCAGAAATGACCTGTTCACCAGTCGTGCAAATCTACTCGCATTTATTTCTTCTGATGCTGCATCAATTTTTTGGCGCAATTCTAATAGATTTTGTATTGGTTTTGAGTAGACTTTTTCTTTTATGCATCCCCAGTAAAAAAAATCTACTAGATTGAGGTCTGGGGACCAAGGAGGAATTTTCGCCAACATGGTTCTGCAGAAAGGCCCCCATGTTGATGGGGCCCCCATTTTGAAATTTAGACTAAATGGGCCATCTTTAGAAATAACTTGCCAAGGGTAGTGTGATACATTTTTTTTTCCAACATGGAGTGTCAAAGTTAACTGACAACAATTTTGTAAACCATAACTCGTCAAAACTTAATTTATTTTACTTGGTTAACAATGTTTATTACTTTGATTTGTGGTTGCGATTAGTAGCACAGTCATTTGAGATTACATTATTAAAAAAATCGCTATAAAATTGTGAAAACTGTGATCACAGTACTTAAAAATGTGACCAAGGGTGTAAAATTTTCAACTTTTTCGAAATATGTCTATTATCGCTTGACTAAGTGACATGGATTTTTTTTCTTATTTTTTCCATAACTGGTATACCATGGCCTCTCGCCCGGTGCCAGGTTATCGTTGAGTTTCGGGACACCCTGTATACGTCCCACTGTAGGGCACAGGCCTTCTCTCAGAGAGAGTACGAACTTAATCACCTCGCGTGCCCACCGCGGATTGGTGATTTCAAGCGCTGAGGTAATTGCATAGCTCAGGCACTCACGTTTCCATGCATACATACGTACATACTTAAACAAAAAAAAGCGCCTGTATGTTGATATTTTTTTTAAAATTACCCTAACGATTCTACCCAATTCATTACAACTCAATTCTATTTTCAGTTTGTCGTAAATCTAACGTCCTTACCATTGCTTTCGCTGCTACGCACATTTGCTGTAACGTACTTCGCTGCTATGAACTTTCGCTGTAACGTACTTCGCTTTAACGTACTTTGCGGTAACGTAAGTTAAATTCAAATGTATAGATTTTTCAGATTTTAAAAGTAATAAAATTTGCAGCATGTTTCACTAAAACTGCTTGGCGGAACCATATAAGAACAACAATACTTCAGAACGTAAGGACTTTGCAATAAAAAAATCTTATTTGTTATGTAACTACAACAATGTGTATAAAAATCTTTTAAATGGAGTAGACTTTTAAATGGTGTTATTAAAAAGTGAACTTCGTACCGTCACTGGTGCTTCATAGCAAAATGTTTTATAATATTTCTTTCAGACGCGGTTCCAGATTAGATGGCGGTTTTTATTTTTTTATTTTATGTAGCCTATTTTCATCCCCTTGTCCCTGCAACACAGGTTACAAGCCTTCTCTCAGAGAATATTTGCTTAATCACCTAGCGTGCCCACCGCGGATTGGCAATTTTAAGCGCTGAGGCATGTGAACACCTCAGACACTTAGGTTTCCTCACGATTTGTTCCTTCACCGTTAGCCGGTTAACCACTCGTCTGCCGCGACACAGATCTGTGTCCAACTTAGTATGGGCCACCTACACGTTGCGTTCCGCGAGGGCAGTTCAGGAGTTAATTATCCTTATTTTTTACTATAACATGTAACATAAACTAATAAATGCTAAAATTCCGAATGGGTCGGCAGAGTCTAGAGGGTACCACTTTCTACGATCTTGTCAAAGTTATCAAGCAAAAGTAATAAAAAAACATTATCAAAAACGGACTAAATATGCTTCTAAGCGCCATCTTGAAATTTATTATTTCAAAAAAGTAAGTTTAGGATTTTTTCCCACTGACCTAGGATTTTTTGCAGCTTTTTTCGTATTACCGTTTTCCCGGGCGCCGTCGTTTTTTTTTCCATTATTTTTATGAAGATCACTATACAATTGGGAAATTTCAAGTTTCTACCGTGTCTATAACTAGTTGAACAATTTAATGCTGTAGCGGGTTTTCGCTGATCAGCTTCATGCAGCTTTTGGCTAAAATCTTTTGAAATTAAGAAACCGAGCTAACCTACTAACGTTTGGGCTTGGGAAAGATAACCTTGTAACACGGAAATAAAAACCCATTTTTTTCCGGAAATAATAAAATTCGGGAAAAGAGAACCTGACAACCCTAACGCGGAAATTTAGGAAAATACCTTATATTGCTTATAATTTCTATGTTCCACGACTTAGCACTCAATAATTTTAGGGCTTATAGAACCTATATTTAGCTTAATTTTAATACAAAATTAGCTGCTGCTACTTCGGTGGAACTTCCGAGAAAATAAATTAAAACCAAAAATCACATCAAATTATTTGAGCAAATACGAATCCAAGAAGCGTTTTCTTTTTATACAATATTAAAAAAATATTATTCTTTCGACTAGTACAAATAACTTGGAGATAACTAAGATATTGAATTATTAAGGAGGTTTTTTCCCATTTTAGAAGTAACAAAATGGGAAACTAGAATACATTTTCATAAATACTACAAGGCATAAAAATATAATAATTTCACTACAGTACGTTAGCTCAAAAGGACTCTTTATATCTGCAGTAAAAAAGTCCATGTCACTCTTTTGGGGTCTATCTCACACTGTCTGTCTGTACGCGGCCTAGCTCAGAGACTTTTTGTACTAGAAAGCTGAAATTTGTCATAGACATGCATATCAATCATGCCGACACCAACCCCTGATGGCTAAACGGAGGATTGTAGAAACGTGAAAAAATTCAGGGCAGTATCCCCTGACGTAAGCGTAATTTTAAGTTCAATAAGTTATACTGAACTTAAAAGGACGGCTAAGTAAGCTTTGTAGGTTATTATTATTATTATACTTTATTGCACACAAGACATTTAACAGGACATTACATAAGAAAGTACATGTACAAAGGCGAGCTTATCTATGTATTAACGAGTAATAATAGGCGACCAACTTATAAAAGAAAAACTTCGTACAAAATCAATTGAAAATGACTTTGATGAAGTTGTTAGTTCTGTAAAGCAGATAAAAAACCCCTCTTTCTACGGAACGCTACACTGCGCGTGGCCCGACACGCACTTGGCTGGTTTTGCTTTATAGTTTCGTTGTTTGGTTAATGGATAACATCATAATTATGTTACGTAGATTGGATATATTATTTCTATGTGGGACAACTATTCACCAGAGGCGGCGAAATTGGTGGAAGTAGAGCTGGTGATGTGCGAATTTCAATTATAAGAACCTAGACATTTACCAAAATATGCATCGGAGAAAACCTCATGGAACAAAAGTTATTGGAAAAAACAAACTCTATTTGGGATGTGTCATGAATCGTTCTAGTGTAAACTGTCCCTTTCCCAGATTGTCTTTCCCATTTCCCAAATTGTCCTTTTCCCAGAATGTCCCTTTCCCATAATTTTTCCTTTCCCTGATTGTCTTTCCTATATTCCTAAAATATGAAATCGTGCAATCGAAATATAAATTAATAACCTCGTTACGATTTTTTTCACATTATTTTTATAAATAGTGTTATAAAAACCTATTTAGAGGCTATAAATTCCACCCATGCCGGGACTTAAACCCGCGACCTCTGGCTAACCATGCCAGCGCTCTCCCAACTCAGCTAATGGGCAAGTGCAGGCATCGGCGAAATTTCGAACCTCTTTACGCACCTCTAAATAGGTTATGTAATAGCCATGCCTCTAAATTTCTTATATATTAGGCTCTAAATAGGTTTTTAAAATTGTCCTCAGCCTGGGTTAGTGCAACAAAAAGAATATTAATATTGTTATGTTAATATTGGTATTCAATAAAATATATTTTAAAAATGTTATATGGAGGGGAAAATCTGAGAAATGAACAATTTGTAACCGAGGGACAATTTGCAACCGAGGCACAATATGGCAAAGGGACAATTTGCACCGGAACGTCATGAATTGCGCATTTTAGACATAACTCTTTAAAACTTTGTTATCAAATATTATAAATAACATAATTAATTACGCATGAAATGCATGACTCGTTTTGTGTGCGCGGTCGGGTATTATATCCAACCGTAGAATACCTCGTGTACCAGTGTACAACAATGTTATACTCGGTGTGTTTCTCATGTCGTGAGCTGATATCAATTTGAGCGGGTGACGTCCGCGTCTGACTGATTACGTAAAGGTTTTAGTTACCTCTATCGGAATAGAACGATAAATCTCGTGTATTTTACTTATATATTTACCTTACGGTGAGAAACAAACTAGAAACCAAGTTTCTCACTTGCGCTATTGACAATACCAACCTGTTACATTGTTACCAAGTCATTATCACACTACCTATAAAGCTTAGGAACAAATTATTTGATTCAGCAGTCCTTAGCAACCAGATTTTCTACAGAATTATGGAGTCATTAACATTCTGTACCTATCGTTAAGCGAGGTGGTTCTACGCATGTGACGGTGACGGAGGTTGACAATAACCTTGGAAGTTTGTGGTTTCATCGTAACAGAGTTACCGACTAACGAATAAATGAAAACTATAATGATGTTTTTATGTGAGCGCAGGCACTGTCCGCATTAGCATTTTGCCTCAAGGTGACCGCGCTTGGTAGCAACGCCTGAATGGGCATCGGTTAGATTTGTTTGTTTCGTATTTGTTATCGCAACCTTTAGCCTACGGTTCTCTGCTTGCTCACCCGTAAATACCTTGACGCGATTGTTCGTCAGGATTTTCTACAAGATTTACCAAGCGAGTTCTAATGATTGTGTCCTCGAAGACAATCGCCCTTTCTAGGGTTCCGTACCCAAAGATTGCAAACTGTCTGCATGCCTATGCCTGTCAGGGGTTCCCGTACGAGGAAATGTTTAGGGTTCCATACCTCAAAAGGGAAACATTATCATTTTGTTATCCGTTCGTCTAGACCCTTTTTCGCGGGAATGAGGAGAGCTATCAAGTTTAATTAATATCTAACCAAGCTTCTACTAAGTAAGTTTAATGCAATCAAAACATTAGTAATTTTTGTCAAATATTAGGAAACTCTCAAATGATTTATTTTAATTTCATAAGAACAAATTAAAAAAAGTTTTGTTTTGTTAATTGTGCTATAAGACCTTGCTTTATGCCAAATTTCACGCTCTTAGATTAAAATTATTACCCTATAGATTTTTGTGAGTCATCCAGTTTCAAAACGTATAAGGTACTTCCCGTTTATTTAGAATAATAATAATTAAAGAAAAAATCCGAAAATTAATAAGAATCTAGATATAATAATAAAACAAAAAAAAACAATAACAAATATTTTTTAATATGACAATCTTAACTTTGCAGTCGTATTTATTTCATTTCCGCAGCAGTTAAGTTTATTAAGTCGAGTTTATTTAATTTATTCCGTGTGGCGCCGGATTAAGAATAGCGTCACTCCATTTCCTTCCGTGGATGTCGTAGAAGACGACTATGGAAATCAATTACCAGGAGACGGGCAGCAGCATCGTCCTGCGATTCCAACCGCACACTGCGATCGCCAACTTGCCTGCCAAGCGTGGCGATTATGGCAAAACCCCTGGTTATGAAAACCACGAAGGAGGCCTATGTCCTGCAGTGGGCGTCAAATCGCTGACGAGGATTTAATTTATTTCCCCATTTTTTCTTTGTAGCTCCCAACATTATTATGTCTGACAGTCTTCAATATCACTTGTAGAAAGGGTTGATATAATTTAAATCGCGAATAAAATCAAGTGATTTGAAAAAAAAATGTTTGTTATAAATAAAATATGACAAAAATTTGTGTGAATTTAAGAAAAATATATATATGGGTGTAGAACAACTTTTTGCTTTTTGAAAATTTTTCAAAGCAATTCACAGCGTTGCTCGGGGCTGCAAGTGATGTGAATTGCTTCGGCCAGATGTCGCTGCCTGTACGTAATACAGAGAAGTTTGTAAAGAGGTTCCAAATTTCGCCGATGCCTACACTTGGCCATTAGCTCAGTTGGGAGAGCGCTGGTACGGTTAGCCAAAGGTCGCGGGTTCAAGTCATGGCATGGGTGGAATATTTTGCCTCTTAAATAGGTTTTTAATAACTAAAATATTTTTTTTATATAAATAACTGAATTTAAAATTTAGAAAGATCAAAATGTTAAAAAATCTATTTAATTTAAAAAATCCGATTTTAATCAAATAAATCTATTTTTTATAAAATATTTATTTTTTGAGCACAAGGAAGTACATAGAAAGAAAGAGGCTCTACCTACATTGGAATTTACTCCTGACTCCAATTTACGTATGTTCTATTTTTGTGATCTTCTTTCATGCTTCATGATTCCTATTGGTTCCCGTAGCGGTGCTCAAGGGCCCAATTATGCGCACCAAATCCTGAGCGATTCCATACTAATTTGACAGTTAGACGATTGGAATCGCTCAGGATTTGGTGCGCGTAATGTAGAAGCTGGTAGGTGCTTAACATACATAAAAGTGACGATCCTAATTATTGTCAAAAGTTACTTATTTGTCGGCTTTGCACTAACGGTCATACTAACTTTACAACTTGAGTGACTTGTTTCTTTTATGCCCCAGGTCTCAGCTCGCTCCATTTCCTCACGCTCACGTTTGTTCCAGACGTCGCATCGAGACATACCGGCGGCGGCAGACGGAATGCGTACCACGCTTCGACCAGTCGTTGAGTGGCGCCTACGAGGTCCAAAATCTGGAGACCAGCGCGCTGCAGAAGCGTTACCTCGAGGGCAAGGCCAAGAGGCAAGCCAAGAAGACCGACCGCAAGCCCGATCTACCCTCGATCAGCGGCAACCTGCACAGCAGTGTACATGTGGTAATTATTCCTTTTTACTTTGCTAGCAATTTTAAAAACCTATTTAGAGGCTAAAAACTTCACCCATGCCGGGACTTGAACCCGCGACCCCTGGCTAACCGTGTCAGCGCTCTCCCAACTGAGCCAATGGGCAAGTGCAGGCATCAGTGAAATTTCGAGCCTCTTTACAAACTTACTCTGTATTGATTTTTTAAATTGTCCTCAGCACGGGTTAGTGCAACAAAAAGAATATAATTTGTCTAGCAAGTTGATGTGGCAGTGGGCTCACACCTGCCGATGAACGGATAGTCGATGGAGTACAAAGGTTCTGTAGTGGAGACACTGAACTGGCAAACGCAGCGTAGGACGCCCACTAGCCCGCTGGACTGACGATTAGAGGCAGATTGCTGGCAGTGGCTGAATGAGTATGGCCGAGGACAGAAAGAAGTTGCGTGCCTTCGGGAGGCTTGCAATGGAAGTGACTTTTTCTAGCCCGAGATATCCGCACCGAGCCTCGAATCTGCTTATATGGCCTAACGCCTTCCACTGCCAGTCATCTGCTGTGACTGAAGGCGTAGACTTCTCACCTACCTTTTCGCCTTCCGTTAAGGCGAAGCTTATCCGCTGGTTTCCCATGAGGTTTCGGCTCTTAGATGAATTACGACGCCACTCTATCCAGCTTTCCATTATCGCATAATAGGCCTTACGCCGTCCGTACACCGTACATGGTAATCATTGACCGTCTCCTTAAACCACTTCATAATGAATTGCGATAGACTATTAGCGACCATTCGTACCACATGTAAGAAAGAAAGAAAGAAAGAAAGAAATATCCCTTACATGCATAGATACAGCTGTGGTTTCATTGATTGAAACTTTATTGCCCCATAAAACATTTTTACACAGGCGAGCTTAAATTAATAAGTATTTTCTTCCAGCTAACCTTTGGTGATGGGGATAATAGATGGGGTAGTGCCGGGAGATTTTGTTGTGAAAATTATTATATATAAACATGAAACACGTAAACTATATACCTACATAAAACACCTAATCTTTAGCCTTTGCATCTACGTAATGAGATGATTTTATGCAGTGTCCATGTCCAGTGGCACCTTCACTCACAATCGATGGATGAAAAGACCACTCGAACGCTGCAGTAGTGGTACACACCGAAATTCAGTAAAAAGCTGCAAATGGTGTTGAAAGCATGAAAATCGGAACGATTGGCCATACGAATGAATTGATGATACTTTTACTTTTAAGTTCTTTATATGTGCTACTACCCTGAATTTTTTCACGTTTCTACAATCAACCGTTTGGTCAGGAGAGGGGGGAAGCCCTACTCGGACAAAAATTTGCGCTTTAAAGCTTAATATTTCGCAAATGGAACCATAAATCAAAAAATGATATTTCTACGCCCACAATATTTTTCAACGACCAATCCAACGATACATGATGATGATGGGGTAGACGAGAAAAAAAATCATCTTCACTTTTCATGTTAAGGGAAGTACAGTAAAAAAAAACATTTAATTCATTAAAAAAATATTCCAACGTGGTAGGAGTTGTGACGTCATCTTTTTTTGTATGGGGAAAAATGTTCTGAAACCTATCGTGTATGGTATCTAATGAAAGGGCTTTTACTGAGCCGATTCTAAAAATAAATCACATCATTACTTTTCAGTCATTTGTTTTAAATTAAAATAAAAATAATTTTCAATATATACCAAGTTTGGGCTCTTCCAGATACGATACCTTTGAATATTTTTTTTGTAAAATATGCCTCAAATCGTACGTAATATCCTCATACCTAACCCCAAAAAAGCAATTTTGAAAATATTTACATCCAGTTCTTTTTTCATTTCTACAAAGTGATATAATTATGATTAGTTGAAACATGTATAAAAAGTTAAATTTTAGACACTGGATGATAAAGACTAATGCGAGAGGAGTTTCTAATCATAATTAATTATTAACATATAAATTTTTATTTAAGAAAATAAAAAGAAATGTTTATTTAATTAGAAATGCTTTTATTTATTCACCAGTAGGTATCACAAACGTTCACAGTGGCAGTACGAAAGCTGATGCTAAACCTAAAGATAAAGGGGACGGGAGACGGCGGATGGGGGAAGGGGGGGCCGATTAAAGTCAATCTATTTATTTAAAACAAAAGATTTTTAATATGGATGTGGTCACTATAAGGTGTTGTTAGGTTAGCTAATTACGTAATAACTTAAGACAGATGGAACCTTAAGTAGGGACTGGATAAATTAACCGACTTGGTATTACATGGATCTCACAATTTTTACGGGGTCGAAAATTGCTTCTTAAACAATATTTTAACTTATTTCGCAAATCACATCTCGCCTTGAAAGTGACTAATAAATACATAAAGTACATTATATTAATTATAAACATCAAAAAGAATTTAAATGAAGAATTAATCGTTTTATGGCTGTATAGGTTACTACCATTGCGTTGTTCAATATAAACTACGATTCATATTTTTTTTTTAAATACTTTTCTGCTTTAGAGCAGGCATGTACCACTTTCAGCACGGTGCCTGGATGAACAATGACCCCCTTTCATAGTATGAGTAATGAAAAAATATGGAACCCCTGTAGGATCACTTTGTTGTCCGTCCGTCCGTTCGTTCGTTCGTCCGTCCGTCCGTCCGTCCGTCCGTCCGTCCGTCCGTCCGTCCGTCCGTCCGTCCGTCCGTTCATTCGTCCGTCCGTCCGACCGTCCGTCCATCCGTCCGTCCGTCTGTTCGTCTTTCCGTCTGCCCTTGAAGCTGTGAAAAAATCAAACTTCTTAGTTACCGTAAAAAAGATACGGCCGTTTATGCCACAAAAAACGTTTATTTCGACACACAAGGAAATCAAAATTTTTAGGGTACTTTAACTTTACTTCCCTTGACCTAGTACTATAAAATTTGGCAAGTAATTTTTTCTTATGCTACAAATACAGGGAAAAAATCAGAAAACTATACATTTGTATTAAATTGTAGTAATATTATAAATGTGAAAGCTTGTGAAGATGTTTGGAGGTTTGGATGTTGTTACTTAATCACGCAATAACGGCTGAACGGATTTACATGAAACTTGGAGTACAGATAGACAAAGACCGGATTTGAGACATAGCATAGGTACTTGATATCCCGGTATTGCGTTCCCGTGGGATAATATTAATTTTAATTTTAAAATAGATGGCGTTGTGCGAGCGAACGTTGTGTTTTAAAAGTAGATGTCGTTGTGCGAGAATCGTATAAACGGATTCTGTAGCAGTACGAAGTTCGCAGGGACAGCTAGTCATTAATAAAAAACTGAAATAAAAAATAACCAACAACCCGATTGCTGAGCATACCAATTTAAGGAGTTACATTGCTGAATTTGCTCAGCAGTCGGGTTGTTGGTTATTTTTATTTCAGTTTTTTATTTTTGTCTTTTTAGTTATTTTTAATGCTAATTTATAAATATCCTATGACACCCGTGTACTGATGTTTTACATACATTACATGCGATTGGCGTAGTTAAATTAAATTAAGATCAGAGTATAATAAATTAAATATAACAGCGCCATCTAATGACTCATGGTTGTACTATAACGTTACTTAATAGCTATTTTTGTTTTTTGTTACTTTTCTGTTCCATTAATCCTAATTTAGCCTATGACACTTGCGCAGAGATGAATCGTTTGAGACCTTATTTGTCAAAATCTGACCATTGGTTAAGGAGTTATGAGGGAGCATAGGATCGGACATACATACATATATACAAACACATTACCCTCCGTTTGGGCTCCGCCGCAATCGGGTAATAAAATAGTCTTTGAAGTGGGAAAAGCTCGGAAAAACTGCGAGACTAGATTCCTGAACTATTTATAATATGTAGTGGGCGAGTCCGACACGCACTTGTCCAGTTTTTTTCATTAGTTGCGCTAGTTAGCCCACTAGATCCCCTTAAGATACAGTAAAGCTTTTAAAATATGAATCCTAGAGGAGTTTCATTAAAGTTTTAATAAATGGTCATAACATTTATACAAACTAAACTCCTCTATTATAAATCCTTTATGCCACACCTGGCCAAAAAGCGAGTTTTTCCGCACGCTACGCGTACGGGAAAACCCACTTTGAGGCCAAGTGACGACATAAAATTGTGTACACAACACGGACTGTAAAATAGAAAGCCCTCTATCGCATATTTATGACCCTCGCCTGCGGCTCGGGCCTTAAACTTCTGCGATATCGGTCTTTCTTTATTTTACGGCCCTAGTTGTGTAAATAATTATTTCACTTCTCTTGCTCTGAAAGTGCTTATTTGTGCAGGATATAGGCTGCACAAAATCGAATTTAGTGCACAAATTCATTAACGTATCTACTCATAAATGTATCTGTATTAAGGCAAAGAAAATGAACCATACAGCCAAACACAATAAGAAGTTCTTGTTATTCTAATATTTGCGTAAATTTATTTGCCTTATGTGTTTTTTAAGACATAAAAGATATTAAAATTTAAATTCAAGTACGGTAGGTCATTTAATTAATTTAAGAAAATTATTATTACAAACTTAATTTAATAGTAGGTTGTATAGCTTGTCTGCAGCCCAAGCCTAATATCAATGTCGTAAGATTTAAAAAAAATAAAGCGGCAAACAGCTCGTTTTTTCGTGCGTTTATTAATTTCTTCAATTTGCTAAATTACTCGTATACTACTGTTTTACTGAGAAAAGTTCTCGAATGGAGACCACATATCGGCAAGCGCAGCGTAGGACGACCAGCCACAAGATGGACAGATGACCTCATCCAAGTGGCAGGAAGACGCTGGATGCAGGCCGCTTCCAACCGGTCTTTTTGGAAATCCATGGAGGAGGGCTATGTCCAGCAGTGGACTTCTTGTGGCTGAATGAATGAATGAATGAACTGGTTTACTTCCTCGCAATCGAAGTTAAAAGCAGAGTTTATAACTCGTCCACAAAACCATTTTATCCTCGACATTACTATCAGTAAAATAAAAGTCTCTGATAGAAATGGTTCGTTTTGTGCACTTGTAAAATCTACCATTATAAGTAGTACATCGTTGAAGCTGGTAACCATAGTAGCTGTATCGATTAATTGACGATAAGGTGGCAGAAATATCATCGAAGTACAAAGATCCCACAGTGCGATATTCTGATATGCAACCTACTGTTGACTAAATTAAAATTAATGCAAAAAAATGCATGTGCGAGGTAGAGAGAACTCGGCGAAGAGATATTAAACCATTTCTTTACCCACAACATAAATTGAGGTCGTGTTGTGCAAATATGGCTTTAAATGGCACACGGAATAATCTGATTTTAAATAAAAGCTCGGGAAGGAAGTAACAGAGTTCCATGTTTGTTTCTTTCGCGCATTAAAATTGAGAAATGGTGCTAAGGCGTTACGTTCTCAAGGAAGGTGTTGCATTTACACCGAATCAATTAGTCCGTCGGGAGCCCGAGGGCTAGGCACGGGTCGCGAGGAACGGGCGACGACCCTGGTGGCGCCGCCGCCGCTTGAGTCTCTCTCACCTTGGAGGCCCGGCCTTACAAACCTCATAATATTACGATGCAACGCAGTAGCACAACTAACGCAAGCATCAATCTTAGACAGCTGCACATTCACATTCACTTGGAATTAATCTCAATCTTCCGTAACAACACAACAACTCCGTGAACTTGCGTAGAAATTACAATTGAGATTATTCTTGAAGCTCCATAAATTTCCGCATTCGGTGTATCTCACCGTGGTTACACAACAAACTGCTAGAAACGCCAAGTAATAGGAATGTGTAGTCGAATGTTGCAAGGGATTTATTAATTCTACTTTGACATGAGAGCGAAAGCGCGAATTTATTTATAAGAGATTTGATACAGTCAACTTACCACGTACACCAGACTATTGGTCATGCATTAAGTTTATCAAACGCTCACTTGAACATAATATCTGTGCTAATGTGGTGAGGTTTTTGACATTGCATTCCGAACGATAACACAATTCATCATCATCATCATCATCGGCCTACGCTTGTCCACTGCTGGACATAGACCTCTCCTATTGAACGCCACTGAGCACGGTCCTCGGCTACTCTCATCCAGCTCTTGGCAGCGGCCTTGCGCAGATCGTCGCTCCACCGAGTCTGAGGACGTCCTACACTACGTTCATATTCATATTCTTTATTGCTAAATCACTTACACAGTTATAATTACAGGTTTACGTTTACTATATTTTCCTAATACTTATATATCGGTCTGTATAATCGCATTATTGCTTGGCTTAGCAGCACGTGCCGCATTCTTTCACGGCAACCATCTTAAGAATACGTACCTTGCTACATAAATGTATGGAAGTACATAATGCATCAGTTCAAGATAACTCTTCAACAGTGTATAGATAATTATATTATTTAGGTATTAAAAGCGCGGCTCGATATGAAGCTATTAGATAATGTATTCCGGACGTTTTATCGATTACGAAATGCTGATTATAATCACAAATTTGAAACTCTTATATCAATGCTCGTAATGCAAGCTCTTTCCGCGACATGGCAACGTGCTAAAATCTTTATCAGAGTTAGTTGATTCCAATATAATGTGGCACAAGTTTAGAGTCTCGTCGGTAGCTCATCGCCAATTCGTTTGTTAGGAGCTAATAATGTTCGTGTAGAGGTGTGCTATGTGTTTGGCCATGCAAGCCCGTGTTATGGCATAATTATACCTAGTCCAACATAGGATGATCTCTGACAGCTTGTCACTGTGACTTTACTAGGCATGGGGATAATGTCGAAATAAATTATCGATATTCTAACCAAAGTTTCTGAATGTTTCAAGCAAATCAAACAAAAGGATGTTGTAACATGTTTTTATTCTTGTTAAATCGGTTCACAGCCCAAATCACTATCATCAAAGTCTGATTCTGACTCGCTGGAGCAGTCTTGTAGATTTATAATCAGTTCCTGGGTAGATTGGTCGAATCGTACGTCACGCTCCCAATCATCTTCCATAATTTTTCTTGTTCTGTCTATGTCTTTCTTCCAATTGTCCGATGTGACACTGTCACATGCATCCTTCAGTAACTTCAGCATTTTATTTGCTGTAAAAGGCGGTGTTGTATTATGTCTGGCTGCGTAACCTGTAACAAAGAAATAAAATACATATAAAACACACCATGGCTTGTTGGAAGAGATGTCTTAATAGCTAATCGATGTTTTATTAGCTAATTGATGTTTTATGAGATATTTTTACATTCTTATCTTCCTATGCTATCAAAATGTATTTGATTATAATTTTTAGTGTTTTGGCTAACGACGAGTGGCCACCTTTAAATAATTCAGCGTCTTCAAGAGATGTTTGTAGTTTTCTGAGTGTTGGTAACTCTCCACGCGTGTAGTACCCATAAATATGGTTCCGGATTGCTGCGGCATCAAAATCGTCAATTTTTGATAT
The DNA here is from genome assembly GCA_947308005.1 of Yponomeuta malinellus. NCBI lineage: Eukaryota > Metazoa > Arthropoda > Insecta > Lepidoptera > Yponomeutidae > Yponomeuta > Yponomeuta malinellus. The sequence goes on from OX370994.1 coordinate 8,227,188, forward strand.
TGGACACGTCCTCTTCCTTTTTTTATTTGGCGTCGACAGTTTTTGCTCTTCGTTTTCCTCTGTCGTCGTTGTCGCAGATGATTGCTCACCATACTTTTCTCTGCTGACACGAATCACTGTAGCAATCCCGATTCCCAGAGCATCAGCAACTCTGTTGCACGCTTGTGTTAATGGCAACAACGGTCCGCCATTTTGACTCTCGCGTTCAAAGTATTCGCGCAAGCGAATCACAAACTCCCGGCTTTCACTATTTAAAACAGTTTTCTTTGTTCTTTTTGGCATACTGTATCCAAAAACAGAACAAACTTAACAAACAAATAACAGCAAAACTCAACAAATTAATAACAATAACGATAACCGAATGGAGACTGAATGAAAACACGTGGCGTATACAAGGCGTTGGCACTCGTACTGAACAAGATGGCAGAATGGCAGATGCAATGCAATCAAACAAGATGGCGGCATGGCGCGGTGAAGCCCACTCTACACACTCACGCGCAAAGCCCGCGAAACATGCATGAATGGATGAATGGGATTTCATTATTGTTTCACGCGCGAGTGTGGAGCGCCCATGAAGCGCCACTCGTTAAAAATTCAGTTTGCTATTTTTTATCGTTGTTTTAATAGTATTTCTATTTCATTTACCTTGTTGTTTGCAATCTATTTTATTTACAAAATATCATCAATATTCTATTATATGTTTCGAGTCAAGATCGATAACTTGTCTTACGATAAGTGTAGCACGTCACTATTTGCCAATAAAGTATTTAAATTGTCTCTATACATTTTACCGTCGAAAAATACGATACTTCATAGGCGTGTTTTGACACTGACAGCTGTCAGAGATCATCCTATGTTGGACTAGGTATAGTGGTGTCGCACGCGCGTGCTTCGCCCGCCTCCGCCTCAGCGCCCGCCCGCCGCCGCCGCCCGCGCCGGATGCAAGCCGCCAATTGACTTGACCCTCTGCCATCGCATCCCGTCCTTGATGCTTGCGACGCAAATTATACGCGACTCCTATTCTTGGCAAACACGTTTCTAATCATAACCCTGGCTCTGAAGGGAAAATAACACAAAACTAGACAGTTTGATTCGAACCAGCGAACCGAACAGTGACCTTCATAGGGGAGAGTGATCGTTAGTTAGACCACTTCGCGCGAGATCGCGCACTCTGCACGTCCAGCGTAACGTGATCTTGGTATATTGTGGGCTTTTGTGGCATGGCCTGTTTACGGGCAGATCATGTAAGAATGGATGCTCTTGCATTAGAGTACGGTAGGGCGGCTGCGGTTGTGCAAGCGGCTCAGTTTCACAACGCGCGCCTCGCATTGTCTCTCGCCGCTCACCGCGACGTCCGCGGGCGCCGCGCCGCCCGCCGGCCTTCGTCGCGACAGGCTCTGGCTCTGCTTTCTGACCTGTCTTGCCGTCTGATAAAATGAGCGCTTCTATACGGTATTATCGATGGTACTCATAAAGGGATTTGGCGTGTTTATTTGACTACCTTCAAACTTTGAAGGTTATCATTTAATTAGACCTATAGGTAATTTTCAACGGAACCTTGTCTGTTCAAGGTGAGTTTGAATGTCACTGAGAACGTAGAGTCTATCATTCCAATTAAATTCGTATGACTTGCATTCTACATAAAAAAAAGTCGAACAACAGCCAAAATCTGTATTCTAAACGTCATACTACATTGAATTCGAATGAAAAAATAAATGTCTAAGGACTAAAAGACTTATCAGTGAATCATACGTTCCCTTTTCTCGATTGTAAATTGAAAGTTAGTCGAATTTTATACCATTTACAATTTCACTTTTAAATTAATACATTTTGTGGCAAAATTTAAATTTATGTGTTATTTTATAAAGTAAAGAAACTATTTAGGTATAAAATATACGGTATTAACAGTTTAATACACTTAACTCTCAAAATTTTCATATGGAATGTAGCCTACAACGAAACGTCAACTGATCGTCGACTTGTGTGTGGTGTTTGTTTACAAATCACAAACTTTCCGTGCAAAAACAAGAAAACAGAGCAAGTTAAGGAGTAAAGAAATAATGGTTAAAGAGCCTCAAAAAGAAAGGAAAGCTGACTATGCTTCGGTCAGTCACACGAAGAGACTCATTGAGATGCTGGATGCCGACCCCGAGCTAAGATCGGGGAAGTTTTCCGCTCATTTAACGTTCAAGACGGCACAAAAAAGAGTCACGTCAGCGTCGCTCATATCAAATGGCTCTACCCTCCATGAAGCATGGCACCTTGGTGTCGCTGCAACTATTGCCGCTTTACCCATTTCTCCAACAATAGCAGCTACAAACTCAGCACCGGACTCATTAACTGTCAATGAATGCGTTCAAATTTCATACGCCTTTTGTCAGTCGCATGGTAATCACAGATGGCACCTAATGTGCGACAAGGTGACACCTCAAAGCAAGCTAAATTTATTAGAAAATTTGCGCATACGACTTCGTGAAAATACATGAAACTGATTTTTATTATGCGACAAATGTCTAATTCGAATATTTTGCGTGTAACGCTTTCAATTCGCATGGGCGAGAATCCGCCCTCTACTCTCAACGTGTCTATACTTTCCCTACTTTAGACTCAAGTGCTTTTCTTAATAAGTTAGTAAGAAAAAATCTCGCTCACATTTGACATATTTTTTTACAATTGACGAATTTGTAAAAGCCGTCTCCTAATTTCAGAATTTTCACTATGTAACAACTTAAGTTATTGGTGAACAATTATTGAGCTCTCTGAAGACAAAATGACATTTCAGTTAAGTGTTCTTTCAATACAGAAACCGTCGGTATACCTACTTTATATCAGCAAAAACTAATAACAGTTGCATTACTGAAATCCCATGCAATCATCAATCAGCCATTTGACGTCTACTGCAGGACATAGGCCTCCTTCGTGGTTTTCATAACCATGAGGGGTATTGCCATAATCGCCATGCTTGGCAGGCGGGTTGGCGATCGCAGTATGCGGTTGGAATCTCAGGAAGACGCTGCTGCCCGTCTCCTGATAATTGATTTTCTTAGTCGCCTTCTACGACATCCACGGAAGGAAATGGAGTGACGCTTTTCTTAATCCGGCGCCACGCGGAACTCTGATATGCAATCTGATTTAATATTTACGTAAAAACTGAAAAGTAGAGGGACAAGTCATAGCAATTATGTATTAAAAGTGTACTTCCTTAATTGCCTGTGCTGTTATTTTGTTATTAATGAGATTATGTTTGTGGTATTAATTTGTCTATTACTACCTCTACGGGATAAAAATCCATAGAATATTAATAAGGTAATAATATAAGGTACTCAAAATCTAACGAAAAGAGACATACATACGTGATGTGGGTTGTTCCGAAATCGGCACGCTTTGGTTCTGCGTAACAGCGCTAAGCGCTTCTTGAGTTCAGGCAGGATCTCCGAAATGGAATCGGCTTTATTGTTGGCCAACAGCTGTACGAATTCGTGCCTAATAAAGGGTACCTGCGTTCTAAAACTGGCACGGTAAGAGAAAAACGCGAGAACGTAATGCAGATAATCATAAATGATATCTTATACACAATTTATAGTAGGGCGGCCACCCTATTTAACAAATCCCGTGTTCACAATACTATACTATACCTAAGATCATCAGTCACTACCTTGAAGTATATAAGATGAGCAGCTCCATGATTGAGAGTCCATGACGAAACTATATTATATATCTACCGGACTTAGTCCGCGACGACGGATTTCGTGAAGGAGACTACTTTTTCAAAAGGGCCGCTCTACTATTACAAGTGCACAAAAAAAAAAACAGCAGACCTACAACGTCACCTTGCACCTTGTACTTTGTTAGCAAGTCACTACGTAATCCTTCGGCACAAGAAGTTACAAAAGTTTCTACAAGGAAAAAAAACATGTAAGCGAGTCGGGCCAGGTCTTGAATAATTAACTTAATGGGGAACTTGCGTCTAACTTAGCTTGGAGTGATATTGCTTTCATACCATATAAGTCATAAAAAACTGAGGAAAAATTAAAAAATAAATGTTGAATAATTTAAATTGTAGGTTAGGTTATAATATATTTAGGTAAATTCTAGGTAGCTAGTAAATTCCACCCATGCCGGGACTTGAACCCGCGACCTCTGGCTAACCGTGCAAGTCCCGGCATGGGTGGAATTTTTAGCCTCTAAATAGGTATTTAAAATTGTTCTCAGCACGGGTTAGTGCAACAAAAACAATATTATTATAAAATCTAGGTTACTTAAAAAAATTATGACATAAAAAAAAAATAAGTAAGTAGTAAAAATAAAACAATTAAAATATTTTTTTCGGGGTTTTCAGGGTGACCAAAAATGCGAAAATTAACTTACTAACAACAAAAACCGTATTAGATTTAGTTTTTTTGATTGATTTCTGAACGTTTTCTTATAAGGGTGCACTGTACATGCATAAAACAATATTTACGAGAGAACTCAAATATTGTTAAACGCTTCATATATTATAAGCAGTTACGTTCAAGTTATGACGTCATAGTTTGAGCCCGATTTGTGTTTTTGCGTTCTTGTACCACGTGACTATATTGACTTTTCGACCGGTTATACATATTATGAAAATTATTACCGACAGGTTAAATTATAAGTATTTCAGTAGAGAAAAAAATTACCACGCTCAAAAATTTTGACAATAACTTTACTTTGAAGTATATTAGTAAATAAAAAAAATAATTGTTGAGAAATCTTCTTACGAATTGAGAAATATTGTTTAAAAAAATCCGCCAACCGTTAATACCGCCTCTCCGTCTAACAGAACAATGACCCGCGGACCCGCGGCACGCACGCACCGCTCTGGATGGCTACTAATGCTTCTAATAGATTCGAGTTTGTGTCGAGATATTTTTTAACACGCCAACCCCCTTATTCATGATGGTCCACTAACTTAAAACAGCTGCTACAGAGTGTTATTTTTCATTCTGACTTAGGTCAATAGAAGAAGACAGAGTGAGAATTAGCAATGCTTTAAGTTAGCAGACTATTATGAATTATGATTATGAATATATATAAAAATGAATTGCTGTTCGTTAGTCTCACTAAAACTCGAGAACGGCTGGGCCGATTTGGCTAATTGTTGTTTTTATATATTTGTGGAAGTCCAGGGAAGGTTTAAACGGTGAGAAGAAGAAAAACGGTTGACGTCGGTGATACGAAGTTCACGGGGTCATCTAGTTATGAATAAGGGGGTAGTTGTTTTACTACAAACACACTTTTTAGGGTTCCGTACCCGAAGGGTGTCAAACGGGACCCTATTACTAAGACTTCACTGTCCGTCTGTCGGTCTGTCTGTCACTATTCTGTATCTTATGAACAGGCAGTTGAAATTTTCACCGATGATTTATTTCTTTTGCCGCTATAACAACAAAATATACTAAAAACAGAATAAAATAAATAATTAAGAGGGGCTCCCATACAACAAACGTGATTTTTTGCCGTTTTTTCTCGATCTTTGTGTCTAATGTTGTATAGATAATGGTACGGGCGTGGGCGAGTCCGATCCGCACTTGGCCGGTTTTTTAATATAACAACTTTCATATTCATGGCTTTTGTCAGGCCCACCTAAAATTATTGCAGTATTTATCCTTTAACACGGTCTCTCCGATTATATAAAACATTTTGTGCAAGTTCTCCAATGTTGTGACCAAGTAGTACTGTAGTACCTACCTATTACGACGTTAATCACTCGCAGAACGTGATGTTTTCTCACGTGATTTGATTACATAAAAGAATACTTACAAGTATTCTTGCAGCAGCACGGCCGTACCATCCTTTTCTCGAAGCACTTCAGGCCATTTTCGACCCCCTGTAACTACGTTGTGGATAAAACTAGAAGCCTGAATTTGCAGAAACCAAGCAGGCATTGTATGAACACGGTATATTGAAAATTTTATTTAATTTGAGCAAGTGTTTTAAGAATTATAACTAGTCAAAGTTTTTAATTACCCGACCGTGGCGGAGCCCAAAAAGAGGGTAATGTGTTTAGCTCATTTGTATGTAAGTATGTCCGATTCTATGTTCCCTCATAACTCCTTAATTGAATAAATTAATCGACTTGGTATTACGTGGATCTCACAATTTTGTAAAAGAACTGAGTTGCGAGACTTGGTTTTTTTACTAGTTATGTTTTTAATGGCTCTTGCTTACGTTATGTGTCGTATAGGCTATCGTACACGGCGGGATATACTTTTAGGGCTCTTTAGTCAATAAGGAACCCTTACAGTTTCGTTGTTTTGTTTGTGTCTGTCTGTCCGCGGCTTAGCACAAAGACGATAAGTACTAGAGAGCTGAAATTTGACATAGATATACATATTTATTACGCCGACAAAACGGTAGAATAAAATCTTGAAAAAAAAATTTGTTAGGCTACCTCCCCTACACCTAAATTAGGGATGCAATCGCCTACACCATAGTGTGGGGTATCAATAGATTGGTCGTTTGACATAAACAAACATTTACATACAGGCACATACATTGCTTCTGGCCCCACACTAGGATACCCTGTGTCGTGGGAACCAGAAACAACGACATCACAAACATGTAAACATCCAAGACCTGGGTTTTTTTTTTGTCCCCAGCCGGGATTCGAACCCGGGACCTCTCGCATGGTATGCAGATGCACTACCGCTGCGCCACGAGGTCGTCAAAAATAATGTGGGTTTGTGAAAGACCATTTATCGATTTAGAGTTCCGTTTGCGAAATCGGTGATCCATGTTGTGTAAATTCATATTAATAAAGATAATTGTATTTGTAAACTTGTCCGAGTAGGGCGTCGTCGTCGTCGTCGTCCCCCCTGTCCCGGCTAAATGGTTAATTGTAGAGACGTGAAAAAATTGAGAGCAGTAGCACATACAATGAACTTAAAATGAAAACTATGACGGCTAAGTGGGCTTTACAAGTTAACGATTAATAGGCGATCAACTTATTAAAGGAAAACTTCGTACAAAATACTTTGATAATTACTTTGATGAACTGGTTAGTTCTGCAAAGCAGATAAAACCCCCTCTTTCTACGGAACCCTACACTGCGCGTGGCCCGAAACGCACTAGGCCGGTTTTGTAGGGTATCTCATCATTTTGTAATTCAACTGCGTGTCTACTGGGCTATCTTTGTCAAAAATTGTAATTACTAAAATTTAATGAGAGATTGAGCAATTGGACAATAATAATTGGGCTAATTTACTGTTATTTCTTATTTTACTGGAAAGGTGGCGACGAGAACTAGTGGCTCGCTAACTGCTTCTAGGAACGAATCAGTGGAAGTGTATTTTTTCGCTAGCTAATAGGATTTAAATGAGTAGTATTATTATGCTATTAATGAAAGAAAACGAAATAGCCCCGATTAGCTAAAAAAATAAGAAAAAAATACATCATGATCAGCCTTTCAATTGAAGTCTTCAGGAACGCGAGTAAATGTCTGCGCATATTTCGTAGAAGTACACGTGTGTCAAAGACTACATATTCCATGTCAACAATGCAGTCCTGATCAAACAAAATCCCATCAATTCCTTAATTGGTTTTCATATAAAACTTAGAAGATCACGTTTTTTAACATGGCGTAACTATTTGCTGACGGTGCCGTTGTCCGTCTATCGACTATGGATTATTAGCTGGGTTTGTCTCTACACAACTGGAATGGCCAGTAATTAACGATTTAGCTAGGTAAATTGGTTAAACCAATTTTCTTGATCTTTGCGCAGTCATTAGGCAACTTTTTATGTTATGTTTCTCTTAACTGTACAGACAAAATCGAATTCAAAGAAATACTGGTCTCGCGCGCTCGATTACGAGAATCTTACACTCATCTTTAGACTGGTCGAGATCTCTCCATGAAGCTGTGAGCGTGTATAATGGCGCAATAACGTCACGATGCTGATCTACATAACAAACACGTGTATATACCTAATTGTTCAAGTGTTCAAGGCATATTAGTCCCTTTTTCTATAAAGTAGATGGCGTTGCATTATAAAGCTAAATCGCTTATGTAAATACTTTGATTGGTTATATAATATAATATATATATCTTAATAAACCATGCCTTCACTTTTGGATTCATATTATTATTTAAATGTAGCTAGCTATTCATTTAATGTAGCTAACTATTCATTTAATGTAGCTAGCTATAACAAGTCTTAGGTAGGTCGGCGCCTGAACACATGGTTAAAATACATACGATGAAATAGTTTTCTTATAAAATTTGACGCCTTATTAATCATATTCTGATTGTAAAATGATAAGAAATATTAGTCATTAGTGTGATCTTCAGTTTGACTGACGGGCCTGTTAGCCGCGTTCAGGCGTTAATTTTTATAATCATGCGCCTTATAATAACGTTGGTCTCAGATGTCCTCTAGATCTCTGGGCCATAAAAATAAACTATTGTATCGAATATTTGCGGTGTAGTTCGGTACAAACACAACAGTTATGTAGCTAATTAAGGAGAGGAAACGGAGCTTGGAAACCGGATATTAACAGCCTTGTGCATCTCAGCATTGGCACATAGACGTTCGCTGCACGTTGAAGAACATTATTTTTGTACAAACCTATGAATAGCTTTTTTGTTCCAAATCAATCTTTTGGTTCCTCGTTACCTACCTAAGTTTAAGTTTTATTAGGCTTTCTAGAAATTTATCCAGTTAGTGATGGTTCATACTATTTGATGATGCATATTACGCGCACAAAGTCCTGAACGATTCCAATCGTCTAGCTGTCAAATTCCACAAAATTTTCTCTCGCAAACGTCAGAATTCCGACAGGATTTGGTGCGCATAATTAGGCCCCTGATCCGCATAATTAAAATTGTTCTATTTTGTCACAGCAACAAAAGTTCGGGTGCGGCGACTACGAGCCCCCGAAGCTGCAATGCGGCGGCGGTGCGGGCGGCGCGGGCGAGGCCCTCACAAAGTTCTCCGTGGAGATAGTCCAGCAGCTGGAGTTCACGACGTCAGCCGCCGACTCGCAACCGCAGCAGATCTCCACCAACGTGACGGTGAAGGCGCTGGCCAACGCCGTGAAGACTTCGGGCTCGCCGCCGCCGCCGCCGCAGCCGCGCCCGCCGACGCCGCTCGACTGCGAGCGGGAGTGCAAGGCCGAGTGCAAGTCCGAGGCCGCCGACGACGAATACGTGGGCCTCGACGATTGTGTAGCGGCGCTGGAGAGAGACGGCGCCTCCGCCTTCCCCGGCTTCGCCGATCTCATCGGCGAAGACGTCGGGGGTGACATCAAGTCCTTCCAAGATCTGATCCACGAGATATCGGAGTATCCGGAGTTCGATTTCGACCTGGACGGGGGGAAGATGAATGTGGGCTCGGAGCTGGAGCCGCCGGAGGGCGAGCCGGCGCCGCGGTCGTACGGCGGCGGCGGGGAGATGTCGCCGGCCGCTCAGACGCTGAAGCACATGGCGGAGCAGCACCAGCAGGGCGCGGGCGGCGAGTGGGCCCGCTACCGCTACGCCGGCTACCGGCCGCCGCCGCGCGCGCCCCTCGACCACTTGCACCTCACGCAGCAGCAGCAGATGCACCTCAGCCAAGCGCACCACAACCTCCAGGTATGCACGTACCGTATTCTTCTTACTTCGGTCACTTACATGCACAAATTCGCGAACCCACAAGTAGGACGATAATCGCAAATTTATGTGCAAAGCTTTTCATCATAATTGTGTATTTCGAGCTGTTCGGGGTGTGTGCGTTCGCAAATGAATGAGTATGGGATTACTAGTCGCGCAATGTGAGTGACCGCCCAAAAAGAAAAAAGTAGAAAACTTACTCTTGGATGCATAGCGCGTTATGGAGCTCTTCTTCAACCACTAAACCACTTTTGCACCCTTTGCTCGTTTGTTTCAAACACAGATCGAAGCAAACGAGTGCGAACTACAGTGTGTCCAGATTATCTCACTGAGCAGGGTAATTCATTCGTTCGCTTTGATCTGCAGACACCATTAGAGCGCATTTTTCGAAATCTTATTAAATCTTAGTAAAAGTTTATATTTCAATCACGCATGAACGGCTGAACGGATTCCGATTAAATTTATCCAACAGATAGAGCATGATAGGATATATTTTATCCGAATCTCGCACTTTAGAATGGTTCCCACACCCAAATTTTAGTCTGCCAAGATTTATGACCAGGCTTCGGTTTGGCGCCAAAAATTTAAATGTTGACGCGCTGTGATAGGCGGCGGGCGCGGTCTCTTTATTCATACATAAACTACCCAACGGCTTATGGAGTATTCATTCGAGTCGAATCGTTTCGTCAGCACGGCATAAAATTTAGTATTGCGTTTAGTAATTGGAAATCTTTATTGGGCAATTCGTGACGTGAAAGGACATAAAAAAACATGGGAGTCTGGTGTCGTATCGACCGGGCGGGCGTGCGCGCGCCGCGTCCCTGCTGCGATACAGTACAGTGCAGCTCCCTTCACTCCGCTCGGCCCTCGCATAACAGATACATGTCGCTCTATCCAGCTTATTTCATTCATGAACACCTCATTACTCCGTCGTCTCTACTTCACCTGATTTCCAATGAAACAGTATTACAGTAGATATCGCTTATTCAACTGTAAACGATTCAAAGTTTAACACAGCACATAGAGACTTTAATGTTATCGCCGTGATATGGCCTTCCCTTGCCGCACGTGATGTTGTTAGCATTGTTTTCCCGATCAAACAGATGTATGGGCAAAACCATATGTTTGGCCTTATTATAAGGTTTCGCCTTGTAAACATTATACTCGCAAGTCACAATCTCTTGCATAATTTGCTAAGGTAGGTAGTAGCATCATGTACATTATGCTTGTAGAGCTGAGAGCAGCGTTAATCAGGGACCGTCATTAATGTCGCGAAGCGTACAGATAATTAGTGTAATTGGATTAATTACAATATACACTCAGCAAGCAATAAATTTTCGTTATAATTTAGATGGTCATGTCTACATCCAGCGCCCGTTAGTATAAATAGCTTGATATAACGAGACAATGGCAGGTGGATTCAATTTATGTATGCGTCCATCAACTTTATAAACAAGAAAATGTAGAGCAACGCGTCTCAGAGTTTGTCAACATGATTTGGTTCGATATTGCCTTCTCTCCCGTGGTATTCGAAGCGTATCGCGCGCTGCTAGGTGGTGTCGGCGGGCGATGACATTAGAAGTGTGGCGCGCAAATGGAACAAAAAGAATGTAGGCACTCGGGCCGGATTGCTTCCTGTACAGACCACGTGTCCCGCGGCCAGGCTCCGCGTCTCCCAGCTCCCGGCGCCCCTCTGTCACTCCTGTAATTAAAAACTCCTCGCCTCTGTCCTTACATGTGGTTCTACTTGTGTCGTACCCGCTGTCGCTAGCACTCTCCAATCCACCGCCTACGTATGCATGACGATTTTTATAACAAAAACATTTTACCCAATTGGAGTGCGGCTTTCGATCGAAACAAAGACTCTAGGGACTTAAATTGTGCAAAACTCTAAACCAAGGATAAAGTTCATATTAGGTACCTAGTCAAATTAAGTTTGCTACCGGCGCGCATTGCTATGGTAACAAACGTTTGATGTTAATGCAAAACAAACCAGCCGACCAGCAAGTTATGTTTCACAAAGCAACTTGGTGTGCTTGTGTACGGTTTCATCGGACCATTTGTTCTTACAGCGCGGGTTTATGTCGAGGAAGGGCGGCGCTTGCCCTACGCAGGTGTAATTTGTAAATTTCCACTGACTCGGTTGGATAACATGTAAATATAATTTGTACAGAACGCTTCACAAGACTTTTGGGTATAGAAATAGAAATAGAAATAGAAAATGTTTATTTGTCTTCAATATACTAAGGCACAATAATCACTTCGTATAATACAATTGGGTCGTCCTCCGCGTGAATCGTCCTTCCTGCATCAAATCTTTTCTGTCTGTTTGATTCATCCACGGTCACATTTAGGTTTTATCGCGTCTGTAACTGGAGTATCATATAAAATAAAATATTGAATACCACCAGCGATTGCGTAAAATTAGAAATGTAGTCTATGTTCTTCCTCAGGATGCAATCTATCGCTATACTTAACAAAATTAGTTTAGTAGTTTAGAGGTCAAAACGTACTTAACAAACAGATAGCTATATAGGCGGACATACGAGGGGTATTCAATAAGTGTATTTAGTTTTCTTTCTGTTGTTATGCATATTATGTTACTTATCTGCTTATTTTGTTTCTGTGATGTATCTTGTTGGTATAATAAAATGTCTTTCTTCTTCTTCTTCAGAATGAGGTATAAACTTCCTTGGATAGAGAAAAAGAAAATACTGACAGGCTTAGCCCACTTATTTGTCGATATAATAAAATAAAAAGAAGTTTGATGCTCTTTTGTTTTTTCAATCATAGAAGGTTCTTAGACTTGTGTTCTGTCGCAACGAGTAATCGAAAATAGAGAAAATTGAAGCTCCTCCTTATTCTACGGTTGCGCGTTGGTGTGCTGAGTTTAAGAGGGGAAGAACATCCACTAAGGACGACTCACGCTTAGGGCGCGCTTCGACTGCACTAACTGAAGAAAAGAAAATTGTTTTAGTGGATCGTCGTACTACGTCGTCATCGTTTTATAGGTGAAGAACTAAAGATTTCAAGAGGGGGTTTTCATAATATAATACATGACCATTTTGGAGTGAAAAAAAGTCTCAGAGCATTGGGTGCCTAGAATGCTCAGTTATGGAGCTACTATTACGGGGAATATATACGCAGAACAAATCCAAAAATTCCGCGACGAATTACGCGAAAAACGGCGTGGCAAACTCGCTAAAGTTGTTGTTTCATCAAGATCACGCCCCAGCGCACAAGTCCGAAGTTGCGATGGCTGTCATCAATGATGCTGGCTTCGAATTGGTAGAACATCCTCCATATTCTCCAGACCTTGCTCCTAGTGACTTTCATCTATTTCCGATATTGAAAGAATATCTAAGACGCCAGAAATTCGACGATGATGACGCAGTAATTGCCGCAGTACAAGGTTTTTTAGAGAATCAAGATGAAAATTTTTTTTAAGAAAGGGATTTTAGGTTTAGAAAAAAGATATGCTAAGTGTATACAACTAAAAGGTGACTAAGTTAAAAAATAAAATAACATTTGAACAAAGTTAATCGCGTCTTATTCATTCTCACTACTTACTGAACCCTCCCTAGAACATAGTTACTTTCGCATTTTATAATATTAGTTTGGATTCAAATGTAGTAGGTGCAGTAAAGTATGTTGTTGTGGCAGAAAATAATATGATGCACATTTACGGTGCATGGATGGAGGCCACGTTATAGAGGCCGGCAATCTAACGGATTTTAAAGTAGGGTTGCTTGCTAGCGCTCCGCTTTGGCATAGGCATCCAATGTAGACATGCCAAAGTTAGCGCCACCCCGCGGTATCTCTTACGCTCGCGGCGTAAGTGCGACTATCGAACAGTTCATATCAATGCCTCCCGGGTATCGCTTACTGTACCTATTTTAGACGATTCGATGTAAAGCGTGTATTCAACGTGCACTCGATTGCTAAAGCTCATCGAAGCAAACCTGTGTTGTTTCGTCTGCTGAATGTAAGGCACTTCCTAAATATTGGTGGCTGATTTGGTTATTTTACCTTAGTTCAATGGTCCAGAATATTTAGTTGCGAAAATGGTGAAAAATTGCAGAGGTCATTGCGAATACCCAGAAAAATCAGGTTTAATGCAAAATAAGTCCAAGCTGCATATCTCCGGTTTGGTATGTGGGTAAAGACGCTTTTCTAAACGAAAATTCAACACGCCTTACTGTAAGAAACCTTAATTATTTCGCAAACGGATACTGATTTCACTGTCCGTGTGTCTGTCTGTCTGTCACCAGGCTGTATCTCATGAACCGTGATATCTAGGCAGTTGAAATTTTCACAGATGATGTATTTCTTTTCTGTTGCCGCTACTTCAACGAATAATGCTAAAAACAGAATAAAATAAATATTTAAGGGGGGCTCCCATACAAAAAACGTCGTCTAAAGACAGCGCTCGCCATCTAGCGGCCATCTATGTAACCTTCACAGCGCCGATGTCATGTCGTTAAAATGTCAATGTTAAACGCTTCTTGTTGGTGGCGTTGTTCTCAAATTCGATCTTTATCTAATGTTGTATAGATAATGGTACGGAATCCTTAGTGCGCGAGTCCGACTCGCATTTGGCCGTTTTTTTTTTATAAAGCAACAAAATATTTAATAATAAAACGTTAATTATATTTGTGTGGAAGAGAGGCATAACAATATTGTTTTACTTATGATGAATTCATTCGCTATGAATTTAATGAAATTATTCACTATGAGATTAATAAAAATAATGTTAAAAAAAATAAAAAACACAACAAAACGCTATCGGAACAAAATCACAGTTAATTAATTTTATGCCTCGAATTTTTTTTGCCGAATCCGCTTGTAAAACTGTAACAGTAAACATATACTCGTATTACTAACTAAAATACGGTTCAAGAGGTAGATTAGACCTTTACAAATTAGACAGACAGACAGACTTCACATGTTCAGTAATAGGATCCCGTTGGAATTCTTCGGATACGGAATCCTAAAAACTGACAAATCTTTAGATTTTAAAACCCAGTTAAAACTAACAAACGAGTTTATTCTGATGACTGATCGTATTTGTGGTAGAGATATTGTTAGCGCCTTCTTTGCCCATGCCGTAGCCAAATGCCGAATTCGAGGTCGCCTGATAACAATAAATACAGACTCGATCGCACCGGAATTTACGTTCGACTCGACTGACACATAATAGTAATCATTCTCACGATAATGTTGTTTTTCGCAACACCGCAACACGTCCATTCCGTCATCGTGTGCATATAATCACTTTTGGAATGTGATTTCCTCCGGTAATTATCAATGACGCTAATTAGAAATATTGCAGAAGGCAAAGAACAGCCGACAGCACAACAAACTTTAAATTTCAGTTGCAAAGTCACCCGTAACAAACTGAGTCGACGACACGGGTGCACGAGCCCTATTTCATAGAACTACAGTTTAAACTTTACTATGACAATGCGATGTACATTGCATAGTAATAATAATTAACAAGTATGAAGTATCGGCTACGCAGTGTACCCCGAATTATGATAGACTATGAATTGTAGTTGAAGATGAACGCCCCAGGTTGGCGTGCTGTCTGCTGTAAAGGCAAGTGTAAATAAGGTATTCGGTGTAATGAAGGAGTTGATAGAGAAGCGTGGTGGGCGGAGCGCGTTGGCGGGCGGTCGATTTCCCTGCAGCAGCGCCGCCCTACCGATACTGCTACCTATATGCGTCTAGCTGCCCTTATACACGCTTCGTAGGAGTGTATTTCACTGAAATTGAAACGAGCTATTTTTAGAACCTAGTGACGCAGATAACCGCTATAGGGTAATACAACGTATCGGTCTGTCGTGTCACATCGCATTTTGTAGTTAACTATGCATTTAAAATAATACCTCGATGGTAACTGGAATTGTTCAGTATGTTTGGGGGATATTAGATCACGCACGTTTGATTAGAGTTTCAATTTTGATTTCGGAATTTGCAGATTATTATGTGATTTAGGACTAAGCATAACTACCTACATACAAAGTAAAAACTCAATGTTGTGTACAAATTCCGTAATGCGTCTTTAAAAAGTAATATGTGAGGTTTTATCACAATGCTACGTGTTGGACGAGTCTACCTGCTCGAGTACCTATCCCGCCGCTTGAAGCGCGATGTACGCAGAGATAACGCGGTGCCGTTAGTCCGTCTGCCTGGTGACAATACGGCCGTGTGTTGAGCCGCCCGCACTCATACTCACGCCGCACAAAACCCGTGGCCACATCTCGGCAGAGCCGCGAGGAGGCGTAGTCCTCAGTGCCTCGGAACAGGTTTTGTGAGGCGCGACGCCCGGCGCCCGGGACTGACTCACGTCACAACTCCCGATTGGCAGCTGTCACCGGGCGGCGGACGCGAGACGTATTACCCACTAAATATTGACTCGCTCTGAGTACCAACGCGGCCACACCGGCGATCAAATCTTCAATACAAGTCAAACTTCGAAAGGCACACAATGTAGAGCGACATCATAATGACCTAAAAGACTTAATAAGTTGATTATAAAATGCAAATAATCAAGTTTTTGTGACATATGCCAACAGTGTTATCCATCTGCGGGCACACCTGCGTCCTCAGGACGCACGCACAGTCAAATGCTTTTAATTGTTCCTTTAGCAAACAACGGGTTTTGTGGACTTCGCCCCTTTAAACGGGACGGGGCATTGTATGGGGCTATTAACCTGTGTTAACACTGTAATCCTTTCGTTCATTATTACATCATTACAGTAACAGCTACTAAAATAGTCAAGATATTTGGGCTATCGTATTATAGAGCACCGGCTGTCAAGGGTTTTTTTGTGTCGCTATCCCAACCCAAACCGAAAAAGTTAGAAAGTTTTAACGACGCCAGTGTGCCAGAGTTGCGATATGAAGTGAACCTTTTACCCGACTGCGTTAGCAAAGAAGGGTAATTGTTATTCCTTATTTACTTTCTTATGCACCTACTACTGCAATATTCGTTAACTACCTTTGCGTGCGTTTTAACTTTAATAAGGCAATCGGATAATTCTAGTAGTAGGTACTGTGGGGTTATCCCCACTACCACTTTGAATTTAACTTTATCACATAGAAATGTCCAAAACCATACTAGCCAGGCCTGACTAAGGGTTAAAATCCTAAAATAGCATGTCATTTTAAGTTTTAGGATGTGGTTTTACAATACAAGGCGTGTTTTTGAATTCTGTCGTTCATATATTTGCCGTTAATATTGAACTTGTTTCTTGTTCAATATTGTTCAATTACTGTTTAATATTAAAATTGTTTGAATTCAGAACCTCAAAACAATTGAAAGTATTAGGATTAATTTGCTATGGTTTAGAAACAGCATCTTTTTTAATCTGTTAGGTCACGTACGAAAATGAATCTTACTAAGTAAAAAGTCTGTGCAATAATTTTCTACAACTTTCGAAGAGGCCTAACACGGCTTCTGTGTTTCGAAGAGCCACATTTCTGCGAACTGTCGAACGCTGGTATTTCGAAGCGTGAACATAAAAGTCTTAGCAACAAAACTTGTGAAGGACGTTCATAATCCTCCTTCACTGAAGACAACATCGTTGCTGTGAGATAACAAATTATCTGGATATTTTATTTTATATTATAAATTCGATGGATATAGATGTTATTAGACACCCCAGCCAAGCGTGGCGATGATGGCAAAACCCCTCATGGTTATGAAAACCACGAAGGAGGCCTATGTTCTGCAGTGGGCATCAAATGGCTGATGATGATGATGATAGCGACGGATTTTATTTGGTGGTTGATGAGTGATGTGAATGTATTTTTAATAAAGGGGGTTATTTTACTGGAGGCATAACATGTTTTCACGCTTGAAGTACTATTATTTGTGTTAGAACCATTATTTTTAAAGTGCGTTTAAGGCTGCTGCTACGTCTAGCATTTCGTTTCGCGCGCACATTCCACAATGATTGGAAAAAAATGGATAGATGTTGTCTGAGGCTTTGCTAGATGATAAAATTACGAATATTAAAGATATCTTAGCTGGCATATTTAAGATATATTTTTAATTGCCTTGTTAGTCTAGCGGTTAACGCGCTTGACTACCAAAACAGAGGTCGTGAATTCGATTCTCACCGGAGGCCGCAGTGCTTGATTTGTACAAATGACCTCGGTCTGGGTGTGTTTCTATGTTTGTGATGTAGGTACTTGCCTGGTTTACTGGTTACCTTACCACATGGTATCCTAGTTTGGGACTAGGACATGTGAATGTAGTGTGTGGAAGTTTTTTTTATTGATAAACAAAATTTGAAACTAATATTATAAACTAATATTATTATTATAGAAATAGCTGTTCCGGCAAACTTCGTACCGCCACAAAATCCGTTTATACGATTCTTGCCCAACGCCATCTATTTTTAAAACACCACGTTCGCTCGCACAACGCCATCTATTTAAACGTAAAATAAATTTATCCCACGGGAACGCAGTACCGGGATATCAAGTATGCTATGCACAGATATCTCAAGTCTCAATTCAGGTCTTTGTCTATCTGTACGCCAAGCTTCATGTAAATCCGTTCAGCCGTTATTGCGTGATTGAGTAACAAACATCCAAACATCTTCACAAACTTTCACATTTATAATATTATAAAGCAAATTTTCTTAATAAAAAACTAAGTATCAGTTGCCATAAAACCATGAAAACTTTTAACATCCCGCCACACCACTGAGCGACTGCCCTAACAGAGTTTAATCCCCCGCGCAGGTGTCGGCGGCGCAGCACATGCAGGTGTCCGGCGCGGGCGGCGGACACGTGTCCGTAGCTGCCCAGCAGGGCATGTACTTCGGCCACCAGGGCGCGCCTTCGCCGCAGCACCACCAAGGTACGTCCTTCCCTGGTTCATGGCTCGCCTTGGCTCCGTGGTCATAACGTGACCGCTCACTGACAACTTGAGAAAGAATTGGAATTTCATTGGGATTATGGCGATCGGAGGTCAACAGCGATGGAGTATTTTTTGTAGATCTTGAAATGTACATCTATGTTTAACTTTTAACGTTCTTTAAGTCGCAGTTTCTACTTCTAAGCGCTTCTTTGAATAAAATAATTTTACCTAAATTTAAATTTTTTGACAAATGAATTCGATATTTATGCTCTTGCAATTCCAGTGGCCTGCCATTATTTTACTAGTAAACCCGGGCAAGTGCGAGTCGGATTTGCGCACCGCGAGTCCGTGTTTTAATTCATTCAGTTTGAGACCCTTAGTTGGAGTTTGACTAACATTTGGCCGGTTATATTATTAGTCAGTAGAATACTAACATTTGGCCGGTTATATTATTACTCAGTAGAATATAATACTGTTATCACTGTTATGACGTCAAGTTGGCAGTTGTAAGATCCCGATCCCGTTGGTGTCCTTCGTATATAACCTTAGTACGTGTACAAAGTGGCATAGGAGAGTGAAAAGTGAAAGTGAACTACATTTATTGCCGAAAACACAAAGTAGGATTAAAACTAGAGGCATTTTATCAATATGACAGGCTGGCTGGAGCAGTCTCATAGCCTTGCTACGTACAATTCCATATATCTATCGAAATTTCGAGCCTCTTTTATATGTGTGTATAGAAATATGTCGATGTGTATAATAACATATCGACGATGAAGTACAGGAGTTATCGACCGATACAGGCAGTGCTATACAATTTACTTTTAAATGAGTGAAATATACATCAAAGGCTTCCCAGATCTACTCAATGTGGTGTGGCGAGAGACATAATATGTCTCTTGCCACACCACACATTGAGTAGATCTGGGACGCATGTGATGTATTTCTCATCCACTTAAAAGTATATAGCACTGACTGTATCGGTCGATAACTCCTGTCTCCGTTAAGTTGTGAAACACGTACAACAGAGCCATCAAGCGAAATTATATTCCATCTGGGAGATAACTGGGCCTCGATTCTGTTAGTGCATTGTAGTATAATGACAGGTACACTGTCGGGTCACGTGACGTGTTTTTTCGTACCATTGACGCCTAGAAGGTTTGATGGGTGTGCCCGCGTAGACTTAATGCAGCCATGAAATGAAAACCGCCATGTTCATGCAGTTGTCATGTTACTACAATGCATTAACAGAATCTAGGACCAATTGATATGGTGTTACTTACCTCTTCACGTTACAAACAAGACTCCAACTAAGTTATCGGCTTGTACAGTAAATCCAGTGCGTTATCACCGATGTAAACAACCGTCATCTTCTTTGAGTTCGTATATCATATCACTCGACAGGCTCTTTTGACTGAGTTACCGACCGATAGCTGTTAAAGAGCGATAGTAAGGCGCTACCTGCCGCGCCTTCCAAAGAGAATGGACGGGTTTTTACATACGTTAACTTTGGGCTCATTTATGTCTATTAGGTACTTGAGGTTGTTGTTACACCTGACATGCTGCCTCGCTCGCACATTTTAACATTTTTAATCATTGTCATAAAAGTTTCATAAGTTTGATAAATGTTGTCTTGAGGGAAATTTTTTAATCCTGTACCTAGTTTTTGATTGTGCGAATTTGATATTAAAATTAATAATTTTGGAAACCACTTTCCTTTATTAAAAGCTAAGCAGTAATCAAACCCTCAGACCACATTTATCAAAAGTGTACTATTTTTTTACAATCACTAAAAATATTCGATTGTGCGAGCGCGATAGCACGAGAGACTTAACAGCAGAATTAAGTACTTTTTCTGACTTAAATAGGTAGTCAATATTAGTTTCTAGTAGGTTAGGCACTAAAAAAAAAAAAAACAAATTTTTTTTTCAAAGTAGCACAGAAACTGCGACTTAATGAACGTTACAAGTTAAACTAGGTGTCCATTTCAAAATCTAGATCATTTGGAGAAAAAATGGACTAAATAGACATGACAGAGAATCAATATCCCGATCCTGCTATTTCATGCAACCATCCCGTGCGTAAACCACTTGAGAGTTAAGAGGACGCAAAGGCCCGATCAGATAACTCTGCATTCCTTGATAAACAGAGAGAGAGCAAAACATGCATAAGTCAGATTTTTACCCTAAAGCACTTGACTGCAAAGCCCCCAGTCGGGTCGCCGGCGATACAGTGTAGAGTTCCATTTACTTATCACCTTTTTTAACCGAATCCAAAAAAGGTTCTCAGATCGTCAATATACATGGTTATTTCTAAAATGCGCAATTCCTGAGACACCCCAATTAGAGTTTGTGTTTGGCAACAACTTTTGTTCTAATAGTTTTTTCTCATAGATCGTGACATGTTTTAGGAATTATTGCAATTTTTTTAAATAACCCTGTTCATTTGTTTATGTATATTTAGTCATTCCTTAACACGTTTTCTGATTTCATTGATTCTTATTGTTTTAGAAAGAGGGTACCTCGAATGTGGTCCCATGTAAATTTTTCAAGATCTGTTGATAGGATCAATGAGAAACTCAAACTTCAAATTTCAAAGGCATCTTCACGGCATTATGGACACACCTGTACCGCGATAAAGTGTACCCAAATGCGAAAGCGAAGTAGGCTTATTTGTAACAAGTCCATAGGATTTTTTGCATTTAAATCCTATTACGTCGTGTTAGCATAATAATGCTGTCGATTCTGCGTGCACTAGTCTATAATCCGTTATATAATCTGTCGGATATAGCGCGAATCAGCGCGTACCGCCATCGCCATTCCAACGAAACGCCCGACCGATGACTCAAATTGACTCACTCAATCGAAATCCGCAAGCAGCTCGACGATAGGTATAGTTGTTGTTACATGATTAGTTAAATCAACATAGTATCTACATTACCAGTATGCCTACTGTATTTATATTTTTTAGGACAAGTTTTTTTAATGAGCATTCAGAGTTGAATTATTTGGATGGATATGGCATTCTGTTCGTCTCGCTCTTTTTAACAACATGAAGTGAATGGCACATGGGATGCACTCAAGGATGTTGGGTGCACCATATTGTTATCTCGAGCTCGTGTCGATATACTTCGTTACTATGCATGGTCTGGATTACTGATGATAAAATCCGGTTATTTCTCGACATAACCGTCTAACTAACATAGCGAAGTTTAGCGTATCACTGGTCACATTCCTTTATAACGTTACTTATGTAATGTTCTCCTATAATTTTATTTTTATGAGCCTCATTTACCTATGGCAATGGCACACAGGGAAGACTAAAAAAAAGAAGGCCAACACAGTCTTTATTTCACTGCACATGCTTGGGCGCCAGGGTTGGTTACACCGTGTCATTGAAACCTGAATTCTATTTCTTTGACATAAAGGACCGCTGCGAGCGCAGAGATAAGTAGCATATGATTGTGGGGGCGAGGGGAGGCGCGGTGAGGTTGACGATCTGTGAGAATGCAACGAGCGATTCGCGACACGGGGATGATATGGATTGATGCCGCGGACGCGCCTGCAATCAAACTATATTGTAATCCGCGGCGGGACTATGAGGATGTTAAAAAGTAACTTTTATATATCATAGATGGCGTACCAATGACACTGTGGTTATTTTATGTAAAGAGTATTTTGTATGCTTAAAGAACTTTCTGAATTTCCATACGTATGGTAATGCCCAACTATTGTGATGGCAAAATTGCTTTGTCGTGGTTTGCCAAAGACCTCGTTGCCTATCTAGGTCCTAACAATTTGTATGAAATAAGGCATCATCTATGTCCATTGTCCATTTTGTTCTATAATTACTCCCAGCCCCCTCCCCCCGTTTTGTAGGTCTAAGTTAGTGTATTTCCCTATATTCATGTAAGTTTATTACTGTATTTCACCCTGTTTATTGTACTATCCTTCGCCAGTCTCTTCAACACCAAAGGTTTGCTGGACGAAAATGCTTTGTTAGTGCAATAAACGATTATAATAGATAAATAATGTCTTATCGCTTCGCAGGGAGTCCGTGCGACTCGTACTCGGTGTCGCAGTCGCAGAGCATCAACTTCTCGCAGCAGATGCGGCCGCGGCAGCCGGCGCCCGCGCAGTCTGCGCCCAGCGCCGGCCCCGGGGGCCCGCCGCCTCTCGGTAACTAAACCACTGGACCATTGACGAACACGTTACTTGATACGTGTCATCATAGGTCAGAGATAGCAGACCAGTGGCCTTATTTATTACACACGCCAAATTCTGTCGGAATCCTAACGTTTGCTATAGCAATTATGTAGTATGGAATTCGACAGCTAGAAGATAGCTGATAAACTCGTTCAGGATTTGAATGTCATGGTTTGGATATTATGATGTGTTTCTGTCTGCGATCTCCGGCAATCGACGGTTTCACATTGGACGAACCTAGCCTAGCAGAATTTATTACGATAGCCGTAACTGCACGACATCGCGTAGTATAACGTTGATACAACCGCCTTAGTAAATGTTTGAAACTACCAGTCCGATGATGTGTCGTTACGGCTATCGTCCAATGTGAAACCGTACAATCATCGTCCATTTAATAAGTATATGATTAAAAGTCAAAGCCATTTTCTACATTAGTTCTACATTCAACGGGTCTAATCGTGATGAACAACATCGTGATAAGGACCGTTCAATTACTAATATATATAGCTTCCTTGTATATAAACAACGCGAGTCATATAAAATGAAAGTAAGATATATCCTGTATCCTCATACACTAGGGGCTTACAAATACATGATTTTGCTGACTTTAATATCGAATAGGGTCGTCTCAAGACTCTTCCATTTTGCGACTGTGCCTATTAGACTTTAGAAAGAAAGAAGACAAACAAAAATGGCCTTAGCCACTTGTTAGCGCATGTTTTTCCCTTAGGAAAAACCACGTGACAACTTAATGTCACGTGGAATTTACTTCCCTTGTGAGGTCGTTCACCCATACGTCAGACCTACAGTCTCACGGAGCGTTCACCGTTCAGCAGGCGTGGCGGCCGCCGGCATGTCGCGCGAGTACCAGGCCAAGCTGCTGCAGCAGCAGCAGCAGCACATGCTGCGCGCGCAGCAGCAGCAGATGCGGCCGCCGCCGCCCGAGTACAAGGCGCGGTTCGGCGGTGCGGCGGCGCCGGGCGGGCTGGGGGGCGCGAGACGGCCCGCTCCGCCCGCTGCCTCCGCCATGCCGCGCGGGTTCCCGCCGCACGCGCGCCCCTACTCGCCCGAGTGGCGGCACGTGCTGATGCAGCAGCAGGCGGCCAGGCACCAGTTTCCCCATCACCATCAAGGTAAATAATACATCCCACTGTAGGGCACAGGCCTTCTCTCAGAGAGAGAGAGTATGGGCTTGATCGCCGCGCGTGCCTACCGCGGATTGGCGATTTCGAGCGCGGAGGCGTGTGAACACATCAGGTTTCCACGCGATACGTTAGCGAGTGGTATCGCTAATACGAATTCATAAATGTGAATAAATCAGATAACAAATTCACTTGCGCCGGGGTTCGCACCCACAACCCTCTATCAGTGTAAAATATTTCTCAAAGTTCCTGCTAGTTACTCGCCCGAGTGGCGGCACGTGCTGCTACAGCAGCAGGCGGCCTGGCACCAGTTTTCGCATGACCATCAAGGTTAATTCATCACCATCAAACCTATATCAGTGTAAAATATTTCTCAAAGTTCCTGCTAGTTACTCGCCCGAGTGGCGGCACGTGCTGCTACAGCAGCAGGCGGCCTGGCACCAGTTTTCGCATGACCATCAAGGTTAATTCATCACCATCAAACCTATTGCTCTGTAAGTCGACTGCCTCGTTGGTCTATACCCGTTATTCCTGAAGCGGGTTCCGAGGAATCCAAGGGTCAAGGGAAGTCACCAGAAACTAATGAATATGGTATATAATAAGTTAAGTTATCTAAACCATAAGTAGTGCACAATTGTCGTGTTAGTGGCAACTTAAAACATTATTGGGCCCACTGCAATGTGTAGTACAGTTTAGAATCATTATCATCAGACGCCCACTGCAGGACATAGGCCTCCCTCATGGTTTTCCAAGTTTCGAATTTTAAAACTGAATTTGAGAAATAATCGTCCCAATAAACTGTCTCTGGCAGCATTTTTATTTTTTATGCCAAGGGGATTTAGTTGACAGAAACTCAAAAAGTCAGCTTATAATAGACACTAATTCATATCTGTTCATGCTAAGGAGCGACTCAATTATCGACAATAGTGAATCAGTTTGTCGAAATAATGGTTTATCCCAGATTTTGATGATTCAATAGTTCCCCGGAATTCTTTCCTTATCGGCGCCGAATGGTAGAGTGCATTGCGTAATTACTTTATGACGTCCTAGATCTAAAATAGAAAGCGGTTGAAGCGGTTTTTCATTTCAAAAATTATTGGGAACGATTCCATATTTTTGGTGCTACGGAACCCTCGACAAGATACTCTCACTTCTTTTCCTTATAAATGTCTAGGTTAACCTTTATACATTTTGATGTTGTCGCCAGTAACGTAACTGAATAGAGGAGTCGCTTGTAATGGTTGACACGGTGTTGACAAATCTTCTGATACCTATATATAAAAATCTCGTGTCACAGTGTTTGTTATTGAACTCGTCCGAAACGGATTCACCGATTTTTATGTTTTTTTTTGTGTAGATATATTTGGTAGGTCTGAGAATAGTTCATAGGCTAATTAAATATTGCAAAACAATGTTTGCGGGTTAGCTAGTATATATTACAAATAACAAATTGGGCTAGTTACGCTTAAATATAATATATTTAATTTTAAATGTAAAATTAAAGAACGGGTGCACCGACTTTTATGATTCGTGCTCCGTTATAAATAACTATTTAAAAAAAAACATTGGTTCTCAGGACTTAGTTTGCCGTGTCAGCTAGTTAAGAATATACTGTCTTTCTGTAGTTATTAAGAACATGTATGTTGCAGGTGGTTTCGGCATGGGGGCGATGGGCGGCAGCGTGGCGCAGCAACAGCAGCTGCAGCTGCAGCAGTCGCGGCTACAGCAGCAACAGCTCATGCAGCAGCACCAGTCGCAGCAGAGGTTCGTCGATTTAAAGCGTTTAAAAGCTAAATTTTCGAAGTGCATGAAAACCTATGACTGAAATGTTTTTGAAAGGCTGCTCGTTCTCCCACTGCAGTGATAATTTTGTGCAATTTCGCTTGTGTCACGTGTTCGACATTACCTAGACTAGCCAATCGATTGAACGAAGTAGAGCTGTTTGTTTTAGATTTCTATAATGATATTGTTATAAATTTTCCTATAAAATGAGGGGATTTTTTCTGAAAAAGTTTTGTGGACTAATTAGTACACCATGATTATAAATTTGCTGCAAGTTTAAATCAATCCTTCTATTTTCCGCTCGTAAATTTGTGGGCCGATGTGTAGGCACAGATCGTATTCCAAATCATGATGTTATGTGCTCCAAGATTTAGTTTGGGGTTCAGTCAGAGTTACTTAAGATAATGTATTGTAATTTTTGTCCTGTACATTTTTGACAGATTAGCTCGCTCGATTTGCCTATTAACAACTCCCAACTTTGCTAAAAGATGAGGCGCGTATTATAATTGCGCGTACGGCTTTTAGCAACTACATCATTAATTTACGTCAAACCCGGTATGATAATACATAGTAATAAATATCTTGTGGTCACATTAGAATGTAACGTGACTTATTTTATTTGTAGGTCACAAAATCAGCAGTCCCCTATGACGCACCTCCTCATGCAGCAAAACCAAATGATGAATGTTCAAGGACAGGTGTGTATTCTACGTGCTTTTATGCCTTTAAGGTTATAGTCTAATAACATACCACGTTTGATCGATTCCTTTCGTTAAAATTTAAGAACTGCAGTTATACAGAGTTATAAAAAGTAATCGACTGTGAAGCTTACAGCTTGAAATTGTGATAATGGTATAACATTAATAACTTTATGCTTTATCAAAATTTTAATGATCAATCGATGCCTATATTTTACAGATGAACAATATCCATATGAGCCAGTCCCAAAGTATGTCCATGCAGCACGGCATGGGCGGCATGGGCGCCACGCACCAGGGCAGCCCTATGCAAGGCCAGAATGGGCCCATGCCGGGGCAGAACAGCCACATGCAGGGTCCGAATAGCCACATGCAGGGGCAAAACGGCCCCATGCACTCTGGCGGACAGCTGCAGAACTCGCTACTGGGCGCGGGCTTGCAAGGACAAGGGCAGGGCCAAAATGCCCAGCACGGCGGCTTCTCCTCCCTACCCACGTCTTCCTTCTCCGGCGCGCCGACCGACTTCAACCTCGACTTCCTCGACAACTTGCCTTCCAGCGACGCCAGCCACCTCACCGCCCAGGAGCTCCTAAACTCGTTAGACAACGCATTTCTGAACGACATTTTATAAATGGTGCACTACAACTTAACGATGAATCTTCTAACTTAATTGGCCAATTTTTATAGTCAATTAGATGGCAGTACGTTCGAGTGCGCCTAGTTAATTCACTTGCGAGTGATTTTGTCTCGCACGACTATTATGAATATGACCAATATTTAAATAATAAATCCAAAAAGACCAAATTATCAAACAGGAATTTAATATCCGACTTTTGACATGGATTGTCGTGGTTATAGGCCTCTTACGCACTGGCCGGTTAGCCGCACTGCGGCTGGCCGTCCGGATGGCCGCTGTATGCGGTTGCAATTGCGGCTGACCCGGTGGCGGCTAGCCGTAACCGCAACCCGAACATGCGTATAGAAACCGTCGAGTTTTGCGGATTGATCGACCCATTTCGATCGGCCTGTTTTGAACTTCAATAATAAACCGTTCTGTATCGAAATCCATAGCTGAGAATTATGTTGTCAGTCGCGAGCGTCGGTAATATTGGCATAAGTGCGCCTACAAAGGCGAGCAACCGCAAAGTGCGTTAACCACCATCCGGCTTGCTGTCAGACGCGCCGCAGCGCACCGAGCGACCGGAGCGGTTGGCCGGCAGCCGCATCGCAGTGTAAATGGATAATACGGTTTACATACAATTTTGTACTTCCGGTTAGCCGGACGGGCAGCCGCAGTGCGGCTAACCGGACAGTGCGTACGAGGCCTTAGATTCTTTACTTTATTATTCGAGGTAGTACCTAAATAGTTAATCTTGTATGCCATTTCTAGAGACTTCCATACATTGCTAGTGTCACCCATAAATGCATGTTGTTTTATGAACCTATTTATTGGGAAATCAATTTCATAGTATTTATAGATTAATTGTTAATTCTTCTTCTGTAAATATTTTATAGATGTGTAAGGTGTATGAAAAATATTATGAATGACGTTAGGGCTACCGTATTCCCTTGCTTGACTCAGTTTCCTCATTCAATCATTTAAGCACTATTATAGAGAGTAACATTAATTACGTCGTGACGTGAATCTTTTATGATTTATATTTATTAAAATTATAATTTTATTAGGTACTTTATAAGCACAAAAGACATACATGCAAACATTATTTACTTTATTATGAATATTCCAGTAAAGAAACTTTCAATTTACGTTTTTGTGGCTCATCCTATAGAACAGGCCTCCAAAACTACCTTACTAATAATCGTGTACATAACTAGAATACTATAACTATAAATTTGTACTCATGGATTATTAGTGAGGGACGATCCGCCTAGGAATGGCCAAATATTCATACAGTGCAAATGTATTTTATAGGGTCACATGTCTGTTTAGTCACAAAAACCAATTAAATTGTAATATAAAAGATCTACAGCTCTCTAAAGTAGACCGTATCACTGGTAATTTAAAGCAGGACTTCTTTATTAGTAAAATATAATGTACTTGTATGTGACCCTATAGGTAGTTTAAGTTTATTGTAAGGTCATTCCTGTACCTAAGAAATATTTTAGTATGTACTGTGATGTTGGTCTCAATCTTCAATAGGTAATATTATAGCATCAATTATTATACATACATAGATAGATTATTGTTGGCATTAGGTATGTCAGGTCTAGAATCGTTATTGTTAAGGATCTCATCTAAATCATTTACATGGGGAACTTGGGTATCATAAAATTCAATTCAGTATTGTTGGGCTTATAATTTTATAATAAATTCAATTCAATAGCTTCTTTTATAATGTTGTTTTATAAATTAAAATTTATGTTAATTGCAACTTAATGACATAACTGGATTTTATAATAAAAAAAACCTTTTACTAGTTACTTGCAAAAGAACACTTAATTGTCAAAGTGGCGCCAAGTAATATTTTAGCCATTTATACTTCCATGGGTCAAAACGAAAGCTCACATTATGTTTGTAAAATTATGCAGTAAAGCATTATGAATGGGTTCAGCTCTCTGTAAAATAACAATACGAAGCCAACTGTGAATGAAAGGGACATTCCAGCGTCATTGTTAACAATGTTTTAACTTTAGGACCAATTTTTCAATGTTCTTTTGAAAATAATATTACATATTGAAATGTGGTGTGTTTCAATTTAAACCTAATCCTTACATGTACGTACCTTAAATATTAACTTAAAATACTCAGTTTTTGTTTTTGTCACAGCATCAAATAACATTAGCGTTTTAAGGCCGGAGTAAAAACTTTAGAGCGCCCGATTCATTCTATTGTGCCACAATAATGGATTTAGAAATATCTTACCTAACATAATCGTGCGGCGTATTGAAATCTGAAATTACATGAATTTACTTATGGCACTTTCATATTTGCGACAAAATTATAAATTGCACATTCACACACTCACACTCACCACATGATGGAATCGGCCTGATGTTTGTACAAGTAATCTGAGAACTTGTCGAGTTTTCTCTCTAAAGCATTTATCTCCGCCGCTAATTCTCATACCATTTCGTTAGGTTTGTTGTAAAAAATGCGCGGGTTGCGCACTCGCGGGCTGTAATAGTTATTGGGTTGGATGTACTTTGCGGTAATCGGTTCGTCGGGCAGCGAGCCTATTTTGCTTTCATTCGTTTTGTACTCGTAAATGTTTTCATTCGTCTTTTTGTCGATGGACTTCATGATATATGCGTGTATGCTTTGTCGTTGCTTCTTCAGTCGGACGCAGGAGAACACAGTCGTCAGGAGTAGGCCGAGTTTAAACAGCGCAACCACGAAAAGTGCCAGGAGGAGCACTATGTATTGTTCTTGGTACCAGTCCTCGAGTCTTCCAAGACAGCCCTGTGGAAGAAACACATTTTAACTTTTCGTCGCAACCAACACTTGACCGGAAAAGCGCCATAAGCGAAGTACCAATAGAAAAATAAGAAAATAAAAAAGTGGTGGTGCAGAGATCGTCAATAACTATAGCAAGATGTTTTAGCTTCGCAGACAATTCATGGTAAGTTTTCATGTGTAATGCTTAGGAAAGTTTTAGTTTGAAAGTTCAAGGTAACATGTTAACAGAAATCACAAAAGGTCAATATACCTAGACAATAGGATGTGAATCCGATCCAAAGCAAAAAAAAACAGATCACAACCATTACACGATATAAAAGTAATAATATGACATGAGTACTAAACTAAAAAAAAAAAAAACAAAAAAATTGTTTATTCTGTAAAAGGTGCATACATTTTAAAATAATCTCATTTCCGCCAAACTAAATAATAGTTTGTTGGCAGATTTACTCTCAATTTAGTTAGTTAAAATAGGTACCTAACAAATGACTTAAATTAAGTTTACATAGAAAAGTAGAAGATTAGGATAAATTTATGGTACTGGTTACAAACTGGTTCATTAATTCAGAAGCTACACACTTTATAAAGCATTTTACTAGCGTATTGTGAGCGTATCTTACTTCCACTGACATTTCACTAAGTTGTGGTCTAAAGCATGCACAGACAACATTGTTGCCATGTCGTCCGATGGTACACCTATCGTCAACTAGCCCTTACCTGCACATGTCGATAGGCATTGGGCGCGATGTCCTGACAGCGGGACTGGTTGACGGGCATGGGGTTGAGGTAGGAGCCGTCGGGGTCTTGCGCGCAGCAGCTGAGTGGTACGGACAGCCCGCGCGGCCCCAGCCGCCGCAACTGCCACAGAGACATGTCGAAGTTGCGCGCGTCCGTCATACCGCAGCATTCCAGCTGACAAGAGGATATGATAACATTATCAATTAGCCGTACTCGGCCACTGCTGGATGAAGGCCACCAAGGCACGCCAATTCCTTCTTTCCACGGCCATCCTCATAAGAAAATTAATATTATAGGGAAGAGCGGGGGATCGTGTCTAATGTATAGATAATGGTACGGAACCTTTCGTGCGCGAGTCCGACTCGCACTTGGCCGGTTTTTTTTTAATTAAGAGTGAAATAATATCCCCGGCGGTGGTAGCGCGGTCAGCTTATACGACTCACATACGAGGCGGTCGTATTCCCAAGCAGAGAGCGGAGGTATGTGCTATTGAAATAATGCAAAACCTGGAAACCGTTTCTTGTATTAATCGCTTCTAATAAGCAAAAGTTCAAAACCTCCATTAGCTTTCAAGATCGTATGTATAAAAAAATAAAACGGCCAAGCGCGAGTCTGACTCGCGCACGAAGGGTTCCGTACCATTATTATAAGATCGAATTTGAAAACAGCGCCATCTATAGAAACCAACAAGAAGCGTTTAACATTGACATTTAACGACATCACATCGGCGCTGTGAAGGTTACATAGGTGGCCGCTAGATGGCGAGGGCTATCTTAAGATAATCTTATTTTATTCTGTTTTTAGTATTTTGTTGTTATAGCGGCAACAGAAATAAATCAAAATTTCCACTGCCTAGCTGACAGACAGACGGCAGACAGATAGACAGACGGACAGTGAAGTCTTAGTAATAGGGTCCCGTTTGGCACCCTTCGGGTACCCTAAAAAAAAATCAATTGAGAATTCAGTACTTCTTGGAAGTGATTTAAATAACGATTAAACTCGATATCGATTGAAGAGACGGTTTTCAGGTTTTACGTTAATCTAATAAGTTGAATTGAATTTCATTCAGGTTTTCCCTAGCCGTTGATAGAAACCCTTAAAATACGGAAAGCAGCAATGTCTATCAAGTTTGGTCATCTTATTAATGGAGAAGTTGAACTAAAATATGCTTTAATATGGAAAGGCCATGTTTAAAGATAAATAAACGTGGTTAATTTTTTTCTCTATGACTAATACTTTTCATAATATGACCTGTCGAAAAGTCAATATAATAGTCACGTGGTACAAAAACGCGCCAAACAAATCGGGCTCAAGCTATGACGTCACAACTTACAGGTCACGCCTCATAAAGAGTTTTATGAATATTTGAGATATTTCGTATGTGTAGATGTTTTTATACATCTACACACTTATTACAAAACATTTAGAATTCAATGAAAAGGCAAAATCTAATAAGCTTTTTTTATTATTACAGTAACATAATTTTTCGCAATTTTTAGATAAACCCATATGACTATATATATATATATATATATATATATATATATATATATATATATGCCACTCCAATCTAAGTTAAACGCAATTTCCCCATTCAAGATATATGAACCAATATTATAAATTTGATAAAAAAAAAACAAATTAGAAACGAGCCACGAGCTATTTTGCAAAAATGTAAAGACCTGCTGTTGTTTGGCACGAATAGATCCCGTTTTTGAGCAAATGATATCCGCATTAGTATATTCCGCACAGATCTTTTTGGCCGTTCCATACTCATTCATCATTGACGAAGTAAGTTGTGCCGGCTGTCATATAGCCAGTGACACTCACTTCATCAACACTGGACTCCTCATTTATTAAAAATCATTCCAGGCGTTAGGCCTCTGCGTGGTCATAAAGAACCATACAAACCTACTCGCAATAAATATAACGTTCCTTTGCTTTTGTAGCCAGTTAAAAAACAATAAGTAATCGTAATATCTTTTCCTTTTTTTATTTTGAATCTTCCTTTTGTAAGTTACAAAAGAAAAATTATGTTAATCAACTGTCCCTCACTAAAGTAAAGTTCTAAGGCTATGAATTAAAAATATCTATTTCAAACTTTGTCGGAACTTGCCTATTTTATTTCAGTATGTAACTTTAATAAAATAGGCAAGTTCATAGAGTTACTTAATTAAACTAAAAACCTTAACCTAGTGTTAGTCTATATTAAAATGTTTGTTAGGATAGACTTGGATGAATGCCTAATGCTTACGAATTGTTACCTGAGTCTGAGCCAAGTCCAAGGCAGCAGTGAACTGCTCATAGTCTGGTACACCGTAGAACGCCTGCAGGGCTCCGACCGCGCCCCCACGCACGTTCTGGAGCCCCAAGCATCGCGGCCACAGCGTCACCAGCACTCCACTCGCGCATTCGCATAGGAGAAGTGCCAGTACTAGCAGAAAATACTGTAAATGCAACAGAAAAAGAATATACCTAGGGTAAACCACCCAATTATTGGCACTTTAAGCAGCTACTTCACAAATACAATTAAATTTACATGTAAAATAACATTTTTACAAGAAAAAAAGCATTTATGCTGGTCTTCTAATCATTGAGGAATATTATGATACTTTTTATTAATAAATTGAACTGTTTTATTTTATATAGTGTACCTTTTAAAAAAATACCAGTTGCTGGCATAGGTAAACCTTTTATTGGCAGTTATTATTACCTAATATTGTCACTATCCTGGCAAGACTGAAAAATAGCTGCTAAGTCTTACGTAAGGCTTTCAGTGTATTCAAGGATGTCAATATATTTAAAGATATTTTTGTATCATTCATATTTGCAATAAAGAAAATAAAAGCCTTTGTAAAAAGATAAGTAACATTTATTTCTATAGGAACATACTTACCTAATCAGTTCGAACGCTTAATTTTAAATATGGTTATGATCTTTCCATAAAATATTAAAACGAAACCTTTTGGGCTTAAACAAAAAAAAAATTGAATGATTTTAGCTTACGACTAGGTACGTAACTTTCTCATTTAAATTTAATTAAATCACAGGTTTAATCAATTTTACTGAGATGAGGTAATTTTTCATTGACGTTAGTCATCTGAATCAGTCTCGGTCAACATTTTTTCTATATCAGTCATATTATAACTTTTGCTAGTTCTTGAAGTACAGTTTCCAATTTGCCATCGTCGAGTTTATAGAAATCTTCAGAAAGTAAAATTTTGCGTACGTTTTCTTTAGCTTTTGTTTTATTTTTATTTTTGTTTTTATTTACCGCTTTCTTTTCTTTTTCCATTTTCTTTTGTGCTCTTTCTACTTTTCTTTTTTTAATGCCTTCTGCTTTTTCTTCTTTTATTCGGATTTTCTCGCTCTCTTGAGCTTTCCACTCTGCTGATGTTAGTACAAAAGGCGTCTTTGTAGTATTTTTATCTCTTTTCTTTTAGGCGTTTTAGGTACTACCAAAATATCTTGTAGTTTAATTGGAGTAATGTCTTCTTTAGCCAATGGTACTTTAATTTGTATAAGATTATTTTCATCTGCACCTATTTTCAGATCAGCAGTTACTTTGATAGACGATTTTTGGGGAGTTGCATATAGGCTGTTTGATGATTGCTGCTGACTGCTGGTGGACTCTTGGTAGATAGATGTTTGTTGAGCGAATTTTTGCTGTGTGGATGGTTCTTTAATGCTCGGTACGTCATCTTGCTGTAGGATCGAATTACGCTGTAAGGGAGTTTGGGATGTAGACGCCTTCTGGAAGGATACTTGCTCAATAGATTGTAGCTGGTTGAATGCTTGTTCAGTTGGTGATAGAAGGTTTCGTGGTTGATTTTTTAATAAATTTTGAAACACTCTTTATTAAATCTTCTTTTCTCTTCGAAAACCCTTTTCTGCTACTGATTTGTATCCAATCGACAAAAAGCAGTTCTTCCTCATCGGTTAAAATTGTGGACGGACCAGGCTTAGAGCCATGGTCAGGATGTTTTATTCTGAATTGTAATTGTTTTTTGCTCATGCCCTTTGAAATTTCTTGGAGAGCTTTTTTCAAGTTTTCTTCCGTGTAAATCTTCCGTTTAAAATATTTTTCGGTAGTTTTTTTTCTAGTTTTCTTCTGACTAGTGTTCATTTTGCAAGTGGCTGAAAAGAAAATATTTTTATTGGCACCTTTTTAACCAATGTTTGACACCCGTGCCAATGAATGGATTATATATAATTGGCAGTGGGCCAACATTTGGATTCGTGTATCCAAAACTTTAAAAAATTTGTTCCATGCAATTTAAATTTAATTTAGAGGGAAATAAGGTTTAATTTTTAATAACAGTAAATTACTTTAAATACCCTTTTATTGGCATGGGGGCCAATAAAATGGGTAAACAGATTTAACACGGACCAAACGTTGGCACACCCCACAAAACTAAAAGTTGGCAGTTAAATTATGAAATAATGTTTAAAAAGGGTACTTAATATATTCATTAATTAGACAAAATGAAAATGTAGACGAAAAACATGAAAAATTAGCAAAAAATATTAAGATTCTGATAGCTCTTACCTTAGCAAAAAACGAATATTTTGTTTATTTTTGTAGCACAGGTCCCGGCTTGTCAAACAGATGTTTACTGCGCCGCCATATTGAATGAAATAAAAAATGTGTGTTGCCAGCACAGTAAAGAATAATACTACTATTTAATTTCTACCAATAATTTTATAGTGTGGCCACAAAAAATCTTATTTTACTAATATATATAGCTTTTTTCTTATAAAACTGAAGCATGCCAATAAATTGGTAGAGTGCCAATATTAGGTGGGTTTGCCCTATATGACGAAAAAGTTTTGGGAAAGAAAATGTAGCCAGTACATTTCGTAAAAAAGTTAGCTTTCAATTTCAACAGCTTTCAATCACCTTGGTTTAGCAAAAAGAGGACTAATATTCTCCTTAGAAAAACATAAAACAATTTTCTATCTCCTTGGTTCACCAAAACGCGGGCAAATATCCTCTTTATAAAAAATACACAATGTTTTCGATCTCCTTGGTTCACCAGAGAGGGGACAAATATTCTTCTCTGAAAAAAAAGTTTTTCTATCTACTTGGTTCACCAAAAAGCGGCAGATATACTCTTTAGAAAAATACACACAAAGTTCTCGATCTCCTTGGTTCAGCAAAGAGGAAACAAATATTCTTTTTGAAAAAAAAAGTTTAAGATTACTTTGCTAAAGCGGTTTCCATCAAATCAGTGTGATGATCACCACCTATCATGGAGGTCATCAATACATATAGATTGGCTAATTTATGTAATTAATCTAATTTATCTGACTCCATAAATCTACTTTGGATAGAGCAAGACGAAAGTAGCAGCTAACGTAACCTACTTACTATGGTGAGTATAGCATATCCCGGCATGTAAGTGGCCCAGCATCCCAGGGCACCTACGGCGCAGATCGTCAGCCCCGCAGCCAGCAATGCGAGCGCCAGATAGTAGAACGGTGGCTCCGGCAGCCCGCCCTCGGGAGTAGCCAGCAGGCGCGACAGGAGCACCCGTCGCGAGTCGCAGAGAAGAAGGAACCCGCTTATCACTTCCACGAAACCACATGCCTGCAAAAAGTCGTGTGTAAAATCTGATTTTATGAAAATGCTAAAGTCACATGATGACTGTGCCTCTGCCTATCCCTGGGATATGGGCGTGAGGATATAACACGTTAGCCATAATTTAACACTTAAATAAAACCTTACAAAGAATATAGTATTGAAGAATCCGAAGAGCACCTTAGCCGTAGCAACTTTTTTGCACTTCATTTTGCAATTAGACACTTCACATAGAAAAAAACCACAAATTCACTTGATATATTTTAGTTTTTACGGAAGGAATGTAACGACGCGTTGACCGCTAGGTACTCGCCGGTATTGTGAACATGTGAACGAGTACCAAAGCGTGAATAGATTCGCCGGTTTTAGGGAGATACGCTCTGCTGCACAGGTGGGGTGACTAATAATTAAGCCAGTTTTGTTTAAAAATATGCTCAAGTAACTTTTTGAGCGTGAAACGGGATCATCATTGAGTATTCGGTTAAATTTGTTCAGTGTAATTTAGACGACCTCAGAACATTTCAATACAGAAATAGTTTTTTGGACAACATTAATTATATTGGTTCCATAAATGTAATAAAAAATATTTTCTGCTTAAAAATCTACATCTTTTTTCTTGAAGCCACCACAGGTCATTGGCATTGCTGTTATATCATCTTGTTCACGCTCACTGGACTCTTGCAGCTCTGAAAATGAAACAGGAAAGCATAAATTATATGTAGTTCAACTTAATAAGTAATGATTTCTTTAAGTTTTATAAATACCTGGGGGCAGGTGTAGCTTCTCAATAATAAACTTCTTTCTTCTAAGCTTGAAGGCCAAGTCAATGCTTAGGGGTACAAACTGAACCAACGAGTTGACAGCTGATATCTTTGTTATGTGAAACAGGCCATGGTAGTCTTTAAACACTGGGTTGGTCTCCCTACTTGAACCAGCAAATGATTCCAGCTTTACCCCATTATCTACTGAATACAAGAGCCTTTTCAGTAGACTTACATCCTGTGAAACCACATGTTCATACCAGTGAGGAACATCAGAATATCTGCACAATTCTTTCAGTACAATACGGTTTTATAAAATGGTTTTTATTTTGGCATAGTGACAACTGAATCATTATTGGTAAAATGTAAATCTGATATTAAAGCTTGCAACCAAAAAATCCTCATGTATACTTAATACAACTTACATCAAATAAATGCGTAGGCATGGTAATATACACCACAGCATTGGTATCTCTAAGAATAACTCTCAAGCAATACAAAAACTTGATGAGATCCTGGTTGCAGCTACTGTCGTCCACATTGTCTGTTGCCATCCACAGAGGGGAGCCCAAGGACTGGATGCATACTCTGAGGACATTTTTGTTGCTACTCTTAGTTCCAATTTGATACTCTTCTCTAGTTACCATGTCTCTGATACATAGTAGCAGATCTTGGAAAGACTTGTTGGTGAAAGCTGAAAAAAAATATGAAGATTTAAGTATATCAATGCACAGTATTTATGTATGAATTGATTGAAAAGTCAAAAGTATTCATGTATGAATTGATTAAAGCAAACGTACTACTTTTCTCATCGTCTTGTTTATCGCAGAGTTTCCAGTAAGTAATGTTACTTGTTTTAATAGTAGAAGCATCAACATGTTTACTCAAATCAAAGTGGTGGCCAAAGTTAGCAGTACTACCAAAGGAGGACTCTACTGGGCCGAGTCCCTCATATCGCCAAGCTATCATCATTTTGTCTTTGTCCCCAGTTACTTTGATAACTTCATCATCGGGCTGCGCCGCACATGGGATTGGTAGTTCATTAACCTTAAACAAATATGACTGATTTTGAAAAAAGCATTTGATGTGTGTGGTTTATGAGTAACCATGCTTACAATATCAGTTGGTTCTTCATCAACTGATGCAATGAACAAAGCATGCTTGCAGACAATGCCTTCGGCAAGGAAATATTTACTCAGAACACGACTGTAGTTGCCCAAAACATCTTCCTCTAAAAACAAAAACACAGGACAAATATCATATGGTTGTAATGAAAAACTAGCCTATTGTAATAGATAATTAATGTTCCTTACCTACTACGAAAATTGTGCCACAAGGTAATCCTCCACCTGAAAAGAGTAGATGTTTGGTAAATGTGTAAATTGTGACGTCGTCGAAATGTAAGAAGCCCGTTTTGACAGATGCACAAAATTGCATTTGACTTCGGATTTACTTGAGCAAATACATAAAAAGACATACTCTGGCATATTATTAAACACTCGAAAGAAAAAAGAGATTTTGTAGCCCGAAAAGATAGTTTACATTTTTAATGTTTTTGATCTCAAACTAGGTTAGATTCTATTGTTTTTGTAGCTGTCAAAACGGGCTTCTTATATTTTGGCGACAAGTAATGAAATTATCTCACCTATTATGTGATCTAACGAAGGGATACCGGTAGATACGAAAGGCAAGTTGTTTTTGTGCTTAGTGCCATTAATAGTAGCACCAGAATCTGTTGTTTTATGGAAACTTGACATGATTTTTGTCTACGAGCTGCAAAACAACCTCTACCTCAGCAAAACATGGCAAAAACGTAGGAATTTTTTTAATTTTTTTTTTTTATCTTTTTAATTTGTGCCACAGAAAACATACATATTTGTGCACGGCGCATGAACACGTTACACGGCTGATGTGGTTATATTCTCTTTGGACTTTGACATTTAATTTGTTTTTTTTTTTTTTTTTTTTTGTTATGGCTTTCCTAAGGATTCTGCCAACGTCCGAGTTACGAAAAAGTACTATCTCTGTGAATGATAATGCAAGGTTCTTTTTATATATATATATGTATATATATACACACACACACATTCATATATATATATATATATATATACATACACGTACATACAAATATATATGTATAAACTCTATCGAATATATACTTTTTGATAGGTGTTACACGGTACAATAACTACAATCTAATTTTGTTAGTTTCTACATATGAACATAAAACTTTAGCAAATGAAGAGAAAACCAACGGAAGTACGCAGCGGAGATTGGTGGGAAGGGGAAGATCTACTGGAAGATAACCGTACAATGAGGAATTGTATTTTGTACATTCGAAAAAGATGTGATCTGCAGTTCCCTCGCTCAGACCGCATTCGCACAAGGAATGGTCCCTGACCCGGATTTTGGCCAAAAAGACAGGGGTTGAAGCATGCCCCAAGCGGAGGCGACATATTGTCGAGGTGACTCTCCTGTTAGCATCACGAAATTGGAAAAACCATGGGCGTACCGGTATGAAGTCCTGAATATTCCCATATTGGGTTGGTTTAGCTTGACGGTATGAAGCCCACTCGGTTTTCCATGCCTTATCAAGGTCTGACTTAGCTGTGGCTCGAAGGTCAGCTGGAAAATTGAGAAAGTGTGTGCTATCTCCACATTGTACTGCCCTCTTGGCACAGGAATCTACGTATTCATTGCCTTGGATTCCAGAGTGACCTGGAATCCAGGCCAACACTATTTCTAAGCCGTTGGTATGGCATTTATAGAGTTGCTCTCTGATATTATAAATCACGTGAAGTCTGTTTTTCACATGGAACGGGTTAGACATAACAGCCTGGAGGCAGCTCAGGGAGTCCGTAAAAATTATAGCCTTCTCGATGACGTTTTTGTGTGTTTCGACAAACATAATGGCCTCTAGTAATGCGATTGCCTCACCCGAAAAGACGGATGACAAAGGTGGACATTTATGTTGCAGGATGACATTGTACTTAGGTATCCACACAGCGGAACCTACATTGCCATCATCGGATAACTTTGACGCATCGCAATAGATCGGCACCCAACCTGACCACTGTTCAACTAGTTTCTCGTTAAACCTACAAGCAGCATCCGGAGAGTGTTTGGAAATATCGAAAGAAAGAAGAATTTTAGGAGAGAAGGTCAGAGCGTGATAATCTGTAGCAAAAAGAGGGTAAGTATTAGTCTGAGAGACTGGATCTCGTAGATTACGAAATTTAAGGTAGCTTTTGAGCATACGGGGGGTGTCTTTATGGGACCAATAACTAGAGGTAGTGACGAGAAAAGAGAGTTCACGAAGTATTTTCAAAAGAGAATGGTGTCGGAATTGTACTACGTTAAAGATGAAACGATCAGACAGGTACTGGCGGCGAAGGTGAAGGGGTGGGTCACAGCATTCGACAAGGAGAGCTGCCGTAGGGGATGATCGCATAGCCCCAATCACTACTCGTAGACATTTAAATTGGATACTATTTAATTTAGACAGAGCCATCTTGTTGCACGGTTCTAAAAGAAATGTGCCATAGTCAAGGTGACTACGAACGATTGCGTTATAGATGAGCTTAAGTGAATATTGATGGGCTCCCCACCAAACACCAGCCAAGCATCGCAGAATGTTCAACCCCTTTTCACATTTTTTTAACACGTAATCTAGGTGAGGGATACCTGTAAGTTTGGAGTCCAAAATAACTCCCAGGAATTTAACCTCTGAGCGATTTGGGATCTGCTCATGATTAACATGGACTTTAATGTCAGGTGGGATTCTTTTTCGGCTGAAAACCACTAAGCTACTCTTAGAAATGGACAGAGACAGACCATGGTTGGCAAGCCAATCATCCAGGTAATACATTGCGGCATTAATACGATTAGCCGCTTCTTCTGTATCTTGAAATGGTAGATAAAGAGCAATATCGTCCGCATATTGCAAGATGTTGCAGAATGATGCGACTGAAAGTTCAAGGTCGGAGGTATATAAGTTATACAGAATCGGGCTCAGAACTGAGCCCTGTGGCAGGCCTCTCCAGACTGTCCTGGGGGGGAGAAAGCTATTAGAACCTCTGACAAGGATTGTCCTCTCCATCAACAGGTTGCAGATGAAGTCTACCAGCCTCACTGGAATACTCAGCTGTAACAACTTGTTTCTGAGTACGGGAAGTAGGACATTATCGTAGGCAGCTGCAACGTCGAGGAAAATTCCAACTACAGATTCCTTCTTCGAAAAGGCAACTCGGATTTCTGATGTGAGAATACCAAGACTGTCCATGGTGCCTGTTCCCTTCCTGAATCCAAATTGTGTCTTTGCCAAAAGACCTCTCGATTCCACTAACCACTCGAGTCTATGTTTGATGAGATGTTCGCAAACTTTGGCTAGGGTAGATGAAAGGGCAATGGGACGGTACGACGAAGGGTCACTGGCTTCTTTACCGGGTTTTTTTAAAGGAATGATGATCTGTGTTTTCCAGCTGTCTGGGATGTATCCTGACAGAAAGAAATTGTTGATTAAATCTAAGAAGTAAATTTTGAAGTCGTGGCTGGATTTTTTAAGAAACGAATATGGTATACCATCCAAGCCTGGAGCAGAGTCTGTGAGAGGCTCCAAGGAACACAAAAGCTCTTCAATCGAGAAAGGGTTATTAAATTCGTGAGATGAATTAGGGGATTTATAAATTATCAGACATTCTGGTAGGGGAGCAGAGGCAGGGGCGAGCTTCATAGCGAAACCATCAAGCCAGGTGGAAGGATCATTAGAGTTGTCGTCATGTAAATTCCTAGAGCTGCGGAATCGTCTCACTCCCCTCCAAACCAACGCCGAAGGGGTTCTCGGGGATAAGCCTTCAGTAAAACGTATCCAGCCTTGTTTTTTTTTTTCTGCCAGAAGCCTTTTTGTTTCCGCTGCTACCCTCTGGTAGTGAACAAAGTTCTGTTCTGTCATGGCTAGATTATATGCCACTTCTGCTTTTTTTCTACCATCCACAGCCGCAGTGCACTCGACATCCCACCATGGTGGTGATGTTAAGAATTTTTTTTTTGACAATTTTTTCTTTTTAAATACTGAGGATGCAGAAATATCAAGTATTTCCACTAATTTTTGATAGGATGAGTTGGCATTATCCACTGTGACTTTAGGGAGAGAAGCAACATGTTCCTTAGTCAGGGAGGAAAACCTGTCCCAACCGGATTCTGCCAATTTATATTTTAGGAGTGGAGGATGTTGCCTTGGGGTAACCGATTTGGAGGGGAAAAAGATTAATACCGGGAAGTGGTCACTACCATAGGAAGATGGCAGGACCAGCCATGACAGAACAGGAGTTAAGGAGGGAGAACATAGAGAAAGATCCACAGCAGACCTCGGATCCTGGTTAGGAAAGACCCTGTGAGTAGGGGAGCCATCATTAAGGATACATAGATTTATTTGATCCATGACATCTAGTAGATCATAGGATGCTGAATCATTATGATGGCAACCCCAGAGGCTGTTGTGGCAGTTAAAGTCTCCCATCAGGACCATAGGGCCCGGAATGGAGGAAAAGATTGAGCTTAATTCAACCATAATAGCTGATGAAGGATGTGGAATATAAACAGAGACAAAAGTGGTATCTAGAGATCTGAGAGCAACAATATTAAATGAGTCAGAGTGGTCAGGAATATTAATTTTTCGAAAAGCCAAATTGTAACTAATAAAAATAGCAACCCCTCCAAATCCATCACTGCGGTCCTCCCGAAGGCAAGCAAAGCCAGGGAGCCTAAAAATAGACTCGGGCTTCAGCCATGTCTCCTGGACGGCCACAATGGAAGGAGAGTGTTAGTTAATTAGAGAAATAAATTCTTGTTTTTTTAATTTGCAGCTTCTACAATTCCATTGCAGGAGAACTAGGTCCATGCTCAGGGGACTGACTGACGAGAGATGCAAGTAATTCGCGCACGTTGTTTAATTTGTTTGCTTGACACTTTATGGCTTGACAGTTTGGATTTAATCTGTCAAGTGTCAGATTTAATCCAGAACACTTTATCGTCTGTGATCCAGAATAAACCCATGAAGGTAGTGTAGAGCGTGGGACACATAGAAAGGGCGCGAGGCGAGGGCGCAGAGAAGACGCGTCGCCTTTAGTTACGTAGTTAGTTACTTTAGTTACTTTAGTCGTCGTCGGTCGGGTAGGAATCGGTAGGATGAAGCCTACACGTCTTCTCCGCGCCCTCGCCCTACGCTCTTCGTATGTGTCCCACACCTAGGTGTAGTGTAGGTGAGGCCTCAATTTCGGCTTACCGAATTCCTTTTCGGAATTTAGATTCGAAATATCGATTCGGAATTCCCTAAATACATCACACTGATGTGTTTATTTCCGTTCGGATAGCAAAGCTGAGTTGAGAGACGCTACTAGCTATTGAGTTCAGACCTCTTTTCAGCGAATATGGACGACGATTTTCTGATTGCGATTACAGTGTTGCTGTATCTCGCTAAGAAGAAAATACCTACGCTGTGAGTTGCGTTTGGAGCGGCTTTTTTCCGTACGG
Organism: Yponomeuta malinellus; assembly: GCA_947308005.1. Taxonomy (NCBI): domain Eukaryota; kingdom Metazoa; phylum Arthropoda; class Insecta; order Lepidoptera; family Yponomeutidae; genus Yponomeuta; species Yponomeuta malinellus. The sequence continues at coordinate 8,270,532 of OX370994.1, forward strand.
GATTACGACCGCACAGGGATAGGCAACCATGCGGAATTCCGAAACGGGAAAAAATTCGAAGGAAAACTACTGTATTGCATGTCATCAATGGTTTATAATATATAGTATATCAATAGGTTTCAATCTCGAATCGATATTTCAAATCGATATTCCGAAACGGAATTCCGACTGTATGTAGCCGACCCTACATTGTACTATGGGCCGACTAATGCTACTCAAACAAGAACGTTTTAAACACCTTGTACTCAACGCGATCTTCTGAGTGAACGATAATAAAAAATAATTTTCTTTCTAATCTGTGAAAAAAGATTGAGGTGACGTGACGTTTCGTTTCCGCTCCGCCCCGCCCCGCCCGCCCCTTCCCCTTACGGTTTTGACCCGCGGCCAAGGAGCAGTCGAGTTTTGCACATGTATTTTGTAAATTATCCATTATTTCTGCGACTATATTCCTTAAGCAATTGACAGTGATCGTTACAAGTGCACACCAAAACAGCCAAGATGCAGGGACCCGCCGTTTTTATGGAAATATCGCTCGAAGATCAGGTTCGTTTCCACATAACCTCTTGTATCTTTCTTTCTTGTTATAAAGTTACAGCTAATTCAATACCCACTCACTTTTTCAGGCTCAAGAACTACGAAAATACTTCAAGAGCCTTGGTGCAGAGATATCTGAAGAGAAATCCCCTAAAGGAATTGAGGATGATCTACACAAAATAGTTGGCGTGTGCGATGTTTGCTTCAAGGAGCCTAACGAGAGCGACATCGAGGCTATCCTCAACAGTATTGTGTCCATCATGGTGTCTGTAAGTAGATTTAAATTTATAATGTACTCTTCTCCAAAATCCTGATAAAAATCCTAAAATATACTTTGTGGCATTGTATTAAAATCGATTCTATTTTCGATTAGGTTTGGTTGTTATAAGGAGGTACTAGGGCTTTCCTCCTTCCCTCTAAACTTCAACCTTTCTACAATCCACTATGGAAGTACCAATTTTACCTTTGTTTCATCATCAGCCATTTGACGTCCACTGCAGGACATAGGCCTCCTTTGTGGTTTTCATAACCATGAGGGGTTTTGCCATTGTTATATGGACACAATACAGGATGACTTTAAATTTGTTCAACATAGTTTAAGGGGACATTCTAACCATGATTTAGAAGCACTGGTGGTTGTTTTTAAAAAAATCCTGCATTATAAAAAAAAAGACTTGTTATCCAAAATAATGCCAAGTATGTAATATTGCATAGTGAAACATCAGCCTAGGTGCTAGCTACATAATACTACGTAGGGATTTATACCCACTTTAAAGGAACTTCGTGTGGTTTGACCTCCTACAGTTGTTACTAATTACCTTGTCACCTCAAATAAAACATGGTATAAAAAAATTGTAACTTTATTAAGGATTAAGTACAGTTGCATGCATTTTAATAGAGAGCAAAAGATCATTTGAAAAAAGTATAACTGCTTGAGATATCAGTTTGTTTTTGTTAAAACATCATAATCATCGTAATCAAACTTATAAATTGAACAAACAAAAAAACACCAACCTCTGACATAAATTTACGAAAAACATGGGTCTGTGTGGTATATTTTGAAGCAATTCTGTGCACAAAGAACAGGTTTCTCTGGACACGTAGAGCACACAAAAGATGTTTCTTCATGGTTTTTTCTTTTCTGCAAACAACATTCTTTAGCAGGATCCACTTTCTTTTTAGTAGGAGGTGTTTTCCAAAAAAATTAGATAGTTAAATTGCTGTCTGTTGATAAATTGATGTGGTAGCATAAGCGCAATGGCCCTATTTCAGTAATAAGCATGTGTGAAAATGATAAAATGTATGTTTTTGCTCCATAAGGTTAATACGAAATATTGCGTGTACGCAATATTTCGTATTTAAAGTGAAGGTGTATTGCCAATTAACGCAAAATTATGTAGGAAGGCATCTTACAGATATTACTAGTGTAGGGTGCCAACTATGCAATTATGCGTTAAAACCTATTTGTATGGTGGCAACCAGCATCGGACTGATGACACAAGTTGCTATTCAATGGGTTAAGCATAAACAAACAATATCAGGACGAAAAGTAATAAAAACCAAATAACTTCAAAAAAACGGCACCTAATCAATTGTTTTTTTAATTGTTTACTCATATCGTACGTCATACTCTTAATCATTTAAAATATTAGTAAACATTTTTTAACATTACGGTACTTCCTACCACTTTGATTTGGATTCACAGTTTGAAGCCAAAGATAGAATATAAAGATCATGAATATAAATTACAAATATGTTATACCATTACTGGTAAATCATTAATAATACTGTTTTTCACAATGAAAACCACATTCCCTCAAAATATGGTGAACAAATTCAAAATCACCTTGTAGATATGTCTAAATACCAATTAATTTTCATGTTTAGATCCCACTGGAACGCGGAGAAAACCTTATCCTTGCCTTTAGCCAGCGACTCACAAAGGCTCCAGAACCTAAACTAGGAGTTGTGGCTCTTCAATCGTAAGTTGACCATATAATTTCATCTTCATTTTACAAATTTTAAAATGATGTATTTCAAGGGATCCTGCCTTTTCGCAGAAAATTGTTACGCTGATTATCACTTGCCAACCAACATTTCACCTATTTTTCACTTTGACAACAAACGATTTACAAATTTTTGTATGGCAAAGTTTCATTTGGTAGGATTGTTGTTAAGCTGATTATTATAATGAAACAAAACGTTTTGGGTATTTATTATTTTTCAAATCTTTTACTATGCCAAACAACTATTAGATGAACAACGTTTCGTCTGTGAAACAGTTCCCTTTTCGTAAATAGATATAATATATAAAAAAAAAAACAATAAATGTAGGATACGTATTAGAACATGTTAAATTAAAGTTCAAAGCATACGGGTGCTATTTGAATACAGTTTTTTTTTTTTGCAAACCTATAGGTTAGGTTAGGTTAGAACTGTGACCAAACACACGCGCGAGCCGAGCGAGCGAAGCGAGCGTGCCGCGGCAGCGGCCGGCGAGTGCTAGGAAAATTCTATCCATTTTACTAGGTTTTCCTAACCTTTAGGTTAATCTATAGGTTTGCCCTAACCTTCTTACCAATATAATAATGATAAATCATAAATACCTGTCACAACATTTGGTATACAATAAACAACTGAATGAATATTACGCTAAGTAAAACATACGCTACTTAAAAGTTGGCATTTTGAAAAAAATGTCATTATAAAAAGCAAACCAAACAAACAGTTGGCAACTGCGAGGTTGGGAAATAAAAAAAAATAATAAGAAAAGTTGGCAAATAATTATTCCGCAAAATAATATTCTTCGAAACGTTAGTTGCCAAATGAAAATCGGCCAAAAATGTTTCTGCAAAAAGGCAGAGAACCTTATTTCAAATAAGTAATTTCCTGTATAGTGATACCATAATAGCTATAAAAAAAGAGGTTAAAGAGTTAAATTTTCAGTATAAAGTGTTTGTATTCGAACACAATCATTTTATTTCTATTGGTGTTTAATTTATTCCAAAGTTATCTTGGTAGGTGTGTATTATTACTAAGAATCAAAATGTTTCATCGATAAATCAAAATGTATGTTGAAATTACTGAAGAGGTCCATCTATTTCCACCAGTCTGTGGCGACTATACAACAACTTGGAGGTGAACTCTGCACTACGCTATCATGTTTACTACCACGTGATTGAGCTGGCCTCTCGCGTGGGCTGCGTCACTGAGGTGTTCACTGGGGTTGAGCAACTGCGTAAGGAGTTCACCAACTGCCCGCCTTCTAATGAACAGATGCAGAAACTTTACAGACTACTGCATTCCGTTCTCAAGGACAATAACAGGTTAGTTTAGATTGAGTTTCCAAAAAACTGGAAAAGAAAGGTGAACGACAGCTAATCGACCTTTACATTTTATTGAGATCCATAATGCATTTCAATAGATAGATAGATATATTGAATTGCTTTATTGCAACCAGAATAATAAGAACAATTATATTTTTTATAATAATAATATAGTGCAGACACATTATCTGGGATACAGGTGTAAATTTATATTTTTATGAAAATCGAGGTTTATTTGTAAAATCAGTCTTCTTCATTCCAGGCACACCCTGAATTAAATTGGCCTTTAAATTGCACAGTATAAACCGATCAATGTATGCGAGACCATGAATATTTTTTCATTTCATGGATATCTTGACTGCAAAAGCAAGATTATGAAAAATCTTGTATTTTTAAATTACTTATAAATTCTTTTCAGTGAACTGGCTTCCAAAGTAATGATCGAGCTCCTCGGCACATACACAGACGAGAATGCATCCTACGCCAGAGACGACGCCATTAAGTGCATCGTGACAGCGCTGGCTGACCCCACCACATTCCTACTGGACCCTCTGCTGTCTCTCAAGCCGGTGCGCTTCCTGGAGGGAGAGCTCATCCACGACCTGCTCACCATCTTCGTCTCTGAGAAGCTGTCCAGCTACCAGGCCTTCTACAACAACCATAAAGAATTTGTTCAGACTCAGGGTAAGTTCGTTTCCCGTTAATTCTAATTTAAGCACCATAGGCTTAGATAGCAGATGGATGGTAAAAATAAATGGAATAAAATTATTCTTAAATGGTGGAAAAAATAAATCAGAAAATCGTTTTTACAGAGTTGTATAAATAAAACATTTTAATGTGATTTCAGAGGTGGCATTTAAAAGTTACTATATGCGGAAACTTATTCTTAGCTTATGTGTAGTTATTCTAAGTCTCTGTCCATTTAATATGTAAGCTGCAAGTTTTCCCAAATAAATAATAATAATTAGTATGAGTTTCCTAACACATTATTTTGTCGTTGCAGGTTTGAATCATGAGCAGAATGTGAAGAAGATGAGGATACTTTCATTCATGCAGATGGCCGAGAGCAACCCAGAGATCACATTCGACGAGATTGTCTCTGAACTACAAATTGAGGATAAAGATGTGGAGGCTTTCATTATTGAAGGTAATTTGAGCCACTTTATCTAGTATGTACTTGTAGTCTGATTTCAATCCAATCTACAGCACACAATTGTCCATTACTCGACATAGGCGGGTCATTCCATCGTTACAGGTGAACTAATTGGCGTATTTAATTTATCTATTTAATATTTAGGAAAACTAGTGACTAAAAAATATGATATTACAAAGCCGAGATAAAGACAGACAGTCATTAAAAGTTTCCACAGATAACTACAACGCAGCTACAAAGCTAATTTGTAGCATGTTTGTATCTCATTCTCTACGTTTTTAGTTGTTAGACGTACAAATATTACAGGATCTATTTTAGGAAGCCAATTTACTAACCATCTAAAACAAATTTGCTCTCATAACTGCCGTTTTCCTATTTTTATGGATATTTTAATTTTTTCGGGTGTTGTTACCATGGTTTTGTTTCGGCTGTTACAAGTACGAAAATTAGAGACTTTGAGTGCAGTGTTTTCCTAGCAAATTATAAGAAATTACGTAAAAGTAACAGAAATTAAATATTACGAAACATAACAGATAAAGCTTTCATTTAAACAAAAAAAGTTTTGTGTACTCATTTTTTAAAAAACATTAATAGCTCTTGAGAACTCATAGTAAGTGCGATCTCCCCTAATTTTCAAATCAGGGTTTGGTAAAGTACATTATATACTATATCTTCAAAGGGAACATCTGACATATCCTATTCATCTGGGATGAATATTTTACTTGTGTCTCCAACTACTTTCGTCATATATAGTTTTTTGGCATATTGCGGCATATTCCAAACGGCACGAGCTCGAACCTTTAAACTCTCTTCAAGTTACAAATCTTGGTCCAAATCCATTTGTTCCTTTTTTTTGTAATTCGGTCTGCATCCCCTTGTCTTTCTTTACGCAGATGTTCAGCGTATTTATCAGCGTCTTTCCGATATTTTCGAAAGCCGCATTTTTGTGGTGCTTGACATGATGATCGTACGTGAAAAGTACCAACACCTCAAGTATGCAAAGCAAAGCAAGAAAAATTGGTAACGATAAAGGAAAACATGCCAATACGAGTTGATAGAGACGGGCTTGTGGGGGATGAAGAGAAAAATATGGCGAACTGCAAATTAAAAAAAGAAATTGGTTTAAGAAAAATTTGAGAAAATTAATTATAAAAGTTAGCTTGAACTGTCGCTTAACTCATATAAGATCTGTATTTAAAAGGCGCAAGCACAAAATATTTTTTTTATTTGTTATTTTGCTTTAAAGAAATCATTTAGAAATAGCTAATTTTCCACCTTCGTGATTATGAGAAACGTGTGACCGAATGACGACGATGGGCCTCACGATGGGCTATCACCTGTCACGTTTGGTCACCTGCGTATGGTGAAATGTGGGTACTTGCGTGAAAAAAAGGTAAAGAGCATGCATAGACCAATACAACACAAATATTAAACTTATTAAAAGAATGTCACACTACACTTTTTAACTTTATACTTTAACTTTTTACTGTTTAATCAGCAAAGAAACATTTCAAACTAACTCCATGCTTCAGATATTAGTATGTATTTTGAAGCACTATAACCATATCCTTACTTTCACCACACATTGTCACCTTATATTTCGTTTCGGGCGTTACAATGACGCAGCACTTGATAAAGGTATGAGTTTTTCGCAGCTTTTACACAATTCACGAAGAGTGCACTAAATATCCTCAAAACGCAATATGCAGGAATGCATATTGACAGATTTTTTTTTACATTTGAAATTGTTAATTGTAATGGACTTTCAGCCAGATCACCAGTTCAGACTTTGAAAGCTTAAAACTTGAATTTAACGTGTTCTTTTTTTCCTTCTTACAACATGTTGTAATATAGAAAGTTTTCTTTCAACGAGTTAATTATAAAATATTAATTTATTCACCCTCAATATAATTTGTCATGTAATGACCCAGGCATAAGAATTGGCTGGTCGAGCTTTGCTTCTATGTTTTTGTTTTTACCCCTTTTGATGATACTCAGTATTCACATTATATTGTACTCAAACATTGGGTTCGATAAAAATCTTACCCTCCATGGAACTTAATCTCGTATGATAACTATGGACGTTACCGCTTGGTAAACTTTCTTGTTGGTCATTGCCTTTTTCCTAAAAAAAGTGTTTCAAGAAGTTTTCCTGAATATCTTGAAAAGTGTTTTACCCCTTTAACTGTCAAACATTTTTTTCCCCCACAGTCCTGAAGACGAAGCTGGTGCGGGCGCGCATGGATCAAGCCGCGCGGCTGGTGCGTGTCTCCAGCACGATGCACCGCACTTTCGACGTGGCGCAGTGGCGGCAGCTGCACGGCGTGCTGCTGGCCTGGCGCGCCAACGTGCAGGCGGCGCACGAATCCATGAAGTCCGTCGCCGCTGCCCAGCTGGAGTATGCCACCGCGCAGCAGAAAGCTTAGTGCCCTGCGGCTCTGTCTATACAAGGCTGCCTCTAAAATGCGCAATTCCTGAAACAACGCAAATATGAGGGGTTTTATTAAATTCGCGTTTACGCGCTCTATCAATGTTGAGACATCCATAGAAGAATGTATACACATAAAATATGGTAAAACTTTTGTATCGAACAGCATCACAACAAAGCAAAAAACTGGTAATTTTTGAAATAATACATAATTCAACATAAGAAAAGTTGTAAAAAAACTAGTTGTGAAAGATAAGCTCTTATTGACGTGTTTCAGGAATTGCCTATTTGTTCCTGTGCAGGCACACTTTCCCTGGATGTAAACAAACCATTCATGAAAAAATATGTCTTGCACCTGCAACTATCTGTAATGGAATCGCGCATAATATTCAAAGCGTTGTGATTGTGCATAACAAACGTATTCATTGACTAGAGACTGGTGTCGTTAAAAGATGATTATGTTGTTGTTGACAAAATGTGACATTCCCATATGATTGGACCTTCTCGTTACTAGCTAGTATAATTCAATGTTCAGCGGATGTAAGCTGATTACACCACATCAGAATAAACACAGTTGGATAGAAGAGAGGCACTACAGACCAAGAAGTCATGTTCATCAAATCATGATTTAGCGACATTACTGTGAGAATTCGATCATTACGACTAAATATACGATCGATCTCACCTTGTGTATATGTTACGGGTAATTCTAGTAGACTTGGTAAACTTAGGTTTACCCGGGTTTACTTAGTATTACCCAAGTTTCTTGGGTTAAATCCGAAATAAAAGCAAACTAATTTTTTATTCGGCGTTTACCCGTTCACACCTAGGTCTACCCAATACTGGCTGGGTAATGTCAGAATAATTAGTAAAATTAAATACCATGTGCATGATAGCTTTTATTTCTTACAAAACAAAATCATAATAGCTTTTCTAAAAAGAATTTAACCCTTTCCCTGACAATAACTCTTGAAATTTTGTATCAAAACGCTCTCGAAATGCTGCGCGTGAACTCTGATCGGTCGCCATTTTGTCACTGAGCGAGCGGCGCGAGGGAACGCGAGCAGGAGGCGCCCCGCGCCCCGCGCCATGTGCTCAAAGATGACGCAACACCTAACATTACCCAGCCCTTGTTGGGTAGACCTAGGTATGAACGGGTAAACGCCAAATAAAAATTATTTTTTATTTTATTTCGGACTTTACCCAAACACCTTGGGTAATACTAAGTAAACCCGGGTAAACCTAAGTTTACTTTTTCTACTAGCATGACCCGTAACATAATATATTCTATATCTTTAATAAATTATAGATAGTTTTTGGAGCCTGGTTAAATTCCAATTTTATTGGGACCTCAGGTTTTCTTGCAGAATGTTGGAAAAGAGGCACGGGGATCCAGAGGTTTCATGAATTAATAATACCTTTCCAAATATACAAGGTAGTGTCTTTGTCTCCTTATTAATTATTTGTTTAACGTGATGTTCGGGATCTTAAACTCGTGATTAAATTTGGTCAGTTATGCTGTTTGAAAAATATCAAGAATATCACAATGCTTGAATATTAGTGCGTGGGAGTAAAATTTGTGTCATCATCGCCAAGTTGGGGTCCACAAACCTCTTTATTAAAAAAAATATACCGTTTTTTTGGATACAATAATATCAGACTGCCGTTTCGTTTGTAGATACACATAGATGTCATCCATGCTAAGTAAACTTATCGAAGTGTATTTCATTAACTGCAATGAATAAATTGTTTTAAGTTGTAAGAGTTTTGTTATTTGACATACAATAGATTTTACAAAACATTTGTTTTTTATCCATCGATACACAAGGAGTATTAAAATCCCCTTATTTTTCCGTTCTACTCAGTGATGCGAACAACTACTCATAAAAGCGGGGCTGTTTCGTATTAGCGGCAAGAAAATGGGTGGAACAGCTGATATTTTCGTAGCGATTTCTTAGTTGTGCCTATAGTAAAGTTTTTTGTTCATAGATAGATACCAATAGAACGGGAAGATATTATGATTTGATACACCATATAGGTATTCATCATCAACCCATTATGTCCCCACCGAGGGGCACGGGTCTCTTCCCTGTGGAAGGTATAGGCCATACTCCACCACGGGGGCCAAGTCCGGATTGGTGGAGGCTTGTAGACTAGTGGCTCGTCTACTGTCAGAAGTTGTCAAGCCGCCTTAAGGCCTCTGACTTGGCTTAACGACTGCCATCTATCGACGGCAGCCGGCACCAACAGATTAACGTGCCTTGCGAAGCACGGAACCGCTCGGAAAAATGCCACTAGCGTTAGGCATAGACGGCGACCCATCCATGCACTGAACGCGCCCTGTGTTGCTTAACCTTCGTGATCGTTTAAGATCACTCAGGCAGCCGGGGCTACGAGCGATTCACGTACAAAAAGATTATTTCTAAAAAGAAATTTCTTCCAGCACACCTAGTAAAATACTAGCTGCCCGCCCCGGCTTCGCCCGTGGTACTTACATGTATTATACATATAAACCTTCTTTAAGAATCAGTCTATCTATTTAGATAGGTATTAATTATCTAATATTATAAAAATCTCGTGTTACAGTGTTTGTTACTATATTTGTAGGTCTGAGAATAGGTCGTAGGATAATTAATATGACAAAACAATGTTTGCCGAGACAGTTAGTATAAAAAGTTAGTTAATATGCACTAGTAGATCTCTGAGCGCCTACCACAGAGAAAATAATCACTAGCGCCTACCAGTGATAACAAAAACATGTTTTATTCGTAGACGCCTACGGGGCTACACAGGGCAGTGTTTCCTTCCATTTTCGACGCTCTACACAACATAGACCATTGATTGATTATTTTCTCTGTGCCATTGATCTCTTTGGCTGTAAAAATAAGTCAAAACGTCACTAACCAAAGTTGTCAAACACAAGAAGATCACGAGTTGTTTTTACAGTGTTTTTTATAAGATCTCTTTCAAAGTTAAGGCATACAGCTCCAAAGCACCATTCAACATTTTTGTTCGTTCACCATTGAAGAGTGGCAAAGCCAATATAGTTTCTACGCTAACGTAATAACGTAGCCTCCAATAAAGGCCTCCAAAGGCCCTTCAAAAATTGTCTTCTAGTGTCTCAAGTCGGCCAAACACCCATGCCCATGGAACGGGCTCGTCGCAACTTTTCTATGCTGCCCGCGGTGTTCCGCTCGTTCGTGTGTGTAGCTCTATCTCTATTGCTAGGCCTGCACATTTACGCGTATCTGTGGGGACATCCGCTCAACGATTCCTTAGACGGAGATTTCAGCGATATAAAGTATGTCGTAATGCAGCTCACTCGGGGATTAACCGAGGCAAGTACAGTGACAAATTTATGAAATACCGCTCGTTGGGTAGTTGTAATAGAGGTGACTGTTGGCAGCTGGATGAGAATGGCTTAAGACAAAGAAAGATCTGGCGTGCCTAGGAAAAGTTATAAGCGGTGAACGAAAGTGGGCTGAAACAAAATGCATTCTAGCGTTAACTTTGTTAATAACAATAATAATAATAACTTCCACACAACACAATCACTTGACCTGGTCCCAAACTAGGATACCCTGTGCTATGGTAACCAGGCGAGGACATCACAAACATGGAAATAGACCCAGATACATTGCTTTGTTGCTGTGGCTTGTTGGCTCTATGGTGACATAAACTTCTTGATTGTTATCAAGGTCCATGTAGTGCAAATCATGACCATGTATGTGGTTTCAGATTGCTATTACTAATCCTATTGTACGAATCAGTATTTTTGCACACCAGGTATACGCATACTTTTTCTCCAATAAACGCTCTTCAGAGACATGAAGTTTCCTCTCTTGCGGTGACCTCGTATTATACACTTTTGGAATAAGTAATTCAAAAACCTAATTCTGGACGTCCACCGAAACACTTGCCATGTGTGATAGGAGCCACTAGCTAAGATATACCGTCAGAAGGTAATTTGGTCCTACTAGTTGGACTAAACAGAATCGTCGCACGGAGGTCGAGGTCTACGCTGCAACGTGCTTGCATATTTGTTGTGGCGTCACCAGACATCATGCCGCCGCCGGAACACGTAGGCTGTCTTTGTCTGGTAGGTTGTTCCTAGCTATGGCCTAGACCTTATCATTATGCATGACTTTAGAGTCCCATTAACGTTCCAAATTCAGTTCCTTGGTTATTTCGGATGTGTAAGGCCAGCCTTCCTATCCGCATAACGGCGCTTCTGCTCCTTTTACGCGCACCAAATCCTGAATCTGAAATTGGATACTCCAACTGTCTAACTGATAAATTTTATACTAATTGCTATCGCAATAGTCAGGATTCCGACAAGATTTGGTGCGCATAATAAGGCCTCTGGTCCCCGCAGGTGAACCGCAAGCACGAGCGGCTTCACAGCGAGATGGAGCGAATCTCGGCGGCGCTGCCCGCGGTGGCGGCGGCCGCCAGCCGCGCCAAGGACGCGATAGAGCCGTCACTGCGCCGGAGCACCCGGCATCGCCAGACTCAGGACGTGGATTGTGGCGACTACGATCGACAGGTGACTTCACAGTTCGACTTGGTGACTGACGCAAACTATACAATGGAGACTACTATAGACACGACTACGGTATCGTTCAACTCATTATTGCATACCTTCATGTATATAACGATTTATGGATTTACAATCGGGTATTAGAACCTCAAGCTTGCCAGCAAAAGTAGATAAAGTAAGGAATACCCGAAGGGTTTAATTAAATGACTTCCACTATGACTGGCTTGGACCAAATTAAGACACCCTATATTAACCAGGCAAGGACATCACAACCATGATCATACACCTAGATTGAGCTCATTCGTACCAAAACGACATTTGTTTTCTTAAGTAGTCAAGCGTGTTAACCACTTAACCAACGAGACAGTGAAGTCAGGGTACATCGTTTATGTACCCTGACTTCACTGTCTCGTTGGTTACAGTTACGTTGGAAAATGTAACCTTAGCTTACTTACAGGCAGTAACAGAAGATAGCCCTTTTATCGACAAATCTTATGCCTACTCAAAAGCCGCGCCTGAAGGTAAAAGTTTCCTATTGCATATTTTTAATTTTAAAAATGCGTCTAAATCCAGTACAATGCTCTCTTGTGTTTTCTAAGGTCTCTACCGCGGCGTTCCCTCTCGTAAGCTCGTAGCCACTTTACGCTAGGCGAAGCCTCAAAACGTCCCATTGCGCGCTACGAGCTTCTTTCAATTTAACGTGGGATCAAAGAAAACTAGGCTTTTATTGAGATTTGCAATAGGATTCCCTAGTCGTTGGAGACTACCTATACCGTGTCTCCGCTTCTTATTGTTGACTGGTACCTAGGTGATTGTTTAGCCTTCTTTAGTCGTTTCATACTTATTTTATTAGTACGGCTTACCTACTACCAAATCTAATACTTATTTCTATCGGTTTATCAGTACTGTAGGTTTTGCGCAGCCTCTATTATTTTAGTCAGGTGGGAGGTTGAAAATTTTCTAAAAAGCATCACGTGATAAATGGACGACTGGACGAGTGGATGGAATCTCAGGAATACGCTGCTGCCCGTCTCTTGGTAATTTATTTCCTTAGTCGCCTTCTACGACATCCACGGGAGGAAATAGAGTGACGCTATTCTTAATCCGGCGCTACACGAGCGTAATAAAATAACGCATATTCTGTGAAAATTTCAACTGGCTTTCTGTTACGGTTCCAAAGATAGAGCCCTTTAAAGTTCGGACGGACGGACAGACAGCCAGATGAACAGACAGATAGCGGATACGGAACGGAACCCTAAAAAAGAGCGACACCAAAAACAAGCTTCTTGCTTCCGTCCAGATAACGGACTTCGCGTTGGAGTCAGCGGGGGCCCGCGTCATCGACACGGGCGGCACGGTGGAGCACGTGCACCAAGAGTCTCTGGTGGGCTGGGCGCTGCTGTACCTGACCTCGCTGATGTGCCGCGAGTGCCTCGGGGCGCGGCTCATGCTGCGGCCGGGGGCGCTGCCGGGCGAGTGCTGGTCCTTCAAGGTACAGCAAACATACCTACATACACGGGCAGTACGGTGGACCACGTGCACCACGAGTCTATGGTGGGCTGGGCGCTGCTGTACGTGACCTCACTGATGCGCCGCGAGTGCCTCGGGGCGCGACTCGTGCTGTGGCCGTAGGCGCTGCCGGGCGGGTGCTGGTCCTTCAAGGTATAAATATTTTGCCTTTGGGCGAGAAAATTGCGCTACTGTAAAGGTTTCACGTAACAGCCTGCTGAGCTGTAACAAAATCTCCACATCAATAAATCTTACATCGAAAAAATTTCGAGATGGCAAAAAATTAAAGAAAGAAAGAAAGACATTTATTGGGACAAATTAACACATCACTAGAAAAAAAAAATTAAATAAAAAATAAAAACCGACTTCGAAACACTACAGCACTAAAAGGTTAGAAATAAGTTAAATAATTAGAAGTATTTATACATGTAGGTATTGTAGAATTATAATTTGGAGTCGGTGCCCAAAATATATGTGCTGGTCATGAAACTAGGCACCGACTACAAATTATAATTCTAAAATACCTACATGTATAAATACTTCTAATTATTTAAATTATTTCTAACTTTTTAGTGCTGTAGTGTTTCGAAGCCGGTTTTTATTTTTTATTTAAAATTTTTTATTTTTCAGTTTTTAGTGGGGGAGCGGGAGAAATATAAACAAGTCAACAATAATTTACCCTACTTAATTCGTTGCTTTAAAATTTTATGTTCTAAATTTCCATCTCCCAAACTTCACCAGAACATCACCAAATTAACTTGGGACTACTTTTACGCTATTTTATCAAACATACGGATATTACTAAAGGATGGGCCCCATTAGGGCTTATTTACTGCTGTCCATTGAAGAGTTCCGTTCCCCATCTCTGAAAGTCTTTATCAGATCTTCACCAAATTAAAATGGGACCAATGGGACATTATATCTGTTCTAACAAAAAAAGAATTGTCGAAATCGGTTGAGATTTGACGGAGTTATGGAGGAACATAGCAAAAAAAAAACTCGTCGAATTGATAGCCTCCTCCTTTTTTGAAGTCGGTTAAAAATGACATAACAAGTAACATAAACAAGTACAAAGGAAAAACAACTTTGCTGTTCTTGCTAAAGATACCATGGGGCATTAACATGTGTGGAGCGGGTGATATTTTTTTCGCGATTTTGTTACACCCCGTACAGAGTATACAAGGTTATTAAAAAATGTGCGTTTCCTGAAACACTTCAATTTTATAGTTTGTCATTTACCTTCAATACATTCTTTTTTATTTCGTTTTTAGTAGCTTTACGGTGTTTTTGTTTTGTGGTAGTGAAGGTCTGAGAAACAGAAAATATGTGGTTGACATGTTCCAGAAATGACACATTTTCAGAATAACCTTGTATCCGTCCTCACACTGCAGTGTACGCATTTTCTCAGAGATCGTGGATGGGCGATTTCTAGAGCTAAATATACGCGGTATTTTTTTCTCTACTTAAATACTTGTAATATAACCTGTCAGTAATACTTTTCATAATATTATAACGAAAACTCAATATAGTGACGTGTTACAAAAACGCTCCACAGAAATCGGGCTCAAACTATGACGTCACAACTTGAACATCATCATCATCATCATCAGCCATTTGACGCCCACTGCAGGCCTCGTTCGTAGTTTTCGTAACCATGAGGGGTTTTGCCATAATCGCCACGCTTGGCAGGCGGGTTGGCGATCGCAGTATGCGGTTGAATGACGCTGCTGCCCGTCTCGTGGTAATTGATTTCCTTAGTCGCCTTCTACGACATCCACGGAAGGAAATGGAATGACGTTATTCTTAATCCGGCGCCCCACACGGAAACGGAACTTCAACATAACGCCCTATAATGTATGAAGCGTTTATCAATATTTGAGTTGTCTCGTAAAATAAAGTTTTTTATGCTTTAAGAAATCATTCAGAATTCAACGAAAAAACGAAATTTAATGGGTTTTTTGAAAAAAAAGTTACTGTAATAAATATAAACATTTACATACAAGCACATACATTGCTTCTGGCCCCACACTAGGATACGCTGTGTCGTGGGAACCAGAAACAGCGACAACACAAACATTTATTTATTTATTTATTTCATAACAGATCCCGCCCTTACAGGTTATCCACCTAGTTAGTTAGACCTGAGATTTCCGCACTTAGCCTCATGGTTGGGCCATTGTACGTAGGTTATCCACCTAATACAGCAGGTTAAATAAAAATAACATCATAGAAAAAAGAGGAAAATCGAGCACATTAACATAGGTAATTAACATATTTCTTAATTAGAATAAAAAGTTAAATCATATTAAAAATACGTTTCATTAAGTATATAAAATTAATAAACAATTAATAAAATTTCATCAAATATTAACAGCAAAAAAATAAATAATTGCCTCATAACAAAAATACAAAATCACGTCAATTTCATTAAATATTAAATATGCATCAATAAAATATTATTAAAATATTATCTACTCAATAACAATGTCACCTCAGCCTTGAATTTCGCGAACGAGCATGTAAAAATATAACTATACCTACTTGTTTTCCTATCAAACCAATTGAGTAGTCGGATTGCCACCGCTACGGGCGCCTCGCTCAATAACATGTAAACATCCAAGACCTGGGATTTTTTTTGTCCCCAGCCGGGATTCGAACCCGGGACCTCTCGCATGGTATGCAGATGCACTACCGCTGCGCCACGAGGTCGTCATGTCACTTGATTTTTCGCATTTTTTGGGACCCCGAAAACCCCGAAAAACATATATTTCATGATTTTATTTCTAAATTTATCTTGAGCTTTTCTGTGTCTTCTATGGTATAAAAGCAATGACACTTCAATCTAACTTAGACGCAAGTTCCGAATTCAATTACATAATTCTCTTTTGAAAAAGGGGCACCGCGGCGAGGCGCTCATTCGACTAGTCGGCACCGTGCACGTCACCGGCGTCAGCGTCGAGCATATCCCGCCGCAAATCGCACCTACCAGGTAATTGTTTCATCTCCAATTAAGGCTGGGTTCTCCGACATTATCCCTAAATCAGGTGTTTTGAAATACATTTTACAATCTAATGGTTATTATTTAAAATCTGAAAAAAAATGTTACTTTTTAATGTCCTAGTCCTAGTTATTTTTATGATTTTTAGGGTTCCGTACCCGAAGGGTACTAAACGGGACACTTAGGACTTCACTGTCCGTCTGTTTGTCTGTCTGTCTGTCACCAGGCTGTATCTAATGAACCGTGGTAGCTAGGCAGTTGAAATTTTTACAGATGATGTATTTCTGTTGCCGCTATAAAAATACTGAAAACAATAAAATAAATATTTAACGGGGGCTCCCATACAAGAAACGTATTCTTTTGCTGTTTTTTGCTCGATATTAATAACGGCAACAGTTAGACGCTTGAAATATTCACAGAATATTTAGTTCTATATTAGCTTCAAAAATAAATAATTAAATTAAAATAAAATAAATATTTAAGGGGGGCTCCCATACAACATACGTGATTTTTATCGTTTTTTCGCGATATTTGTGTCTAATGTTGTATAGACAATGTTGTATAGAGTCCGACTCGCACTTGGCTGGTTTTTTAAACTTGACAGCATAAAAAAAAATCGCGAACGTAAGTCTTAAATTATCACTAGTTTTCTTTTAACTGTACTGACTGTTTGATAATAAAAATTGTACCAACATGACTATCACTGAATGTGTTAGTAACCTTGGTCTTCAAAATTCTGTTAATAGGGTTATTATTTCTGTAATTTCAAAAATGCCTAGGTTTCCCCCAGATTTTCGCTCGCGCAGCGCAATAAGTCGCATACAAATCCGTGCGCTCGGAGAACTCAGCTTTAACAATAGGGAATAACCAATAATGAGAGAGCAGTGGTAGCGGAGCGGTAGATCGCCGTCTTCTCATTCGGGAGGTACTTATATTTGTAAAGTTGTATTAGCAATACCACTCGCTAACTGTGAAGGAAAATATAGTGAAGAAACCCTAGTGTCTGAGGTATTTACATACCTTAGCGCTTGCTACGTACAATAATCCAACTATGAGGCTAAGTGCGGAAAGGTTTAACTAAAACTAACCAATATTAATTATTAAACGAACTCAGGTACTCTGTTAGTGAATTTCTATCATAATTATACGATAGCATTATCAGAATATATTAGAGCGATCACAAGTAGTAACACATACGGTGTCGCCATAACGCACTGTATTTGGGAGCATATAAAAAACAAAAAAAAAAACCGTTCAAGTGCGAGTCGGACTCGCGCACGAAGGGTTCCGTACCATTATCTATACAAAATTTGAATATTTCAAGCCTGCCTGTTGCCGGTATTAATATCGTGCAAAAAAACTGCAATAAAATCACGTTTGTTGAATAGAATCCCCATTTAAATATTTATTTTGTTCTGTTGTTAGTGTTTGTTGTTATAGCGGCAACAGAAATACATCATCTATGAAAATTTCAACTATCTCACTACCACGGTTCATGAGATTCAGCCTGGTGAGAGACGGATGGACGGATGGGCGGACAACGGAGTCTTAGTCTTACCCTTCTCTTACCCTTTGGGTAAGGAGCTATAAAAAACACCTACTTACCCAGCGAATTCTCACTCGAGCGGCCATCAAATGATCGGGCGCTTTTATTAAAGCACACATTTTAAATTTAATAAAAGTGCCCGACTTAATAATAAACTAATCCTACCTGAATCTATAAAAGAAATGTACTAAAAGAGTCCATACTATAGATCCATAAAAATCTACAACAAAATCCCAGACAAAATTAAAAAAATTGAAAAAGAAACACGTTTAAAAAAAAAACTAAAATATCTCCTTATTAAAAAGTGCTACTATAGTATAGAGAAGAATTCTTAGAAGACACGTAAATTCTATTTTGTTGTCTCGTCGCCGATTTTCCAAAATTTTATTATTTATGTAAAATAAGCCAAATAGTTATGTTAGTGAATGTAAACATTACGTGATGTTACTGAAAAGTTGCTATGACCTCCAGGGTCCATAATGGTACTGTAACTATATCAGCACCTTGTAAACTTATGGTTGCAATAAATCAATGATGATAATGATGATGACTTCAGAGTTTTTGTTAGTGTTGACATTTTGGTAATGACATTGTATATAATTGAATTTTAAGTTAAAATTCAAAGGTAACACAAAAGTAGAAACTTTTGAGGGTCGGTGGGATGCTAATATATGCGGATACAACTATCGTATAATTTTGATAGAACTTCACTTACAGGTAAGTTCGTTTAATCGTTAATTATATTTGCTTTATCCGAATATATTAGACAAAATATCAACACCCTTAAACAGGGGTGAAACCATATTTAAATCTACATTTCCCGCCGCATTTGCATAAATGTACGGCGGCCCCCAGTGGGAATCGTACCCACGACCTCTGGTTTGGTGGCCAAGCGCCTTAACGGCTAGACCAGTAAGGCAGTCAACTGACCTTCTATTTATCGCGGTCGCGTAACCGTTGTAACGTAATCGAAATCCACGATGACTAGGAAGAATTGGACGAAGATGACGAATCTATGTGTTGCCGATGTTTCCGACACCCCAGCTTTTTCAGCATTTGGCATATGTGCTAGTTCTGGACTTTAAGTTTCAATTTTTGGGGTAAGGCACAAAACTTTGTTGAAAAAAAAATTGGTACACACGCGATCTGGCGGAGCACTGAAATGCGAATGATGGCCGCTCGAGTGACAGTTCGCTGGGTAGTTGGGTGTTTTTTGTTTTTTTTATCTACCCGCCGGAGGGTTACTACTTGTGATCTCTAATACATATAATAAAATGAGTATAGGTATCAATTGTGGTAGAGTTTAGTTTTATGGTATTTATTTATACATTTAACTGAAGCCCATACCCAGTTAAGCCCATCCTAAAATTGGTGATGCTTTTTATTCGTAGCTGCCTAGTTATAAGACAGGGATTCTTAGGGTGTTATTTATTAAAACATGATTTCTTAAGACTCTCTTAAAAAGCAGTTTAAATTATCTTTGGTAAACTCCTTGCCTTTACCATGGACTTTTAAACTACAATTAAGTAGTGTTTTAAGGAATCTTATTTTTATAAATCAGACTAACCGTCTTTATTCACAACAGAAAACATAACAGAGAACAGTTACAAAGAAATAAGGTACAATTTGTAGCCTTATTGCTAATAGAAGTTTCTTTCAAGTAACCTAAGTATTATTTATTAATTTGCGCTTTTATTTCACATGAGTAAAAAAATGTTAAAGCCATGAAATAGCTTTGTGGTATTTTCAACCATGACATAAGGGCCATGCGCCTATTTTATAGTATATTAGCTCGCACGGCCTTCACTTCATCGCCTAGTGAATATTATATACCTAATATTCTAGTAAATAAGATCTCTATTTCGTAGAGAAATATCGTCCGCACCCCGACTGTTCGCCTTAGAAGGTGTGGAGAGGAAAGGAGACAAGTTCAACTTCGATTTCGGCACATTCGAGTACGACAAGGAAGGCAAGACGATTCAGTACTTCGACGTGTTAAAGGAGGCTTCGAAGGGTTTCAACATGGTGCGGTTCAAAGTGCTCTCAAACTGGGGCAACCCCGTGTTCACTTGCGTGTACAGAGTACGGATACACGGACATCTTGCGCACGGACAAGGACCCAAAGCGATCCAGAATGACGACGAACTGCGTATAGAAAATGAATAAGTTATCAGATTAAGTTTTTAGGACTTTAGTGTAATTTTAGGCGATACTTATGTCATTAAATATAATGGTGGCGTTTTCTTAGGTATCTTTGTAGATTTTTGTTAGATCGTTGTCCTTTAGGTTTTCGTAAGTTATATATTCTAGTTTTTATCCTTAAATGTATCTTCTAACTAAGAAACTGATTATACTAATGCTGTGTTTCGAGAAGTTGCGTTTGCATTTAAAGGTTTATGATGATTTTTGACTGGGCGTAGCAACACTTTTGTGGGAATTTTAGCAGACGTCAACTTCAACAAAAGTCCATCGTCCTTTTACCTGCATCTCGGCCACCCCATTAAACTACTTCTTCAGCAATCCTTTTCTACGATACAAAATGCCCATAGCCCTGGCCTTTAGAGCCAGGTGGTACTCAGTAACTATCCCATTGTGCCCTTGCACAAAACGAGAGAAAGCCAAACCAAACAGTAGACTGATGTTAATCTGGGTGTCCGCTGTCCGGCAGCCGAATGCTATAAAAATGCGCCATTGTCGCGGCACAATGCTACAAAGCACATAAATTAACATGAGCAAAGTGATCATGAGCCCCCGCGGCGGCCGCGCCTAATGGGTTGCCTAGCCTGCGTTGCCTGCCGTTGCCGGCTAAGTTACTTGCTCTTTTGTATTACACAAAAATACTTAAGGCATATGGACATAATGTAGAAGCATGTCGGTAGCTATGCGACAACTTACCTAAAGCTTTGTGTTGGGTGTTGAAATGTAAATGATGCACCTTTTCAGTACTTTCACTGGATGATTGTAGTATGTCTATACGTATACTCTATTCATCCTTGTCCAATTTAGTAAAATTGATTCTACCCGCAAAGTATGTCTTTTTAGTCGAAAACTGCCATATTCCCATAAATGAAGTAACCTGGGACACCATTTTGGATAACACGCTGCTATGTTTATAAACAAAGTGCACGAACTTGCAAGAAAATATCTAGTTTCGGCATCAAATGTCAATTTTGAGGTTAGAATATTGTTTACTAAATTGGACAAGTAAGGATGAACAGAATGTATAAACAGGTTTGTTGCAATGGCTTTAAATTACTTTAATTGTGTACATGATGAGATATTATCAGATTAGGCCTGCAATCATACAGAATGATACGGTTGCATGGTAGGTAAGTGATGATAGGTCAAAATGGAAAACGCTTTAAAATATGTACTTAATGATTGAGTTGAAAATCCTTTGTATTTAGATAATGACAGAACAATGTCATGTTCAGGTACCGTACAACTTGTTTCTTCAATAACGCGAAACCTGATCTATCTATCTATCTGATAGCCATTTCTTCGTATAGATAACTAAACCACTTCCAATAAGCAAAAGTATAAGCATAAGCAGCCTATATACGTCCCACTGAGGCCTTCTCTCAGTGAGAGGATGAGCTTAATCGCGTGCCCACCGCAGATTGGCGATTTAAAGCGCTGAGGTATGTGAATAGCTTAGGCACTCAGGTTTCCTCACGATGTTTTCTTTCACCATTAGCGAGTGGTATTGCTACTAAGTTTTAGCGCTAAGTTTTAAGATTGAAATCGAAATGAAAAGTAAAAAGCAACATTTTTTAATCTTTTACTTTCGCTTATTGGAAATGGTTTAAATTATCAATACTGAAAAAACGGTTTTAAATGTTGCGTTTTTTCAATAACTCGTTGTACAAGTAGGTAACAAGTTTATCAACTTATAGATAACCACAGTCTCCGAGTGTTACAAGCGTAAAATCGGTAACATTAGTGCAGCTCAGGAACCATCTATCACACAACACACTATACCAACATGCACCGCACGCAACTGCCGCATTACAGACAGATTCAATAGCGACTTTCCTTAGCAAATACTTCGTCCACGTTATAAAGGGTGAAAGCATCTCCATGAAATTTATCCTTTTCGCCGGGCACCGCCTCCGTATACTACTCAATATTAATGATGGGATCTTAGTTTAAATGTCGCCTAGTCTCTGCCCGACGTTAATAAATGATTCGCATTTGTGCTTCAAGTTCGTTTGTTTGCTCGCTAAAGGTAATTCTAAAAAAAAGTATTGTGTGACGGCGAAGGAAATACTTAGAGATAGCCGAAGAGTACCTACAAGCCGATCATTAGGTGCAGGGAACTACTTAAAGACGGTACAAGATTGATGATCGGGTCTCAGCAAGTACGAATGCACGATGCACTTTGGCATACAATTGCAAAATATGTAAAGTACGCCCGACGTGGGAAACGGTGGTAGGTAAAATGTGACACCCTGTCTGTTATACCCTGTAGCAAGGACCTCAGGGTATCAACCCGATCTCCAACATTCCTAACAATCTTACTCCTTTTTCTTTGTCAACGAGGTATCCAATAATCCTAACACTTTCCACTGCTCGAGTGAATCACTAAAGAATAGCGGATGTCGGGACACAATGTATCATCCGCCAAAATATTTGACAATATTTAATAAATAGCTCGCGCTGTCGCTCCCTTTGACGAGCGTCGTGAGTCGGTAAAGGATTATTTGTAACTTGTAAGTAATAGATTGTTATAGTCGGTAGGTAGAATGTGAGTTGGGTCGGTGTGCACCGAAGCGTTTCGCCTGCTTCCTTGTTAAAGTGGCCCAAGAATAAGCGATACGTACTCTCTACATTTTGATAAATGCGGATATAAAAGTAAAATAATTGTAAATCTGTACAATGTACCTCTATATTGTGTAGTACTTATCTAAATTTCATCTGGGCAGGCCCCCCACCAGATGGTCTGACGACCTGGTTACGGTGGCGGGGAGTCGCTGTATGCGGGCGACACAAGACAGGGAAGCTTGGAAAACCATGAGGGAGGCCTATGTCCTGCAGTGGGCGTCAAATGGAGAAAATTTAGATACTACACAATTCGAGGTAAATGTTATTTCGGATACACTTGTAATTTTGTCGATCAGACGCCTAATATGGCAGTAATCATAGACATATTACGCAAAGACAGTGTGTTACGAACAAGATTCGACTAAAAAGCGAAGCGATATGCACACATTCACGCGATGTGTGGTAGTGAGTAACGTTTGCAATAATTGTACTACACTGGTAACCGTCTTCGCTAAGAATGCCTTGATCCTAAGAATTTCATTTAACTAGGTGTGATAAGGATTCTTAATTGTAGGTACTTAAGTAATTTTGTTAAATATGTACTGGTAATTAAGCCCACATTCTCGCTCTGAGAGAAGGCCTGTGCCATGTAGTGGGTCGTATATAGGCTACATAACAATGTAGTAGGTAGGTATATTCAAGTTCCATCTTTAAATAAGGGATTTTTGTAGTACTTACGTGGGACAGTCACAAAGTTTTGCGAAAATAAAATAGTATTCTATATGTAAATATTTTTTTATTAAATCTTTTCAAAGTACTCTCCACCAGCATAAGCAGCTGAACCAGTTTTCGAAACACTTTTTCTAGTCCGCCGCAGAAACCCCGTTTACAGCCTGCTCGAACGCTGACAGCGCATCTTCCAGCGACGAAAATTGTATCCCTTTGAGCAGATTTTTTATTTTCGGGAATAAAAAGAAGTCACACGGTGCTAGGGGTCAGGGTTGTAAGGAGGGTGATCTAGGAGTTTGACCGGCGTGCTGTCCAGGAAGTCCCTCGTTTTGAGCGCGGTCACTTTGTCGTGATGGCCCGCGGAGCTCTGTGTTTGGTCGCTTGATGTTCACAACAAACTTCTGCACAGCATCTGGTAGTACGAGTATACCATCCCGCGTTGATGCTTCTTTGGTTCTGTAAAGGAATTGAGGTACCAAATAGCCAGTAAAATTGAAAAAGCTCGCGATCATAATCTTTCCCTCGCTTCTAGATCGCTTTATTTTGGTAGGCGTTGATTCGCATACCCAAACTTCGACTGGCGCTTCGTTTCTGGGTCGTATTGAAAAATACAGGACTCATCACCTGTAATGATGTCGTAAACTCGCCGAGACGAGCCTGCTTCAAATTTGTTTATCATATCACGGCACCATTTCACCCGTGCCTGCTTCTGATCGTCGGTGAGGTTGTGCGGCACCTAACGTGAAACTATCCTCCTCACGCCAAGATGCACGATGCAGATGTAGAATCTCGTGAAGGTTTCCCGATCCTATCTGCAGTATTTGCTGAATCTCCTGATATGTAAATCGCCTATTGTCACGGATTAAGTTTTTCACTGCTAGCACGATGTCTTCCGTAACAGCCGTCAAAGGGCGATCACTTCTTTCTTAATTCCCCAAAGTTAGTCGACCGCGCTTGAATTCGTTATAGGTACCAGCGATACACGGTTACTTTAGACAGGCCTTCATCCATGAACGCCGTTTGAAGTCTAGCGTACGATTCGTCCGGTTTCAGGCGACACTTAAAAAATCACAGCGTGAAATGTTTCCCGGTTTTAAAATGGATCTGCCATTTTTCAATGAGACACGATAAATTTAATTAGCTCGCAAAAATGTGGTGCAGGGAAATTTTGAAATTTGAACGTAGGCTATTTTTACTTATAAATAATAATATTTTCAAAATGGATTATAACTGGCCAGTCTCTCACACATAAAAAAAATTTCGCAAAACTTTCTGAGTGGCCTGGTATTGTGATGTGTTATTTAACCACTAAGTCCTGCCTTAAAAATAACAATCGCAATCGTTTAAATTATTTCTAACTTTTTAGTGTTTCGAAGTCGGTTTTTATTTTTTATTTAAAATTTTATTAAGTTCAGGATTTCGGGGGTTATTATAGAGTCTTTGGCGTAACTATTTACTCGCTGGCGCTTGTCGCGGATACCACGCGAAGTAGTTTTTATATCAGCGTAGGCACAGAGTGCGTAGGTGTCGTCGAGGGATTCTTTTCAAATGGTATCTGATCTATTGTTTGTAAGACTTTGTGTCTCGACATAGTTATCGGTAAATACTCTCGTGAACGCTCCACTGACTGAGCTTAATGCGAAATCAGGAAATGCGATTTTAACAGTGAAAACATCAGAAGTACAAAGTCATCACGACCCTCTGGCTTGCTTACGGGCAAAAGGGGTTTGTTGTCCTATACTTACCCTTTTTAGTGTTTTGTTCGATGTTTTTTTTTTGTAAAACATATTCTTGCTCAATTATCAATTGGTTCCTTTATTGTGGATGTACCCTAAAACCGTGTATCGATCGAATACTGTTTCTTCCACCGTGAAATTCTACCCCGAGCGACGCGTGTAGAGTAATTATAAGCTCCACAAAATTGGTCTTATTGTTTATTCCCAAGTTTAATCAATTTTCCTCCTCGGCTTATAATTTTGTCTTATCCTGTTATTTGTAGAGATCCTTACGTGAGTTGGCAAAGCGTTTATCTCATTAGGGCGCGACAAAGGGTATGCGGCAGGTAAGTCCGTATGGCGCGATCGGCCTTTCATAATTTAGAAAAGGGCCATTTATTAAACAAGAGCCCTTAGCAATTATGGTCTCTATCCCGCACATTCCGCTACCTGCTGACAATTTGCCATTCGGCGCTTTGTCCGGCGGCGTGGCGCCCTAAAGGGTTCTAATTGTAAATGCAGCGTGTAACGATTCCACCCTTTATTCGGAAATTTCTCTTTCGCGGTGGTTAGTCCGCTGGACGCAATATGGCGGCATTGTTTTTTTCGTCGCGCGCGGGCAAGGGTGTGCATTATCTGAATGAACGGTTTTGGGTCTACGGTTAATTAAATTTTTTTTTTTATTGTTTCACGTTGATTTCGCACAGATAAGCATACTTCCATAACTCTACTGTGGCTGATCTGAAGAACAGTATTATTACTACCTAATATCTAGGTAACCACTTACATTCACATGTCTAACAAGTCTAAGGCAGATGCCAAGTCTCTACTTAGGTTCTTGTTAGGTTGCTACGATAGCCTACTAATTGGAGCACAAACTAGATCGATAGGTAGATAGAGATGATATAATTTCCTACGGGGACATATCGGACAACGGAAAATAACAGTGGGAATACGGGAAAATGTGTGTAAGACCGATATCATAATGTAGATGTCATTATTAATTCGCTTTGCTTTCATTCTGACTGGTAGCCAAAGTCATCAGTGGGGTGTAGCGTTACGCGGCCGAGTATCTGGCCGGCCGCGCAAACACGCCGCGTCCATCTCGACAGTTTGTCCGCAAACACACGGATCGAATGAATATGGACAAGCGTGTGTGCGGTCGCGCATCGCGTTACAATAACAAATAACCTTTGTTTATATCGGCTCGTCAATCAGCCGTGCCACCAGACCTCGCCATCGATATAAAGCAAGCACTTGCCATAGTCACCATTGCAGCCGCCATCAGACACATACGTATAAAAAACATTATAGGAAACCATAAAAAACAAAAAGGAAAACAGAAAATCCAGACGCCTTCACCCCGGTTCCTGTCTGCGCAAATGTCCGAGAGCTCCCTTCTTTCAAACATAATTTATGGTCTTGGGGAAATAAAACATAAAAAATAGAAAAGGAAAAAACGGCACACACGATAAAAAAGCTCGACGTACTCGTAAAAGTGCGAGCGGGCGCGCCGCCCCTGCGGGCGGTAACCCTTCCGCTGCCCGCCCTCGCAGCCTCCCCGCCCCCGCACCCGCCCCACACCCGCGTCCGCACTAAAGGGTTAGGGCGGCTCACTATACATGCTCATCTATCTACTTCACTCGCATCTACATGTGCGTGACTGAAATGAATTCATTCCCTTGCTGTTGTCTCAACCCACTTTAGATTTTACGTTTAGATAAAAACCAAAATACAATGTTAATTTTATTGGAAACCGTTCTCAAATGTACCATGAGTTTATCTACGTTTCTTATCTGCGTCGTGCAGTCAGGCACCCTCGGTAGGCCTAAGGATAACAAACGGCAGCCGTCCAGCTTCCCATGGGGATAGCGTGGTCGATAGTTCGTTAGAATCGGCGGCCGCATCAGGAGCGAGAGGAGGTTTTGCGTAACGAGAGTTTGATGTAAATGCGCCTCCCCATCGGGAGTTTGTGCAACTCACGCGTGGCACCCTTGCCGCGGTCACCCTGTCGCCGCTAAACAGACACGAGCAAAAGCTCTGCTTCACCATCTTTGAATTCGATTACCTACTTAATCAGTTATGTTCCCCAAAACTCTTTTCATTCAGTATTAATCTTTTTCCAAGAGATATTTGGAGACAGTTTTTCCCGTGATTTATTTAGTAATTGTCTTGTCCTAAGTCCCTAAGTAAAGGCTAACCAAATAAGGCCAGACTAAGTAGACAGATAGTAAGATAAATAATTAATTTGTGCTAAGAGACACACACACTTAAAGCAATAAGTACATACATATAAAAAAGTTGATGACATACATACAATAGTTCAAGTACAAGTACAGAGTAGAGTCGACAAGAATATTTTAATAAGGAAATCTTAAAATAATAGAGTACTGTACAATTCCCACTATCATTAATGCCAACTCAGTTAACTGTTTTAAAAATAGACTGGACCAATTATATTAAAACGTAAACAACCAAGCGCAGCTGATACACACGCAAAACAGCTTTAAGTTGCTGGCGCATTAAATAATAATTAAATAGATGATGGCCATGGCCAATGTCATTTTAGCTAATCGGACCTCTCTCTTCGTTATTCTTACCGATAAGATACAGGAATTACGCAACTGGCGCGCATTATAAAACTGATTGAAGCTTCTGTGGGCTTGTATTAGTGACCCTTCCATGGTCGCCCCGCCGCCGCCGGGCGCCGTCCATGCGTCTCGTCCATGCCCTCGCCGAGACGTTTCTCACTGAAACACATACAAATAGTCAGCTTTGGGCTTTTTCTTTAGGGATGGGACCGTCTCATAACGACAAGGGATTTAAGTAGATACCTAATGAGCGAAGGAAGTGTTTCATCTGACTAAGGTTCATAAAATACCATCAATATTTAAATGGAAAAGTCTGCATGGTGATGAACCCGTCAGAAGTCTCATGAAATAAACAATTAAACTATTGAGATTTATCTGGCGTACAATTTCGGCAATTGTGAAGAATATTAGAAGTAATAGACTTCAAAGTCGGTTAATAGACTTCAAAAAAGGAGGAGGTTATCAATTCGACTCGTATATTTTTTACTATTGAGTGTTTAGATATTTGGACACTACTTATTCGAAGCGTAACACTTTATGCATAGACAACGCATAGGTATATGCGAGGTGTTACAGTTGCAGAAAACATCTTTTAATTTGAGGCCAGTTATGAAATAAAGTATGATGACTGTAGGCCTCAGTATTATGGTTTTAATTTCAACTCGATACCTCCACGCTTTCCCGAGATAACGGGTCTAGACAGACAGATGGACGAACGGACGAACAGGCGGACGGACGGACAAGGGTTCAGTTTTTTTTCTTTTGGTACGGAACCCTAAATTATAAATATTATTATATATAAATAAAGCCAATTGCGTGTCGGGCCACGCGCAATGTAGGGTTCCGTAGAAAGAGTTTTTTTTTATCTGCTTTACCGAATTAACAACTTCATCAAAGTAATTTTCAATGGATTTTGTACGAAGTTTTTCTTTTATTTATAAGTTGGTCGGGGGGGGGACGACGTATAAAGTATAAAGTGTTCTCTGTCTATCTATTCTATATTAATATTTCGCCCCTAAATCGAAAAATGGTCTTCGTACACCCACAGTATTTTTCAACGACTAATCCAACGATACAGTACAATTTGGTGTAGGCGAGAAAAAAATTATCCCTAATTTAGATGTAAGACAGGCACACTAAAAAAAAAATGTTTTTCGAGGTTTTTTTCTACCGTTTTGTCGGCGTAATAAATATGTATATCTATGCCTTTCAGCTCTATAGTACATATCGTCTCTATGCTAAGCAGCGGACAGACAGACAGACAGACGGACAAACGAACATGGCGAATATATAAGGGTTCCTTGTTGACTAAGGAACCCTGAAGATTAGCTCGGAGTAGCTGATTACTCAATGTTTTTACTTAATCAAGCGAATATAACAACAGCGGATAATTTTTACTCGATTTCAGAGTTAGTCCCATAATAACAGTAAGTAGAATAGCCTCTTAAGTTCTACCGGACCTTTCTGCAACACATAGGTCACTTTTTATCCGAATCTAGGTGCCTAATGTATACTAGTCAAAACAAAATAGGGGCCAGTAAGTATTTTTGACGTAGCATAAAAACAACACAATCAATAACAATTTTTTTCATGTACCAGTAAAACAATGTTCTTGCTAGCCTTAGCTAATGATTTAGCTCATTTAAAAAAATATTGAAATTAAGGCAAAATAAATATTTTTTTATGAAAAAAAAAACCAATGAAAAAGGACTGGACATATTTTAAAATTTGCACTTATCATAACTTTTAGTAATGGGTATACCCTCCTAGGTATGCACTCTCGAAGCCCGGGTTGCATGCTCTCGATCAAATGCCTCACGTTTTCAGCTGGAATCTCTTCCCAGGCAAAAACGGTTTGCACGTTTAGCCCTGATCAAAGGGATTCAAACAACTCGTCGTCTTGATTTTTGCTGATCGACATGCAACCAATTTCAAATTGTTTGGTCACTGACACGGGTACTCGATGACAGCTGAAGACCAGTTTGTAATTTTCGAGCCGTCATTGTTTGGCGGGCACTCAAGCGTATGTATCGGTCCTATGTTGTAGCCCGAAGTATACCAGAACCAGGTCTTCTGGCAACATTGCCTTTCTCTTGGAAACAATTTCAAGCATTTTGGATAGCTCTGCGAGAAAAACCCAGTTGCACTCGACATAACGCTGTGAATGTACTTCTTGAATCAATGTAATGGCTCTGGTTGCAGTAATCGTGTCCAAATGCCTTCATACTCTTAGCACTGTTCAGTTGAAAAGATAATTGCGAAAACACAAAAATATTGCGATTCCTTGCTGAAAATTAATGCTAAAATGATCCCGAGCTAAAACAAGAATCCGTACAAACGCCCTAATGAATTCAAATTTAGAGTTTATTGAAAATTATGGCATCTAGTCTCAAACACGACAAGGAAAGGGTGACCCGTGACCATGGTAGCTGCAATGTTGCTGAAACGTCGGAAATCTAAGATAATTCAAATTTTACCTAATAAACAATCGCGAGTAGACCCGTTTAATATATAACTTTATGCATAGGGTTCTGAGAATAAAGAGTTCGTAACATCAATATTTTGCTACTTATCAATTAGTTTTGTTAAATAAAATTGTATAAGTTACAAATTAACTAGTGGCCCCTATTTTGCTTTGACTAGTATATTTTTCTGAGATTTGAGTCAGAATTGTAAGTAGTCGTAAAGCATGGATAGTGAAAGATGCAGTCCGCGAAGCTGAGGCCTGCGGCCTGATAAACCGTGCCATGGGAATCGAACTCACCAGCAATGTTAAAGTATGTAGATACCTAGATATTTTATTAAGTTGGTCGTTCCAAATTTTATCGACGAGTTATTTAAATCAAAATGGGTGAAGGAAAGATTTTTTCTCAGTAACTACTGTGAAAGAAAGAGAGAGATCTAATTACTACGATTTCTACTAATTGACATGTGTCGTTTTAAAATCACACGATTCAATTATTCCTATTTACATGACATTCTGAATAATTTTTAACGTTGAATGTTAAACGTCGTTCGCGG
This sequence comes from Yponomeuta malinellus, assembly GCA_947308005.1. Lineage (NCBI taxonomy): Eukaryota > Metazoa > Arthropoda > Insecta > Lepidoptera > Yponomeutidae > Yponomeuta > Yponomeuta malinellus. The sequence goes on from OX370994.1 coordinate 8,301,386, forward strand.
TATCGTTGATTTAAGACACAACGAGTATTGTAGTGGGGATTTGATCCTCATAGGATCGAACATCTCTAAATAAAGGGGTTTTGAGTAGGTTTCGAAATGTGGTTCAGGAATTATTGTTTTTTTAAAAAAAATTGTGACTGCAGGTCTAGTTGTTGTTTTCATGGTATATGTTAACGCCAGAGGTAGTATATCTATTATCTTTTCAAACAAAAATGCATCCTTGTCTGGCAACACTGTTCGCCTGGTAACACTCACGTCAGTTATTTATATTTATCCTTACTAATATTTGCTAATATTATAAACGCGAAAGTTAGTATGTATGGATGGATGTTTGTTACTCTAGCACATATAGTGAATTTAAAAAGAAAACTATCACGGCTAAGTACGCTTTACTAGTTAACAAGTAATAGGCAACCAACTTATAAAAGTAAAATTTCGCACAAAATCTATTGAAAATGAATTTGATGACGTTGTTAGTTCTGTAAAGCGTACATTGCACATGACCCGACACGCAATTGGCCGGTTTTTTCGAGTTACCATTCTCTTCCCCATAACCTCTCAAAATTGACCGAGCACAAAGCAACATATTTCTTATTACGCCTTAAATATCTAATATAAGTGTATAAAATAGTGGAACGGCCGTTCTTAGGAACAATTAAAACAAGTAAACAATTCAGTGCACACGGTGAAACAACCTCCCATTGTCGCCGCTCCTGCCCTTGAACTCGGTGAGTTTATTTTGTTTATTTTTAGGATTTTGAACCAACCCTTTCCTCTTCAGTATAGTACAATAAAGAAGAATTGAAAAATAATTCTACTCTCAAATTTTCTTTGATTAAAATTTTAACTACTTTCCGTCATGCATGCAATTACAGATTTCACTTTGTTATACATACACCAACTTTCTATGTGGCATGTAATTTTAAAAGTGTGACAGATACAAATCTACGTAGTGTCTACTTTCAACACGGTACATTTCTTACTTCGAATTATTGAACGTCTGAAATCTGAAATCAGTTGAATAGTAGGTATAATTTTAAAAACCTATATATAGCACGGGTTAGTGCAACAAAAAGAATATAATTTAGTAGGTATAACTTTGAGCATGGGCAGTTAGACTATTGTTGTGAATCTAGGAACATCTAGTTTCCTGCTCCAAAACCATCGATGTCAGTAATTGCACCCCTATGCTATCCACGTCCCTTGTGGCGGCTGTGTATTTCTACAGATGATTTTTTACTTTGTTTCCGCCCACTGTCCAGGGCTGCCCGCTGCTTTTTGGCAATCTTATTTATTGGTGATATCTCCACCCCAGCTGAGAGGAAAACTAGCGTCATGTTAATTTCCTGTAGGGAGCTCGATCGTACTGATTATTTTGTGTAAGCAGTCGCAGTCAATATTTATTAGGAAAATATGAAAGCTTTGTACGTAGGCAGCCGGCACTACATAAAATCAGCACACTCGGATCTTCTCTCAGACAGAGAGCATTAAACTGAAGGTCTTAGCAATTCCACCGAAGAGTTCTAGGTAATTATTCTGCTTCTAAGTTTATGTGCGAATAGCATTATTTTTTTAACTCGCTCCACAAAGACATGTGACGGTCAACCGTATCACCGATTAGAATGCGCAAAAGATAAGCGGCCTTATTAACCGACTTCAAAAAAGGAGGAGGTTATTTATAAAAACACGATGCCTCTAAAGCACTCCTACGAGTCAGTTTATTTAATCTGTGGCTACGACATTTCCTTGTAGGATCTCCACCACAGACTATTTTAATCGGCGTTTTAAGGAATCATGTTTTTTATAAATAAGGCCGAGAATCTTTGCCGCCTTACTTTCAAGAAAGTATGATAATTTAAACTAGCAGCATCAATAACCGGCCCTATGTAGATCGGTCAAGTTGGACATACTATCAATCGAGGGGACGAGGGCCGGCAGTTTCGTTACGCATTATGCGAAGGGCTCTCTTTCTTAGGGCGCCACTCATTTAAATTCCCATTTTTATAACAAATTTACATTAACATTCCACATAAGCTCATGTCAAGGTGCCTTGTAAGTACATACGGGGAGACCATGGCCCTTCTTGTGTTGTAAATCGAGGGTCACACAAAAACCGTTGAGATCGCGCCGGACCCATAACGTCCAGCCGCTTTCGGCTGACGGTGAAAAACTACGGCAATTGATGCTTTTTACTTTTTTGCCCTTTTGATGTTCGTCCGATGCGAATAGCAATTCGCAATAGTTTTTTTGCATTGGCTATTGATCACATGCAGACAGTTTAGGTACTATCACCGCCCGTTTTTAAAATTAAGAAAAATCGGTAAAAAGCGAGGGGCCGATTATAAACACATGCGCGAGCGCGTCAAATCTCCAGCCGGCGCGCGCGCTGCTTTACGGCATTTTTAAGCCGCCAGTAGCACGGGGAAAGTACGTTTTTTGAAAATAAAGCATCATGTTTTGTTAAAAAAGTGTCCCCGTAGTCGAGTCCAATTGTTGCGTGTCGGATGAGCACGAGTTCAACTTTATGTTTGGAAGGGATTTTTTTATTGCGTGGTGTGTGCCAGGCGTCGTGAAACGTCGCGAGGGTTGGGGAGGAATGTGATAAATTGACGACCTCGTCTGCGCACGTCTCCTTCGGCCCACGAACCCTTCTGTGGAGAGCATTATTCCTCCGCTGCACTGGTGTTTTTTGTCGCAATCGCTCGGGGCGTGCCGGCTGCCTACTATAAATGTGAGACACTCATCTCCTGTAATGATCGCTTCAGGTAAGCGTTGTTTGCTCAGCAGCCACACAGATGTCATCGGTGATCGTTGTAGAATTGAGTAACCCTTTTCAAATGTTGCTTATGCTTCAATATTACCTTTTTATTAATTGATTGTTTGTAATTCTAAAACATTTTCTGTAGGTAGAGGTAACAATATAGCGACTGCTTGAGAAGCTGAGTCGTAAATACGAGTAGGTAAGTGAGTTCATACCACTCTGCTAATAGGTAAATAAAAAATACAAAAGAAGTCGCGGAGGCGAGCATAGGGCGACACTGAAAGAGGTGAGCAAGTCACATCACACAGTACTTTTTACTCCCTTCATGGGGAGGGCCGGACCTCCACCGCCTCCCCTTCCCCACACGCCCGAGGGTCTCCAGAGATGAAAGTTTTGTGGGGTTAGCGAAACTACACACACGGACCGCCCTATGTGAACCAAACGTGCGTAGTTACCTAACTCGAACTTTAATTGTGTCTTTTCATTCAATCAATACTTAGTTGGAAACACGGACACATCCTCCATTTAGAAATTAAGCTCTTACTTTTTATTGTTCAATGCCTTCTCTATTTTGCTTTGTAATTTTGACTTTTTTTGTTTCTTATTGGCTTGTTTGTTTGTACTACAATATCCGTTCATTTCTAAGAACGTAAGTTGTACCAAGTGTGTATTTTTAAATTTTAAAGTAATACTCATCAAGAAATCACCATATATTTTGTAGCTATGTAAAAGTTAGTAAATAGGATCGAGACGTCCGCTAGGAAAGCATTTTCCATGTGATTGAAGTCGCGGGCAACGTTTACATTACTCGCTTCAATACGACTTCGATAGTTACATTCATCCTTCCGGGCAACAATACACGTTGGCATCACATGGGGCAGTTAGGGGTTTACTTACTGTCCCTGAGGGTCACCCATTCCCCTCGCGTCCCTTTCACTAAAAATCGGACCATTGCATCTCCGCTGGGAGATGCTTTGCATAATCAATACAGTAGCTCAGCTGCCATCACTAATGGCAAGGAGCATGTGGGGGTGAATTAGATAATGTACCCACTCTCTTTTATGAACACACGTCGGTATATAATCATCCATTTCGTACGTTGAAGTTTCGTCCATTTCTCATCTATAGCAGACGTGAAAGTTAGTCAGACAAAGGAACATAATGTACACAGACGAGCTTTTATCTAGATAGTTCTACCAACAACCCGTTACAAGATTTATCCCGGAGCGTGTTATCTATACTCCTTGTCAAATACAGTTATATGAAGAAACTTTTTTTTTAATAAATACGATTAAAGTCAACGACAAAACGAAATAACGATGGGTATTTGTTAAATCAATGGGATGAATCAATGAACTAATGCCAGGAAATAAATAGATTTTTATGCACGGTTTGCTTAAGTCCAGAGTAAAAAACGTTCTTAGATACACATCTGGGCCGCGTTTTATAAGACTACAATAAATAGTTTATTATGACAATTCGATGTAATTTTACATTGCGCAGCCGTGTTTTTCTACTTGTTAGTCCATCGAATTGCCATGAACCATGAATTGCAGGTCTATGAAATAGGGCCCTGGTGGCCCTGGCATGTAGTATACTTAGATCTCCCATGTTGACCCTTCCTCTGTAATATTGTAACATAAAATCTAGCAATTTCTTCGATTAATCCTCACATCCAATTGACGGTTCACACTGGACGACACATCTAGTTTCATACATTCACTACGACCGTGGCCGGCCGTTGCATGAAAAAAACGTCGTGCAACTACCGTTACAGTCCAGTGTGATATCGTAGATAGATAGATAGATAGAGAACACTTTTTTGTACGTAAAAAAAGGAAATTACAAGATATTTTTAACCTAAGAGTACAGATGGCGCGCGGCGCCCTAGATGCCAACTAGACGCAGGGATTTATTAATATTTTGCTAGTACCTAATACGGCATAATTCCGATACAAGTTGGATACCTGCCCGTGTCTAAGCGTACACAACTTAACATTAATTCTTATATTGTAAAACGAGAGTGGTGGTTCCGAGAATCACGATCGGATGTCGCGATATCGCCAGGACCGTTCTGCGCATTAGAATTCAATTGCGACGCTTTTAACTTGATTTATCCCGATTGCCAAGAACTCATTTTTCTTAAAGTTTTCGATAAGATGTGTCGCGATAGCTACTGGATAGTAATTTTCTAACAATGCTCTATTAAAGTTAATATGACGACGTGTTAACATTAACATATCGTGTGGGTATATCGCCTCGAATATGTTAAGGTGTTGGATATTGGGTATCAATATCACAGTTAGGTACGGATCTAGATCTTATCGCATTGTTCTCGATTAATTTTTAAATGAAACTCGTCAGTCATTCCCCGTTTGTGCGTTCTCCAAAAATACGGAAATCACCGGGCGGAATATTTAGTTTTGTCATCGATTACGCAAACTGTTTCAAGGGTGCACTGTGCCCGGCCATTGTGAAAAAATGTGAGAGCGCATATAAAAACCGATGCAGCTGCTGGGCCTCCACACATGCGAATTGTAGCGGCTCCGTGCGGGCTGCGGAGAGACGTAAGTGCCGGGGGGCCGGGGCGAGATGTGCCCTTCTGGGTCGCGGCTGCAGCACATAGGACGCGGGCCCTCGCACATAGAGCGCTGCTCCGCGGGAGCGGGAAGGGTTCGTGAGCTCAATCCGCTCCAGGAAGGGTTCGCAGCGCAAGCCCGCCAACGCGCACGCGCACTCGCAAAAAACTCTCTCACAATGAACACAACGCCGCTGTTTTTGTTGTTAATACACTAGATTGTACGTGAATTTCATTTTATTCACAAAAAAATGTAATATCATCAACTCGTTCACGCCCGGCTTTTTGAAAGGAAGCTTTTGAAGAGGGAAAGGGAAAAAATGGCAAAACTGGTAAAAAGTGGGTCAGAAAGGGGTGCTTTTGAAATTAGTAATCAGTATTTCGCTTCTATCGATTCCCGTTATTATTAGAAAAAATCCTTTCGGCATCGACAGTTGGGAATTGGGCTTTTGTTGTTTTGGACAGAACGAGAACTGTTTTAGCATTCAATAATGTAGAGAAGCATGCAATTTTGTAATTATCGGAATATTTTCCTTATTCACACAGGATTATATTACACAGTAAAAACGTAGACCCATTACTACATTAATTAGGTTAAGAAATGATTCATCACTTTGAAACTGGTCATTTTAATTGGCTTTTGGCAGTTTTATTCCGTTGATCTTGCTTGGGAGCCTGGCCGAGTTGAATTATAGCTTATGATGTTTGTGATCGAGAATGTTAGTTTATTTTGTTTTTAATCTACAGTTCTAGTAGCCGAACATGCCATGGTAGTTTCACGTTTGAAATCTCCAAAATTTTTGCATATTAAATCAGAACAAAAAAGAAATACGTGCTCGTGAATCACCCAGATTGTGCTTTTTGTGGACAAAGCATGTAAAAAACTGAAATCTCAATCATTTATAAATTTGTTCCGCGGAGAGCTACGCCGTTCATCCCTTTATCAGTTTTACAATCGACTCTATAAAGGGTAGGGTTGTCACAATCGGGCCGCAGATTTATTATTTATTGTCACTGTCAACGATTTATATTTTAGACTTGAATGGAACAAAGGCCTTGTTCTATTAAGATAATTGCCCTTGGTGGTTACCATTGAGTTATCATTAATATTTGTTTGATAAAGACAAAATGGTACCTACTTAAACCAATTGTAATACGGGTACGTAACATAATTCTCCATAGTAAAACCGTTTCAGAATCTTGACACAAAGTTTCGAAAAATTTCATAGAAATACCATAATATTAGTAGAATTTTCTATAGTAGGCACCTACCGAAAAATATTTAGTTCTATAGAAACAATAGCCAATTATTTTACCTTATCTCAGTAAATATAATTACTGGTGTACAATAATCATACAATATCTTTATTTGTTAGTGGGATTGCGAGTTGTTTTTCTGATTAACTAACTTTGTCGAAACCGGTCCACTAACGCCAGCCCATTCTGATTTTGCTCTTATCGTTAAGCTACATCTTGCCATCAGGTCAGTCGTGAGATTATGAATGTGTAATTTTGAAACTAATATCGTAATTTTTTTACGCTTTCTTGGCAGGATAATGTTTTCTAAAATAAAAAACCGGCCAATTGCGAGTCGGACTCGCGCACCGAGGGTTTCGTACTCGCGCTTGGCCGTTTTTTATTGTCGTTAGAATCCTACTAATATTATAAATGTGAAAGTTTGTGAAGATCTTTGTTACTCAATGACGCAATGACGGCTGAACGGTTTTACATGAAATTTGGCGTACAGATAGACAAAGACCTGAATTGAGACGTAGCATACTTGATATCCCGGTAATGCTTTCCCGGGCGATAATATTTATTTTAAGTTTAAAATAGATGGCGTTGTACAAGCGAATATTTTGTTTTAAAAATCGATGGCGTTGTGCAAGAATCGTATAAACCGATTCTGTGGCGGAACGAAGTTTGCCGGAACAGCTATTATATAATAAGTCCCACAATCACGCCATGTTTGATGCCTGTATATAAATTACCGTTTTTACGATAGAGCATAAACAAAAAAACGGCGAAAAAACACGTTTGTTGTATGGAGACCCCTCATATTTTTTCATTATTTTTAGAATTTTATTCTTTGTTAGGTAATCCGCCGTAATAACACATATTGTGTGAAAATTTCTACTACCTAGCTATTACGGTTCCAACGATAGAGCCCTTTAAAGGTCGGACGGAGGGACAGACTGACAGACAGACAGACAGACAGACAGACGGACAGACAGACAGACAGACAGACATACAGACAGACGGACAGACAGACAGAATAAAATAGGGTCTCGTTTGGCGCCCTTCGGGTACTTTTTCTGCCAAGAAATGACTAATTGCCAAAATAAGTCCTTATTTCCAGTAGGATTGAACTTTCGTTTTACACCAGTATGAATTGATGGCTCTACATACAATGACTTGCTTTTTTGTAGCAATTACACGATGTTTACACGGTTATTATTGGGTTTTTAACTCTTCCTAACCCTTCCATTGTGGTAGTTTTTATACACTTGTGCCTGGTCCGGACGCGCCAGTAATTGAGCCGTGGAACGAGCCGCAACATGCGCCGGCGACGACTGACATAACCCGGCAGGTAAGGGTTAAGTTTCACTTTTTACCCAGCTATTTCTTTCTTTAAGCCTTTTTTATAACCGGCCAGCCACGCGCACATTAAAATGGATTAGATGAATTAGTTTCAATGTAGGTTATTAAAAAAATATGAATATTTTATAAGAGTTTTTTTTTACGGAGTGTAAAAAATATCAGATGTGACGGTTGGAGTAAACAACGTGGCTGAGGACACGGCGCATGTTATTTTTTACCATGTCACCTGTTGCCTAGGATTATTGAAATTGATAAAGCGACAGATTGTGTTTGGAAAAAAATACCGAGGTAGCAGTATTAAGGCCGCCTGCAAATTGTCGTCTCATTAACTTATAAAGGGTTAACTTAAAAGGGTTAAATTCCTGCAACATCCCAGTTACAGACCATGTTCGTCTCAACAACTTTTGCATCATGATTTTTTTTCGTTTCATCATCAGCAGCTATTTGACGCCCACTGCAGGACATAGGCCTCCCTCATGGTTTTTCAAACTTCCCGGTCTTGTGCCGCCCGCATGTCATTTTTCGTTTACATACTTTTATTTAATTCACACTTTGCGCGCTCTACCAATGTCAATATTCATGAAAATCAATATGGAATCTATTAAATAGCACCTCTAAAATACAGAAAGACCGCGAAAATCATTAATAGAAAATGAACATAATATTTTCAAAACTTAGTTTCAGTATTTAAAGATTTGATATTCGAAGAACCAAGACGACTTTTTAGACAAACTATAAATATCTACAACAGTGTCTTCTGTCTTATTTAAAAAAAAAAGTAATCCTTTTACACCATGCATCATAAAATGTTTTTAGGAGGCAGATGTAGAGCTATGAGCCAATAATTATCGATTACCGTACGATCCAATTAATCGATATCGAAACAACGACCGACGTGGGGCTTTTAACGGCGCGTCCAAATAGCTCTATTGCTATCCCGTCAAATTGTTATAATGCGATATCTGAGTTTTTTCTAGACACGCGTCTCAAGACACGTGTACACTGAACACGCTGCAAAGAATGCCTCGTTGTAGATGCCTCGGATTGAGGTAAAATAAGGTTACAACTGCTGCTGCTCATCGTGACTGACTCAGGGTCCTTTCTTACAAAATTCGTAGAACGTTTTCGGTGCATAGCAGTAAAACACCGGCCAAAACCAGTATTCTTTATCACCACAAAAACAATATTACCTATTTATTTTGCAAAATTTTTTTTTTCCATTCAGTTCGGGACCTTTACCGGGAGTTTGACTCACACTTGGCCTGTTTTAATTATAAATGTTGTTGTTATACTATAGGGAGAGCATTATAATCACAACAAGTTTGACACTTATGTGTAAATATTACAGCTTGAAAAAAACACGTTTCTTGCCTACTCTGTTGTTACTTCTTATTATTTGTTGGATAACCCGCATCGATATCGCAGTATCGATAGTAATTAAATAATGTCCAATATGCTAAAGTTTAAGACTGAAAAGTTGAAGACTCAATTTTATTTCTCATACGTTAGTTTTAAAATTGTATTATAAAACGAAAAAAAGAAATTGTGAATTTTAAACTTTTCCACGGGAAGTGATTTTTAGGGTTCCGTAGTCGAAGGGTTTCAAACGGGACCCTATTACTCTGCCTCCGCTGTCTGTCTGTTCGCCCGTCCAATTTCAAAGGGCTCTATCTTTGGAACCGTAATAGGTAGCCAGTTGAAATTTTCACAGAATATGTGTTATTACGGTGGATTACCAGACAAATAATAAAATTTTAAAAGTATAAAAAAATTAGGGGGGGCTCCGTACAAAAAACGAGTTTTTTCGCCGTTTTTAGGGTTCCGTACCCCAAAAGGAAAAAAGTGAACCCTTATAGGATAATTTTAAAAACCTATTTAGATGCTAAAAATTCCACCCATGCCGGGGCTTGCACCCGCGACCTCTGGCTAACCGTTCCAGCGCTCTCCCAAGTAAGCTAATGGGCAAGTGCAGGCATCAGTGAAATTTCCTGCCTCTTTACCAAGTTTCTATGTATCGCGTAAAGAGGCTCGAAAATTCGAAAATCACCCTCGGTGAGTGCACTTGTCTGGTTCTTTTCTATGTGCAAATATGAGACTTAGAGAATAATTTAAATAACAAATTAGAGTCTTAAAACACAAACTATCAATATAGAACAATTAGAAACAACTTAAATTTGATAATAATAAAAGTCAGACTTTACAACTGGAGAAATATTACATCCACAAATGTTTCGTGAAAAACTATGAATTATACATCCGGTAAAACATCAAAATAAATGACACACACATACACGCACGCGCGCGCACACGCACATAGACGCACAATACAAACAATATAAAATCAGTCAATCAAACCGCCCCGGATCATATCCGACCCAAAGGTTCCTGTAACGCTGGCAGCATTACCGCACTGGACAGCAATGGAGATCCTTTGCATCAAATATGCTCCAGAGCGGTAGTCCAAGTCACGGTTCCTCAGTTTCTTTTTCCTTAGTTATATTATAAATAGATACATATATAAATAAATTGTTCACGAATCTAGTGTAAGACGAATTACTTGCCAAATTTCATAGTTCTAGGTCAACGGAAAGTACCCTATAAATTTTGAATTTTTTACAGCTTCAAGGGACTGTAAACCTGAGCATATGGTTTTAATTTCTTCCACGCATTCCCGAGATAAAGGGTCTTGACAGACATATACGACGGACGGACGGTCGGACAACAAAGTGATCATATAAGGGTTCCATTTTTTTCCTTTTGAGGTACGGAACCCTAAAAACGGCCAAGCGCGAGTACGGAACCCTCGGTGCGCGAGTCCGACTCGCATTTGGCCGGTTTTTTTTAAATTATTGATACGCAAGAAACAATTTTCAGCATTTGCGATACCCGTACTTGCATACCCACCGCACGATATCTAGAGGCGTCTAGGCGAGGCATCGCAACGTGCCGAGTGATGCCTCGCGATGGTCGAACACGCCTTTACTTAACCCGTTTTTTAATCGGTTTTTTGGAGGCACGTGTGTGTCGTCTTTTTTACTTCTTCTGAATAAAAAACCTCCGTGCAACTAGCGCAGCCGTTTGGGGTTAATTTTTTTGTTTCCGCCGCAGAGACGAATTGGGTGAATTGAATGTTTTAATTAGATCAACCGCTATCCCTCCGGCTCTGTAGCCGGGTGTATAATTATGTGAATGCTTAGTTTATTACTTACTTTGTTAACATAATTTAACACTATTCAGGGTTAGTCGATAAAATCACTCCTAATAGGTTATATCAAACACAAAAGAAGGAAGTAGGTAAGTATGTGTTTATTTACGTAGGCCTGGTGTACCTTTAAACATTACTTTGATTATTTTCAAAGTTACGTACATCTGCGAATTTGCAGCAGCAATACCATACGCTAACTAATCTAATCTAGTCTAACTGTGAAGAAAAACATCGTGAGGAAACCCGTGCCTTGGTTGGCTCCACAAGTATTGACTTGTCTTTCCTATGGGCTAGGCCGACTAAGCTGTCAGGATGGTAAAAAGGTGGTATAGATGCTGGGCAAACCTACGACATCTAAAAAACCATGTCCCAGGCACTGCAGCGTCCGAGTGGTCCCTTCAGCCATCTATTTGGAGTAAAGGTGCCACTGGACGTTGTATAAATCATCTCATTACGTAGATGCAAAGGCCAAAGTATTTTTTATAATTACTTACCTATACAGAGTGAAAAAAAATCCCCATATCCATCCAAAAATGGGTTCTACTCGTCGATACGAACGATTTTTATGAGTAAAACTTTAAATCGCAAAAAAGTAAGTATAGGTATCAGCTGTTCCATGCTAACCATATTTGTTTCGCGATTTCAAACTTTTCCACGTAGTAAAAGTACTGTTAGTACTGACGAGTAGAATCCCCGTTTTCGGATGTATCTGAGTATATAGGTATTTTGTTTCACCCTGCATATATTACATGCCAGGGATCTACACTGTTTCTGGATGTCAAATTAAATTGACAAAGGTACGAGTATTTAAATATATAAATTACGTAATGAAAAAATTATCTCTCAATGCCTGAGATTATTGAATGAGAGTCACTAATAAAATCGTTCGGTTTCAGCAAGGAAGCTAGCTTACTGAAATAAAAAGCGCACTAAAGACTTTATTATTAAATAAGTGACATACATATTATATAATTGTAAATTATTTTATTATGCTTTTTACTCTATTAAGCCAGCATCATTCTCCACTGAAAGAGAATAAACAATCACGTCAGTGACTCTTATTCATAGCTCTCGAGTGTAGTTATTTACTCTAGGTCAAGCTTAGGTATACCAGGGTCACTCATTCACTTGACTGATTGAAGAAGTACCCAGCCATCCCTAGTAGGTATTTGTTTCTTGGCTTCGGTCGCATCGTATATCAACAAAAAACTTGGTGTGTAGTTTTTTTACATCCTTGACTGGGCAAAATGGCCGTAATAAACACGTAAGTAGGTTGAAATTGAAAATCCATCGTTTCTGTCTGCCAGTTCTTTCTCGAGCCGACAAAATGCGAAAGTGTACCTAATATGTCACAGATATTAAATAGGTAAGTACTGACCGAAAAGGGAGGAAAGCTGTGGAATCTCATTAATATTCAAAACGGTAACTATAGGAAAAATAATAGGAGTATATTAGAGGCCGGACCGGGCGCGGCTCTCCGCACTGGAATTTCTTGATAAGGTATGCTATATGCATAAAAATGTGCCTAATACTTCTTTATTACATTTTTAGTAACGTTTTTCCATATGACGTAATCAGCTTGCGAGAGTATAAAGTAGAAAACCTGATCAATCAAGTGTTTCAGCAACGCGTTTTCGTATACGTGCAACTGCAGAGTAGAAGCCTTCTCTCAGACAGAGAGAGAGAGAGAGAAAAGAGTGCCCAGTGCGTAGTATTGGGTGTTTGGCCAAGTCCAAGCTTTTTCTGAAATGTCCCAAAAACGATAAGTAGTTTTTAGGGATCCGTGGTCAACAAGGAACTTTTATAGTTTCGACATCCGTCCGTCTTTCAGTCTGTCCGCGGCTTAGGTCAGAGAAGATAAGTACTAGAAAGCTGAAATTTGGCATAGATATAGAAATTAATCAGGCCAATAAAACGGTGGGATAAAATGTTAAAAAAATTTCAAGTGTGAGGTATCGATGGTTGGTTGTTTAAAAAAATATTACAAATTCCATTGAAAATTACTTTGATAAAGTTGTTATTTCTGTAGGTAAAGCAAGTAATAAGCTCCTCTTTCTACGGAACCCTACGCATGGCCAGATACACACTTGGCCGTTTTTTTAAATATTTCAACATACCTGCATTAAAATGCTACCCATGATCGTGATTCTGAGACACAAGGAAACGACGTAGAAGAAGGTTGTTATGTTGCATGGGTTTCTTGTTGGACAGCGAAATCCTGATTCAAAAGTATACATTTTTCTTTAAAAATATTCGGCAGTCCTATAAACGTTTTCTGTCAATGTAAGCTGTAATTAAATTCGATTAAAGTTTTTTCCTTGTGAAAGGATGTCAACCACAGCAATTAGGCAGCCAGTAATTACAGCTTGTTATATTTCCCTTATTTTTCGGCCATTACAAACGTTTCAAGCGAATAATGTAAATTAATTATTTTACTGGGACCCATTTCGTAATTTTACTTCTAATTATACTCGTAGTAGAGATCCCCTTTTGCTCTAATTAAAGACATGTTCTGAGCATCTACGTAGATTGCAACTGTGTTTTTATTCCCTTATGCAAAATACGGTTAAAAAATTACATAGAATCTGCCAGAATATTTTTTCACAAAACAATGAGACAGTGTCTGTTGCGCAAAGCGAGCAATATTCTGCGAATTCCGTGTTATTGACGACAAACTATTTCGTCCTTGCTTGCAACGAGCATAAATAAATGTAGAACTCTTTGCACAAAGGGCATAATGCTCAAACGATTTGAAAAGGAGCATGCAATATTTAAATTTTGTATTGTTCGTGATTGCAGTCCCATAAAAATTGGCAACTTGTATGTTTGCGAAACTTGCAAAGGAAATAATAAAATGAGAATAAGGCCGAAGCGTTTATGACGGGTTGTTTTACTAGGTTTCTTGCAGACGAAGGAAATGTTGGTTATTATAAGGTAGCAAGAAAAACTCTTTGTTTCTTCTCCATAATTATAGGAGAGTAACTATGTAATTTAAGTCTGCCTATCTAGTCTACAATACCGACTTTCTATGTACCTACTATGAAGTACATATTCATGTAAAGGTAACATGAATGGAATGTAGCGGTGGCAGCTCGATCGGTAGAACGCCTGGCTCTCATTCAAGAGGCCGTGGGCTCGAACACCGGTGCCTATGAGTGTTATCTAAGTTACGTACTAGTACACCAGTTACGTACTAGTACATGTGTCATTTGTAGTCCCATTCGCTAATGGCGAAGGAAAACATCGCGCTTGGAATTTTCAATCCGAGGTGAGCACGCGCGTGGTGATAGCTACTCCTTTTCTGAGAGGAGGCCTATGCCATGCAGTGAGACGTACATAGGCTGCATTGTATGTGGCACAAAATAGATAGATAGAGAACACTTTATTGTACATAAAAATGGAAATAACACAGATATTTCTCAACCTAAGAGTACGGACGGTGGCCTTATCACTATAAGTAATCTATTCCAGACATCCTTGGGCGACCAAATATATAATGTTTATTAAAGAGGATATAATTTATTGGTAGAACTTACAAAATTATTCATAACTTATTAAAATGATCACGTTTCTACCTTTTCCAGGGTTTGTCCCATTGAGTGGCAATAAAAAATACTTTTGTCCCAATTTGTGGCCAAACTGTAACAAGGACAAGAGCTGTTGAGAAGGTAAAACGTTTACAGTTTACTAAAGCAATATTTGGCATAGTGTTCTAAGAAGTTGGTTTTCTAGTTTTTACGCCAATATTTTTTAAGGATTGGGTGCCCTAAAGTTTTTTAGTCCACTAATAAAACGTTGCGAGTTGACTTGCCTTCTGGAATATTTCAACTAGAGCACACGTCCTGATACAGACCATTGCAAAATCGCAGCTTATAGACAGCGGATCAACGACTTAACGAGCGTAAGTACATAAAACGCAAGATCAAAAGCGAATTTGTTACAACCTCAAAAGCGATCCACTTTAATAAAGTTATAATAAGTGTTACGGGTCTTATCTCTCGCGGAGTTGGGAGCAGTAGGCATTCGGGGAGGCTGATCAATCATTGGAGCCTGCCAACCCCTTCTCGCTCCCGCCCTCGCTGGCGCGAAAACAAACCGTTGCCTGGCAACGGCCGCCCGGGGTCGCCCACGCCGCGCCATCGCTACGCCGCTATATCACTGCACACATATGACACGACATGTGCTCGCGTCTCCACTGTTTTATTGCGCTGCCATGCCCGTTTCCTATAAACGACACGTCTAAAGGTAAATACGTCTAATGACGATTAAAACAGTGACAGTTCTTCCACATCTTATGTCAAAAATCAACTGTCAGTGGGCTTATCTATGGCCGGATTATTTATAGGAAACTGCCTTAGATAAACGTTACACAGCTCTATGTATTTGGTAATAATCAATTTATTTTATTTTTTTTACATTTTTAATTTATTTTACAAATAACAGTATTCATGCCTCCGAATTAATATGGACAGGCAATCGAGAATCCGT
The DNA here is from genome assembly GCA_947308005.1 of Yponomeuta malinellus. Taxonomy (NCBI): domain Eukaryota; kingdom Metazoa; phylum Arthropoda; class Insecta; order Lepidoptera; family Yponomeutidae; genus Yponomeuta; species Yponomeuta malinellus. The sequence goes on from OX370994.1 coordinate 8,317,019, forward strand.
ACAACCGGCCTCAGACTTTTCAGTTATTTCGCTGTAGATTACGAATGAAACACGCACGTCACTGGCTGTAGGTATTTCCACTCTAAGTATTTTTCAGTGTGTGTAGATCAAATATTATTATGCACTGAAATGTAGATTCGTCTTGATAAAAAATTAATAAGACAATTATTACAAATAAATATTTTGAGGACCACTATTTGTAGTTGATACACCGCTAATCTTCAAACACAAAAGCAGAGTAAACGCCAGGTTAAACAACATATTCAGTAGCCGAAGTGACTCGTTATAGTTGTGTATGTAATTGAGAAAGGAAAGGCGGCTCGGGCCCTTGGCGGTGATCCATCATCCCTCTCCGCTGACCGCTGCCCCCCACCCTCCCTCTTACTTTTCACTTTCTCTACATATTTTAAGGAGAATAAAACTTTCCTAGCGCCCCCATCGCTCTTAGTTTTCCCGAGTTCTAATAGACCGGTGGCTCGCTTTCCGGGGAGATGCGCGTAAGAAGATATTCCCTGTCACGCTGTCGAAGCTAATGGCATGCCGATCGCCACTACAAAACTCGCGGTAGAGGCCTACCTAATTTCCGCTGGGAGTTTGTTGCTATCGAGCTTAGGTGAACTTGTCAGTGTCGAGTTTGGGACCCATTTCAAATGTTAATGTGTTTATTTATTGCTTTCTGTTTCGATAAAGTGGAAGGTATTATTTCTGGTGACGATACCTAATGGTTCTTTGTGAAGCTACAACGGGCAAGCTTCTCAGTATTTTAAACTTATATGAAGATATTAGCTTACCTGCAAACGTTGTTATGCAATATTAATTAGCCTACGACCTATTCTCAGACCTACCAAATACACAAAAAATCATACAAATCGGTGAAGCCATCTCGGAGGAGTTCGATAACAAACACTGTGACACGAGATTTTTATATATTAGATTAGTGGCAATTCTCGCATTAATTCCCAAGGTCCAGCATCTCGCGGCTGCAACATCGGCCGTGTCTATAATAAATGAACGGGCGCGGGGGGCCCTGACCAACGACTGCCCCTCCCTCAATCAATATGATGGACTCGGCGCGAGGGGACGATCGCTCACTGATTTTTTCCCTCGTTGACAGGGCTCGGGAGGACGTGTTTTTGCGCCCTTCCTGCAGGACACACGAGAAGGGAGCGACCAATTAATAAGTGCGCCCTGTACTGTCGCACAGAGCGCGCCGCCGTCCAAACTGCCCGTCCACACTGCACTCCTTTTCCTTGTTTACTTGATAAGGTTTATTGCTTCTGGTCGTCTTTTCTCGTGTGTCTTTATTTCGTTTTTAATAAAGTTCAAATTAGAAAGGTAGCACGGCCGTTTTTAGCGCAAATCAATTAAAGTCCTAGATTCTTGACTCTAAAAATAGCTTTTAAAAACCTATTTAGAGGCTAAAAATTCCACCCATGCCGGGACTTGAACCCGCGACCTCTGGCTGGAGGTCGCGGGTTCAAGTCCCGGCATGGGTAGAATTTTTAGCCTCTAAATAGGTTTTTAAAATTGTCCTCGGCACGGGTTAGTGCAACAAAAAGAATATAATCTAAAAAAATAGGTGTAAATCTTTTTTGAAAATACGTATTATAAAAGAAAATATCAGTCAGAGACGAGCAACCGACGACGCGAGCTCCGTCTCTACGTGCTCTGCGACTCAGAGCTGGTCGGACTCTTCCGACAAAATTTCAAGTAAGTACCTAATTCCGAAATTCATGAAATTACGTTAATAATGTGTAGTGCCTACGAACGTGTTAGTTAGCAAAAAGTTGACATGGTTTTATTATTTTGGTGGCGCTAGTCAGCACCGGATAGCCCCTTAAAATTGTGTTACAAGTGTTGCCATACGGCAATATTCACAGGAGGCGTTTGAATCTATGAAAAGTTTATTTGGTAAAATCAGCACCTAAAGATGTTTCTAAAAGCCTATAAAAGCGTTTAATATTCATTGCGTCAGCGAGTGGCTTTCGCGAGTTCTTTCTTTTGTTGGAAGTAATTAAAAAGCAATTATGCTTGATTACTTAAAATTCATATTTGCCCGAAAGCGAAATGCCAGATCCCCAAAACATCTTTTCAGTTTGTAAAGAAAAGCTTAATCTGAGTTTAAAATTTTCCCGAGAATCGGCAAATTTTGCACTAAGTCATTAAAGTACAAAACTTCGATCATTTCGCTTGCTTTTGCTTAAAAGCCTTTTTAGGCGAGGAAAGTAATCTTTCATTAGGGTGGCGCGGACCTAAAACGGAAGTTCTTTTTGAAAGGAAAATTAAACGTGGGACGTGCTGGTGTCATGATTCCCGAAGTCGCTCGCAATTCTCTATCAACTTCAACGTCGCTATTGACAACGCTCAATTTTAGAGCTCCGTACACGTCGGACAGCCAGTGGACTACTATTACTACTACGCACACGACGTCTGTGTGTCTGACCTGAGTCGCGTAGTATACATACTCGTAGTATGTGCGACTTTTTCTCTTGGACCGTAGTAGATAGCTTGTTGAGATTTTTTACAGAATTGTACATTGAAGATTATAATCTCTATCTATCAATCAATCCATCAACCAACCCGTACTCGTCTACTGCTTGACACAGACCTCCCCAAGCACGCCACTTCTTTCTGTCCTCGGCCATTCTCATCCAGCCGCTGCCAGCAACCTGCCTCAGACCGCCTCCCTATCTATAACCACAAATAACAAAAACTGGCCAAGTGTAAGACGGGTTCCCGCTAAGGGTCCGGAACTGTATGAAAAAAAAAACTGTGACGTCATATTTATGCTAGTATGGATGGATTTTTTGAGGTATTTCGCGACATTAAGGCACATGGTGACACCGCTTTCGGGATGTATTTAATTACATCAAACAAAGTTGTCCCGATGAAAGTTTTCCGGGCATGGGGCGCGGCGATTATATCGCTCGCGAGTATCAATCACATGAAACGGAACACCTAGACTCGTTACAAGTCGCTAATGACCTCGCACACAATTATATTTTTTATGACATCTCCCGTTCTCATTGGTGTGAAAAATGCATTATGTGATTCAGGTAACACGATAACCTACAAAACCTTAACCTAATCTAATATTTAAAAATCTGGTGTCATGGTGTTTGTCATCGAACTCCTCCGAAACGGCGTCACCGATTTATGATTTTTTTGTGTATATTTGGTAGGTCTGAGAATAGGTCGTAGGCGAATTAATATGGCAAAATAACGTTTGCCAGGTCAGCTAGTTATAAGTACTTTAAAAAATAACTATGTAATAGTGTTAAATGAATGATAATAATAACTTCAATACAATAAAAAGAAAAACTATTAAGCAAAGCAATATTTTTAATCACTCCGGGCCATATAGTAGTTAATATAAGTACCTAAAATAAAATTCTAATATCAATAAAAAAACCTCTTCTTTTACGAAACCCTGCACTGTGTGTGGCCCGATACGCAATTGACCGGTTTTTTTTAAGTTCAAATGCGGCTTCCATGAAAATGATGCGTACACATGCAAGTCCATTGCAAGCAGTACGTTGCGTACTTTCTGCAAAGTTTATAAATTTGCAAATATATCTGCACTGTAGTTTACTATTTAAAAGAAAGAAAACATTTTTTTAATTAATTTATATTGTGAGCGAGAGCCAAATAAGATCGTCGCCATGTTCAATACCTTTCTTTAATTGGCCTTATAATTTGACATAGGACATCACTTAAAGAATATTCTATCTATCTATCACTTACTTACTGTAGGAAGTACCTACCTACCACCTAAAGTTCACAGTGCATAGCTAAAAAAATCACCAAGCCGTAAACGAGCAGCTAGGTATCTATGAACAAAACGCACGGTTTGTAGTTATCTTCGCGCTACAAAGTTTTTATTAGAGGGCAGCAGCATGTTAATTCGCCCAAAGGTGCGATAAATCGGGCGCGCCCGCGTGGAAATGTATTGCAATGTTGCGGCGTTAATCAGTGTTCAGCAGCCATTAATTTGATTAGGGTTAGTGGGCGCGGGTCTATCAATCTGTCGCATTAGCATGCTGGCCCGCGGTGGCGCGGTGGTCGATGGTCGCGCCCGCCGCTGCTAGGGTCACTGCCGGCAGCACCGGCTTTGTTTACTTCGGTAAGACACTTTGTTTTGCATAATTTTATGTTATAAAGAACATAAAAAATATTAAAGAGAGCATAACAAAGCAGTGCAGCGAGCGAACGAATACTAAGTTTTTAGGCATAGTTTTTAATTTAATTTTTAGTTTTGTAAAATTAGTCTAATACCAATGACCCAGCTTCCGATAAATTATCGTCCTACATAGAAAAATATCTTAAGGCCTTAATAAAAAAATCCAACAGTCTCTTTTCTCGACTTTTTGACGAACTCTAACGTGTTTTAGGAATGTTTTCGTTAGTCTTATAGGCGCTGCCTGATAACCTGCTCAATTATTCTACCGACGACGCCCAAATTTTTACTCTATAATTCTGTGATAGCCCTCGCCGATTTCAGCGGCCATAGGAATGGGATGGACTGACCGATTCGTGTCCAGCACTTTTAGGTCAATTAGGCAGAGTCGCCCCGCGCCCGCACTAATCAGCGCTTCGCCACTAAATAAGACAGCACAGAAAGTCCATATTTACGAGACTTTCGACTAGAAATCGATAGCACTCAAAAAACGTAGGGAATTCTTAACAGTTTCTGTGGAGTTTAATATGCCCTTTATCACAGTTATCTAAACAAAAGTTAGAGTCAGCAGAAAAGTATTCTGCTGGAATAGCTTTTTAAATGTCACAGACTAGCGGTCTAATTTATAAAAAAAACAAGATTCCTTAAAACGCCGATTAAAATAGTCTGTGTTTGAGATTTTACAAAAAAAAAGTCGTAACTACACATTAAATAAACTGCCTCTTAAGCGGTTTTTAGAGGAATCGTATTTTTATAAATAAGGCCGTAAGTACATACTTATCTAAAATTGTGTGCGCAATGTAGTTATTCCACAGACGACTTAAGTGGATGACGTGGGCGTGGGCACATGAATCACAAAATCAAAGTGCAGATGGGCGAAACATCTATAGACGGGGGGACGGACGGTGGACGAAGGTGGATCCAGAGTGGCGGCCGAGAACTGGTCATCGTTCGGTAAGCCGCCTGACCGATAGGTCATTGATATTAAGAAGGCAGGAGGGCAATGGACCAGGTTGGCAGGGGAAGAGGCCTGGGTAAGAGGTCCAACAATACGCCTCTTTCATGGGCTGTATAGATAGACTAGGGGGTGAACCCCCTGCGCGCTTACGCGCGCCAACCCCCAGCCGCTCCGAGCTTCGCTCTCCGCGGCGCTCGGCCTAGGGCCTCGCTAGACACTTGACGTTGGGATTGTTTGAGTGGGAACATGTATGGTCTCGGCCTTCGGCCTCGGCCTAGACGGAGCTCGGCCTTCGGCCTCGCCGCAGCGGGGTTCTTCGTGCCCGCTTCGCGGAGCTCGGCCTCCGGCCTCGCAAGTTTGTCCCATCTGGCTTTTGCGTTGTTGCTTGTTCGCCGAAAATGTATAGTCTCGGCCTTCGGCCTCGGCCTGAACGGAGGTCGGCCTTCGGCCTCGCCGCGGCGGGGTTCCTGGGGCCCGCTTCGCGGAGCTCGGCCTTCGGCCTCGCAAGTTTGTCCCATCTGGCTTCTGCGTTGTTGCTTGTTCGCCGGAAAATGTGTGGTCTCGGCCTTCGGCCTCGCCGCGGCGAGGTTCCTCATCCCGGCTTTGGCCTCGAAAAATGTTTTTTTTGAAAAATTGTTCATTTTTGTTTAAAATTTTGTACTAAAAGTCGATTTTCAGTACAAATTCTCCATACAAAATTTTCTCATTTTCAATCGTTGATATCTCGGCCGCCATCTTGAAAATTCAAAATGTCCGATTTTTCTCATATACCTGAGTCCTTTGACAACCCGATGCCGTTTAGGGCATGTCTCCAGCATGTGCCCAGTTGGCTGCCGACTTTTTTGCGCAGAGGTCGATTTTTCGGGCGGCCATATTCTCGCCCCTATTTTGAATTTCGAACGTTCAAAATTTTTTTTCACAATTAGATCGCGAAACAAACGCCCGTTTCAAATTTCATCCAAATCGGCCGGTTAACAAAAAAGTTAGCACATTTGTATGGAAGAACGCGTTCGAAATTAAAAAATCGGCTTCATAGGATGGCTGTATATCATACATTTCCTACAACTTTCTCATACAACATTTTCACGTAGCTCTTACCGTTTCCGAGGAAATCTATAGATGATCAGTCAGTCAGTCAGTGAGTATACCGGATTGTAGCTATATATATTAGTAAGTAATTGGTAGGTATTTGATTGGTATCTAAAATAGAAATAAACCAACGGTTGTCTAGCGGGTCAACGACAATAAAATTTCTAGAGCCAGGGCCTACCTACTACTGTCGTGTATATCAATTGCACCGTAACGCCAGCTTAGGGTTTCAGTAAATGGTACCATGCTGACCAGTAATTCGTGCTTTGCATCGAGCACTCTTTCTGAATCTTCCGTGGTTGGCATACCGGAGTTTATATCGTGTTAATTTGACTAATGCGCCCGCGCCCGCGATCCGGATTACACCGTGATAAACTACTCTACCTACTACTGTAAAACTGATGTCATCTATCATCCATTTGGGCTTAATAATGTTCTGCGAAGCTTTATGATAGGTCACCTGAGTCGGTTAATAGTAAAACGGGAATTTACATAACAATTTAGTAACGACCAATTATATTTCAACTACCTACATACGTTATCACATAGCTGGCTTTATTTTGGCTTACGAAGGTCATTACATTTCATCTTACCTAATAAATGAAACCTTAACCGATATGTGTGTATACAGTTGATGTCTTTGAAGATATTTGGATAAAAACAACTAAGGTTTCCAATTGAATAGTAGTAGTGTCATCTCGCTTTATGCATTATAGGCGCAAAGTTAGGTTCGAAAATGTTATTTATTCAAATACCACAAGAACGTAGTCGTGGGCAAAGCTAGTTACCTAAATTATATCTTCATGGATGAACAGAGATTACGACAAGGCAAAAATATGAGAAATAAAAAAAATGAATCATAGTAAGCTGCCAAGGAGGTGTCGTGTCCAACTTCAATTAGGTGAAGCCTACTTAACCAATTAGACGTGAAACAATCGCCCTCACCGCGCCCGCTACCGCTAGTGTCCTAGTGTGAATACGCCCCTATCATCAGTCTACCAGCTTTTTTCCACCACTTTGCCATCGTATTTTAAAAGGCCTCCTCATTACCGCATCGATTATTTACAAGCTACAACAGAAAAAAAAAATTGGTCAACTGACTTCATGTATCAGTTGTGATACAGTTACGTACGGTAGTTTCATAGGGGACAATTTTGTGTCGCGTTATTGTTATTTTCGGAACTATTACTGTTTCGCTCGTCCATCTTGTATTATTCAACGTGCTTGATGCTATCAAGGGCGTGAGGATTAGTTATTGAATGATTTATTTTACAATGACAAAGTAACTTGAACTAAGTTGTCGGTATGCTACCAGCAATAAAGTATCTAGTAATGAAGTCAGGTATTTGTTGGAACATTTTCTATTGTAGAGTCGTACTGCTGTGTTATGACAAAACACTGTAATTTGAAAACAGGCATTTTCCAGAAAACGCAAAAAACATTTTGTTAAGAAAATTACGCATAAATACCTACGTCAAATATAAACAGATAAGTTTGAAATTTTTATATGTGTTTAATAATAGTACACATAATTATGCCGTAACAAGAAAAAAAAGTATGTTATTTATTGAATTTTCAGCATAAAACGTGTTATGTTATGACGTAAAGACCCAGCTAAGCAGAATAATTGATTTCACAAAACACTGCAACTACATATGCAGTGTTTTGTGCAAAGAGTTGGTAAAGAACGAGGTAGGCTGCACGTTGTGAGATTGTTATGACAAAACACTGCATCTACAATTACCTGAAATAAAAAAAACACTGAGCTTGTTATGGCAAAACACTGTATCTATAGAAGCAGTATTTTGTCAAAACCGGTCTCTAATAAATTGGGAATACAGTCTTAATTACCATGGCTAATTTCCGTATTATTAAGGCTTTTTCAATATTTTTTGATGGCATACCATGTACCAAAGGGCGAAGAATCGAAATATTCATGTTACCGTAAAACACTGTATCTATAGATACAGTGTTTTGTCATACCACGGCAGCGTAGTTACCTTTTGCCATTATCTATTCCTACATGGTGGGCATTTTAATTAAACTAAGTAGCAATACCAGTTAACCACAATGACCATAAAATGTAAAATGTAGGTAATGGTCAATGTGATAATTTGTAAATGTATGGTTTTAAATTGAGGGTACATACACGTACAAAAGCGAACTCCATATTATTTTGTCCAGACTAAAAATAACTACACACCAACATTTACTCAGAAGACTTTTAGAAAACGCCTAAATATCCAGCAGAGTCTTCGACTGGAAATTTAGCAATTTTTTTTCAAAGCCGCGACTAAATACGAGAGTAAATAGCAACTTATTGTATTACAAGTAGTTTAAACTTCCTGATCAAGGAGAGAGAGGGTTTTTTCTGTTACGACTTTCCAAAAGATTCCTTAATAATTAAGTGAGAAACATAAAAAAAATATTCTTCGTTATATTATGCTCACTACTATAAACTAAAACATTCTCTCAGCCCCTGTACACAAGTCGCCATCAGCGCTAGTTGTCTTCAATTGAAATATTAGAGGGCGGAGGGGTACTTATGCATTTGTGGCGAACGTCTGGTACATGCGGGAGTATTTTATCTTCACAATCAATACCGCTTCCCTATTGCATCCCTTGCATTGCATTAAAATAATAGTTCCCACTTAAAATACAAATAAAGTATTAAAACAGTCTACGGAACGTCAACCTATACAACCGTGCAATCTACTCATTTACGTGGAAGGTGACTTTGCAACAAAAATATAATTAGATACAGAGATATTGTAGTTAGGTAGAGAATATAAACAACCATTTTTTTCGATTGAAACATTTCTAACATTCAAAACATCGCTTCTAATTAGGATGCAGGCGCCCCGCCTCATAACCCGATTGGTTGGTTTAACCCTTCCACCGCGAAAGGGTTATTATTAGACCCCTATCACGCGCTCGTCTCGAGCGAGCGCGAGTCTTTTACGTTTTTTACCGTCGCGGCTTCGTTCGTTTTTTACAGAGCACTTGGAGCTGTTTGATTGGGTGTTGCTGTTTGAAAGGGTTATAAATAAATCTCTGTTCAACTCATTTACCACTGCATGTACAAGGGCACCCTTTAGTCAGATGAGAGTGAAAGGGTTGGATTAATTGTTGGCATCATGTACGGAAAGGGTTCGGATTGAAGTTAGAGGTTAATTAAAAGGGTGAATTAGCTATATAGTGATTCTATATACAGTAAAAGAGAAAATAGGCGGTTACTATAAATCATCAGGATCTGTCATACGTGCGTTGCGAATTCAAGCGGCCCTGCATCACCCTGAGGTTTGCTTAGCGGCTGGCAGTGTTAATCTTTAGCAAGTAATAAAATTCACCCGTGTGGAGATTATAGTGAGTTGTGTTGATTGTCTGCCATAAAATTGCGAACGTGTGGAGTGAGCGCGTGACGCGGCTTCATGCTGGAGGATTACATCGCATTACTGGAGCTACACCTTGCTCGTTAATTTACGTCCTGAGCGTCTGTCAACGCCGGTTTAATCTCACATCTCTATTTCGATCAGATTAGTGCTTGCGTCAACATTGCTACAATGCGCGGGCCGTAACGGATGACATGCCAATGGCGTTGGCGTATCGTAGAGCTCAGGTTTGCAACACGTTGCAACAGTTATCTTTATTCTGCGGTACATTTCGCTTGACTGTGCTTTTTGGGGTCAGCTTGTATGTAGTCTTAGTATGCAGTATAATCAAAATTCACATCAGTTTTTCCTTGTCTTGAGTCATCTGCGAGGTGGCTGGTAAAAATGACACAAGAGAAAAAATATGTAAGTACCTAATAATAGGGGTTAAAGTATGAAATTGCCGTTTTATTGCAATAGGTTCTTTGAATTGACATAGAATCTTCATGGTTTGAGGTTTTCGCATGAAACTTTTTTCAAATGGTTTCTATGATGTTCTTTTTTTATAAAATGTGAAACATTTGAATATCGACTTTCAATTGTTTTTGTTATTCAATTTAGACAAGAAAGATTGACACTGCGAGAATTCGAGTGATTATGAGGCACCCATTTTTCGTATTTTTTTATTTTATTGATTTGACGCAAGTGAGTAAATATTGTGGGTAAGGTAACGTTAAACCATGCCGCTAATTCCTGGGTAGTTTGACTAGGGTCGGCTTCCACTATCTCTCTTAATTCATCGTTATTCACCTGTGTGGGCGGTCTTCCTCGTGGCTCGTTCTTTAAGTCGAAATTTCCATCACGAAAGCGTTTAAACCAAAATCGCACGGTGCGTTCATTAGTAGACCCCTCTCCAAACGCAGCATTGATATTGCGGGCTGTTTCTGCCGCGTTAGTTCCGCGTCGGAACTCGTATTCAAAAATCACTCGAATTTTCGCAGTATCCATCTTTCTTGTCTAAATTGAATAACAAAAACAATTGAAAGTCGATATTCAAATGTTTCACATTTTTTAAAAAAAGAACATCATAGAAACCATTTGAAAAAAGTTTCATTCGAAAACCTCAAACCATGAAGATTCTATGTCAATTCAAAGAACCTATTGCAATAAAACGGCAATTTCATACTTTAACCCCTAATATATTGATACATATTTCTTACTAATTTTAAGTTGTTTCTACGTATTATATGTATACTTACTGTTGTCAATTTTTTCCACAATGCTATGTTTTGTCATTTAATTTTTTTTCACTAATATTTGTGCACCTTATCTGGTAAAGCAAACAAGTTTTTTTTTTACTTTACCAGCTACTTTATTGTAATTATTATGCATTAGCAAGTAAAATATGTTATTTTATTTTTAATTCCACCCTTTATAATATTTTGTTTTGCGTAGCAAATAACCACAATATGTCTGCTGAGCGTGGCGACCAGAGCGCCACTCAAAGAAACTTCCGAACAAAATGTCGGTTCATAGAAAAACCGAAAATTATCTTGCCAAATCTAAAGATAAAACGAAGATGTATGGTTAGTTTCAAAACCCCAAACAAAGCTACTTCTGATTCCGTGCCAACAACGGCAACCCTAATATTTTAAAGGTCTCATCTTAGATTTGACATATTTTTATGGCCGCTTCATAAATTATCTATTAAGCGAACGTCACTTGACGTCTCCACAAAAGGCTAATGTTAACTTTTGTGCAATCGGACTGCACAAAGGATCAGCGCGTATAGAGCGTAGGCAGGCAAACCCTTCCCCACCTGCATTCCCACGACCACCGATGCATTAGAAAGTACCAAGTAACCGAACGCTTTAGAAAGAAATCTTTGCGCAAGTAAAATTTACTGTCAAACATTTGAATTTTGCCCAAAACCCCAAAGGGTCCAAATTGACGAGTTGAATAATAACATATGGTTGCGTGGGAAAATGTAGCGACTGATTCGTGTGAATTATTGTGTAATGCTCCATGATTACACTTTGAAAAGACATGTATGGTGGCTCCTTTGCTCAACATGTAGGTATAAATAAGTAATGAGCGAAAGCGTAAGTGTTCCCAACTTTTAACTACCTGAGCAACTATGTAACAAATAATAATAGCTAATGATAACCGAATACATGTAGCCCGTTTCAGAAATTTTATATTTCTTGAGCCCTACAAAAAATTACGAAGTTAATAACCATACAAGAATGTCTGTAGACTTAACTCTATGGTTAGCTATGTACGGTAGCCAGAGTGACAGCCAGACAAGAATGGACTCTAAGGTTATCCATATGAAGTAGCAATGGGCCAGCCCTTTGTTACCTCTGATCGCACGTAGATTTGTCTTTTCGATAAGATAAGATACAGATATTTATTGAGAAACAAACATCGGTATACTCGTACCTACATCTAAAGTTATGTCTGATTTACAGTTTGACTTAAATATACGTACTATACATAATTTATTTGACACGTTACAAACCAAACTATGTAGATCCTGTTTTATGGTTTCCAACGCTCTCCTCCGGTTGCCGTTAAGTCAAGTTTAATTATCAAAGAGTAACTACTTTTTTTCACAATCATCATCATCATCATTCAGCCACAAGAAGTCCACTGCTGGACATAGGCCTCCTCCATGGATTTCCAAAAAGACCGGTTGGAAGCGGCCTGCATCCAGCGTCTTCCTGCCACTTGGATGAGGTCATCTGTCCATCTTGTGGCTGGTCGTCCTACGCTGCGCTTGCCGATATGTGGTCTCCATTCGAGAACTTTTCGGCCCCATCGGCCATCAGTTCTGCGTGCTATGTGCCCCGCCCACTGCCACTTCAACTTACTAATCCGCTGGGCTATGTCGACGACTTTCGTTCGTCTACGAATCTCATCATTTCTGATTCGATCTCGTAGAGAAATTCCGAGCATAGCCCTTTCCATAGCTCGTTGCGTGACCTTGAGCTTTCTTATGAGGCCCATAGTTAGAGACCACGTTTCAGTGCCATAAGTCATCACTGGTAACACACACTGGTTGTATAATTTTGTCTTGAGCGATTGATTTTTCACAATAACAATCAGATATCCAAGTTTATCCAACATCTACAACTATAGCAAGAAGCCACCATCAGCAATCGGGTGCTTTGGTTGTGGAAACCAGTTGTCTAATAGAGAACTTTCACAAAAAATGTTTTAATATAATCGGAGACGCCATGTTAAAAGATAAATAAAAGTGGTTTATTTTTTTCTCTACGACTAATACTTTTCAGACGGACATACTTCGACCAAATAGGGGATGTATTAGCAAAGGGCAAGACAAAAAGTACCCGAAACCGCCGTGCGTGCATGCAACGACTAATGATTGTTGAGGAAGCGAAAGTGATCTGTCAGGATCGTAGCAAGTGGCAGTCCCTAGTCTCTGCCTACCCCTCCGGGATACAGGCGTGAGTTTATGTTTATGTTATGTAATACTTTTCATAATGTGACCTGTCGAAACGTCATTCTAGACACGTACAAAAACGCGCTATACAAATCGGACTCAAGCTATGACGTCTAGGTATCAAGGTATCAAGAATCATGATACCTAGAGAGTTGAAATTTTCACAGATTATTTATTTCTGTTGCCGCTATAACAACAAATACTAAAAACAAAATAAAATAATTATTTAGGGGGGGCTCCCATACAACAAACGTGATTTTTTTTGCTGTTTTTTTATCTTTGTGTCTAATGTGTGTATAGATAATGGTACGGAACCCTTCGTGCGCGAGTCCGACTCGCACTTGGCCGGTTTTTATTATTAGAATAACTTGATTCTTAGCATTTTTGCGACCCCGAAAAAAATATTTTTATTCTTTTATTTTGAAAGTTTTCTTGAGTTTCTTCTATGTCATAAAAGCAATGCCACTTCAATCTAAGTTTGACGCAAGTTCCCCATTCACGACATATAGATATTACTCACTTTAGTGTTAATCAAACAAAATTATTTAATCTAAAAGCCTTGTTTACACTAACCTGTCCCATCTTGCAGTCAATCTTAATCGTAGACAAGTCTATGTGCAGCTGTGGACGAGTGTTTAGGTTAGATTGAATTCAGTAGGATAAGTAGAGTCTATGGGCATATGAACTCCCTCTGAAATAGAGGCCTTTATGTCGCGCGCTGTAAGATTGAAATATTGACTAAACGACGCAATTATTTTATAGCATAAATATTATAGATAGATGAGGTTATTCAGGCTGAAGCGGCGGTAGCCTAGTGGGTAGAACATTGGACTCAGAAGCGCGAGACCCAGGTTCGATTCCCAGTGCGGGCATGTACCTATGACTTTGTTTTTAGGTTACGTACATTTGTGAAGTTATATTAGCAATACTACTCGCTAACTTTGAAGGAAACATCGTGAGGAAACCTGAGTGTCTAAGCTATTCACATACCTCAGCGCTTGAAATCGCCAATCCGCGGTGGGCACGCTTGGTGATTAAACCCATACTTTCTCTCTGAGAGAATGCCTGAGCCCTACAGTGGGACGTATAAAGGCTGCTTATGTATTTAGGCTGTAAAAGAAACCACTACCTACTACTAGGTCTTCACTTCCAAACATTTTCTTCGCAAAGTAATCCTAAGTATTCTTACATAACAACAATAGGATCAGTGAAGCAGTTCGAAGATAGCCGCGATTTCAAATTCAAACTAGAAGGAACGCAAATAATGCAATATCTGATACGATCTACGGGAATGAAAAGGGCTCTTTTCCACGTGTAGCTGCTTTACATTCGTAACTAAAATCTGTTCCAGTTGCAATCTCCGGCGCATCTGATACCTATGCAGGCCTCGCCGGGAGGCGCAAAAACCACGGCGGGTCAGTGAGAGACCGACTAGGAGCAAAATTGGGCTAGTTCTCAAATTGCATCGACCCTTTCACTCTCGACGTATACCTGCGCTTTTTCATGATTCTGAGAATCTCTTCTTTTGGCCGCCGGTCCTCGGTTTCTCAAACTGTCGCTGAAGAACTGATTACGGATTTAATAACTTAGCATTTTAGAAGCTTTAAGGCTGCGGGATACTTCAGTATTATTCGACAGATCCAATTTATTGAAAAAAATATTTGTATGGGTATCTGCAACTTTTAAAAGCGTAAAAAATAACGTTCTGTTATGTAACCCCGTTCACCGTGACTGCGGTTCGCCTGTGGAACAGCCTACCTCTGCATATTCGACAGGCGGAATCATTGAAGGTTTTTAAAACCAAAGTATATAATCACTTTATTTATCTTCAAAATAATAATATCGTATCTTAAATACCCTTCCCGCATAATATATGACGATGGACTATTCATTATTATTTTTAGTAAGTTTATTGTACGTCTGTTAGGTATATATATGTATGTATGTATTTATTTATTTATTTATTGACCTTGTATATCATTATGACCCCTCCCCCGCCCCCCTAGTTTTATTTTTTATTTTTCTTGTATTTAAGTAATTTATGTACTTATAGTATGTATCGTGCATTGCCCAAGCTACACTATCCACAAACCCAAGGTTGACTGGAAGAAAATGCTATTTAGCATTAAGTACGCCTTTGTAAGAAAATTGTTTTCTATGCAATAAAGAATTTAATAATAATAATAATAACCCCATACATCTGCGATGGAAACTCGTGTCGACGAGCTGACCATACTATTATGGTAAGGTAAAAGCAACTCTACCGTAATCTCCGGTTTCTCGTACACTAACAATCTATTATTCTAATTCTTAACAGTGGTATATTCTACTGTTGTCAGCTATGAGATGTTTTTTGTATGAACTTTGGCCAACTGTCACCTAATAACTGGTAGAATAACAGATTGTAGGTGTAAGAGAAATCCGTCTATTCCGTATGCCTACCAGTTAATTTCTTGCACCACCTGTGGTGGACTGGTAGAAAATGCTTATAGCATTAAGTCCGGCACATTGCCACTGTATTTTTTAACTTATGTGCAATAAACTTATGAATAATAATAATAATAATAAATAGAGGGTTAGTCTTTGAAAAATAGAGTTGTTAGGGCAAGACGACGCAAAAGTTTTTATTCAATCTGAACCCGTACCTATGTTTAAGTGTGATGTTCCTAAAACCGATACAAAGTTTGAGAGCCCTTGGTCCGTCGTTCGAAGGGATGGGCGCAATATTTCGCAAATTCTTCTTTCAAGAAAGACCCTTAAATAAATCAAATGCGTATGGGATAGTCACAAAAAGCGGGTTAATTACTCGTCCTTGGGTTGATTCTATGAAAGGATGGATATTTAGATTTTTTAAGTTTGCGTCTCTCTTGATCTGTGTGAAACATGATATTTAAGGACTGCTTGGTTTGTTTTAAGGGCTCGTTTTACTTTCTTCTCACCTACTCTCACTAGAGTTGTTTTTATAACTATGAATGATTTTTTCTAAGTATCTAATATCAGGTAAAAAAGATGTTTAGTTACAATACTTCGGCACTACACATAAAAAGCCATTATCATACTAATTAAATCTTTTTAACCGACTTCAAAAAAGGAGGAGGTTATCAATTCGACGGGTATATAGGATTATATATTTTTTGGGCTATGTTTTCGCATAAGTCCGTCGAATCTGAACCGATTTCGACAATTCTTTTTTGGTTCGAATAGATATAACATCCCATTGGTCCCATTTTACTTTGGTGAAGATCTGATGAAGGCTTTCAGAGGAGTCGGAGCTTGGAACTCTTCAATGGACAGCAGTAAATAAGGCCTAATGGGGCTAATCCTTTAGTAATATCCGTCTGTTTTATAAAATAGTGTAAAAGTAGTCCCAAGATAATTTAGTGATACTCTGGTGAAGACTTTTGGAGATGGAAATTGAGAACGTCAAATTTTAAAGCAACGAATTAAGTAGCGTAAATTATGGTTTTAAGGGTCTTGTTTAGTTTTCTCCCGCTGCCCGACAAAACTTGAAAAATAAAAATAAATAAATAAAAAATAAAAACCGACTTCGAAACACTGCAGCACTAAAAGCTTAGAAATAATTTAAATAATTAGAAGTATGTATCAATGTAGGTATTATAGAAGTATAATTTGTAGACGGTGCCCAGTTTCATGACGAGCACTGTATATTTTGGACACCGACTCCAAATTATACTTATGTAATCGGTTTAAATATTTTTTATTTTTTTGGCCATCAAATCACCTTCAGGTAGATTTTCAGTTACAAACTACTTTAGGAGGATCGTTTCAAAATTCAATCTTAAGCCCAGGTACTAAGCCACTCCTTGAAATAACCGACTTGCTAAGCCAAGAAAGAGATATTTTTTTGGTCCCAAAGCGATATCGAGCTTCGATCATTTATAACTAGCATTTGACGGGCAAACAAAGCGCGAGTCGAAGAAAAAGAAAAAAAAGGAATGTGGCGGATACAGTGGAAATGAAGTATTATTGCAACACTTGCACTTTCGGTCGAGGCCTTTGTCGGGTCGGGTTGCGTGGATGCTCCGGTTTCTCTTTTACCCAAACACACACAACAAATAACCTCTACCTACAAATATGTAAGATTACATAGAAATGATTCAACACTGACATTACAGCAAGAAGAAAGAATAAATTTTCATTCTTCGAATAAAATTTGAGAATGTCCTATTAAATGTTTGTGTGCAACAAAGTATACCTGATTAAATTAAAATTATAATTTTACTTTCACTGCAATGCATACAAAACCTAAAATGGTTAGATTAATTTACTCCAATGCCTGCTCCACAGCCATATAAGGCGATTGAAAATAGTAGGCATAAAATTTAATACAACCAAAATTATTTTTAATACCAATTTAACTTTCTAATCAAATACTTTACAAACAACAGAATAGAAGTCATTTAACAATTTTTTTTTTATTTTGTCACGCCTGTATCTCGGAGAGGTAGGCAGAGACCAGGTTGGCCCCTTGCCACGGTCCTGACAAACATCGCTTCATTAACATTCATTACTACAAACATGCACATGCAGCTTACGTCCATCTCTACATGGTACGTACGCTGGTTTCAGGTTCTTTTCATAATTTTAGTAAAAAGAAATCCAATTATAAAAGAGTTCACCAATTTACCTTATTACGCAGGGCACGTTAAACCTATTCTCAAACATAGTTCTGATACACAGTAAACTTAAGTAAAAAAAATCTCAGACATTCAGTTTTCCTCACGTTATTTCCTTCACAGTTAGCCAGCGGTACTTATTGCTGGGTACTACAAATTCACAAATGTACGTAATTTATTAAACAACGTAATACATACCGGCATCGAACCCAGGACCTACCGAATGTGTTTTATTAAGTCAAAATCGGACAAGTGCGAGTCGGACTCGCCCACTGAGGGTTCCGTACAAATTTGTAGGTACTTACATGTTATGCATAGTTCAGGAATTGAGTCTCGCAGTTTTTTCCGCGCTTTTTTCGAACTTCAGAGACAATTTTTTTAATGATTTAACTACAAATGTATAGTTTTCACATTTTTCCCTGTACTTGTAGTATAACACGATATTACTTGCCATAGTTATAGGTCAACGGAAAGTACCTTATAAATTTTGATTCCCTCGAGTGTCGAAATATACGTCTTTTGCGGCATAAACGGCCGTATCTTTTTTTTCGTTAACTTAGAAGCTTCATTTTGTCACAGATTCAAAAGACTGTAGACCTGAGTATACTTGCATACTACTAATATTTACTGGCATATATTATATGGTTTTAATTGATACCTCCACTCGTTCTCGAGATAAAGGGTCTTGACAGACAGATGGACAGAAGGACGTACGCAGGGACACTAAAGTGATCCTATAAGTTCTCCGTTTTTTCCTTTTGAGCTACGGAACCCAAAAAATTTATCGGATATTCAATAATCCTGTTTTACAAGTTCAAATTATGTTTGCTATGCTGAACGGCGGGCGGAAATAAACATTGTACCCACTTGAGACCATAATATTTGGATATAAAATAGACATATCTTATTGTCGATATTGAGTGGTTAAAAGACCAATTACATATTGTATTTCCACGAAGATGCGGCTAGCCTTGTCGTGAGGAGCTCCATAGTAGCTGCAACACTGCAGCATGTTTGTCGGCCCTTCGTATAAATGACGGGGTAAGTAAGGGCAATTTCACACTTCAGCTGGTGTAAGCAATGTCCGCCAATATCGCTCCACTGCATTGAGATACCGCAGAAAATTGCATTTGTAATAACTATTGTTCCAAGAGCAACTCTATATAAATGTAAGGTATACATAGGCTATCTAAGGCCCATATTACACTAACTAGATATAAAGCCCTATGTGATATGCATTGCGGGATTTTTTAAGTCCTTGTCCATGTCATTATCCTGCAAAATCCACAATGGATGTTACAAAGATGTCTCGTATAATATGCTATCTAGGCCTAAGTCGTCTATCCAGTTCAATTTAGTTACCTCATCATCATTATCATCATCATCAGCCCAACGCTGCACACTGCTGGATATATGCCTAGGGTTGGACAGGGTTGGTTGGTTTGGGCCTGGGTTTAGTTACCTATCTCTAATAACTTCCACACAACACAATCACGTGTCCTGGTCCCAAACTAGGACACCCTGTGCTATGGAAATGTAACGATACCTTTTTATAGTAGCTGGCCGGCGCAGCCGTCTAGCTAGATTTTGAATTATTTGAATGGAATCGTTACGTTTTGTTTTAGGATGTCAGTCGATCCCTAGCTAGGCCAGGCAATCGGTGAAAATGAGATAATAAAAAGTAATACTTGCCCTAAATCCGGGTATTAATCAAATAGGGCGTTACAGTTACACTACATCCAGAGAGGGGCATCACAAACATGGATATACACCCAGACTGAGCCGTTCACCCAAATATACGGCGGCCCCCAGTGGGAATCAAGCCTTCGATCTGCGGCATTGTAATCAGACGGATACCGCTAGACCCACGTGGCCGTTGTCTTAAGAAGGCCCTCACGAAGCGATTCCCATAAAAACGTACTTTGGTTTTAATTTATAAACGAAATGCCGGAAATCGCAACGAAACTTGAACAATATGTTTAAATTACAGTCAAACTATATTTGTATCCTCTCAGCATATTGACAGTTTCATTGCAATCCGTGATGTCGTTTAAAAATGAAAACAAACGACGTTTGTGTGAAAATCACCTCGTGAGGCACCCTCTTAAGCAAATGCTTAAGTATCAGTTTATCACTTTAAATTTAAATAAAAAAGTATGCATTTAGTGAAATTCTTAATTCAGAAACCGGCGGTCAGGTACCCATCGAACTTTTGGGCCAGCCGGCATTACCTACAGCGCGTGAAGGCATACGTATCGAATCGCTAAGAACCTCCGCCACGCGAACTCTCTCGCCTGGCTGCGCCCGCGCACTCAAGAGCCATGCACGTGCAGATTACGCCGTTCAATGGGGTTTTTTACAGAAACACATATGCCGCTTTTTGCTTAACCCAGTTTCGGCGCGATCATAGCCTCCTTACCTATATTTGCTCGCCTTTGTGCAAAAGCAACCGCCGGTATGGTTACATTGGAGCTGATATAGAGCAGACATGTGCCGAATCGGTTTTAGACTTGCACCGGTTTAAGGATTGTAAAGCATCCTCCAAAAAATATTCTATAAGCGTCAAGATAAACGAAAACGTAAGTACTTGCAGTAATTTTTGAATAATGAAAAACGTGAATGTTAGACCAAAAATACCTAAATAGGGTAATTTGTCGAAATTGATACCAAACAACCAAACTATGTTCTCAAAGCCAAGGTTTTTTTTTGTTATTTTTATTTTTGTGTTAATATGGGTCTTGCAACCTGAAATAAATGCATTTTATTTTATTTAATAAACAAATTCCAGATAAACTGAAAACGTACTTGCAGTACGATATTGGATCAAATAAATACTATAAACAACCGGCCAAGTGCGTGTCGTGTCGGGCCACGAAGGGTTCCGTAGAAGGAGGGGTTTTTACCATCTTTACAGAACAACTTGTAAAGCCAACTAAGCCGTCATAGTTTTCCTTTTAATTTCATTATATGTGCTACAGCCCTCAATTTTATCACGTTTCTACAACCAACCGTTTAGCTGGGAGAGTTTGGGGCGGACACCATACTGTAACAAAGAAAACACATTCTACCGTTTCGTCGGCGTGATTAATATGTATGTCTATGACAAATTCCAACTTTCTAGTACTAATCGTCTCTGAGGCGCAGAGCCCACTGATCTGGCACGGCACGGACCTGGCGCGGAAATGGCGCAGGCATGGCACGGGCATGACCTATTAAAAGGCGTGGAGCGTAGGAACTGACTGCTAACTGACCTGGAACTGACTGCAAACGGGTGCGGGCACCGAAACGGCGTGCTGTAGCACGTCCGATGAAGGGCCGTTGAGTGTGTTTAAATAATGACCTTATGACCGTGTGCTTGGTACGGTATTTGAATGAAATAGAATGATGTCCGCACCATGCCCGAGCCAGACGCCAGATCAGTGGGCTCCGCGCCTGAGCTTGGCCGCGGACAGACAGACAGACAGACAAACAAACGGACAGACATAGCGAAATTATAAGGGTTCCTTATTAGTCAACAGTAGTCACAGAACCCTAAAAACACCTAAATAAGGTAGTTTATAGACATATACTCCAAATAAGCAAACTTATGTTCCCAAAGCTCGAGTCCATGGTTAGTGGAGCCAAGTAGTGGATAACATTGCAAATCAGGATTCTCTACAAATCATCTAGAGCTGATTGAAATGCAACTTTGAAACACTTATAGTTTTATCCAAACGCGTGTAACATTCAAATTGCCAGAGACCAAAGAAGTGAGTAGCCTAGAGCGTCATTGTAAATAAAAGATGCTGTAAGCAATCAGAAAAATACTCTAAAAAAAACTTGATAGGTATATCAAATTGTAACATGATGTAAAATTTACTGCAGACATGTATGAATTATTGCAAAAAGAAACATCAGTATACAATTTTCTCCAAAGGAATAAGTTAATAAATGAAATAATTTCCTTCACACATTCAGTGTCTGGTGAGCGTAGACGGAATGGCATCAACACCGGAATGAGCCGACAAAAAAAAGTCATATTGGTTGGAGCAAAGGCGGCGGTTTTGTTTATCATTACTACACATGGGTCGTGATGGAGTGAGATGTGGAGACGACGCATATGGTCACAGGAAGGCCTCGCAAAACACTTATGTTATGCAATATTTACGCATCGAAACAAAACTTCGCCAGGGCTGTGCAAAATGTAAGAGTTACTTTCCGAATTTTGCAAGTATGATGACTCGGAGGAAATCGGTCGGCGCCTGAGGAGTCGTGGGTATGACCATCGTTCCGGGGCATACATGATGCAAAGGAGTTAGTTACCTGAGAACATCTGTCATGTGGCCATTAGGCACGATCCCGATAAACCTTAGCCATTAAAATTTGATTCCATCACTTGGATTCCTATAATTTAAAGCAAGCCAATTTATAGGTTGCTTAGCTTTTTAGCTTTTTATTTAACTTTTTAGAGAACGGCTTGGCAATCGCCGACAATAGAATCTATTATTCTGAAAAAGGCCATTGCAAGACCGGACCCTGTACGGGTTAGGTTAGGTTATTTGATAGATTTACGTTCAGTGAACATAGTAAGCAAAAAAAATTTTTTTTTTCATTCTTTTTACTCGGTTTCGAAAGGAAGAAGGATTAACTACCTGTGTTAAGGAGTTTCAAAACTACTATTCAACAACATTGCGAAAAGGTCAACGATGGAGCAAGAAAATTACTTTTAAATTACTGAGAAATATCTCAGTTCATTGTAAGGGTATTATTTTAAAACTCAGAATGTAGATGCTGTCTCCTCGTAATAATATAATTAAATTTTACAATGATACAATAACTTGCAATTTATTCACTGTTTCGTGAAGACGGTCGTGAAAAAAATCGCGTAAAGTTCTTTTAAAATCGTTTCATTTTCTGTTTTCAGTTAGGCTCTACTAACTGAAAACAGAAAATCAAACGGAAAAATTATCTAGGCGATTTAGGACAAGACAAAATAAAATGTCAGACGGTGTACATTATATAAGAAAAATAATACTTTCACAAGATAGAAAATTATGATCAAGCCAGATCGCTGTCGTCGGCCAGCATTACATTACACTCAATTTAATGAATTAAAACTATTTCGTATTCATATCATCATCATCAACCCATTATGTCCCCACCGAGGGGCACGGGTCTCTTCCAGTCATCTCATCATTGTCTTCATTTATCTGCTGGCCTGACCAAATTTTCCGATCACCAGACTATTCTATAGATAAAGAAAAACTATATATTCTTTCGGTATTGTTTCTTTATAAAGATACTCCATAAACACCGTAAGGTAGAGACTTCACAAGGGAAAGCCTTTACCACAGACTATTTATATTTATACTGCGTTTATACAGTGTTTTAATGGCATCCAGTTTTTATAAATAACAACGTTTATTTTTATAGTGTTCAACCCTATGCGCGCTTGGCCGGGTCCCACGGTGGCGGTAACCCGAGTGGGGTGTCCGCGCTTCCGTCCGGCTTTTAGCGGCGCAGCCTCATCGGTCATCGTCGCCCGCCCGCCCTGCCCCGCCTCTGACGGCATACACGGTCATGTACTTATTTGGAAGATTCACTACATAGATGTACATAATACTTCGTCAATTCACCGATATCTATCTACAGGATTGTACGTGAAGCACTTAATGAAGAGTTTGTTTTTGATCGTGTTATTTAATTAAGCTTCGGTTACCACAATTCGCGAACCGGAGCTACTTTTACTTTATTCATAATGTATTGAGAACAGGTTTTTCAGCTTCCAGCGTTTCTGCTTTGTGGTGGCGCTAAGATGCAGATAAAGGGCAGTGGCGGCCGGAGATACCGTACCGGAGATGGCGGCGAAGGCGCTGCCCGGGTCATTAATATTAATTAGGCGCGGTGCGACTCAATGCACGTTTCTTGCTCCTGACTCGCTGCGAAAATTAATTACTCTCAATCTTTATGTTCCAATTATAAAGGCCTTTCGCAACAAATTAAATCTGTCCAGAGCAGACCTCCTTTGAGAGCAGTTTCACTCTCTTTGTAGACTTGATAAATGTTCGTCGTAAAAAATTCTTTGAATTCAGCAAAAATGTAGATTTTGAGTTAATATGCGGAATTATGTTAAGAATAGGCCTGTCGTCTGTAAAAAGTATGAAAGCTGTAATTACATAAAAATCAAACTATTTCTTTTCGGCGGTTGAAGCGCTCGTTACGTTCACTTTGTACAACTTTGTATAGAAATATAATTGTACGTTGGCTCATGTACTCTCGATTAATAAAAGCGAAACCGCTTTTGAGGTTCCAGCTTTTGCATAGCGCAAGCGAGACTTCCGCATACGAGTGGCAAAAACGTGATTTGGCGAAAAAACTACGCAGTTTCCCTTTCATCGGAGGCAAAATATTGAGCGACCGTAACCGGAGACCTCGGCGCTGCCGCGGGAAACAATGAAAAAACCCCAATATGTTATTACACGAAACCAACGTTTAATAAGCTTGCTTTTTATTTACGTGCAGGGTTTTGGTTATCCATTAATTCTTTGGCTGTGCAAAAACGCTGGCTGGGTGCAGATACGCCTATATTTGAATAGTTCGATGGCGCGGTCATTGTTGTGGGAAGATGCGGAAATGGGATATTTTCTTTCAAGAAATATAATATTTGCTCTATTGTGCAAAGGCCGCAAAAACGTTTCGATAGAATCGGTAACAGTGGTTAAAATATTCTGCTACAGAGTTGAAAATGTAATTACATAATTTCTGACGCATTACTTGATCAAAAATCCGTGCACTCGAGCAGTGGACACGTAAGAGGATTTTTTAAAATAATTTTATTTGTTAATTTGACTCGATTCAAAGAATTCAAATCATATCCAACGTCCCACCCAATGACACCCGATTATACATGAATAATTTACAATTATACATACGAAGTCAAAGTCAGGTCAAGTCAAGTTTGATCAAGTTATTTGTCGGGCATTATAAAAAGTTTTTCTAGGTGAATGATTAGACTTGCTAAACTCTTGGTCGACTTATTTATTATTCTAAATAGTTTTCTTTTACCAAAGGTCACTCTTACTTAGTGTCACAACCGACCTGGATTTACAGAACGCCATAGCAATATGTTGGAATGAAATCTTCCAAATATAAAATAAAGTGAACTGCCAGAGATACTCTAGCAATTCTATTACTACCCGACCGCGGCTTATGTTATTTTGTATATTGATACTTATTGCGAATTACATCAACTATACGAACTAGACAACAGCTAGGAATATATTTTTCAAACCAAGTAGCTTTAGGAGGAAAACATGGTATGAAATTCCGCGTCGACGAAGTTGGGTAACAACAAAGCAAGTATGAAAATAATTGAATGAATGGGTGCTCTTTTTGTCATAGAAAGCTCTACTAATTTTGATTGACATCCACCCACACAAATACCAAATGTGTATTAAATGCTCTTTTTGGATCAAATATTTTCTATAACTTTCGATTTAGTGTCACTTTGGACAGGATACGGTGTTATTAAAAACCCCAAAAGATCGACACGCGAATTTCATACAAAAGACTTTAATGTCGGACCACGAAAGGAATTTTTTGCCAATCTTAACATATTGTAGGAGTAGCACAAACAAGGATACGCATATTCACCCAAAAAGTGGTAGGTATGAAGGTAGGCGCAACATTTGAATTCGAATTTTGCCCAAAGAACTGTTATAAATAATTTAACGAAATCCAACTAAAGAGCAGAGATAGATATTTCCTCAAAAGGAAAAACGGTACCCTTATAGGGTTAACAACCCTCACTTTGTTGTCCGTCCGTCCGTCCGTCTGTCTGTCAAGACCCTTTATGTCGGGAACGCGTGGACTTGGAGGTATCGAGTTGAAATTAAAACCATATACTTCGGTCTACAGTCCCTTGAAGCTGTAAAGAAAACAAACTTCTAAGTTAACGTTAAAAAAATAGCCGTTTAGGTCGTAAAAACGGCCTGCGTACGTATATTTCGACACTCAAGGGAATTAAAATTTATAGGGTAGGTACTTTCCGTTGACCTAGAATTATGAAATTTGGCAGGCCTTATACTACAAGTACAGGGAAAAATCTGAAAACTATAAAAAAAAACTTTGGACTCTGCATCTACGTAATGAGAGGATTTATGCAGCGTCCAGTGGCACCTTCACTCACACTGGATGGGTGAAGGGACCACTCGGACGCTGCAGTGCCTGGGACATTATTTTAGATGGACTAGGCTTGCCCAGCACCTATGCCATCTTCACAGCTTAGTCGGCGTAGCCCACAGAGCCTACCAAGCCGCGGGTTTTCTCACGATGTTTTCCTTCACGGTTAGCGTGTGGTATTGCTACTACAAATTCGCAGATGGACGTAACTTTGAAATTAAACAAATTCATAGGTACATGCCCGCACTAGGAATCGAACCAGGGTCACTCGCTTCCAAGTCCATTATGTTCTACCCACTGGGAAAATTATATATTTGTAATTAAATCATAAAAAAATTGTCTTCAAAGTTCGGTTCTGCGAAAAAAAAACTGTGAGACTCGATTCCTGAACTATTTATAATATACATTACTGTATGGTACCCGGCTGCCTTTGACTCTATATGCCTCACATGTTCTCTTCACGATTGTTTTGTTTTATCTCTGTTTTGTTGACGTTCGTGTCTTTTGTTTGTGTACCTTTATGTTTACTTTGTGTTTCTGTGACAATTTAAATAAATATCCTCTTTCTTTCTTTCCTTCTTTGTACGGACCCCTCGGTGGGTGAGTCCGACTCGCACTTGTCCGGTTTTTTTTTTTCAGAGGAAAAATACAGATCAATTTCCTGTCAGCAACTGACCATGCACAAGTGGATCGATCTGCGATTCGATTGTAGGTGTGTCTGGGCAAGATTAATGGATTTAGAATTAGACACGTCGAAATGAATTGAAATTAGACTGCACGAATCGGAAGTGTAGAGTGCGTGTTGAATAGTGCAATTTATATTAGATTGTTGCGAAATGCTAATGGAAAAAACCTTCTGTGATGAAAAAAAACTGCGACGTCCGCGACGGACCGTCCCGCAGCTGGCCTTCATTGTCAGACTATATTTTACGTAATCCGATAAATATTTTTTACTTCTCCGAGCCGACCGCCCTTCGGAGATCGAAGGTATTGAACGTCAATCACATTACGTTAATAACTATCCTCGAATGAAAGTGTATGCGACGGCATTCGAGGAAAATATCTGAAAGACGTTACTTGTACAACTTCTTGTTATTTATGTCATGTTTTGTTAAATTGTTTCGTGTGCAATAAAGTAATTCTAGTTCTAATTCATGTTCATAGCTATCTTTTCAAACTACCAAGTTTTAATTCATAACTACGTAACAAGAGAAAATTAAGATTAATAAAGTTTTGGATTAAACACGATTTGATGTCCATTTAAGCACATTTTCAACCGATTAGCATCGCTTTATTTTAAATCTCTCCGTTTGACGTAAAGGCACAGGCCTGAACGCTGCCTGTACGTAAGGGTGTGAGACAGGGGCTATTTTTACTCAAATGCAAACCGAGGTTGTATATGAGTTTGACCTACCGGTATGTGAGTGAGTGTGAAAAAGTTTGTACGTTTTAAACAATCGCTCAGGTGGCTCTTTGGCGCTACCAATGAATAAGAAAAATATAGAGAAACGTATCTTCGTTTTAAAAGAAGTGAACATCGTAAGTCTCAATAATGAGTAATTTTTAGAACTTGCCGCCAAAAACTACGAGTAGGTCCAAAAAATCTAAGGACTTTAAAGCATTTTTGCAAAAAATTGCCGTTTTTAACGGAAATTGATGAAAGTCCTTGGTTCTTGACACTAGGCTCTTACCTTTTTGCAAAAACGTACTATAAGAGGAGATATGTTTCGTTTTCCAGTGGTAGCGCTACAACCGGGACGCTCCTTAAGAGAAGTGTTTGTCTATATCAGCGAAAATTGCTCTCAGTTCACAAGGACTGAACTCAGTCCATTTAGTGAGGAGGCTAGACTTATGTTTGTTGGTGATCATGGTACAGGGTATCCTATTTTGGTAGCAGGACAAGTCATTGTGTGGAAGTTCTTATTATTTCTAAATAACTAAGTATTATTTTATAATTCCTGAGCGGAATTTAAACTTCACTCTTTTTTGTCGTAGGGTTTTTGATTATGTACCTTTGCGTCAAAAGGCAGTGTCAGGCGCAGAAAGGTTTGGGCACAAAGGTCGCCGGGCGCGCCCGCCTCCATCGCCCACGCGCCGTCATTCCGGTGACATGTCTCGAAAAGGATTTGCCCAGTCCACTGGCTAAGGCTGCGCTCATGCTTGCATTTTTTTCTCCTAGTGACAAATATGTTATCAGTATCGAGATATTTAAGACGCACTTTTTATGTCACTTAAGTTGTAACGAAAGCCACGTTTTCACGTTCTTCGTAGCTAAAATCTTAGTAGCTAAAACAGGTCACTCAGTCTGAGCGTCCTAAGATCACGTAAACCCGGGTGAAATCTCCTGTTATCACTACAGCTACATTCAAATTTTCAAACTTTGACATTTATAATCAAAATTATTTTTAACTTGATAAACAGTTAAAATTAGGCACATGCACAACAAAACGAGGCGTTTTGTTTTAGTATTATTTTACAGTTAAACGTTTGTTGACAGTCAATCAGAAACTTCTTCTGTCGTGAGTTTAATATCTAATATATAAAAATCTCGTGTCACAGTCCTCCTCCGCAACGGCTTTAATTTTTTTTGTATATATTTAGTAAGTCTGAGAATAGGTCGTAGGCTAATTACTTGGGCAAAACAACGTTTGCCGAGTCAGCTTGTCATTATATAGTATTTATTCGCTGGGCCTCACAGCCAACCACGAGGCAGTCATTAAAATTCGAAATAAAAGCAATGAATTTATTTTTGTATACTTTTTGGTTTATTGTGAGTTGACACGATAAGACGAAAGAGGACCTTGGAACGTCACGGAAAATTCATTGAAATTTGTGACAGGCTGACTCTACAAAAGCCATGTGGTGGTAGTCGCGGGTTTAGGCTCCGCAGGGCGCAAATTGCTTCAACGCATCTCACGCGGTGTAATAGCCCGCTGTTTTGAAAACAAACGCGCACTTTCTAACAAAAAGTCTGAGGCTAAAAGTATGCATCTGTTTATTTCAATTTTTACAGAACGCGTGCTGTTTTTTTATAAATATTTGTCGGAAATAAGTAATAATATTGGAAAAAAAAACATTATTGTAACCTTTTAAAAATCTGAATTGTATTTAAAATATATCTTTTGTGGAAGGTTGCACCTGGACGTCGCATCATAATATGATGTCCACGGGACAAAAAACACTGAATAGACGCGAGGCATCGGCCAACGGATTCCCGTTAGATAATCGCTCTTTAGGTCAATTTTTTAATGCACATTTTTTGCCAAAAAATGTCATGACATGTGCTCAACAAATTATGCAACTCAATGCACCACAATAGCAGCTAGCACGAGAACACTCAAATATTTTTTAATCTCTTTTAAAAATTGCCAACTGATGTGGAGTTATCTCGACTCAGCTTTTTATGGATTTCCATCGTCGATATGTGGTGGGCATGAGGTTTGCTAAGACATTTTTTGGAATCATAGTTACTTATGACATTTCGAAAATTTGCATGAAAACAAACTTTTGCACATAGGCAAGCTTAATGCTACTTAGCATTATCTACCAGCTAACCTTAGTTTTGGATACATCAGCAGGTATTTGATGTGGTCGCAGTTAAACCAATAAAATATGAATTATGTCGCGATTACTGAGTAATTTTGTGAATTATATAAAAGTATAATCTAATGTTTATTCTGCCCCACCCACAAAGCTTTAATAGATAAGCGACAGGATTCAGCCCTTGTTTGCTTCAAACGAAGGCCTTAACTTATCTAAAGTTTACCTCGCAAACGTTTGCATAGGGACGCGGCAAAAAATATGTTGTTTTAGAATTTGTGCAAGACTGACAGCGGTGAGACCAGTCGCGGACGCTGATGTTTAACAAGGCAATCTATAAGCCTTTGCTGACCTAAAATGGTTTTTACTGCTCACGCTTAAGTATTAACGATATACCTCAGAAAGTTGTTGGCTTTGTACACAAAAGGTGACAGCCCTGACATGCACGATGGAAGGAGTGCTGCCTCGGCACAAAGCCCTTGGACATTTGAAAGATGGAATGAATGGGGACAGAAAGGAGTGATCGAGACATGATGGAGCACTGACCATCCCGTCACCGCTGCGGTATTCGGCGTAAGACTAAGTATCCAATGCGAAGGCGAAAATAAATCCCTATGAATATAAAGGATATGATGCCGAAAGGAACTTCCTCTATATAAGTCAAATTATATTTAGGTTACATTAACATTAAAATTAGGTATTATTCTACTAATGAGTTATTATTAGGGTTCACGTTCCTAACTACGCGATAGAACAGGTATCTTGACATACGAAGACAGGGAGGCGAGTTTCAGCAGTAAATGTGATTTACCCGGTATCTAAGGCAAAATATCGACACGGAAAAAAGATGTAAATTCAGATTTAGTGTTGAAACTAGGAGTAGTATTTCAAGTAAACGGTCTGCCTAGAGATATATTTCACCTTTATAGGAGCGGCTGGGCCGGCAGCGGACCGTATCGAGTCACCGGGATAGTTCGCAAGGACAATACTCTCCCGGAGAAAAAGGGAATTATTCATCACACCCGGAAGGGGAGAGACCATGACGCAACCATAGAAATAGCCACCTGCTTTGCGCCGAACGACGTAACCACAACTGAATGTATCACAACAATTCGAACCCTACGTCTACCGTCGTAGAGTCTAATTTAGTACACAGGAAGCTCTGATTCAGACATTATGGAGGGTCCAGTGACTGTCACCAGTCGCAGAATCAAAAGTTTAAACGGCTGTCGAGAACAAAGGACAAACGGACAACGCGATATGGCGCGGCTCGGGATAAATATTCAATGCGAATCCTTTGGAGGCGATATTTTATATTATCATGCAATTGTTGCTTTCAACTGCGCCGTTTAATAAAACGGAACACGGCAGACAAGCGTAGTAAACTTTTGCGAGAGTCGAAATTTAGGAGTATTCTTGGTCATGATTAAATTTTTTTTTTTCGCAGATACCATCAATTTTCTAATTCCCCTGTTCAAAAACATGTTTTTTTTATTTCAAAGCAAAACTATGACAAAAGCTCTAATTAAAAACCATTCATAGCTTGCTTCATCTCTAGGCCCTATAGCTAACTTGCCGTGTATAATATTTTATGCCGTAATTAAACATTTTGTAATAAAAATTCTACTTTCAAAACTAGTAATTAAAACACCCGTCAAGCAGTGTTACAGTTTATACAAAAATTACAAACGAGCCTATACAACTCAAACTGGTTTGCAATCAATCATAAGATTGTTGTAAATCGTTATTGATTCTTGATCAACCGCCCTTTCTCTAAATATAATGGGAAACCAGACTTGCCGCGAAGTTTACCAAAATTTACATTAAAATCACACACAAATACAAAAAAACTAGCTGAAACTCGAATCCATTGTGCGCGTTAGATTCGTAACGGCCGAGCGAGTAATAATGCGAACAAAATATTCACAATTTTTGTAATTCCGGCGCCGCACATCTGTCGCTTGCGTCGCAGAGCGATCGTCTGGCCTTTGTATAGAAAACAATTAAAACAACTTACAACCTATAATCCCTGCTTTCTTAGACCTATAGTCTTAATTTGTACTGTGTCTACAGTCTAACAACAAGTACCTATGGATCGAAGGCATTGAATCATATCGTTGTCGTTTTTTTTTATTGTACGTACTTATATTCCTGTTTCTCTTTGTTTACAAGTTTGGCAAATGTAGCCAGCATAGTTCAGACTTATTTTTTACGACGGCCTCGGCCATTTGTCTCGACAGACAGTACCCATTGTCACAATTGGTGCAAAAAGTTTTGCAAGGATTTATCTGATATCCAACAAAAGGCTGTAAAAGCGGGTTGAGCCGATTTGTGCCCCAATTTATGAAACTAGCCTAAAAGACCTTTGTTTTAAAAGAACGAACACAAAAAATGTCATTTGCGCTTGTCGGCCAGCTTTGATCTGCAAATCCTTTGTCGACTTTCGCTTTTCTACAAATTGCGATATCTATTAATTGTATGACGTAAAATTTTATGGTCCGGAAGTAGTTGATGACCAGTTTCCAGCTTCTTGCATGTTAACAGTCTGTTATACAATTGTTAAAAGTTGTCAAATAATACTTTGGCATACAAAAATAGCAACTATTAACAGTCAAGAGTTTGTTAAAACCTCTGAGGTTAAAACACTGTCAGAAAGTTAAAATCTTCAGAGAGTCTACTGCTAATTTTACAAAATATATCCTGTGGTTTGGTAGGCACACTACACTCATCACTCATCATCAAACATTTGACGCCCACTGCAGGACAAATGCCTCCCTCATGGTGTTCATAACCATGAGGGATTTGCCATAATCGCTATGCTTCACAGGCGGATTGGCGATCGCAGTATGCGGCTGGAATCTCAGGAAGACGCTGCTGCCCGTCTCCTGGTAATTTATTTCCAGTCGCCTTCAACGACATCCACGGGAGGAAATGGAGTGACGCTTTTCTTAATCCGGCGCCACACGGATCTCACCACTCACTCTATATTAAATAAAAAAATAAGGTATCAATCGATTTTTGACACGGTATTTTTGTGTCCAGTGCAGAGGAGATGGGCGATGTGCGTAGGAGTATTAATAACAATCAAGTCAATACTTTCCTTCGTGCAAATATGTAAGTATATAATTACAAATACATAAGTATAAAGGCATTTAAAATGTAATCACTCAATAACCGGAACTTCACAAGGCTCGATTGCAAGGTAAAGCTACTTACCTGCCGCAGAGCTAGTGCCCCAACATGCCGACGGGAAATAATAGAGAGCAAAAGTAATTCCTGTGTTTTTTTCGAGCATATCACCGTCCAACAAGTACAAGTACAACAAAGTGAAAGGGTGGTCTTAGAACAATAGCGTGAAAGAGTTTCTTTTTTCTGTTTGCATTCGAATTGGCTACAGATCTATAGATTTGTTCGAATAGCCCAGCGCAATAAAGGGAAAGTGAGAGTGTTAGGCAAATTTTACGAGTCCCTTTCCTTTCACGTTAGGAACAAGGACGTCCTTGAATTCTCTTCGGCAAGGCTTAATTGTGGTTTCACGTCTTCAAAGAGTTGGCTCCTTTGATGAGCGAGCCCGTGGAAGCCGCTTGCGAATGTTCTCAACAAAACAAAGGGAGCACTAGTCGCCTTCACTCCGCAGCACAGATTCAAGTAAGCGCTTCAGAGGAACTGAGTGCCTTCGAAATACTTTACTGAGGGAATTCTCCGCTTTCAGACACCTACAAATACTTAGCGATTATTTTGATCAAAGAAAGTCTTGAGTCTAAGTGGGGGAGGTAACTAATTTATTTATCTCATCCAACCTGCGCGATACACGAGTAATTATTGCGCTCTACTAAAAAACCATCCAGTGCGATGAAGATCTGCGACGACTTATTATAAAAGATATCTGCCCTATTTAGATTAATTAAGGTTGAGATAACATCTCCGTGCACCTGCCACTGAGCAAACTTGGCCGTTTATCTGCGAACAGGCGTGTTATTGTGTTGCCTAATTTATAGATATCCTGTTGAAACAGCCACAGCTCCTGAAACCGAGGCAAGGTGCGCGCGCGCGTGTGCAAGATAACAAACCCAAACATTTTGCGAGAGAGGGATGCTGCCTTACAAGAGAAAGAAAGACCAACAAACTTTTTACCCGCTGTGTCTTTCTTGGTACAGTTTGTGTTCGTTGTGTCTCAGGTTTTAAAGCTGCTTTTTGGCTAATTCTTTTAGGCACGCGCTTTACAGCAGGTGGCAGCTAAGCTCCTTAAAAAACTTACAATATTTTTGTGTCACGCCGTTCATTGTGGAAGGGACTGTTCTATTCGTTACACAATTATCTATTGTTTGCTCAGCGATAACGCTGAAGTACCTTTTTTAGCTATATCCTTCTAAGAAATATTTTGGACATATCGACCCTTTGGGATAGAAATGTAGTAAAAGCCGTTTTTCGAATCTTACAGGAATGCAAAAAAAAAATGATTTACTTATATATTTTTTCTTTTAAATGCCTTATTAATGGAACGTTTACAGAAATACTACAAATGAAACGAGTTTTATAAATATTCAACTTTAAATCAATATCTTTGGTAGTTTAGAAGTTAGCATGGCTTTTATTACAAAAAAACCATCCAAACCATGCATCCAGCTTTTACAACAAAAAATGTACTAATTGTACGAAGTTGAATAAAAAGAAATAAAATAATTGCAGTATAAGTGTGTTTTACGACGAAAATTAAGTAGTATCAGTGTCTTCTACAGCATATTTTGATAAAAATAAACTATGAAGCCTTTTACTACCTTGATAAAAAAATCAAGGTAGTAAAAGTCCTTTTCTTTGCGAATTTGAGGAAACTAAATATACAGACTGAAAGAGCTTGAAAAACTGAGTAAGACTGCATTCAATGCAATCTGCTTGGAATGCAATGGGTTTTGCTTTTTTTCATCCTCAAAGGGTCGATATTTTTTTATTTGAATTAAAACTGTTCATGAGGTTATACCTAACGTCATAATTAGTTTTCCTAGATAATAACCCAGCCTCTTTTAGCCTTTTTCAGGGTTCCGTAGTCCGACAAGGAACCCTTATAGTTTCGTCATGTCCGTATGTCTGTCTGTCCGTCCGCGGCCTAGCGCAAAGACCGGTGGTACTAGAAAGCTGTAATTTGGTGTGTGTATACATATTTTTTTATCACGCCGACAAAGTTAAACAATAAAATGTTGGAATTTTTTTTTACTGTACCTTTTTGGTGTAGGGGGGGGTTTTAATGTTAGGGGTAACATGAAAAGTGGGGATGATTTTTTTTCTCATCTACCCCATCATGTGGGGTATCGTGTGATTGGTCGTTGAAAAATATTGTGGGTTTACGAAGACTATTTTTCGATTTAGGGTTCCGTTTGCGAAATATTAAGCTTTAAAGCGCAAATTTTTGTCCGAGTAGGGTGGGAGAAACGTGAAAAAATTCAGGCTAGTAGCACATATAATAAAATTGAAAGGAAAAGTATCACGGCTAAGAAGGCTTTACTAGTTAACGAGGCAACCAACTTATAAAAGTAAAATTTCGTACAAACTCCATTGAAAATTACTGAAGTTGTTAGTTCTGTAAAGCCGATAAAAAAACCCTCTTTCTACGGAACCCTACATTGCGCGTGGCCCGACACGCGCTTGTTGTTTATTCCTCTAAATTATTTCTTTTTCTCGTAGTCATGGTATAAAGTATATTTTGCAACTCTTGAATAAAGTACGGATTTGCATTGAGGGCCATGTATAACTCGCTTCGCTCAGGATTCTAACCCTTGAATCACACACTACGCTCGTGATTCAATCATCATGAATCACTCCCTACGGTCTTGATTCAGTCGTT
The DNA here is from genome assembly GCA_947308005.1 of Yponomeuta malinellus. Lineage (NCBI taxonomy): Eukaryota > Metazoa > Arthropoda > Insecta > Lepidoptera > Yponomeutidae > Yponomeuta > Yponomeuta malinellus. Next base: position 8,352,256 of record OX370994.1, read on the forward strand.
AGAATCCTTCACCTGCTCGTGACTCATCTATGGCCCTCAGTTTAAATCCGTCCTTTATTCACTAATTGCTTTATACTATTCTTTGGTCAAGATTCAATATCTCCCACCTTTTTAGGCGTGTTCCGTTTCCTTTTTCATCTAACAGGAAACCTTCATTAAGTATTATCTAGATAGCTAGTAAGCTCACTAGAAGCGTGTCTTTTAAACTACTTACAGACAATGTCCATAGTTTTAGTACGGCTAGTAGTTTGAAATCCAACGGTAAATGAAACATAACAAATCGACGACCCTTTACTGCCATTTTTTTAGTTTATCTTATCTCACAGTCTTACGCTGAAACTTAAATTCGCGCGTATATATTATCTTCAAGTGCGAAAACTATTTTCGTCAACATTAATGCTTGCATTCAAGTACGTAAGCAGTGGCTGGCTTAACCTCGCTGTCTTATGTCCAAAAGTATTTTAAGCGGCGGAGTACCTACATACCGACTTAAGACGGGTGCAGTAACGTATATGTTTCCGTAAAAAAGCGTCACATAGAGCCCCCGGAGAGGGTGGCGCGTGCTGCTCACTAAAATGGTAAAAATAGCCTCGCGCGGGGCTCAATAAAAACACTTAATTTACGCGAGCCGCCGCCACCGGGACACTTATGCTTTTTATGCGTGTTGTCTTTGAGCTAATAATTGTTTCCCGACGGTTACTCTGCGCCCAAGATAGCATCACGACGTTTCCACCGCGTTAGCCAACTCGACCGCTGTAAATCAGCAGCACTGCGTCTAATCAATTACGTGTTTTAAGACATTTATATGACGCGTATTAAGATTTTAATTACGGATCCCAAATCCGATATAGCCCTTGGGAGCAATTTTTTCATTATTGCACGCTAATTGCAGCACGTCTAGTTAAATTTAGATTTTTGGAATTCGTTTCTACCTATAAACCAATGCCAACTCTCCGGAATATTAATTAAAAACGTTTTAAATTGTAATTAGGTATTTGCATTAATTAATATTTGTTACATAGTTACACAACATTTGTTTTTATTTGCGGTTGCTCTTCGGCTAAAATTATTTTGGAGGAGAATTTCTCCAGCACCGACAAAGAAGCCACAATATTTTATTAATGTTATCGTTAGTGCTTAAAAACTGCCAAATGAGATAATTCCGAACCCATTAGGCGTATTCTCGCCGGTTAATCACCCCAGGTTCACGATAAACTGCATCGACTTGACATTGCGAAATCACAATAACGAACAAATTAACGTTATGGCTTAGAACATTAAGTTCTCGTTACGCTTTTAACGTAGTCTAATCTTAAACACAAACAATAAAAGAGGATAGTTATTTTAGAAATAGTTGTCTTATCCGCCGCCCCTCGGTAGCCGGGAACATAAAAAAGTGCTTATGTGGCGCTCCCTGTAGCGCTAAAAAACACCAGCAGTAAGGAATATAATGTAGCAGCGCTCGTAAAAAGTGAATGCGTTGCGTGCACGCGGGTGCACCGGGGCGGGCGGCGCGTCGCGCGGGGTACGGGTGCAGCAGGGGCGGCGCGGGCGCGGGGCAGGGGCGCGTGGGGTGTGTTTACCGCGCGGAGGGGCGGCCCGGCCCGGCTCGCGCGCCACACGCCAGTGTTGTGGTAGGTCACACGCCGCGCGCTCGCGTTACATCGAAACATTATTTCACTTCGCGACTCCGACGCGACCGAACATGCCGACTACCTATCATCATCGCGACTGACTACCGACACAGAGACAAACTTCGTAACACCCAACAGAGACTCTTTACACGGACAGTGCGAATGCAGTTTTCCATGAAACAAGTGTGAGATGGCCCTATCGCTGCAGTCGTCGCAGAATTCGAGAGGTTCGTGAAGTTTCTACTCAGTGCTCGTTACGACCACGGTTTGCTGAATCTTGTGAAGTGCACATGTGTTTGGGAAAGTTTCAAAAGTTTGCGCCACGCGACATGCGTGTGGGGAGCGCCGCGATTGGTCGCTCCGCACACATGTTTATTTGCATGAGGCAAGCTTTTTGTAGATTCAGTGAACCGTGGGCGGCAGCGAGCGCGTAGCGCCGCTACGGGATGCTACGGCCGTAGGCTTGCGACGTAGCGACCGCTACGAAATTATGTTTTACTTATATAACATCGACGTTACCCTTTGATTGTTATTATTTCGGTGTTTTAAAAGTGGTTTTTACAAAATTTCAATGTGGGTTTAAAAGGAAACTGCAAGGTGTGCCAAACATAATCTCTTCACAATTGTTCACGTTCCAGCTTTCAACATTATGTAGTTTTCATTACTATAGCTTTGTATTTTTTTATGTTTCATCCATTACCTAATCACTCCGACGGGAATTTCGAAAACAAAAATGTTTATTGTCAATTAAGAACAATTAAGCTAAATAGGTACTCATTTTCATTACCCTTTAAATCATTCTGGCTTGTATGTACATTGACGCATAGTGTAGTATTGACATGCACGGTTAGATACTATAAGTAAATAACTTATTTAAAGTTCTGTTATCAATATTTTAGGTATATATATACGATTTAAGTAGTTTGTAGTGCACAGCTACACAAAAAGTACGTATACAAGTATGTTTTATGTTTTTGTATGTTTTTTTTTGGTTTTTGCAATTACTTTCATGTGTGTGCAATTGTACATTTTATTTACTAACATTACGGGCGACGCCACAAAGAAAGTGTAAAGATGATCAGCTGACTGCTGTAATTACATGAATGGTTATGGTTGAAGATAGTAATCTGTAAACACAGTTAAAGTTGTTAATTAATATGGAGCTTTATCCCTGATAAATCTAGTTATAAAGGAAAAGACACGCAGATAGTAGCTAATCATTGTGCCTAACCTCTGGGTAGTAGGCGTGAGTCTATGTACTTAGTATGTAATAGAAAAGTTCATATTCTTTTCTATTCCACAAAATTGTATGCTTAAATTGAAACTTTTCACTTAAATCTGTTGAAGAAGACTTGTACGACTTTTAAGTCATCAACATGATATTAAGTGCTGGTATAATTCCGAGTTGATTTTAACATGCTACTTTGCTCACTTTGCTCACTATATCGCAAATGAAATTCATACATATGGATTAAAATAGTCCGACCGTTGCGATAGTATATCGGCTGCATTGACTGTATCAATATGACATCCGCTCTCTGTATCTGTAAAACCGTGAAAACTCTTCAAAATGAAGTTGCAAAGCAAAGCCACATAAGTGCGTCGCGCACTGCGCTTAACCCTAAACCGTCGAAACCGTACAGTTCGGTAATCTGTGCGTGTAGACTGTAGGTACCTCTTCTAATCCCATTAGAGACAATTTCACCAAATTGGGCCACTGAGTAAACTCCACTACATTTTATACTCATTGGGGTAAGTTAAAGTCTGGCGTCATTGATAGCCTCAAGTCACGATTTCAAGGTAAGTAGGTAATAATATATATATAGTGATTATTTTTTGGATCTTACAGTTTTGGATCTTACACACACCTATCGCTTATTGAACACGAAATATGAACATTGCCATTGTATTTTTTACTTATGTGCAATAAACGTATTAATAATAATAATCAAATAATCAACTCAAAACCCTAATAAGTTGAGATCTACTGTATCTACTGTAAGAAAGAGGCAAGTACTTTTTAGCTCACTGAAAAAGCAAAGAAGGGAAAGCAAAATATCCAACATCGGATGTCAGCCGCTCACGTTGAGAACAATCTGGGGATTGTCCCTGATAGTCCCTACGCAATAATGAGTTATGGAGTACCGACCGCGAGCGAGTCCATAAACCGTATTGACAACGGGTTATTGACAAATATTTATGGCGTATAAAGAGGGGATAATTACAACTCTTTAGCACATAAAAAGCTATCCGCGGAAGGGTGTGTCGCCGCTGTAAAAATTTATCACCAATATTGTCGGCCGGCGGCCCTTCTCTCGTGAGCGTCGGCACAATGAGCCAATCGATTTTTTTATTCATTTGATCAATCAACGAAAAATACTAACAAAAAGTCAAAGTCAAAAATTTGTAGAACCGTATACAGTGCCATATAAAGGTTGTATTAACTTTTGCAAGTCTAAAACGTAGAAATGATAATTTATGTTTATGCCTAGTATCAATATTATCGTGATGGCTACCAATATTTCAGAAATTGCCGATATTTTTTCTAACATACATAATATTTTCATAAATGTATTGACTGTGAAGATGTTAGTTTCTTTAAATAAATCCCTTAACGAATCCCTACTACCAAACCTAGCTTGTAAATAAATCGGATTGCTCTCTTCTGTAAGATGAAGATCGTTTAAATGGCTACTGCCTGACCCCACTGCATATACAGTAGGACATAAATGCAGGAAAGTAACTAAAACAAACTAAAACCAATAAACCCAGCAGTTGCAACGTCAGTGAGCTCATTCTTTTGACTGCATATGCTGCAGAGCTAAGCATGTGTGCTAGTTTACAATATGAGAACGCCATTGTAATTTTGACTCGATTGTGATGCCTGGAAATACGGTATCTTCTACAAGTTCTAGTTTACCTTTTCCGAGTACAATGTTGTTTTCAACTAATTTTATGTTTGGTAAGGTAAACTTTATACATTTTGTCTCCTTGGAATTGAGAAGCAGATTATTTGCCGTGAACCAAATTAATACATGCGAGAGAGCATTATTTGCATCGTCAAGATTGTTTCTTGTCTCTTAATTTTAAAAATGAATAACGTGTCATCTGCAAATAATACTATCTCAGACATGTCTTGTACCATAAACAGCAAATCATTTACATATACAAGGAAAAGGAACGGCCCTAAAATTGATCTTGTGGTACTCCCATTTTTATTTTTAAACCTGTGGATTTTCTACTATTAAAACCTGTGGATTTTATACTTTGAACCCTTCCTTTTATATACGATCTCACCAGTTCTACCTTTCCCCTTTACTCCGTAATGTTCTAGTTTTAATAAAAGTGTCTCATGGTCCAGGCAATTAAATGCCTTTGACAGGTCACAAAAAACACTTCTAGCATCCCTACGATCCTCCCATGCATTATAAATATATTTAACTAGCATGAATTCAGCGTCCGTCGTCGACCGCCCCTGCGTGAAGCCAAACTGCTGGTTATGAAGAAGTTGATAATTATTGAAGCGTAACTGCGTAAGGGGTTAACCTAAAACAATCTTTTCGAATGTTTTGCTCAATACAGGTAGAACCGAGACTGGTCTGAAATTTGTGGGATCATGCCTTTCACCGCTTTTAAATAACGCGTGCGAGCCTATTATATTTCATTAGGTCAGGTACCCTCATCCACACAGTTGTCAAAAAATCTCGCTAAATGAAAAGCTAGGACATTTATTACTGAACTAACTATTGTTACTGACATTCCCCACATTTAAATTGTTTAAACGCTTTAATTACGCTATGGGCATTTATATAATCGAACGAAAACTCGTAATCGCACGAGGGGACATTGTCTTTCAATATACTTGCAGCAAGATCAGGAGACGAGTCTAAAGGAGCCGTAGTTTCAATTGGAACATTTGTAAAGAATTGTTCAAAGGCTGCAGAAATGTCTTCATTTGACGTTATTACTTTCTTAAATAAAATTCGTGATAAAATCAGAAGGATTTGGTTTTACCAGTTTCCCTATTTATAATAGTCCAGATTGTTTTAGATTTGAGTACTGAAGCTAATGAAGTGAATAGTACTGAAGCTTTTATGTTTTCCATATTAACTTGCTTCTATGTTTATTTACAATCTTGCAAGCCGAATTTGAAATTTTGCTAGTTCTAATGACAATGCACTAGAACGATAGATATAACCGGATGCTACAACCAGGGTTACCACCTAACAAAGGCACTACTTAATGGACACAAACTTTGCTAATTCGTTTAATTTTGATAGCTTAATATGACATTTTCTATAAACTAATGCTGCAGCAAGAATTAATTCCCCATGAGAGCATTCCTGAACGATTAGTAGCATTCACACGTTACCTTGTAGGTATATACGTTTCATTTTGGTAGCTAAACATAACCATGAACTGATGCTGCAGACAGAACCTCATTAGGGCATCCGTCAGCGGTTAGTAGCATAGATATGAAACTTTGCAAACCAAATATCAATGTCTGCCAAATGGACACGGCCACCACTACCAAATGTTATTTAAATATTATTGTTAATTTTGTTTTAAATTGAAACTAAGATTAATAATCATTAATCCACATGCATGTAACATAATTCATTTAGTATTTTTTACTTTACTTTACTATTTGGTGAGATTGGCGTCGACAGCATTTTAGTACATTAGCAAAAAAATATGCTTTTTATTGACTTTAAACTTACAGCTATACCTACCGTTCAAATAAACTTAAAGTTTTATTTGCTTGAAGCTTGCTGCTAGCAAGAAACGAAGTCGCATTTGCTGAAATTCAACATTTTAGCAAGTCAAAGAGGCTTAGAGGTAGACTTTTTTCTTGCGATGTTTCTTATGTAAAAGCCTGGTAAAATTACCTTTTTATTTGTTAACGCTAGCTTAATTGGGGCCTAAATTGAGGAGCATTTCTCGAAACACCTACCTTTTTTTTAGTACAATAAATTGTTATTTATCTTTTTTTTAGTACAATAAATTGTTATTTATCTATATATCTAATGAAATGTTGTAACTACTACGCATGGGCGCTTCTATATTAATTTTGAAAGACAGCACACTGAGGTACACTTGTAGCGTAGGCCTAAAAGAGTAATAAAAGGGGCCCTAAATGTAGCACGGCGGCCATTCTAAGCACATCACGAGCGCTCTCCAAACATCCAGTAATGTTATTAAAAAGTTATGGGATAAGCCGCAGCTACGTGCCGCGCGCCGCCGCCCGCCTCTAATCACAAACTTTAAAATTATCTTATTCTTTTAATACCGGCCGTGGCGCGAATGTGTAATCACCTTCACTTAGCTGCGTTTCAGACCCTATAAATCTCTAGAACATTAAGGCAACAAATTAATGTAGGGACGTTTTATTACGAAGTATAGCTAGTTATGTCGCGAGGCAACGTTTAGCGTAGATAGATGAGAAGCGGTTCCGCTAAACAAAAGATGATGACATCAAAAAGAGTTCGCTCTATCTGCGGCGCAGAGATTCGCGGCGCGTACAAAGGCCGCCTGCCAACGTTGCGATGACAAAGTCCGGCTAATTCCATTTCGCCTCCTTCAATTAAGCGCGCGACGACTCCAGCAGGACTGTGAATTAATTCCACGGTTAAGTAGATAATGTAAGCAGCTTCTTCCGCCTGCCTCCCCACGCCGCGAGGAGAACTTTCAATTATGATTTTAGTCTAATTTTAATTAAGTGCCCTCAAAAGGATTTTCTTCGTCGAAATTAATATTTGAATATAATTTGGGCGGAGCGAGCGGGCGGAGTTTGCCGCGCGAGGAATAATTAATTCCATTACGAGTGGTCCGTCCGGCGCCCCCTCCTCCTCAGGCCTCCATGGCTTTATAAACTTTATAGCCGTCTCTATCAGATTCCAAGCATCTTAGCGCGTTGTTTATTTAGCCCTCACTGCTCTTAAAAGGTGTTAGCTGAAATTCAAACTACTATGTGCAGGGTTACGCAGAGACGGCAAATTGTGCAACAGGTCGGGGCGGAAATGACCTGCAGCGGCGCGTGATTGCAACCAAATGTTTCCTCCAGACTCTGACTTACAGTTTTTGCTCAGTTTTTTGTCCGCTCGCGCTGATAAGTGCGCTATCGATAGGTTCGGATGTGTGTTTGTTTGTTTAGGCGAAAAACTAACGAGTGACGGAAGTGATCGCGTCGGCGAGAGGAGAGGGTTCACCATAAATTTTGAGCAGATGATATCTTAAACGGGGGACAGTTCCTTTAAGTATCGCAGCACGTTACAAGTGAAAATTTAGTTTAATGATATTGTTTCGTTTGCGGCAGGTGTATCCGTGCGGTCGCTGTCGAGCATGCGGCAGGAGTCACTGCCGATGCTGGCAGAGCGGCTGCTGGCGCAGCGCGCCGCCGCGCTGGTGGCGGGGCTGCCGGCCGAGCTGTACTCGGGCGCGCTGCTGGCCGCGTGGCCGCCGTCGCCGCCCGCGCCACTACTCCCACCACCGGAAATGGAGCGCGCGCGCAGGCGCCGGCGTACGCCTAAGCTGGACGACTCGGCCGCAGTCACAGCGCCGCCCTCCCCACCCTCCTCCTCGGGCTCCTCCCCCGGCGCCGCCGACGCGCCGCGCGACAAGCTCTTCACCTGCAAGGTCTGCTCCCGCTCTTTTGGCTATAAGCATGTGCTGCAGAACCATGAGCGCACGCATACAGGAGAAAAACCCTTCGAGTGCGGTGAGTGTCACAAGCGCTTCACGCGCGACCATCACCTCAAGACGCACCTGCGTCTCCATACGGGCGAGAAGCCCTACAGCTGTCCGCACTGTCCACGACACTTTGTGCAAGTGGCCAATCTGAGGCGTCACTTGCGCGTGCATACGGGTGAGAGGCCCTACGCTTGCGCGCGCTGTCCAGCGCGTTTTTCAGACTCAAACCAGCTGAAGGCGCACGCGCTGGTGCACGAGGGCGACGCGCCGTTCGCGTGCCGCTGCGGCGCACGGTTCCGGCGGCGGCAGGCGGCAGCACTGCACCGTTGCGCGGGTGGTGGTTGCGCCGACGCGCCGAGCCCGCCCGCCGCCGCTGCCGCCGACTGGCGCTGGGAAGAGTGGCCCGAGCAGACGGAACCCGAGGACCTGTCGCTGCCGCGGCGTCCGACCACACCCACCTCACCCGCTGACCTGCGCGTGCACGCCGCGTAGTCACCGCGCCTCGCGCGCTGAGCCGCCGGTATACGAGTTCCTCCCGTGTAGAGCCCTGCGCGCATCGAGCGACCCGCCGTCGCCTCCAAGCCTCCGCTGGAATCGCTCTATTGTTTTTCGCTCAATGCTAGTTCCGTGATTCCACAACGAGCTGTTTCACAATTTTTTTTCTAGTTATCAGTAAAAAATCCGACAATATTTGCAACTTTGCAATAATGTAACGGTGAGTTTTTTCTCATTCCTCTGAAGGCTACTGACGTAGTCTAGTTAGGTAGTCGCCTATTCATTTTTTACGATTTTGCGCTTGCAATGCTCACCATAAAACACTTTTTTCACCCATGTTACAGTTTGAAATTTTATTGTCGTGCCATTTGCATAATCGCCAGGCATGAAGCAAAATGTTCACGGCAAGAATTCGTCCATCCTTTGTTCTTTTGTGTTTCACCTAACTTTTGCAAATTCTTAGAAGGAGTATGCTCAAAAATGGATTTATGATTTATCGCTTTTCACATTGTTCCTTAGGCCGTACAAGAGTCTTCATTATGCGTCACGTTTAATGAGCAGATTGGATCCTCGCGACTAACGAACGGGAACCGGAACTCGCTCGCGGGAAGGTCGCGACATTGACTTTATTATTCTTGGCGACAATGCCTACTTCACAATCGGTGATTATTGCGTATTGATTTCGAGTTCTTGGCCGGACAATGCGGCGCATTATACTCGCTCCGGCTCGGAGACTCCTGACTTGCGGCAACCGGTTCGCAATCACCGTTATTAACTTCAATTCTCGTTTTTTTGTCAAAATTCTTTTGATATTTTTGCTAGTTTTGTAAGCTCTAATTTCTGTTCTTTTATTCTGATTTATCAATAATAAGAAACCGATACTCTTTGTGCAGTAATGATAGGGGACGTTTGTTTGGAATCAGCGGAGCTCTGGCGCAAGCGGGCCAGAGTCAGGAGGCAACGGCGCTTGGTCCACTCTCATGCGCGTATTCAGCTTTTGTACATATGCTGACATAATTATTTATTATTTATATTACATGTAGTTATTTATGTGCATAATTTGATGTTGATTGGACATATGATAGCCGTGCACGGCAGATACGATAATGTTGTAACATTTTAGTGCGGGAGATTGACCAGTATGGTGATTCTTTCTCTGCAAAAATGTAACATTGAGGTCACTTTGACAATATGTTACTTACATATATTCATTAATAGTCAAATTCGGACCATATGCATTTCGAATGTATGTTTGCTAGATAAATATTTTCGTGAAATTATTGTCAGACCCTTTAAAACTTAAGGTAATAATGTAAATATTGTAGGTAATGTAGATGGTTAACATTCAATGAAATACATATGGTTCTCGTTGTGTAGATAGTGAAGGTCGATAAATGTATGTTGTACGAAACCACTTTGTGGCGAGCCTGGTCGGCTCATCATTGTAAATGCAATCTGTTCTACGGGTATTAGTTTCCTATTAGGTGTAGTGTGTTTAGTTTGATGATTAAGTTTTTATGTCTTTAAAAATATCACAAGACCGTGTTTCATGGATCTTTTTGACGCACAGTAAGTGATTCATGTATTTAGCTTTGCTGATTGTTGATTATTATTATTTTATTCATTCTTTAGTCTTTAGGATCTCTCGGGATTAGGGTCTCTACCTACGTGTAGAGTAGCGAGCGAGCAGGAGTAGTCTTACGAAATCTTTTATCCAAAGAAATTATTGGTACAAAATATGAATATGTGTACAAATTTAAATGTTTTTCGATTAGGATTCGTAAATACATGTTGCGATGTTGTAAATTATGGTAGCTAGTGTAACAGTTATTCGGTGCCATTATCTACCTCAGGTGACTAAGGTCACCGTGCCAGGGTGTAGAGCCAAAGTTCTTTGAATATTTCTATACTCTTTATCTCTCGAGATAACGTACAAACGAATGATTACATTTTATCTATGGCAACAGTGACGTCACACCGCTTGCCAATATGTCTGAGACTGATTACGAACATTCTTCAATTAGTTCATTAGTTAAAGAGCGAATTGTTTAACAATACTTTTACCTTTGAAGTTTCTTTAACGGTTTTTTTCCTTCTTCAGAGGAAGATTTAACTATCTCATTGTCTAAATGAAGACATAATCGTGCTTTCAAATTGTGCTATTGTATTTATGTTTAAGTCTGTATTTTGAAAGATACTTTTTGCAATCTTTTAAGTTCCTATTTTTGCTTGTTGATTTCAAATTGTTTTTATGTTCATTAGTTAGTAAATCTGTTATAACTTCTGGGCTACCCGGTGACGCAGACCTCCATGAATTTTTTTTATCACATATTTTTACCCATCTACGTAACTTTAATAATGTGTGTGATTTTTTAATAAGCCTTTCTTTTTGTATACTCAAAGTAACCGAGCTGCCATTTTAACTGATCTACCTCATACCGAGAAACATATATTGATATTAACTTATTAAATTAATGGTTCGAGCGCACCTCTTGCGACCGATGTTTACCTACTTGTACAAACTAAGCCATAAATGTGACATAATTATTGTACGATGAATATATGTATTACTATATTAGTATCCATTACATACATAATTATTATAATAAAGAGATGTTTGTTATTTAAACGTTTGTTATTTTCTTTTTCGAAGCATCTTAAATACTACGTATATGTACCCTACATAACACTACAAAACCTTTAGAATTTGAATACAGTACCGAATTCGACTAGTCACTGAACTGAGATCGGAGATTAGGGGTGTGCCATTGTTTACATTGAATTACAATTATGGAATTGTTCATAAACATTCCATAATTGTTCCAAATCACATTGATAATAAACTTGGTTTATTTTAGCAGTTGAAATTGGCAGCTCAAGGGGAAGTTCAGGTTCTCCCAAAGTGTGTGCACCGGCCTAGGGATTCCTCGAAGCGCTAATGTTTCTCTAATCTGGAAACTAAAATTTTTACGTGTAGCTTTCATTCCTGTGCCAGGAGTAATTGTACATATGTCGACCTGTGTGACCAAATACTACACCGATAGGTGCACCGCGAACTGAAAAAGTTTGGGAATCCGTAGTCTCTTTACATTCTATACTAGCAAGAATGCCGCACGCAGGAGCTAAATCGTGGAGACCTGGCTCTCTCCACTCCGAAAAAGAAGTAAAGTGGGCTTGTTCGCAGAGTGGAAAGTATTCAAGTCGTGCCACCACTACACTCAAGGGCAATTAGCCGTGTGTATACACACGACGCACATGGAGCCACTCCGCACCCCTATCCCGTCCTAGTTCGCGCGGGGAATTATTCAAACTTGCAAGTAGCTCTGCACAAATCATTCAAACTTGCAAGTAGCTCTGCACAAATCATTCAAACTTGCAGTCAAATTATTCAAACTTGCAAGTAGCTCTGCACAAATGCAAACCAGAGTAATATAAAACGATGGCATTGTTTCTATCTACAACTAATGTGAGTAGAAGTTGATGCGTATCAACAGTTAAGAGGGTTTAGATAAAATTTAGAACAGAGATAGATAATGTCTTGTACACATAGGTACTTTTTATGCTAACGACAAGGTTGTCGGGCCTAAAGCTAGTTCAGAAGAACTATAGGGATTGGACTGTTCCAAGAGTTGGTAATACTTTACAAGTTTACACGCCTTTAGTAGCTAATTAATAAAATCAGCTCTGCATTTATTTGTAGCACCATATAGAGTGGCTCTCAGGTATGCTTTTTGGTTCTCTTGGTCATTGAGTTACAAGTAGGTATAGAGACGCCATCCCGACCAAAATTTGTGTCGCACAATACAATAACCAGTGTTACCAATAGTGATATTTAAACGCAAACGGTAAAACAGTTCTATAGATTTTATATCGCTTTCGTGGATTCGAAAAATGTATTCACAGTATTAATGTTTCCACGCCAAAGTAATCTTTCAAATTACGTAATTGGCTTCAGAAATCGTCAGATTTGTTTTATTTTCACTGATATTTGTACCGGTTAACTAAACTCTACATGGTAACACTGAACAACGTCAACGTCACTGTCAACGGACAGCAGTTTATAGGCTATAAGCATGGAAGTAGTATGTACTTACGTACATACTACTTCCATGGCTATAAGCCAATGTTACAGAAGCCTCACTCTCTTTAATTCTTTATATACGCTGACAAGCTCTGACAAATGTTGCCGATAAAGTGAAAAACACATTTTTTTAAATAACTTATATACAAGGTGTAATACAATAGCTAACTACCTAAAAAGTGTAGTTTTTATAAGATGACGAACGCTTTTATGAGGACAACTTTGAAATACCAGTACGTAATGGCATTACGTTGTAGGCTCCCAAAAGAAATAGGACAAAAGACTAACCTTAGTAATAGGGTCCTGTTTGGCACCCTTCGGGTACGGAATCCTAAAAACAAAAACCCGACTGTTAATAAGTCTTAAATAAAACTTAAACGAGTCCATTGAATTGAAAATCTTTGCAGATGGGATCTCATGTTAAGAAATTTAATTCAATAAGTAGGAAAGATTTCTATAAGCCTTGTTAAGATTTTTTGTCAATCGGTTTTGTCCGTCAAAATTGGTCCTGTTCTGCTCCTGTATTTGTCTTTTTCTTTGAAATGCGCGGAACATATGTATGTATGGTTCAAAGGTATCCATGTTTCTTCTTTTCGGTTGTCTTGGACATATTTGATCTATGACTCCCTTCTGTCATCGCCCAAGCGAAGAAACTTAAAAATATATAATTGTGAACAATCTAAACAATATTTTAGTGTCGTCACTGTTATGATGTAGGTAAGTGAGCTTGTAACTTCTGTACTTTTTAATCTGTGAAATTACCGCCATTTTAGCCGCCGATGTGACGGCATACAATAAGTAAAATTATTCTGTAATCATAGTTTTATCAAGAGTTTTGCAGAACTTTCCGGTAAAAAGTGAATCCATCAGTTTTTTTTGCTTTTCGAGAGTAGGTTGTTACACTATCTAAGAACACATGAAGGCATTTTTGTAACGAGTAAAAGCACTCGTCATGGACTAAATAAGGTGCGGCTAAATGACCGCAAAGCTTGCGACACAAATTTTGTTCGGGATGGCGTCGATATACGCAGTATTTTATCTCAATGCTCTTGGTTAAGTTTTTTCAACACACCTGCTCGTAAAGTAGGTTTTATTACAGCGTATTTACACTGATAATGCAGAATATTACCCATGCCGTGCCTTTTACATTACATTATCGCACTAGTGCCTTTTCATTACATATCTTTTTAAATATTAGCAAGAAGTATTAATGTTTCGAAAACAGCTAAGTAGTTATTTGCGTAAATATAAAATTCAATTCAAAATGTGATAAATAATTAAAGAATTTTATGAAACTGCTTGGTAGCTTGTTGGTATTTATATTTTGACGGTGTATTTTTACCTATAAATACCCTATTTCAAAATTTATAAATATTTGGCTGATTAGCTACTTTGCCGGTGCCCTTATCTCAGACTTGCGCGCGCATGCAGCCCTGAGCGCGCGAAAAAATAAAATTACGGCCGCCATCTTTTAAATGGGTTTCTGTTTAAATGTGAACTTTTATTTACTTTTCCTCGCAAGTGTGTTGAAAAACGTCGTATGAAACACGTGAGCATTGGTCATTACACTTCTCGTCTCCATTAAGCCTTCGCCTTCGGCTCAGGCTTAAAAACCGACTCGAGTGTAATGACCAATATACCACACTTGTATCATAATGTACTATTATGTGTGTGCTTTTGTGGCAATGTAAATCAATGGTTTCTTACTTTCTTTTTTTTATAATATAACGCCTTATCATAGTTTTGGATTGCAGAAATCTGCAACCGAGTGGTAGTTAATCAAAGCAGATATGACGCTACGTTTGACAGTGTAAGAGCGCTTACGAGTTACGCTATGATCAGGTACGACTCTTACGGTTGGTTACGAGATTAGTTATTGTCTTGGAACCGGGTAGCTAATTGGTGTAGCTAGCTGGGATGCTATCTTCTAGAAATGAAAGCACTCGATTGCTGATAAACTATTACCATATTAAACTACTACTTAATAACGATAGAAATGATTTGATGAAAATGCTAATGAGTTGATTGGCTGTTGCGAACTAAAGTATATTTCCGCGCTAATTAGCTAAATTGATGGAAATGCTGCCTGTACAAAAGATGTGTTGTTGCACCGGACATTTTCATTGCCGAAGGGTAGACAGAGTGGGCAGTCAAACGTCAAATCTCAAACAAATGTCTGAGACGTTAACTTTGAAAAATTTGCATAAAATTTTACGTTTGTGACTTCAAAAACTCGGACTCAAATTATTGGCTGTAATTAAATTTTTATATCGATTAAGTGGTATCGCGGCTCGTCTCCCAAGAGAGGCATTCGGCAAGTTAGGTATTGCCTATAGAGCAGCTTGGCCGTAATTCAGCAGACGTCGCGCGGCGCATAGCTGCCGAGACAAATGCTTCGGAATCCGGTTGGTATTTATTAAATTAATCGCGCCCTCCGTTCCCAGACTGAGGAGGTACAAAATGTTCACATGGCTCGTTTACTATAGGCTTAATTTAATCAATAATCAATTAAACAGTCAAAAATAAAAACAGTTTCTTTGGAGTTGACAGATTAAACCTGTAGCAATATAAGCAAAGTTTTAAATTTATTTAATTTATGTAAGTACCTACCCGATACCTAACACCCAGCGCCAATCATTTCGCATGAAAAAAATTATATTTGTTTATTTTCAGTTTGGGAGTGGTTTAATTTAATTTAATTCAATACTAAGGAAAATGTTCTCAGTAATGCAACATTACCTATTTAAATAAAACGTTGTATGAGATTGTTGAGAAGAAGAAGAAGATTGAGAAAAACTTCTGCACATTTTGTATTTTGGGCTCCTACTCCCCTTCGCCCCGTGCCTAGTTACGCACTTTATCTAACCGATTAATTCTCGCGACATTGACGAATTCACAAAATTACATAAATTATCGTGTTTATCTGGAACTTTTACTGGCAAGGACTTCGAGCAGAAATTTCTAATTTCTTTTCTCAGGAACACATTGTTTACTTTATAAATACTGCAGACATTCTCGGTACATGACTATTCAATAGTACAACTTACGTTAAATGCAAGAATTTTTAGACCCAGATTGCTTAATTCAAGTATTTGTGTGACTAGAATGGAAAAGTAATGAAAATAATCGAATAGGCATAGGTGTCTCACTACTGGTCTCTGAACTGAGTATTTCATAAAGTAAATAGTTAATATTAAATAAAATATATCTGTCTCGTCGTTTTTTCTTTTATATCTAAGGAGTCAGAAGAGAGTTTACTTTTATTTTGAAGTTTACTGTCATCAGGAAAGACTTGCGGGAGTTTTGAATTGAATGAGGACAGAATAACCATTGTCAAAATTAAAATTTTAAAAGCGCTCTTTTCTGTCGCTTTGCCGCTTGCGCCACCGTGTTGGAATTCTGGCGCTCTAAAATAGTTTTTTGCCAATGTCTGTTGAGTTTATACTAGAAGCACAAAAAAAATCCCAATGACACTGCTCATAACTTTGCACTACTTAAAGTTTTGCATAATTTCAATCACCTTAAAACCAGTGGCAATAAAACATTGTTCATCTATTTTACTCTCATGCTGATATGTGCTATTTCTTCCGAAACTAAAACTTTCGTAAGTACTACACATTATTAGCTTAATTCTGGATTCTGAATTCACTTACTTGATTTTTGTCGAAACACATTTCTCGTTTTACATTTAAATTTACTCTACAATTTTAATTTAATATTTTACTCAGCTTCTGACAAATTAAGTTCTATGAACATTTTTGTTTATTTATGAGCTGCGAATGACTGCACTATAGTCGCGATATTTTCTTTTTTGTGGAAATTAAAAGATTCGACACTATGCTTTTTAATTTATAAGAAGAACTGTTATTCTATCAATTTTAATCTACCAATACTAATACCGTTTTTGGTCTCAAAAATGGGCGCTAGGTGGCGCTGACTTCGCACATATAGCAATCATGTAGAATCCTCATTACCTACTAGTTCAAACGTTAAAAGAAACGTCATCGGAAAAAATGGATTGTATAGAAGCCATTTAAAAAATTCAACTGTAAACTCTGCTCACAAAGGGGTTTTGTTACATTTTGTAAAAGAATCGGCCACTAATCAAATTAATGCTATCGATATTAAAATTTCTTATCGATAGCATTCTTTCACCAGTGACACCCGATTATTCCAGCTCCGATGTCACTTATGGATTTATTTTTATAATTCCTAGTAATTACAATTAAATTATGGTAAAAACTATGCGTAGGATAACAAAAATACGTCTTGAATGTCCGTAACTTTATTATAGCAAAGCCTCGGATTTGCAAAGTATGCCAATTTTATCAAAACCATATATATTTTTTCTTATCAAGTGCACATTTTATTTTACATTTCAACGAGACGGCAAGCCAGTAGGCTTAGCACACTAGCATGCGAGAAAATGACAGGCGCCGCGGCATAAACTTTGCCGCTTTATTAGTTTTGTCGCAACAGCGAACATGATTTGAGTGGAAGAGAAATTTAAACACTGTTTAAAGTCTTTCTCGCAGGCGGCAAAATGGAGATGTCAGTTAAAAAAAAGGCTTAAATTTTAATATTTTTTGGGTTGGTCACACTCAATCGGTACACTTCGACTGTATGACAACACTATTCATTTGTTCATTTAGCTCTTCGGCGTTTTGTGCACAATTTTTTTTCCCCTAAGTCGATAATCTAAGTGTTTTGTCTGAACTCTGAACTGACTATGAAGGTAAATATATGAATGGAATATCGGAACGTTTTTGTTCTTCTTTCCAACAACCGACCTAATAAAACAAATAGTAACAGTTTTCTGAAGTTCCAGAGATAATGGAGCGAAACTTTATATGACAGTTACATGTGTATTTGTTCATTGGGCTTTCTTTAAACTCAATGCAAAACTGCTTTATGTAATTTTTTGTCGTGTTGAAGTTGTACAAGAACGAAGTCATCTAATTTCACACAATTCATTTGCTATACTTACTTGACCTCTCGTGGCTGGTAAGTGAAGTGAAAACCTAGTAGTAAAGCCATCCTCATATCCTCATTGGGTATGCTCATCATCCTCACATGACATAAATCAACACGAAAACTAAGAAACGCAAATATGTAAGCGAGAAAAAAACACCTTCATGTTCGCGGTTGCGACAAACCATAGACAAACGGTATTAAACTGACAGAAGGAGGCGCGTTGAGACAGCTCACGCGGTCTTCATGTTCGCACCGGCAAGATATCCCTCTGTGACGTTATCTTAATACTGTTTAGTGTTTAATGTGACAGTTGAGAGCAGGCAAAATGATCAGCGTGCTAAGCCTACAGCACCTTAAGTCAACTATTTGAATGTACTCAGAGGTACTCGTGTAACAAAAGATGTAGATTTTAAAACATCAGTGTATCTGGGCATGAATATTAAACCGGCGCGCGGCGGCGCGAGCGGGAGCGGAGCGGCCGCGAGTGGGCGAATTATAATTTATTTGGAGAAGTGGCAAAGACTCCCCCCGCCGCCGCCCGCCCTACCCTTTGCTTTCGCCCTTCGTTACGGGCTCGTGTCTAGACCGTTGCAACTCGGAAAGGTTCAGTTCAATTTACTCGTTAACTTTCAACCATTTAAGTAAGTAAATACTTATGTAAATGTCTGCCAATAGACAGAACGTTACTGGAGTGTTTACATACTAAGAGAAATTGTCAATTAAAATTACGTCAGTTACATTTTTTTTTATTTGAGTAAATAATAGTTTAAAAACACGCTTTTGTTGGTAATACCCTTCTTCTTAGATGTCGATGGCAAAAGTTACGGCCCAGAACTTTGCAAACTTTGGTAATGCCCTAAGTTGAAAATAATTTCGTAGTTTCATTTATTTCATACGTAATCCTACTTAGCAATAAAATTAACACGCTTTTATTAGCTTGATACAACTGTTAAAATTGTTAAACGTGGTAAAATTGTTAAATAGGCTTACCCATGGTAAACCAGGTTATTTTATAATTATGTTACTTTGAACCTACTTATAGTGACATACATTTTCAAAATATAGATTAACAAACTTCGGGAGGAAACGTTTCATTTACAGTACAGTGCTTAGCGTAAGTATAGCGTGTACAGGTTTCCATTGTAAACGTTTGGTTTACAGCGGAAGCTTAGCTGCAAAATATGCAAACGAAAAGTGCGAATCTATACTTTGTCAACTCTTAAGTCCCAAGGCATGGTGTCTACGGAAAATACAGAGGTTACGTATGATGCAGGCAATACTTATATGGCTTGCGGGATCTTCACGTGTTTATTAACATACAATATAGTGTTTTAGATATAATGTGTATACAGAGTGACGGTACGTAGCAGTATTAACAGTATTCTCTATCTGTCCACGTCTTCAGCTCTATTTTTAGTCCCATTGCATTGGTGAAAATAGCAAGACATGTGTTTTCTTCTAGAGTACAAAAATTAAAAAAAATAATTTTTAAAAAACTAAACATGTTCGTGATGACTGTTTAGGGTTCCGTACCCGAAGGGTGCCAAACGGGACCCTATTACCTATTAAGACTTCACTGTCCGTTTGTCGGACTGTCTGTCTGTCTGTCTGTCACCAGACTAAATATGATGATGATGTATTTCTGTTGCCGCTATAACAACAAATACTAAAAACAGAATAAAATAAATATTTAAGGGGGTTTCCCACATAACAAACGTATTTTTTTTGCCGTTTTTGCCCGATCTTAATAACGGCAACAGGTAGACGCTTGAAGTATTCACAGTATATTTAGTTCTATATTCGCTTCAAAAATAAATAAATAAATATCAAATTAATATTTAAGGGGGGCTCCCATACAACAAACGCGATTTTTTACCGTTTTTTCTCGATCTTTGTTTTCCATGTTGTATAGATAATGGTACGGAACCCTCCGTGCGCGAGTCCGACTCGCACTGGCCGGTTTTATTTTTAATTGTTTTGCACGCTTCACGTTTTTATCGGTTATGCTCTAAAGTGAATAAAAATATTTACCTCGTTAAGTACTAGTTACTTACGGCCTAGTACTCATACAAGTCCATAAGTAAATTGATCTAATTAAACACAATAGCCGTTTATTACGCAAACAAAAACTGGATAATTCATATAAAAGTGTAAAAACAAAAGTAAGTAATTAATTAAGTTGCAACGTTACGGAGCTGAGCTTTATACTTTCTGTTTTTTCTCTAGGTACGTGGTGTTCAAAGGAGCTAGCGGGGTGCGCGGGGGGCGCGGCGGCGGGCGGGGGCCGGAATTAAGAGGGAGCTGGGGGGGGCGGCCCGCCCTGGATACTGAGAGGAGTTTTAACCAATTAATTTTGTTCCTCAACGCAAACTCCGCTATATAATAAGGTATAAGTAGGCATTAACCGAGGCGCCCGATAGCTAGGCTGGCCGGGGGCCTCGCCTTCCTCTAGGCTCTTATAACGATGTTTTAATTCTTGTTAAGCTCTCCGTTTCTCCAGTTTTAATATTTAATGGCATTTTCATGGATGTTTTATGGCGCACTTGCGAATTCACAACATTATTGACGTTGTTTTAACGGGCCCATCGCTTTCGATCGGCCATAAGTTGTAATTTCGGGCTATTAACTTTGCCCCGAATATTCATCGAACGGTTTGTCATAAAAATGTGAATAACAATAACGTAAAAGAACAATTACAGAATTAAGTTCTTGTCATAAATTGTTTTCTACAGTTAAGCTGTTTATCCGCCTCCGCGCTGTTGACAGTCCTACGGCGGGCGAGTGTGCCCGCGGTCGCATCACCTGCCCGCTAAGCATCGCCGTCTGCTTTGTCTTACGAACCATATGTCACGCCTTCCACTCACCTCCAATGACTTGCCGAGATATAAATACGATGCAAGATGCTCTCATAAAAAAACCAAGATCTTCCCCTTTACCAATCCGTGACTAAACACCGAAAAAGTTTCATCTCCCATTTACCCGAAACGCGGCGATTTAAAAATAAGATGCTCTACAAAAACACTAGCGCTCGCGCCTCGCGCCGTAGCCGATCACATCAATATGACGCTCTTAAAAACTCTTCTTAACAAACGGTATTGTATTATTAAAAAACAGAAACGCGCTCGAAAAAACAAACCGCAGAATACGGTTAAAAAACAAAGTGCAGCACGCGAGCCTGCCGAGACACCCTTTCCCTTTTACGCGACGCGCGCTACGTTTTTTTTCTTTTATCTAAGTGAGGGTTCATTTTTTTACCGCGATGCTACGTATAAATTAATAACTGAACGTGTTCATAATCTGCTCGGAACACTTTCGGCTTTGTTATTTTTTATAAGTCAGTCGGTATTCATTTGTTTTTGTGGGCTGGCGGAAACCGAGTGGGTCTATTGATTACGTCATGTGTGACAGGTGTCGGACATTGTTTCTGCATTAACATTCAAATGCTTGCAAAGTTGAACAACTGCCGTGTAATTTTATTAAATATTTGGATTGAAAAAATAAAGGTGGTTGCTAAAACCTCCTTTAACAACGATGATGTGTTCCTTATATCTATCTTTCTATACAACCTAATATATTGGGCATAGGCCTAGGAAAATCTCGTCCATTGCCCATATACCACCTTCTTTTTAGGGTTCCATACCCAAAGGGTAAAAACGGGACCCTATTACTAAGACTTCGCTGTCAGTCTGTCCGTCCGTCCGTCTGTCATCACCCACCAGGCTTTATCTCAAGAACCGTGATAGCTAGAGCTGAAATTTTCACAGATTATGTATTTCTGTTGCTGCTATAACAACAAATACTAAAAACAAAATAAAATAATTATTTAAGGGGGGCTCCCATACAACAAACGTGATTTTTTTTATCTTTGTGTCTAATGTTGTATAGATAATGGTACGGAACCCTTCGTGCGCGAGTCCGACTCGCACTTGGCCGGTTTTTATCAGCTCATCGGGTAGGCGACCTACCCACCGAGCGATGGCCAGTTCTCGGCTACCACCCTGTGACCGTCTTCGTCCACCGTCCGTCTTCCCGTTTAAACAGATGTCCCACCCATCTCCACTTAAGTTTCACCATTCGTGGGCCCACGTATTCTGCTTTGGTCTTCTGTCGAATTACTATGTAATTCAGAATATAACAAAAAAATATATTATTCGAATTTGATCGACTTTATCCAGCCACCCATAGCGCAATTGACGCAAGTAAAGATTTGTATAGGTCTCTACCTCTACTCAGTCATGCATTCGATATGTAACATACAGAACTGCTCTTTTGATTAGTTTTAGTTTTATAACCAACGAACAGACCAGCGAAAATAACTCGTTTTTTTGTAAAAGAGTAGTCTACGCAAACTGCCGGAAGGTGCACCAGGAAACGGGTGTATCGGGCCTAATTCGAAGACGCTCGTTTTTGCCCGCATTTCTGCCACAAGCGGCAACAGTTGTCGATGCGAACATGACGGTGCCCGTGCCAGAATACTATCATTAGGCAGCTTTATAATCATAGTGACTGAGTCAGATGCATCATTTCATTTAATGACACCTAATGTAGAGACTGTTGATTGGGTTTTTCAATAACATTTTAAATGTTTTAATTTCTTTCAATGTTCTTTACACAGTACCTAACTTGCCTGCTATCTTTATTACACTTGCCAACTTCCTTTACACCAAACAGACAATATATTACTGCTCTACATGGTTCAGCATTGAATCCAATGACAGTGCACTAACAAAGATCGTCAATAAATGGCGCAAATGCGTCGATCCCATCTGAAATTCTTGGAACTCTCTTGAGATGAGTAAATATGTTACATTGAATGCATTGGATACGCTTTTAGAATGAAGATTTTCTGTTTTTATGCGCGAGTTGTGATGCACGTGTGCGGTATTGTAGGTAAAAGGTTACTGTGTCGCTTCCTTCGTCCAAAATCATTGGCAACAATAAATTATGCGCTCTGTTTATTCTATTCGAGTCTTGAGTGTTGCTGGAGTTTTTAGATGATGAGTTAAGGTATGTTTGTAGGGGCAGGCGGGACTTATTATATGGACGGGCTCAAAAACTTAAAGTTTACACTGCCTAGCAAGGTTTAGCTTAATTTTAAGAAAGCTATACGCTAGTTTTTTCCTGAGAAAGAGAGACACAGGACAAGCTTGGTACCTATCCAGAGCAATGCAGCTCATTAACATCTCGTTAACCAAAACCAAATTATTGCATAGGTCACTTTTTACTACGAAACGGATATTTAAGATAGGTAGATATAGGTAACATATTCTTTGTTGTTAACAGATATTACAAAAATAAATCTTGAAATAAATTTAATAAAATTATTATTGTTGTAAAATTTGTGGTAAATAAAATATTTTCACTTTCACTTAATATTAATTTATTTATGTAAATATAATTTATTTATATAAATATGAAGCGGTGGTAGCCTAGTGGGTAGAACATTGGACTCGGAAGCGAGAGACCCGGGTTCGATTCCCAGTGCGGGCATGACTTTGTTTTCTAAGTTATTGCTTTGTTTTCATGTGTAACATAATTCTTTCTTGTGTACAATAAAGTATAACATAACATATTTGTGAAGTTATAGTAGCAATACCAATCGCTAAAGGCGAACGAAAACATCGTGAGGAAACCTGAGTGTCTGAGCTATTCACATATCTCAGCGCTTGAAATCGCCAATCCGCGGTGGGCACGCGTGGTGATTAAGCCCATACTCTCTCCCTGAGAGAAGGCCTGTGCCCTACAGTGGGGCGTATTTATAGCCTGCTTATTAATAGTATTCATTATTGTTACTTATGTGCTTATTTTGTTTCTGTGATGTATCTTGTTGGTATAATAAATGTCTTTCTTCTTCTTCTTCATCTTTATCTTATAAAAAAAAATGTTTCAAAAACTTCGTTTAGGTAGAACATAAAAAAATAATTTATTTTTATTTTAAGGTAAGATACTCAAGTGACTGTGACTATGCAATTCTACCCCACACTTCATACCGCGAAGTAATGATGTAAATGCAGTAAAAAAACTTCTCCACCCGCGCGTCACGCAGAAGCGTTTATTTTGATAGTGCATTCGGTTACCGGCGGACCATTGTGAGGAAGCCGTTTGATTATTGATTTTTACGCCAAATATTCTTT
This sequence comes from Yponomeuta malinellus, assembly GCA_947308005.1. Taxonomy (NCBI): domain Eukaryota; kingdom Metazoa; phylum Arthropoda; class Insecta; order Lepidoptera; family Yponomeutidae; genus Yponomeuta; species Yponomeuta malinellus. The sequence continues at coordinate 8,376,264 of OX370994.1, forward strand.
TCGAAGTTTCTATGCCTCGCAATTATGATTCCCTTTATCATTTTGATGTATGGTTGGTACAAAGGATGATCTCGCACAATGTCATTAATAACCAGCCCGGGACTTGTGGCGAAACAGCGGCCCCGAGACCACATCCACGACATTTACTTTTTACCAATATGCAAGTCACTCTACAACCTTTCATCCCAGTGTTTATTTATAACATATGAATGCTTTAGAATTGCAGTATATGCTCATTGAATTTCAGAGCTTTACTCGCTCACCCCAGTTTAGGGTTGAAACATTTTTTCAGACAATTATAGTACCTACTTATGCAGAATATACGTGATGAATAAAGTATACCACATAAAAATATAGTATAAATAGTAACGTGAGGGATTTATTTGAGTTCCTATAATAGAAAATCCACTAAATTTATGCATAATGTAACGTTATTTTAACGTTCCGTTTCTTTCAACTTTAATCGTCAGTCGATATTAAGAAATCGATCCTACTTTTCGATTCTCTTTTATCGACTGACCGAGCCATTGTCCGCGCACAATTTCGCGGCTGTGTTGGCTAACCTGATCGACGCTGTCGCGTCGCCATTCCCCTCCAGGCTACGGCAGCAGGCGCGCGCGCATTATATCGCCGTGGCCACTTACCGCTCTAATAGTCCGGAAGGGGAATCATCTACGCACATATCAAATCAAATGATTGTGTTTTGAAAATACAGTGAAAAAAAAACTCCACTCGGACCATCTTTTCTCAAATCGTCTTAATTATATAGTATTTGGTAGGAGTACTACATGACAAGATCCCATGAGTGTAATAAACAACATCTAATAATAATAGTCTATTCTTACAAAAGTAGGAAAACACCAATATTTACTGCGGCCAGACATACGGACAGCACCCGTTCACGAGCATATTATAACGCAGATCAGCATCGCCAATCTCAACCACATTAGAGGAAGACAGACCTGACCGGCCACCACACCACCATAGTTCTAGTTTTAGCTAGACATGAGATTTCCGCACTAAGCCTCATAACTGGGCCATTGTATATACGTACAATGTTAGCAAGCGCTAAGGTATGTTAATACCTGAGATACTAGGGCTTCCTCACGATGTTTTCCTTTACAGTTAGCGAGTGGTATTGCTAATACAACTTCACAAATGTACGTAACGTAGAAAATGAAGTCATTGGTACATGCCAGGATTCGAACCCACGACCTTCCGAATGAGAAGCCGGCGTTCTACCGCTCCACTACCACCACGCCACCATTTAAATGGCCTTTGGCAAATGTCAGTAATGAACAGTAATAATAGGGGTTAAAGTATGAAATTGCCGTTTTATTTCAATAGGTTCTTTGAATTGACATAGAATCTTCATGGTTTGAGGTTTTCGAATGAAACTTTTTTCAAATGGTTTCTATGATGTTCTTTTTTTAAAAAATGTGAAACATTTGAGTATCGACTTTCAATTGTTTTTGTTATTCAATTTAGACAAGAAAGATGGATACTGCGAAAATTCGAGTGATTATGAGGCACCCATTTTTCGTATTTTTTTATTTTATTGATTTGACGCAAGTGAGTCAATATTGCGGGTAAGGTAACGTTAAACCATGCCGCTAATTCCTGGGTAGTTTGACTAGGGTCGGCTTCCACTATCTCTCTTAATTCATCGTTATTCACCTGTGTGGGCGGTCTTCCTCGTGGCTCGTTCTTTAAGTCGAAATTTCCATCACGAAAGCGTTTAAACCAAAATCGCACGGTGCGTTCATTAGTAGATCCCTCTCCAAACGCAGCATTGATATTGCGGGCTGTTTCTGCCGCGTTAGTTCCGCGTCGGAACTCGTATTCAAAAATCACTCGAATTTTCGCAGTATCCATCTTTCTTGTCTAAATTGAATAACAAAAACAATTGAAAGTTGATATTCAAATGTTTCACATTTTTTAAAAAAAGAACATCATAGAAACCATTTGAAAAAAGTTTCATTCAAAAACCTCAAACCATGAAGATTCTATGTCAATTCAAAGAACCTATTGCAATAAAACGGCAATTTCATACTTTAACCCCTAATAATATCCATCCAACTGAATTGTAATATTTTTGTGTACTACGTATCCTTAACATTAGGATATCTTTCGTATTTCTATCAGGATATCTTTCGCGGTACTATTGTAAGGGTAATGTTATGTTTTGTGGTTCAAAAAGTATGCTTCCATTAAATCGAAATTATTTTTATATGCCATGGTTATGTAACGAAAATACAATGCAAAAATCCCAAAATGAAAATCACAGAAACAAAAGAATAAAAGTTTGAAAATGGAACACATTTTTGAATTATTTCTTTATAATCAGCCAGCCGCATTGCGATGGACAAAATCATTTACGCGTCTTTCGGCAGATTCAGACTTGATTGGACAGAAACTCGATTTGTTGCATACAACCACATAAATTACTCAAGATTACTAAAACTCAAGTGGGTACTGATTTATTAGTAATAGGTACTTTAAAATGATAATGTCAGTTGTATGTTCTTACGGCAATGTCAGTTTTTCATTTTCCGAACAAAATTTCATATCAAATGTTAAAATATGGTCTTCATTTTATTTCTGACACTATTTTATCTAGCAAAAAATAATCCTTATGATGAAGCCTTTCAATCGGTACGATAAAGCTACAGGCTATTTTTTTTTCTCGTTTAGCGGGTTCAATTCCCGGTTTAACCATGAAATTATTTAAAAATCTATGAATGCAGTTTCAATTGTTTTTTAAATTAAAATAATGTCTTCTTTCAGTAAAGTATTAGTCTACAATATTCAAGGTACCTACTTTCCCTCCATGTGGCATAGCCTTGGGACGTCCTGTAGGTATATTGCGCTGACCTGAAATATAAAGTACAGTAGTGTAGTCTAGCCTGTAATGATTGACGGACAATGATTAACAGATACAATATTATTATTGTAAGGTTAGCAACCCTACCACTGATGTCTCATGTAAGTTTAGCGATGGCAATATTGTAGAGACGCGTCATTCAATACACAGCCGTTACTCTAGGGGGGCGGCGCGGCGGGCAGAAGCGAAAGCTCATGCCAAAATAATCCACAGAAAGGAGTAATAGACAAGAATAGTTGTTTACTACATAGAATCTAATCCGATAATCCGGAGAGTATCGCTACCGACCGCGGCGTCTTTATACAACACTCAGACTAATTGTCGCTGCTAGAGCGCTTCTGTGCGAGGCCGCATTGCCGAAAGAAGCTGTACAAAGGAGTTTGTTTGTGTCCGCTTATTTCACTTGTTTACGTAGCGTGCGGCACAAAGATGTGGCCGGGTTTGTTTGCATTTAATCCATTTGTAATGTCCTTTCTTCGATGTTTTCATAATCGGAACAAAGCGTTAGTCGGCACATTACATGCAGATTACTTTCCTTTTCATTTTCGCACTTTTTGTTAGTGTGGTAAGTTTCTCAGAAGAGATGTATACCACGCCAGAGTCGAATGTACCGTTTTACTCTGTCTTTGACTAGTTCAGGTCAACGTGTCTTTAGTTGATTGACGATACAGATCAAAGCACCCCTATTGTGAATTGGAATTGGGAAAAAGATTATCTTTGGCAAATTAACACTTTATCTATAGAGTTATCTGCATTTTATCTATCGACTGTATAGGTAAACTTACTTTGATGATCTTCCAAATCGTAGACAAAAGACGCAAAAGGAAAATAAGTCACCCGAGCCGAGGCCTGTTTTGCCAAAGCCAGATATAATTAAAAAGAACTCGTAGAAACGCTTTGTCTACTGGTGAAACTCTATCTTCGCGAAATCAGATCTCGGCCAGCCCACTCCCAAATTGTGTAGAAAGAGCGTCAGAGTTTTTTTCGTTTCTGAGTAAAAAGCGAGGTGTAGGTAGGTAGGTAAAACGGGGGCGGGCGGTCTCAACAGCTGCCACTAATTTCAGACTCGCAAATGCTGCAAGTTGGATGGGTTGTAAACTTGTAATAACTAGGTACCTATCCTTGATAGAGCGCGCCGTATTACGTAGCTTTCAAGATTATCTACAACCAATTGGCAACCGACTGCCAATTAGTTGAAAATACACTGAATAATATGCCTGTATTAAGTCATCATTGAGATTGGGTATAGTCGTTAGTATAAATGTATTTTTATCTTTGTAAGTAAGTAAGTGTAAGTAAGTAAGTGAAAGTAAGTAAGTGAAAGTAAGTAAGTATGGTAAATGCTGAAAATATCATGGACAGATAGAGTAAAAACAAATGACACGGTCTTGCAAAAAAATAACGAAAACTTTGAGCTTGAAAACAGACAAAACTTCAAAACCACATCATGCGTAGTAACAAGTAATCTGCTGCAACTCATTCTACAAGGCAAACCAGGGATGAAGAAGACCTAGTCGCAGAAAAACATCTTGGCTCCAAAATATTTTGGTTTCTGAGCCGCAACAGCACGGGAAATAGTAGTCACAATGATAGCCGACGATACCGATGGCAACAAAAGAAGAAGTATCGGCGAGCCAAAATCTCATTGTTGGATACATATGGGGACTTAGTTACACCCGGTATTGTATACATGGTGAACTTTACATACCCAAACTAAAGTTTCCACACTGTTTATTAGTCTGGCTGTGTTCGATGTTAGAGGTTTCTCACCTTTACTTTTTTAATTAGGTCAAAAGCTGATAAACATTGCCAATCAATAGTTTAAACAACTGAATGCCACAAAAAACCTCAGGTGTGACTTAACCGTATTAGAAAAAAATAACGGCGCGGCACAAGGCATTTTAACCCACCCACTAAAAAGAAGTTGAACAAAGCCATCCGAAGCTGCACGTAACGGGGTAGTACTCGTAACCTGATAAGCTTTCACACCTTGACGTAATGTGGGTTATGTGGGGCACTGGGATGCGAACCCGTTTTTACGCGGATTGCCAAAAAATTGGCGACGTCTGTCAGTTTGATACTTTACACCATCCGGCTGGGGTTGAATGTATGCAACGGTAGAGTTAACTGTTTCTGTTACAAAGCGTAACAGTATGGTAGGTACTCAGAAAGCTAGCTGCTAGTTTAATAAAAAAAGTATGTCTTAATGCTACCCAAGCGGCAGCCTGTGAACCTTTGAAATTCCTAGAAAGTACCCAAATAGGTAAATAAACATATGAGAAGAATTTGTGTATCCGACAAATTACATAAATAAAACTATATTTAATTTGTCATATGCCCTAAATAGCACAGGTCACCACCAGTTGCTTCCTGAGCTGGTTACGAAACAAATTGCCAATTCGATAATGTATGACAAAGTGTCGATAACCCTTCTATGGATCCATTATTGGTGCTCTATTATAATGCCAAAAATCAATAATGCAGCCCCACAAGTGCACCATTTACCATCAGCTGATCTTCAGTTAAGAGTTCAATGCACTTTTTATGACTCTCCACGCACGCTCCATAGAGAAAAAACTCGACTCACGACAAAGGGTTGCAATGATGCATAGAGAAAAAACTCAACCCTTCCGCGTCGCTACAGGTACCTCGTACCCACACAACCCTTTACAAAAACGCTTACAAAAAACACTCGGGGAGGCGAAAGGGTAAAAAAGGGTTGATATTACGCATGCGTCCCAGAGGATAAGCGCCCTCGTTTCTCATTTAAAATTTTCTACTAAGCACATTTTAGAGTCACAATGGTCGTTTAAATCGATAGCTCGCAAATGTTATATTTTGGGATAGGCATAAAAGTAATAACTTAGTGAACAATCAACTCACAAGTAATATTCAAGGACTCAAATCCAGAGTTATAAAAGGTTATCGATGTTTGATCAATGAAGCCCAAAGAAAATGGAGAAAAGGACAAACACTTAAATTGAGTAAATAAATAAAAACGACAACCTAAGCGACGACAAACGCCTGAAAAACTGGAACAATTTTACGACAAATATACGTAATTCGATAATAACAAAAACAGTTGAGGCAAAAACACGAACAACGCTACCAAATAGCGGAGTGAAACTATAATTAAGAAAGATAAATATGGTTTATTACAGTTAGGAAAGTCGATTAGAAAAAAACTACCCCTTTCACCCCACAATTTGTAACCCGTACAGTGGGCCGTGGCCCGACAACATAAAAACTATGAGCGCAACTCGCAGCGAGACACCATGGAATGCACTTCTTTTAAGAGATTTTTTTTGACAGGCCTCTCAAAGAGAGAGTATGGGCTTAATCACCACGCGTGCCCACCTCAGATTGGCAATTTCAAGCGCTGATGTATGTGAACATCTCAAACACTCAGGTTTCCTCACGATGTTTTCCTTCACCGTTAGCGAGTGGTATTGCTACTATAACTTCACAAATGTACGTTACTTAGAAAACAGCGGTGGTAGCGGAGCGGTAGAACACCGGCTTCTCATTCGGGAGGTCGTGGGTTCGAATCCCGGCACGGCATGTACCAATGACTTAGTTTTCTATGTTTTTATAAGATAATAATGAAAAAAGCCACTTTTCATGTAATCTATAGACTAATAAATACATAAACTGCAATACACAAGTGGATCTACTTGTAATAAGCAGCCGTAGGTAGCTAATATAATAACGATCTCAACTCTACATGTTGGGAAGTAGACGCCGCCTCCATATTTTTGTACCAGATAAGAAACAATGTTACAGTTATACAACGCTTTTCCATAATAATAGAATCATTATCGAAAACAGAAGAGCGGGCAGCTGATTTATTAGACGATAATGGTCGCTGTCATAAATAGCTTTTTTCCAATGAATGTTTTTTAACACACGCGTGCTAGCGCGCACCGGGCTCCATGCAGGCTTTTTATTAATGCACTGTTTCAAATTATGTATGCATACGGAACTTTTTATATTTTTTAACCCATTGTTACAAAAACAACAGCGAGCAACCCGTCAGCTTACACTATTCCTGATAAACACAACCCCTTAATTTTCAATATGTTTGAAATCACAAATCATTATTTCATTTTCGTGACATTTGTGACGCAAGAAGTGAGAATGGTCGTTTTCAAATTTAAATTGTATTTACAATACGTACGATTACAATCGTATTAGCAAAAACGAGTAGCAATTTATTCCCGTTGTAAAAAAGCCGAGTGTTAACTGCGATTGCAAATTGAACAAACTAATAAAATATAAGTAATCGTTGTCACCCACACATGTTGCACCGACCTTGACAAATACGCGACGCGGCCGCGGCGGACCTCACATCCACCCGCGTGTGTGATTTATAGTTGAACGGACAAGACATTGTTTGTTATTACCAACGATATTTTGCCCACGACCCCGTGTCCGATGCGTTTAGCATAATTTCGTCAGCCGCTACACCGTCTCATTTAAAAATTCAGCAATTCCCCGTCGAAAAAAAGAGTTAATATTGATCGTAGATTTCTCGCCGTGGGGTGCACCGGCCGCTGAGTCACCCCACGGTTTTTTACTCACCCTAAGTTATATTTTTTGTGGAGCCCCCCCTCGCCTACCCCCGGCCCGCTTTAAAGGATGAGTAGTCTCTATGGAAACGGCGCGATCTAATTTATAGGCACGAGAAAGTACGAATTACTTAGGTAATTAAGAATTTAAAATGTATCTACCGAATAATTAATTATGATTTTTCAGTCGGCGTATTCGCAGCGATAAGATTCTGCCTCTGCTCTTGAAGCTGCTTCTCAAACAGAATCCTGCCATATTTAATTAATTATAGCTTCATTACGATTTTTTTCACTCGCATACAATAGAATATTCAAATTTTTGAGCCAGTAATCTGTAAACGAATACGCGTTTTTTGCTTAATTAATTTCAGCCGTCAATTTATTGACTTTCTGGTCAAAGAGTATGTAAATCACTACGTTTTATTTCTGGTAGGAGCTCTCAAACTTCAAATAGCGCTTTCTATTCTGTCACACTACGACGTATTTCATGTTGTGGGTATGCATATGAAAGGGTTGTTTAACCGTACGTGTCGCGGGGCAGGCTAGTAAAAAGCCCTGTGGGCACAGCCGTGGGTTCGCGCGCCCGCGCCGTCAGTTGGCGCGTCCGCGGGGTAGCGAGCGCGTGTCTGCGCCGGCGCTGCGGCGGCGGCGGTTGCCGGACTTAGGTGCGTGCCCTCTACACTACTTTTAAGTCTGGTATAGTCGACAGTAACCTGTACACAGTTCCACTCTACTCCGTTTCTTAACGGGTGAATTCGCAAACAAAATTTAAAGGTTTACCAGCTGCCGACTGCATCTGTCGTCATTTACACTACTAAGGTTTTGGAACATAGCAACAAATGTTAGTTTTATACGCAAAACACTTATTCAAAAGAACCATTCCCATTCCTCCCATCATCTATCAATCAATTAATAGCTACAAATCATTACCGCGACAGACTGACTGAAAGCTAGTTCACAACATTGGAAATATCTAATTGAATTTCAACAGAGTATAATGCGTAAGAACCAGACTTTTAATTTAATTTGGCTATAGTCCGAATAATTCGAAGTCACATCCCGCGTCCCCCGCCAATGAGACCCGAAAAACCACCAAGCGAAGTCTAGGTCATTTGTTCAAGTTATTTGTCGGGGATGATACTAACAAGAAAGGCTGAGTACAACCTAGTACACTAATAGTGAGGCCACTATTAATTTGCTGATCATAATAATTAGATCCCGTGGGTTAGACGAAGAAAAACAATGGCGACAATGTTACCTAATGAGCCATAAAGAAGAAAGCGATACGTAGAGTAAGGCGTAGACAAAAGAGGGTGCGGTAGGGGTGCGCGGGGCGGGCGGGGTCCCGGGGAAATGGCGGGAGAGCTAAATTAATTTGCGCGCTGCCGCCAAACAAAGGCACGCTAATGGAACGCGCTGAATGGAAAAAATGCCACCGTCCGCGGACTACCTCTCTTAAGACTTATTTTTTTGTAAATACAACCTTTGACTTTCTAGAATGAATAACATTACACCCATCGAAGTTCGCGGCGACCGCTTTGTCCCGATTTAATGAGGAAGAGAGGTTGTGATACTGGCCCTCTAGGTAGGTGGGTACTACAATAATTTATTCACTCAAAAGAAATCGCTCCTGTCTACAATAGATGACTTGTCCGGAAATTTAATTATTTCTACGCTAATAACTTTCTCGTATCACCTTTGTTTTAATTATTCTTTGTTTTATACGTACCAAAAGATTCTCATTATTATTTATTTATTTACATTGCAAAACATTACAGTCCAGACTATTAAGATTTCTTATTTCAGTACTAAACAAACCACAAATAAGCATAAAATAACGTTATAAAATCGATGCAATCGGTGGGCATTATAAATCGCCGAGTTATAAAGGGTGGAGTTTGAAGGAGTTCGAGAGAGCGCGTCGCGTGTTACGCGTGTGCTACGCTTATGTGAAAGTTTCGTAGCACTGTCGTAGCACCAACGTAGCGGAGCACATTTTAAGTTTTACCGTTGGCAGTCGTAGCTCAGTGGGTAATTAAGTAGGGGACCTGGGTCGGTTCGAAAGCTACGTGACATGTTTATTGTTTATGTGTGTAAAAAGTTAATGTTAAAGAATAAGCGAGTGCCGTGAGTGCGGGAGATAATCACGGTCATTGCCGCTATCGGGCGAGTCACTGCCGGAAACAATGAGCGATACTTATCTAAATGTACCTACTCGCTCTGGGCGACGGCGGCCATTTTGTCGCGAAATGAAATTAATGCCTCTTCCATTACGCGAGCTCGCGATTTATGCGTGCCCAATTAAAAGTTTTGAGCTCTGAAGACACGAAATTAGTGGAAGTCGCTCGCATTTATCAAGACATCAACGTTGCCTCGCACCACGCGAAACTTCCCAAATTTAAATTAGAGACGATTTTTACAGCTGCCTCCTAAAGGGAGGAAGGGGGGGTAAGGGGGGCGCTACCCTTTCCTTATAACGAGGAAGGCCTCATGCATTTTTATGTGCTTCTTTTTTCGCTGGCGTTTTAAACAAGGGGGTGAGCCGGGGTGGCTGAGGGTGAACTTTTTTATTCGCGTCTTGATAAGTTAGGGTTGAAATTAGACGTTCGAGTTTCGCTCGCGGAATTCATAATGACGAAAATTAATAAGTTTTCCTTTGAGGGTCCTGGAACTCTTCGGCGTTTGGCGAATACATTACCATTTCAACCGCTAAAATAAACCTCCCTGAATAGTAGGTAAGTATCCCAAAGTATTCTTACCAAAACTCCTGAAGAATAACACTTGATTTGAATTTCGTCTGTAGAGAATCAAACATAAAATAAATATAATTCTAAAAAGTGGTTTTGAATGTCAATGAAAAGAATTCTTTATCGTAATAATATCTGCTATGACGCAACTTCTCGCTAAGTACCTATCCACTATCATAATGCCTTACGTCGATTAGTGGAAAGGTGGTAAAGCGCAAGTAATACAAAAGCAAGTGACAAGAACACAGTTGGCGCACAGTGCGGTAACTTAACACGTATTTACGTAGATAGGCGAGGTCAGGGGATGTGAACGCATTTTATTCACTTCGTACCGCCACGGAATCCGTTTATACGATTCTTGCACAACGTCATCTATTTTCAAATCACCACGTTCGCTCGCACAACGCCATCTATTTTAAACTTAAAATAAATAATATGCTTAGTTCGGAGACGCTTAGTACTAGAGAGCTGACATTTCATAGCTGACACAACCATATCTTTTAACCTAAATTAGGGATGATTCTTTTACTCGACTATCTCATAGTGGTAGTCTTTACAAGTTTACGAGTTATAAAAGGAAAACTTCGTATATATTTAATTGAAAATTACCTTATTAGTTAAACCGAGAAGTGAATATTTATTTATGTTCTTAATATAAATCAGAAAACTCCACCTTCTGAGGCCGCACATTTTGACAGCCTCTACGGCACCCTACACTGCACGTGGCCCAACACGCACTTGGCCGGTTCTAATTTATTAGTTCTGCCGCGACAAACCATCTCCGATAGTGTAAAAAAAGGAATTCTCGAGTCTTTAAAACATCACCTGTTTTATTAATTTTATTGTACTGTACAACCATATTGTACTTTTAGTGTAGAGGTGGAGTATGGAGCACCTAGATCTTCTGGGAAAAGTCATTCGTCTTGAATCTTAGGTTCTTAGGTTTATAAGACTTTCTAAGGGTTTTTTTTGTAGTTAGACCAATACTAATTCCAAAAAATCCTCGAGCAAATTAAAAAACTGGATACACTAGAAATTAAAAAAGAACAGTTACCTACTTAATTTAAAATACTGTTTCCTACACGAACCCCCACGATTTGCCCCTCAGTGCGGAGAAGGAAAAACGCACATGCTCCCACTTGTTGAGCGTGTGTGGGCATGCGCTCACGTGGCGTAGAAGTACCCGCCAGCGTCGCATCCGATTATATAATACGTGTTATGACACGCTGGCCGGTGTGCCGTGAATCCAACATCAATGTAATGTCCTCTTTGGGGTGGAGGTGGCAGAGACGGATAAATGTAGAGCCGTAGGTTATGATTCGGATATTCATTCCGACCATTAATACAGAAACGTTAAAAAACAGTATATGAATAAAGCGGCGGTTGCTAAGTAGCTTCCTTATGATGAATTATAACTCAAAATGAACGACTATAATATTTCATTGAAGATATAATTGGAACGAATCAGCGATGGAAGCGAGGAAGTCGGATTTCTGCAATTATACGAATAAAAGAAAGCCATTATCTCAATCAATGGCGGCGTGGAGTGAGAGCGAGTCTTATATTATAATTCGCGTTTAATAACGTCGTTAACAACGCACATTAAAACAAAACAAACACGGCGAGCGGGAGCAGGCGGGCGGCGCCATCCTTCCTCGAATCCGTGTCATTAATTTACGTAATGCGTAGGTACGCGCTATCCCCAAATATTTAAGAAGCCTCCTTCGGGAGCACCCTCTCCTCCACTATCCCCCTCTCCACCCGCGCGCGGACGCCGCCCGCCACCCCGCCTGCTGAGAATTATGGCGGCCGCCTTGTAATTATATTTTTTAATTTATCTTCCTTAGTGAATACAATGGAGGCGCCACCCCGCCACCGGAGCGCTTCCTTCTCATACTGAATATTGTATCAGGCCGCTGAAAAAGGCAAGAACGCTTTAATTACAAACGAGCGGGCGGCCGGCATTACGCGCTAAATATTTGATGCGGAGAGCTCGCCGCGTTGCCGGCCGGCTCGGCGGTGGCGGCGGCGGCCGGGTCGCGAGACTCCGGCGCGTCGGCTGCTATAAAACCCTCTTCTATACTTACCTACTTATTTCACGCATTAAAAGTCAATAACAAGGCCTAAGTACCTTTAATGCGACAAACAACTATAGTTAAATCGGCAACAGTGTTGATGTAAATGAATTATTTGTTTCCCAAAAAAATGTGTCAGAATACTTGCACAAATCAATAATAGACAAAGTTGTAAGCCATACATACTTCATATTATATAAACTTATGACGCTTCCTGCAATTTATATACACGAAACTTGCGTCTTTGTTTTCAAAAACCGCCACATATTCCCCCAAGTAAGACACACATAAAATAAATACACGTCATAAGGAAAGATTAAATCTACCACAATCTAGAATAAAAATGCTAAACCAAAGCCCATACTATATGGCAATAAGACTATTTAATAAACTACCAAACTCGCTAAAAGAAATACCAAAACTTTCACTATTTAATAATAAACTAAAAAACTATCTAATAGAATTATGTCCTTATACAATTAAAGAATACTTAAAGGCCTAGGATAGGATAACGTTTTAACAACTTACCTAAACTATAAGAGAAATTCATTTAAGAAAATATTTGTGTTCCCACTACATAATATTTTTATAAGCATGTTAGTTTTTAAGTCATATTGCCGCGCATATAATCGGTATTATACACTCAGTGTTATTTAAGACCTTATTTACATTATGGTGCAATCAATATTTTGATTTGATTTGATTTGAATTAACTTTCTACTAACAACTACTGATCTACGAGATTAAAGTATCTCGTTATCCAGCTATTACTGAAATAAAAACATCAGGCCACTAAAATGTAATTTATTTGCACTCACTAGGTAGGTGTCTACGTTCCACGCTCGCATATCATCGCAATGTTGAAAGAAAATCCCTTCTTTAGACGGCAGGCGGGTTTAATTTTGATTAAAATTTTGATACAAACGTGCCATTCTGCAGCCCATGTGCTGCCTAAAATGTAAATTGCTCAACAAAGAAGCACAGCAGCCAGCTCGTTGATTTATTACACAAAAACAGTCGCAAATTAAGGCAGATTCGTTCGCGGACACCCGAAGCTGCAGTACTTAGCGCCAAGGAGACAAAGTATAAAGTAGCGACCCCATCCACCCACTGAAAAACGTCTCTAATATTCTTTTAGAAACGGTGGCATTTACGGGCTATATTTTATCCTGAATTTGCATACGCTCCTTTTTTTTCATACCCGTCCTCTATTTTATCGGGGTGAGTATTTTTTTCGTTCGGGGGTTAAGATACAAAAGGGTAAAGCGCGGGAGCTGCTCGCTTTGATAATTAAATTGCACCGCGCTCCGAGCGGGAGTGAGAAAAGTGCGACTGCTTTGAACGGTAGAGTAAAAACATTGCGACGCACGCGTTTTTTTTAATCCACCCTGAGCGCGATAGCGCGATTGCGTTCCTTATTGTTTCACAAAACATTAAACCTGACAATTAAACGATTAATGACCCTCTTAAGATTCGTTCTGCGTTTTACTAAAAAAAATTGTGAACCTCTACAATCAGGGTGTATGCTCAGACTACTCTTCAGCCTTGTCTACTACGTAGTTGTGACCCATTTTTTTTTACTTATTGCTGTCAGTTAAGCAAGGACCGGAATTCTTCATAGCAAAAATCAAACTGTCATAGGGAATGACCAAATTGTTTTATCGACAATTCCACTTATCGATGTTATGGAATATTATCGCATATCGACTTATACGATTATTCTGTAACATTTGACCTCTTTGATAAGCAACCTGCATCTCCATATTAAAATAAATCGTGCCCACGTGACATAATAATATGTCATTTACGTCGCTTGATTGTCATAAGTAATTTCCGTGCCGTGTTACTAAAATGGTTAATCCTAAAAGAAAAACCATTAACAAATGGATAACGAAAGATTCTTCTCTTAGTTACAAAGAAGATTCATCCACGATATATTGGCTACCTGGCTACCCATAGCACAGGGAATCCTAGTTTGGGAGCCAGTAACCACTCTTTTAACCCTTTTCTAAATAAAGTTTTTTTTTCATTTTTCATTTCATATTGTTCTAAATGTGATCTCTATTTAAAGCAGCTAAAGAAACATTACTCATTAAGTGACATTTATTTAGGTATCGATAGTCGATAAAACACTTTGGTCATTCCCTCTGACAGTTTGATTTTTGCTATGAAGAATTCCGGTCCTTGGTTATAAGCTCCTCCTAAGTGCAGGTCTTAGGGTACGGAGGGCACGATGAGAGATAGATCAAAGGTTGAGGGGCACCGCACGAATAGTTCCGATTGTTGCTATCTATGTTACTCTCATCTAACACATTGCTTCGGCCGACTCGCGTACGCGGCCAGTTTAGGGACTTCTGGATGGCCCAGGGCAATTTATGCTCAGGTGGGAGATTCTCAGAACTTTGAGCCACTTTTCAGGTTGGCAGGGACACTTTTACGGGCCACGGATTGCACCTCTTAAATTGGCTCTGTGGTCAGTGTGTTGAATCAGACCAGAGAGCTGCTTTTTCTAGCCTTGTGAAAGTGTTTCAAAGCAGTTTTCAAATTCTTAGCTGGGGCGAGAATAATAATTTAACTAACAAATTATGCGGAATCTTACCCTGCTCTAAGTCAAATTACCATAATTGCTAATCAAACGTAGGAGTACCAGCATCAGCCTAATTAGAAATTCTAATTCGCTCTCTTGTTTCGTGGATCTTTTGAATTTGTAAATTACGGCTCTTACAAGTCAGCCTATCAAATAATTCTGTTCTCTTTCAGTGGAATTTAATAGGACGTTAATTTCCTCACTAATTACCGATATCCACATGTGCTCTTACGTAGGTGCAGAGAGAGATTAGTCTCCAGCTGGTGTATCTGTTTGATCTTAGATTTGGTTGCAAGGACGCTCGTAAAATGTAACGCAACTGAATAGAGTTGATGTACAGTATAGTTGCAAATGTATAGTTAACATACAATCGACAGCAGTTCGAACTTTGCATGCAATCTACTTATTTACGTTACTAGGAAAATATAAAGGTTGATCAGCTGTTGACTGTACCCACAGTCGAATCCACAATCTCTAACTAGGTGTATGTTAGAGGAAAACATCATGGGCAGAATATTTAAAACGTTATGAATATAATTTCTACGCTTTAGATATATATTGCTATAATTGCCATAGACAGTCAGTATAACTACTTATAACAATGTATGAATCCTGCGACTGTAACTGAAATTACCGTAGTACCTGTTTGAATCAACAGTGTGAATCCTTATTGCTACTTTAGAAAGCTTATTACCTATATGTATGGGTGATTATTTTAAATGTCTCTCGTATCAGTTTCCATATTTGATAAACATTTAATGCTTTTCTCACATTAGTAGAGCGCAAAAAATATATTCCAAGAAACGTAAAGCATTCCTCATACCTACTGTAATACGAGAGCAATAGAAAGAAGTGAAATTGTTTGATGTCTCACAAGGACGATTTTACTGAAAGCAAAATTCATCAAAAAAAATTAATAATATTAAAACATTTTCAGTGCCTATTCAGGAGCGACGTACCGCGCGATTTTAATTCTCTCACAAGTCTACTTATAAATAACACCGGCTCCAATTAAAAGCGCGCGACAGCTCTGAAAAGCGAAATGGAGGAAAGTATAAGTAGGTGGGGAAGTGTGCCGTGTTTACGGAAACCTCCTCCGGCAAATATTATCGCGCGGCGAGACGCGCGATCAAATATTCAGCGCGCGGCGCGGGCGCGGGCGCGGGCGGCGTGGCGCGCGGGCGGCGACGCAACCCTCTCTCGCTTTCAAGCCCTTCCCTTTGCACGCCCTACACTAATTACGTTTAGAGTTCTTAAGCGAAATTACTTAGGCTCGCCACCCGCCGCCCACCGCCACCCGTGCGACCCCTCATTCCGATCCCGGAAATGAGGCGCGCTAGAAAAACAAGAAAGAGGAAAGATTATATAAGGCCCTGTCTTTCTGAGCGTCTTAAATCTGGACAAACTCTAAGAAATGTTGATGTAATGATTTTTTTCTTCATTTTCGCGAGCGCTCTGTTCATGAGCGGTTGCTAAGTGAAAAGCAATTAAAGCACGGGTGAGTGATCTCCACCCCCCCACTGCCCTCCTCCACCGCCCCTCCCCCGGGCTGGCTCCCTTCACTCCTTGTCCAGGAGTTCTCTCCATCAACAAAAATAAATTATAAACACGATTTTAGGTGCATTTAACGATCATGTTTTAAGTATAGTGCCTACCCAACCTACCTCTGAAGCAGTAAAGCTGCTAAAGAGAATGTCAGTTGATAATTGGGGAATCACGGTACGTTCATGTTTGAAGCGGATCAATTAAATATCACATGGCTGGTTTGATATAAAGTCTTAATTAAAATTCCTGCCTTCCACCGAAAAGGTATGCCGCCATACCTAAGCAAGTAAAGACTACGGAGTATATAGGCACAGGCCTTTGAGGCGCAAATTTAAAGAAACCCTTAGCCACATAATTAATTCCTGGGACATTGTGCGAAACTGCGAGCGTCGTCACCGGCAGCGGGCGGAGCTAAATTAAACGAATTCTCGGCGAAGGACCGCTTCCGCACCTTTCATGTGCCAAGGCACAGTTTAATTTCCTAATTTTCAAATGCTCCTCAGAGAAACAAGACACTCGGGAGACTTTATCATCGAATCGGAAGCGCGCTCCGACACTGAACTCAACGTGTCTTCGCTGAGGTACGCCAGCTAAAATAATTTCCTGTTTGCCAAAATTGCTTTCTCTTTACAATGTTTTGACATTAACGGCCTATTTAACCTTCTAACGTAGTTGTTGGGTTTTATAAAACAAGGTGTATTTACGAGACAGCCGACCTAAAGTACGCTTCCATTCCATTACTATATATTGGACCTCACTGCCATATATCCCTTTTTGCTGGGTACCTACTAGCAAAGCCAGTCGTTAGCACTTGTAACATTTGCTGTACGATAAAAGTTTTCTCGATATCCGTCTAGCCACAGTATTGTTAGCACTATTTAAATTATCACCGTACCCCGACGGCTTAAATAACGGCCAGCGGCAGCCGAATTACAAAACCAAGAGGGAAACTTTCGGCTGCTTAATGAGATTTAAATAATTAATAAGCGTGCAAAATTGGTTTCTTTTTTCAGTATAGTGGGGTTGCGATGAAAAAACACGCTATAAACGCGACCCCGCGGCATGAAGCAGCACGCAATTTGACTACACTTTTTCATACATAGGTACGAAGGGTCCCATCAACCTCCCGCCATAATTCAAAAAGCCTCTTTTTACACTGTTTAATTATACCCTTACCCTTACAATATCATTTTAGGGAATAAATCTCAATAATGCCAGAATAGTCCCACGAGACCGGATGAGTGGTTCTGAAATGGCTAAATTAAAAGTACATAGTTGGAAGCAACCAGATATAGACATTTCAATAGATAACATCATGATCGTGGATAGACGTGCAGCAAAGATATGAGCTACTGATTGACGGAAGTCCGTTAAGTGCTGTCCAAACTGCCGTCTCACAATAGGTACATAGTATAAGTAAAATATTCAGGAATACGTCACGAAGACCGTTAAAACTAAATTCCGCTCCGTCTCACACGAACCAGTGACATTCATCGAAGATTTTTGATAGAAAACGAGCTTTTTACCTAAAACGAAACTTTCAGATGGTTGGCCGCATTAAATTGAAATTATGTTATCGCGAGATCTCAATGGTCCCCGCCGGTAGAAGACGTGGAGCCATATTCAAATGCATGCCTGTGATTGACATCGCGCCGGGCGGTCAACCGCCGTTTTCTCCACATTTTGCAACATTATTCCCCTCCGGTTTCCGGATCTCATTGTTAACATTGACCACGGATCAAAGCGCGCCTGATCTAATCCCAAAACCTATTTAAATTATTTTCAGTCGGTAAACGTAACAGTCGACGGTGCATTTTAATAGGGACTCAAATGAGTAGTCGTTTTTTTTTAATTCCGTTACTTCACATCGCGATCTTTGATCGATGAATCGACAAAATGTGTGCAAAAACATCAATCGTCGTGCTTAATAAATACTTATCGCTGTATTCGAGTTCTCATTTAAAAAACAAAGCAGAGTTTCATCTTCTATGTTTTAATATTCTTCTATAATCTATTATGTTTTAAATAAATAGATTGACTTGGCCATCGCATGGAAACACAATGTATCTCACAAGTAATAGGTACATATTATATTAGGTTACGTTTTTAATGACATCTCATTTCTCTTCGTTTTTTGTTAGAAGTTACATTTGAACATTAAATTATATCTACTAGCACAGAGGAAAAAACATCTAGGTACCTATCTACGCCTATTATTCCAATGGAAATATACATATACAGATACACTGACTCATTCACTGCAAGTGTAACTTTGTAATCCTATGTATTTATATGGGATTACAAAGTTATGTATGCAGTATATTTAAAAAACTGGACCGAAATTGCAAAATATTTTAGTTTTTCCTAAATTTATACACTAAACACTAATTGTAGGTATTCTAAATTTGAAGCTTCGTCTGCTAGAAGTGTCAGAGTTTTGATAATCGGTCAGTCAGTCAATCAGTGAGTGAGTAACAAAATTAAGAAACTTTGACAAGTTATAATTCTTAAACTACGGGTTCTGAGAAAACTCTTTGAATAAAAGTTGTCCTATAAGACAAACCCTTAGAGCTTAGATAATTCTCTATTGGTGTGAAATAAAATGTTCTCTATCTATCTACTCGGGGTGTTTCAGGAATAGCGCATTTTTAAGTAACCCTGTATAAATTTCCCACCGAGATGGAAGATAGTATGGAAAACTACCAATTCATCTCGGTCCCCACCGGTAGAAGTTAATAAGTACTTGTATGTACGATTGTACGTCAATAAATGCGTACCTAAAATAGAATAGAATATATATTCCATTTTTATTAACTTTACTTATCTATGATAAAAATGGACATTAGTAGGTAGGTATACGGATTTTAGCTAAGAGCAAGTGTTTTAATTAATCAAAAGTAACAATGTCATTTACTATCGCCCAATCAAAGTCTACGTCACTCATAGTGCGCAGAATTAACCAATCATCTTACGCTCATTTCATTGGAACAGACTAATCGAGAGGAGAGAGGACAGAGGCGAGTTTCATAAAACTACAATTCGCATGAGCAGCAGTCTTCCTACTTCATAATTGTGGATAAATCGACTTTGCAATTTACATCGAATTGTCTCAGTAAACGTAAACCATGAATGTACCATGAAACAGGCCTCCGGCGTTTAACTGTATCAAGAAGTATCAATGAAGCAGTAGTGAGACATCGCAGATGCAGCGCCGGGCACGCAGCGTGGCTTGTGCCACCCCACAGTTCATTGTCGATTGCGCAGCACAATGAAAAAGTGCTCCCCGCTTGTTTACCCCACTTTTTAGGTTTTTTATAGTCTTTTTTAACTTTTTCTACTTATTTGTGGCGCGGCACACGCGGCGACTGCCTTTATAGTTATCTCATTGAGGCGTTATGCCACTCTATTGTCGCGATCATCGGTGACGTAATTCATTTTTAATGTTCAGCTAAATGCTTAAAATCGACGGATTTGTCAGCCGATCAGCCTCTCTTTTATTATAGCTTAATTTGTTGGCAGTCTCTGTTACGCTATAATTCATCGACGCTATAGATAGATCATAATCGGGATGTTGATCAAATTAAAACAGGGTGTATGATATAAATCTGACTTTATTATGTCCCGTTATACAGAGAAACCAAGATGAAATTTATAAATAGAATTCACTTAAATGCCTAATACTGTAGTATCAATATAACGGTATGACAAAAAAAAGAAAATTACCTAAAATGATATTAAAATAAGGCACTGAGATAAAACATAAGTTTTAAAACAAAATATAATGAGAACCATAAAAAAAATCACCGGACGGCACCACAATATAAATGCTTACGATATTTTAATATTAATTTAATATATTAGCTGAGCTGAAATAAAAATTGACCGAAAAAGAGGTGTATAATTCAGGCAGTTGGTTATGCGGTTACATTTTCAAAAGAATAACAATTTATGTGTAATGAGTACCGGCCGGCGGCGATTGGCATTGTCCTACAAAAAATAAGTTATGTTTTTATTTTTATTTTCGAGAAAATAGGACATTTTGAGAGCCTGGGCTGAATATTTCGATTAATTTCGAAATTTTCATTAATTTTTAAAACGCAAAAAAGACCCTGAGTCTACGAAACAAGAAGTACGTCATGCACGGAAAAACGTCATCAACTGATATCCTTCGAGCTGTCAGTTTCTAGTAATACCATGGCTCCATACAAGAACTGTTTAAATTAACAAAACTAAAAAGACTAATATTTTGTGCAAACGTAAAAAATAAATTATATTAAATTTGTTTGTTTACGGAATACCGAGATATCAATATCTTGGCGTAATTCATTCAAAAATATTAAAGTAGGTAGGTATTATACTTTCATTCACGTGACAGACGAACTATAGAAGGTCGAATAAGTCAACACTTATTGAAAAAATACAAGAAATCAGTCAATATTATTAGTTTATAATTGTCGCAATACTTTGAAAGACCTTATACCTTTAAAATGAAATATCATTTGTAACTATTGTCAATATTTAGGACAATGCCCATGGCCCAAACAATATTTTTAAGTTTTATAAAAAAATTGAAAGTTGATAAATTTTCAACCCTCAGCAAGCTGTGTTAAGGCTAGCCAAGTACTCGTTGTATTTCTTCTCCTGAGTGAGTTGCAACTTTTGCAGCTTTTTCATGAGACCTTTGCTGAGCTCCTTGCCATCTTGATCGTGAGTGGGCAGGCCCTGGAACAATGTCATGAATCAAAACTACACGAGATGTTTGATCGACCTTTAATACCACTAACTACGTTACTTTTTCATGCAACGCAACGGTTTACAAATTCTAGAATTGATACAAAATAATGAAGCAAAACAGAGCTCGAAGTCAGAATTCTACTGTTTTACATTTAATGGCTACATTTAGCTACAAATGTGACGTAGTTTTACTATGCGATAAATTAACATAAATCAAGTTTTGCTTGAAAACCTTTGACCGTTAAAGCTAACTCTTGGTTAGTATACGAACTGCTTAGTAAGAAAAAAAGTAGTTTCCCACTGGTACCGAACTATTTTGAATAAACACAGATAAAACATGATTGAGTTTTTTTAATAAAATAAAAAAGCTTATGGTGTTATTTAAAAAAATAAAAAAAAAACACTAGTCTGGTTACATATTTCCCTTCTGAAGTCTCTAAAACAGATTTCTACGGCGTTTATGAACTTTAGGCCTTTGCATCTACGTAATGAGATGATTTATACAGTGTCCAGTGGCACCTTCACTCGCACTAAAAGGGTGAAGAGACCACTCGGACGCTGCAGTGCCTGAGAAATTGGTATTTTCAGGTGGAGTAGGCTTGCTAATCAATTACCAGGTGACGGGCAGCGGCGTCAACCGCATACTGCGATCGCCAACCCGCCTGCCAAGCGTGGCGATTATGGCAAAACACTTCATGGTTAAAAACCATGAGGGAGGCCTGTGTCCTGCAGTGGACGTCAAATGGCTGATGATGATGATGAGGCCGAATAAGCTTGGATGGTATAGGAGCTAAGCAATAGCTCCTATACCATCCAAGGTTATTCGGCCTAACCCACAGGAAAGACAAGTACGTTCCTCACGATGTTTTCCTTCACAGTTAGCGTGTGGTATTGCTACTAAAAATTCGCAGATGTAATAAGTACATGTCCGCACTGGGAATCGAACCTGGGTTTCTCGCTTTCAAGTCCACTGTTCTACCCACTGGGCTACCACCGCTTTATGAGCGCCTAAGAGTATTTTATAAATAATATGGTCAGGCCTTTTCAGTATTATATATAATTTATTCAGCGTCTAGTTGCAACTGCTACCTACACTAGATGGGTGCAGTGACGATTCGGACGCAGTAGTGACTGGAACATATTATATGGAGTAGGCTTACCGGGAACGCATCCCCCCGGATTTGTTAAATTAAATAAACATAATGAAATAGTACGCAATACAAATGTAATAAATGCCGAAAGAGAAGATAATATATGTAACATCTTACGCACACAAGGGAGGACAAGACTGCAAGTGATGTGAAGTAATAGCATCGTGACGTCAAAGGCGTCTCGTCTTGATCAATCATTGATAATGGGTCAATTAGTGCGAAACGATCAGTTGCAACCGACAATGAGCAAAAAACGTTAAACGGAATTAATTAATTAATTAATTAAATTATTGATCTGCCCCTATATTACGCGCACCAAATCCTGAGCGATTCCAATCGTCTAACTGTCAAATTAGTATGGAATTTGACAGTTAGACGATTGGAATCGCTCAGGATTTGGTGCGCGTAATTAGGCCCCTGGTTACTACAGAGCACAGGATATCCTAGCTTGGGACTATACTAGTGAGTGTTCTTTGTAGCCGTTATTGATTACCGTATATTTTATTTAGTTATATATATGTAGTTGTATATATTTCTTTTGTATTATAGTGTGTATTCTAGGTATTTACGTTTATGTATTTTGTATATTGATAACTAATGTTATAAGTATGTAATTATATTATGGTCCAAGTAATTTTGCGCTATAACTCTTTCTTGGCATTACCCCTTCCACTATCCACATAACGCAAGGTTAGCTCGAAGAAAATACTCATTAGTATTAAGCTCGCCTTTGTACAAATTATATGCTTATTGTCCAATAAAGTATTTTCTACTTTTCTAATTGATTTTAAATTGGATGTACGAGATCGATTTCCACATACTCTGTGCCTTCCGGTGTGGTAAGGCACTTACGCCGGACTTCACCGACATGTAAGGCTTACTAACCCATTTTAAGAACTACTTAGCTGTTATTTCGGTTTCACCAACTTTTATCCGTCACTTACGGGCACTAGGAGCATTGTCACCAAAACGGCCGTTTTTAGCGGAAATCGATTAAAGATTTACTTTCTTGGCTTTAAATTTGAGACTATAAATGTGTTATAAAAATTATGGAATTTCTGTTAATTACTTTAAAAAAAACCGGACAAGTGCGATTCGGACTCGCCCACCGTTCCGTATAAATTTGTAGGTATTTACATATTACAAATAGTTCAGGAATAAAGTTCTTTCCGAGCTTTTGCCGAACTTCAAAGACAATTTTTTATGATTTAATTAGAAATGTACAGTTTTCAGATTTTTCTCTGTACTTGTAGTATAAGACAATATTACTTGCCAAATTTAGTTCGAGGTCAACGGAAAGTACCCTATAAATTTTGAGGGTGAGAGTGTCGAAATATACGTCAAACGGCCATATCTTTTTTTTACGTTAACTTAGTAGTTTGATTTTTCCACAGCTTCAAGGGACTGGAGACTTGAGTATATGGTTTTAATTTACACTCGATACCTCCACGCGTTCCCGAAATAACAGGTCTTGCTTGACAAACAGACGGACGGATAACAAAGTGATCCTATAAAGGTTCCGTTTTTTTTTCCTTTTGAGGTACGGAACCTTAAAAAACGGTTGATATATATTATTCTATTGGTGTCTCGGAGGAAATTCTGCCGTTCGATCACTAAAAGGCTGTTAAGGTACAGTTATGCGGTTTGGCAAAAATAAAAGTCACTTATTTTTTGCATTTATCTCGATAAAGATCTTCTAACAAACCTAAGTATATGCACTGTCCATACACTTAACGGCTTAACGGTAAGAAGACGGCAGTATTAGGCTTTGGTCGGTGAAAACAAATATCCAAATATACGCTCAGGTATCTGATCACCACGCATAGCAATACAGTATATGGAGGCGACCTTTCGAACAATTGTTTTTAGAAGAATCGCTAATTGGAAATACCGTTGTTAGCACCATAGTGTTGTAGAACAACCGTTCGTAGAATATAAATAAATAAATAAATTCCACACAACACAATCACTTGACCTGGTCCCGGACTAGGATACCCTGGTAACCAGGCAAGGACATCACAAACATGGAGACACACCCAGACACGCGTCGATCTCTTACCTTGTCATCAAACTTGGAGTACTTGTCGGCCTCGGAGCGGAACATGTCTGCGGGCGGGACCTTCCTCAGCTCGTCCTTGGCCCGCTGGGCATCGAGAAGTTCCAGCTTCTTGCGCTGGCGCTCCATCTCGATGCGTTTCTTTTCCTCCCGCTCCTTCAGGAGCTCCTCTTTGCTCACCAGCTTTACCACCGTCCTGTCTGGAAGCGAGCGTGGTTTAATACGTGGGTAGCATAAAGGCGCGAGTCACGCGCTGGCGTTAAAATGTATGAATTTGACAACTAATATGCTGAAAAGTTCTACTTCAGTGTGGCGGCGGATTAAGAATAGCGTCACTCCAGCCGCAACCCGCCTTCCAAGTGTGGCAATTATTGTATGGAATCAGGCGTTACGGAAATCCATTACAGCATTAAAATGTGAAAATTACTTTGCTAAATTCCGCCAAAATCCCACAAGCACCATGCGGTTAGTTAATGCACCGCCCTCCCTCCCACTTTTTCAAGCAGAAGCAACAAACACACCACCACCGACACCAATACTTGTGTGAAAAAATGCGGAAGCGTTTCGCCTCTAACACGAGGTCGACTGACAAGTGCAAACTGTCACTTTGATTTAGGGATTTTAGCGGAGTTTAGCAAAGTAATTTTCACATTTTAATGCGTGGCGATTATGGCAAAACCCTACATGATTAGAAAAACCTAACCATGAAGGGTATATACAAGAATTGCTCGTTTAAAGGTATTAGATAATAAAAATAATAACCTTGCTTGTCCTCTAAGCGGACCCCAAGCTCGGGCAGGGTCTGGTCCCTCAGTTGGTCGCACAGCGCGAGCACCGCGGGCGCAGAGGCCGCGCGCGCCGCGTCCCGCACGAGCGCTCGAAACGTGCCCAGCGCCTCCAGGTAGGGCATCACGATCTGCTCCAGCTGGGGCACAAATGGAGCGGTTACTTACAGTTCATTACATTACACAAACTCACATTTAAGACTTGTAGGGGTAGAAAGAAACAAAGATTAGCATACCCTGTCCTATGGTATCCAGGTAAGACCATCACACACATGGAAATACACCCAGACTGAAGCTATTTATACAAATCAAGCACGGCGGCCTCGAGTAGGAATCGAATTCAGTTTTTTAGTCAAAAGTATTAACCACTAGACTAACGAGGCAGTCGAATGCCGATGACGTTTCATTTCTATTACAATAATCCAAAAAAAAAAGTGAATAAATGGAAAAGTAAAACTAGCAACGTGTTCTTTGTATCAGTAATCTAAATTGGATAAACAATGCGATTAAAAGTTTTGTCCAGTTTCGTTCTATGATTTGTTTTAAAGCTGTAATCAACATTCTTTCAGTATGCTGACATGACATTTCCGCATTTAGCCTCATGGTTGGGCCAACGTACTGTAAACGATTCCTCTTTATATTAGCTGGCTCGCAGAGACTTCTCGTCTTATTTTGAATATGTTGAAGGGAATCGTTACGTTTTGTTTTAGATGTCAGTCGATCCCCAGCTAGGCTAGGGAATCGATAAAAAAGAGCAATAAAAAGATATATTTTACCTGTAATCCGAGTATTAATAAAGTAGCGTGTTACAGTACGTATCAAGTGCTAAGCTAATTAAACACCTCTGAAACTCCAGTTTCGATTACAGGTAGTGAGTTGTATTGCTACTAGAAGTGTAAGTACATGCCGGGATTCGAACCCATGATCTAACCCATGTGAGACTCAGATTCTACCGATGTGCTACCGTTCAAAGAAATAGAGGGGTCTAGCACGGTTAATTTAAGAAAGGGATTGATACACTATTTGCCTCTCGCTCACACCATATACACGTCAATATTGTATGAGCAAGTAGCAAATAGTTGTCCCTTTCTGTAATTAACAGTGTTTTAAACGTCGGCTAGATGTTGTAGAAAAGTTAAGTACTCGACTTAGCTGCCGATGTGGTAAATAAAGCTTTCTCTACGATGTTTGCGGGAATCGTTAAAACGTAGCGACTTATTACAATAATGTAATATTTTCGAGTCGTAATGTAATACGATGAATAACCCACAATATAAAATACCTAAGTCGACCGACAAGTTCGTATTTTATCGGACAATATATAAGCAATAAACTACAATATTATTATTGGGAAGAATTTGAGCCAACTGCACCTTTATTCGACAACGAGATTAATCATAGTAGTCTACTAAACTTTCATCCGCTAACGCCCAGGCTCATAGAACATGCCTAAGTCGTTAGCGATAAGTGATTAACACGTTTTTTTTTGGGAATGTCCCTAGTTGTCTCTTTTTTTCAGAAACTGCGCAGAACGAACCATATTATCCTTTATAAAATACTCAAGTCAGAAACGGGGGAAACGTCCTATTCGCCGTCTACACGAAGGTCTACTACGCTACTTACATCTACGGAGCCGGCCTCGCCGACGGGGAAGCCAATCCCGAACATTTGCAGCACATCGGTAAAGTATCGCGGCGGCGGCCAGCAGCGGGGAGTTGTGAGGCTGAGTGTTGCGAATGTTCTGGTGCGTTGCGCCAACTGACTATAAGAATGTCTACTACGCCACTTACATCTGCGGAACCGGCCTCGCCGACGGGGAAGCCAATCCCGAACATTTGCAGCACACCGGTAAAGTATCGCGGCGGCGGCCAGCAGCGGGGAGTTGTGAGGCTGAGTGTTGCGAAGGTTCTGGTGCGTTGCGCCAACTGACTATAAGAATGTCTACTACGCCACTTACATCTGCGGAACCGGCCTCGCCGACGGGGAAGCCAATCCCGAACATTTGCAGCACACCGGTAAAGTATCGCGGCGGCGGCCAGCAGCGGGGAGTTGTGAGGCTGAGTGTTGCGAAGGTTCTGGTGCGTTGCGCCAACTGACTATAAGAATGTCTACTACGCCACTTACATCTGCGGAACCGGCCTCGCCGACGGGGAAGCCAATCCCGAACATTTGCAGCACACCGGTAAAGTATCGCGGCGGCGGCCAGCAGCGGGGAGTTGTGAGGCTGAATGTTGCGAAGGTTCTGGTGCGTTGCGCCAACTGACTATAAGAATGTCTACTACGCCACTTGCATCTGCGGAACCGGCCTCGCCGACGGGGAAGCCAATCCCGAACATTTGCAGGACATCGGTAAAGTATCGCGGCGGCGGCCAGCAGCGGGGAGTTGTGAGGCTGAATGTTGCGAAGGTTCTGGTGCGTTGCGCCAACTGACTATAAGAATGTCTACTACGCCACTTGCATCTGCGGAACCGGCCTCGCCGACGGGGAAGCCAATCCCGAACATTTGCAGCACACCGGTAAAGTATCGCGGCGGCGGCCAGCAGCGGGGAGTTGTGAGGCTGAATGTTGCGAAGGTTCTGGTGCGTTGCGCCAACTGACTATAAGAATGTCTACTACGCCACTTGCATCTGCGGAACCGGCCTCGCCGACGGGGAAGCCAATCCCGAACATTTGCAGCACACCGGTAAAGTATCGCGGCGGCGGCCAGCAGCGGGGAGTTGTGAGGCTGAATGTTGCGAAGGTTCTGGTGCGTTGCGCCAACTGACTATAAGAATGTCTACTACGCCACTTGCATCTGCGGAACCGGCCTCGCCGACGGGGAAGCCAATCCCGAACATTTGCAGGACATCGGTAAAGTATCGCGGCGGCGGCCAGCAGCGGGGAGTTGTGAGGCTGAGTGTTGCGAAGGTTCTGGTGCGTTGCGCCAACTGACTATAAGAATGTCTACTACGCCACTTACATCTGCGGAGCCGGCCTCGCCGACGGGGAAGCCAATCCCGCCCCGAGGGCCGTCGATAGCGCCGAATATGTGCAGCATATCGGTGACGTAACGCGCGGCGGCGGCCAGAAGCGGCGAGTTGTGAGGCTGAGTGTTGCGAAGGTACTGATGTGTCGCGCTAACCAGGTCGCGAAGGGCGTCTAGGGCGCTGCGCGTATCGATGTTGTCTGTGAATGGAGTAGACGGACTTTAAAGAAGAAAGAATAATCATTTATAATAATAATCATCCATAATAAAAACGTGTACACATGAGGTATTCATGAAATTTTAGTTGCCTACGTACAGTACAATTTTCTCCTAGTGTAGATGTAATATTAGGGGTTAAAGTATGAAATTGCCGTTTTATTGCAATAGGTTCTTTGAATTGACATAGAATCTTCATGGTTTGAGGTTTTCGAATGAAACTTTTTTCAAATGGTTTCTATGATGTTCTTTTTTTAAAAAATCTGAAACATTTGAATATCGACTTTCAATTGTTTTTGTTATTCAATTTAGACAAGAAAGATGGATACTGCGAAAATTCGAGTGATTTTTGAATACGAGTTCCGACGCGGAACTAACGCGGCAGAAACAGCCCGCAATATCAATGCTGCGTTTGGAGAGGGGTCCTACTAATGAACGCACCGTGCGATTTTGGTTTAAACGCTTTCGTGATGGAAATTTCGACTTAAAGAACGAGCCACGAGGAAGACCGCCCACACAGGTGAATAACGATGAATTAAGAGAGATAGTGGAAGCCGACCCTAGTCAAACTACCCAGGAATTAGCGGCATGGTTTAACGTTACCTTACCCACAATATTGACTCACTTGCGTCAAATCAATAAAATAAAAAAATACGAAAAATGGGTGCCTCATAATCACTCGAATTTTCGTAGTATCCATCTTTCTTGTCTAAATTGAATAACAAAAACAATTGAAAGATGATATTCAAATGTTTCACATTTTTTAAAAAAAGAACATCATAGAAACCATTTGAAAAAAGTTTCATTCGAAAACCTCAAACCATGAAGATTCTATGTCAATTCAAAGAACCTATTGCAATAAAACGGCAATTTCATACTTTAACCCCTAATATAAATGGTGTACTGCCTTGTTTTAAACAATAAAAAATATTTATTACTTATAATAATTAATACAAACTGACAGCTGTAAACGGCAGATAAACATGTTGTTAGTATACAATAAAACGGGAGTAAAGTTCTTACCGACTGTAGCATAATGCCAGGCACATAACATGACCCGCGCAGTCAGAATGACTTACTTTGACTAAACTAAATTCCAAGGAATTCTAAGCCACACACAACCCGCGTACCCCGTCGATGAGACCCGAAATACGTCCATGAGAAGTCAGAATCATTTAGTCATGTTAATTAAAGACCAATGTTAATTTAAACACCAATGCGGCGAACTTAATGCTACAAGCATTTTCGACCTGACTGGTCGACCTGACCGCAGGAGGTGTATGAAAAGTACAATAAAATAGACCCCACGTCATATGCAACAAGATGGGTCCAATCTAGGGCTGTGCATCTCAAAGAGAGTGTGGCGACTGAGCGCATAAGTTTTTGCCATGTCACCAAATTAGATGAGTTGCGCCAGTCGCGCCCCACCGCTCCTGGAGTTAAATCGTGTATTAAGTCGTGTAACCGAGTCTTGAAATTTCTTGTGCCGTTCGTTCATTATATTTTCTTGTGTGCCTAACGACTCTTTCATTCATCTCCATTGAGTGAACTTCAACAAAACGGTTAAAACGCCAAAAGAGTTTTCGTTTTTCTTTTTAAGGTACGGGTTAGAAATGCATGTGAACCGAGAAGGCTAAATTTTGGATATTTAGGGGAGTCCAGAAATGCTAAGCTCAAATTGTCGACCAAGATTTCCTATGTGCATTTTCCGCCATCTTGAAAAAAGGGTTAAATTCAGTTTTTTATAACTCGGTTCTCCATAGAGATACGAAAATTTTGATTCAACACTTTTTTGTTGCTTTTTTTACGATCTAGAATTAAGGGACCTTTATATTTTTCACCTATCATTCATCGTTGCTGAGATATCGATCGAAAAAGCCAAAAAATAGTTGCTCCGTTATTTGAATGCATTGTAGTGGGCAAACATGCAACAACGTCGCCAGAGTCGACCTTCTATTCAACGACGACGGCGATGATGATGATGTTTCGACCGACTCAAAGAGTCTACCGTGGAGGAACTTCTTCAGCCAGGACCATCAAAACGACAAACAATATTTAAAAAAAATTACCGCCTGTAATCTGTAGAATTAAAATTAAAATTGTAAGGACCCGATCGGGCCACCATAACAATGGTTTGTAATTGTTGTTTTCAAGGTCACAATCTAACAGCTATTATTTTTTACCACCGGCTACTGATAAAAATCGAGCTTCCGTGTGGCGCCGGATTAAGAATAGCGTCACTCCAACTTCCTTCCGTGGATGTCGTAGTAGGCGACTAAGGAAATCAATTACCAGGAGACGGGCAGCAGCGTCTTCCTGAGATTCCAATCGCATACTGCGATCGCCAACCCGCCTGCCAAGCGTGGCGATTATGGCAAAACCTCTCATGGTTATGAAAACCACGAATGAGGCCTGTCCTGCAGTGGACGTCAAATGGCTGATGATGATGATGATAATGATGATGATAAAAATGCATCAACACCCTTATATCCGGCATCAATTAAGTTTTTCTAACGTTTGTAGACAGTTCGGAACAAAAAAATCATCTAAGAAAGGGGAAGCATTTGCCTGGCAAGGGAAGCATTTGGGATACAGTAGAGCAGCATTTGCTAAAGTGGGTTGCACGGAACCCTGGAAAAAGCCACCAGCGTTCTACGAATCACTGGAACGCTTAAACAGGTTGTAACGAAATCCCTGGGGGGGTTCGACATATTTCGCTAAAGAGCAAACAAGATATCGCGAAAAAAATATCAGCTGTTCATACAATTTATTGCCGTAGGTGATAACTTTAATAAGAAACAGCTTGTATTTTTTATCCTATTTCGACTGCAGCGAAGCCCAAAAGGAGGGTGATGTGTATGTATGTATATTCGATTCTACGTTCCCTTGGTTAAGGAGTTCTTTAACCATTATCAGATGTCGACAAATAAGATCTGAATCGATTCGTCATCATAGACTATATAAAATCAGCATAAATCCAACAAAAAATTAAGAATTTAGGCCTAGGTTCAGGCCCTGCAACTACCATCATCTCCATCTCCAACGGCACCGTGGCCTTTTTCGTGGCCTACGTGAATTCGTGGGTTTTTTGAGTCCAGCGTGTGTTTCTCTTGCTTGCAAGATGCCCCCAGGGTATGCATAAGCAGCCTATATACGTCCCACTGTAGGGCACAGGCCTTCTCTCAGAGAGAGTGAGAGAGAGTTAGGCTTAATCACTACGCGTGCAAGCGATTTCAAGCGCTGAGCTATAGGAATAGCTCAGACACTCAGGTTTCCTCACGATGTTTTCCTTCACCGGTAGCGAGTGGTATTGCTACTATAACTTCACAAAAACTTAGAAAACAAAGTCATAGGTACATGCCCGCACTAGGAATCGAACCTGGGTTACCACCGCTTTATACCCCAGGGTATGGGTAAAGAAAATCATTCTCACCACACAGCGCGGCGTGGAGCTGTTCCTTCACGCTGGAGATGTTAGCGGCAAGCTGCTGATCCTGGTCGGACCACGCGCCGCCACAGCCCTCCTCGTACCCACTGCGTAGTGCGTCCTTCACGGTCAGGAAGAACTCCTGGAGGAACGGAATGGCACTTTAAACTTAAAGCAATATCGACAGAAATAGGCTCGAATAAGGTATACACAGGGATAGTTAAAAACCTAGACGCCTAACTAGCGCTAAATAATGACCCCACGTTCAATTGTGGGGAGGCGGGCGGGGCTTGTCAATTGTGTTACCAATCGGAGCGAGTTCAGTATTACCTGGCGAAATATCTACGCCATATTTTATTAAATATTACGCTATATTTCGTGGGGTTACATCAATGGTTTGACGTTTTTGTATACAACCAATCATCAGTTACGCTGTCACTTACTATCGCCCAATGAACGTTCACGTCGTCACGCATGGCGCACAGAATGAACCAATCACAGAGTGATTTACTCTACAGCATATCTTGCGCTCATTTCATTGGTAAAGAGTAATCGAGAGACTGGGGCCGTTTTTGAGTTTGAATTTTGTAGAGAGAAACACTTCTATGGTTTTTTAGGGTTCCATAGTCCGACAAGGAACCCTTATAATGGGTGATTCATTTGGAGTTACTTTTTCCAAAACTAAAAAAAATATGAATAAAACAAATTTATCGGGTAATCTTTATTATAATACAAAAGAACCGTTCCTTACATTTACTTTTTAAAGATTATTTCTTTCAAATGTTGTCCGTAACTGCGATTAAGGTGGTCCATTCTGGAGTTCCAGTTTTCGATGACCCGAAATTGAAATTGAAGCCCGTGATCTTCAGAACTTTTGGTACCAACAAGACGGCGCCACTTGCCACACAGCACGTGAAACCATGGCTTTGTTGCGAGAAAAATTTGGTGAACAGTTAATTTCGCGTTTCGGACCAGTCAGTTGGCCGCCTAGATCCTGTGATATCATACCCTTAGACTTTTTTCTGTGGGGTTATGTAAAGTCCAAAGTTTATATGGATAAGCCGCGTACGATTGATCAACTGGAAGCCAACATTACTCGCGTTATTCGCCAAAATGCTCGGTCGGGTCATCGAAAACTGGAACTCCAGAATGGACCACCTTAATCGCAGTTACGGACAACATTTGAAAGAAATAATCTTTAAAAAGTAAATGTAAGGAACGGTTCTTTTGTATTATAATAAAGATTACCCGATAAATTTGTTTTATTCATATTTTTTTTAGTTTTGGAAAAAGTAACTCCAAATGAATCACCCGTTAGTTTTGCCATGTCCGTCTGTCTGTCTGTCTGTCTGTCTGTCTGTCTGTCCGTCCGCTGCCTAGCGCAGACCGGTGGTACTAGAAAGCTGTAATTTGGTGTGTGTATTCTACTATGTTCTGTATGTATGCTGTTATTATTATTATTATTGAATCCTTTATTGCATATAAAACAGACAGTTTTGCACATAGGCGAGCTTATTTGGTGTGCCTTATTAAATAAAATAAATTATCACGCCGACAAAGTTAAACATTAAAATGTTGGATTATTTTTTTTTACTGTACCTCCCCTAACATGAAAAGTGGGGATCATTTTTTTCTCGTCTAATCAATTTTCGTAAATATTGTGGGTGTAGGAAGACCATTTTTTGATTAAGGTTCTTTAAATTTTTGTCTGATTAGGTTGTAAAAATTCGAGCCTCTTTCGAAATTTCGCCGATGCCTGCGCTTGCCCATTAGCTCAGTTCGGAGAGCGCTAGCACGGTTAGCCAGAGGTCGCGGGTTCAGGTCCCGGCATGCGTGGAATTTTTAGCCTCTTTGAGAATAGGTTGTTAAAAAATTGTCCTTAGCACGAGTTAGTGCAAAAAAAAATATATAAATAAATACTAGATGACCCCGTGAACTTCGTATCACCGACGTCAACGGTTTTTTCTTCTCACCGTTTAAACCTTCCCTGGACTTCCACAAATATATAAAAACAACAATTAGCCAAATCGGCCCAGCCGTTCTCGAGTTTTAGTGAGACTAACGAACAGCAATTCATATAATGATTGTTTGTTAAAACAACAATAATAAAAATGTGTACAAAGTTTTAGTTAGAAAAGACTAAAATATTTACATTGAACATCTTCTCAGTCTGTATGGCCATCTCCATAGTATTCTCCGAGTAGTCGAGCGTGTCCTTCCAGGAATGCAGCAGGAAGGCTATGCGCAACTGACGCGCCGTGTGGCGCTTCAGCGCGTCCTGTATCGTCACGAAGTTCTTGAGCGACTTGGACATCTTGCACCCGGCTATGGTCAGGTGACCGGTGTGCAGGAAATAGTTCACCCAACCAGCCTTGTCGAAGTGCGCCTGGGGAAGATGAACGCGATCAAATGTAAAGAACTACCTATTTACGTAAGTATACATCCGTTTGTAAAAACAGATCAAGCCTCAGGCTCCGCCATTAAATAAAAGTACAATATGTATGACATGCTGAAAGGCCTAAGGCCGTGGAACTGTGCAGTGTATTCTCGTTACACTCGATTCCCTTGACCCTTCAGTATTAGGTAGTCAACTTATCATGTATGTATATGAATATTATGTGACTTGATGTGTTTCAGTAGTCGTCCATATTTTAACACGCTGTCATCACATCATGTTAAAGGATATTTACGTAACTAGATTATAAGCTTCTACCATAGAACATAATAATACATACGCTTCTACCGTGATATTATAACGTGTAATGTTACTTAACTGTTGTGTAATGCAATATCTATACTAATATTATAACGAGGAAAGGACAGCGTTACTGAGTGTAGTATGTGAAGATACTGAGAACTTTAATATGAACTATAGGCGTGAAATAAAATATTAGTCTGCCAACGAGAAAGATTGAATGGGGTTGGCAAATCAACAGAAACTTTCAGGGCTGTTTTATAATCAGCTGCATGGATAAATTAATGGACTTATTTAATAAAACACTCCCCAAATGCAGTTTAAATATGGTAAATATGGTATTTCCGTTTACCACAGAGGATTCAAACAACATTTTATTACTATCGTTCGATAGACTACCAGCTTAGAGCTAAAGATATACGCCCATGTCTTATCTTATTTGAAGGGTATTTTAAACAATCGTGTTTTATATATAAGCCTGACACTTTTTAAGACTTTGATACTGATCTTTATAACTTATAAAAATAAGAAAGGGACTGAATAACTATGTCCCTCTTGGTCCCAAAATATAGACGGTAATATTTTATGAGAGTCAAATAGTTATCCAGCCCCTTTCTTCAATTAAGTGTTATAAAGACGCAAGTCGTCGTGCGAATCCCGATGACTCACTTAAGATTTGCCGTTTTGTGGCAAACCCTGGTCTATGCCTACCCCACCGGATATAGGAGTGAGTTTATGTTTAAAGTATGCTGCCTTACCTCGCTTTGAGCCAGCTCATTGTCATGATGAGGAAATTTAAGGTCCACGCCTCCCGTATGTATGTCCAGCTTAGATCCGCAGACGTCAGAAGCCATGGCGGAGCACTCGATGTGCCAGCCGGGGCGACCCAGGCCCCAGGGGGACTCCCAGGATGGCTCGCCGCTTTTGCTACGCTTCCAGAGGGCAAAGTCATTTGGCGACCGCTTCTCGACTGTGTCGTCCGTGAGATCACCTGTGTTGTTAATTACACAGTTAATAGGGCTGTTCCATATACTGGGTGATAATTTGAAATAAATTGTATACATGTGCCAGCAAGGAGAACTACCGGAACCTTTGTATATCTACTGGAAAATGTTATTAGAAAACGGCTACTAGCTTTTTCTTATGTAATTACATATGCATTCACAAATTTCAGAAGAATTATAGAGGCAGCAAGAAAATTCGGGCTCTAAGCCTAGCTCAGTAATAGATGCTAAATGTTTTTGTGATTTAACTTGTATCACTGCTATATAACTAAATCATATCTTGTACAAATTGGTTGATTTGATTTGGTCTCCTAAAGGACGGTTTTCGTAGCTATAACAGTTCACATAGTTTCCCTTACTGCCCTTTCTATGATTATCACAACGTACTTGATAATCTATTTTTTTATTGTTTTTTTATTTATTACTAAATATTTTTTATCTATTCACTTTATTAAATGTAAAGTTAGTATGTATAATGGAGGTTGTTAGGTACCATTCTTGGGTTAATGAAAAAATTAAGTGAACTTTGGAGAGAATTTGTGCAAATTTTGGTCAAGCTGCAGAAAGCAGAAATGGAATTGAATGGAATAAAATAATGGAGTCAATGTGGCCAATATGAATAAAGGAGTCATCTACCTTCACCTTCCTGCAAGGACTTGGTGTCACCATATGCCTCGGGAACCAGCCTTGCATAGTGGTGCTTATCTCTGGCATCAAACTCACTAACACTGAAGTACACAGAGCCATTGGATTCGTATGCTAGGCCATTGCTTATAATCTTCTCTATGAACTTTACTATCTGTGGTATATATTCACTGACCCTGGTAAGGACATCTGGTGGAAGTACCTGAAAACACACAGCTTTTAAATTAACTAAGGAGAACAGCCCCCAAATTGTGTGCACCATATCCTTAACAATTCCAATTGTCTTACTGTCAAATTAGTATAGAATTTGACAGTTAGATGATTGGAGTCGCAGGATTTGGTGCCCATAATTAGGCCACAGTAGTCAAAAACATTTTTTATATGCAAATTGCTTTGAAGATAATGAACTTATCTATCCTAATTACTTTGCAAGTTAAGGGATGGTGAAAAAAGTATTTGTTCTATCGATTTCATCTTTTAATAGAGAGTGTGCAATAGATTCGGCCAGTTATAGCTGAGCCATTGTTTAAAAACTTGACTTAGATTTGAGTCAAACTTAACAGATCAGATATAAAGTTTTTAAATGTTTATGAGAAGTACCTAGTATAAGGGTAAGATACAATAGAAAACTCAAGAGCATAGAATTTTGTCATAAAATTAATTTGTTGAATAAAGGGTTGGCTGTTGCCAGTTGAATCTATTGGTCTAAAAATCCATTTGTATGAAACTCACATTGAGTGCTTTCATATCTTTGTGATACTCATTCTCCCAAAACCTAGGTAGTGTAGTGAAAATAGCATTATCTGTGACAGATGAGCCATATTTGCTATCTAACCAGTCTGAAATAGGATCCTTGGCAGAACTCAGCAGATCACACTTGGCTCTGATTATGCTCTCCTCGTTTCGTGATTCTAATGCTGATTTAAGTGTTTTTACAGCTGATGCCACACTGAAATATAATTCAAATTTACATGAATTAGTGATTAACCTTCTCACTAGCAGCAGAGACAGATCTGTCTCAGCGCAAGGTTAATTATGGCCTTTAATCTGTCTAGTCAGCAACTTTTAATTTTTAATTTTTATTTAACACAAAGTGTTAAGTAACAATTGGATTGTCATAAAAATATTATATTATGAAAACAATATAAAAATATTACATAAATACATAATGTAGTGCCATGATTGATAAAACATATTTTACTTACTTCTGTAACATTTTTTGCATGGCATTCTTTTTATCGGGATCTCCTGTGATTTTGACCACATCTTCATAGTAATTTATAACAGCTGTTGCATCATCGACCGTGTCATTAAGACTCCTCTCTTCCTTAACATATTTGTCATACAGATGGTTCTGACGGGCTCTCTTGATAATCTTGTCATCAATATCTGTGATGTTCATCACATAAAGAATGTCATAACCAAAGTAATTGCTCATTATCCTTCTGAGAATGTCAAAGGAAATGTATGATCTGGAAATTGTTGTTGTGTAAAAAAGTGTTATTGATACACTTGATCATGGCACACAATTTTAAGGATGTAGGTACTAGATTATTCAGTTTAGTCTTTGGTTTTAGATAGTTTTTCATTGGGGAAAGTTTTAAAGTTAACAAGTTTTATGAGCAATATTGATTAACAAGAGTTATTTACCTGGCATGTCCCATATGTGACGCATCATAGACGGTGGGGCCACAGCTGTACCAAGAAACCTTATTGCCATGTGAACAGACGAAATCCTCTTTCTGCCGGGTAAGGCTGTTGAAAAGCTTCAGCGTAGGCTTCCCTGCCTTTGCGGGCGGAGCCCAGCTCGGCTGACTTCTCTTTGACATTTTGTATTCTTGTGGAATACCGGGATTTATAGTGAGTACATAACCTATAATATAAACTTTTATTTATTGGTTGCGTGTGATAAGAGGCGAGGCACTTTGCCCTGTTGACAAAGAAATAATTGGGTTCCTCTTTCACAAAAAAATTAGGTAAATAAATATGCCACGTGAAATTCAAACCTCTGGAACTAAAACTTGGAGACGTTCACACATACACAACACAAACCGTAATGACTATATTATTCTCTGCAGTGTTGCCAGTGGCAGATAGTCAAATATAACACGAGGCAGAAGATCAAAAAGTAACATTTTCTCGAGAAAAGTAACATATAACCTTTTTTATTGTGGGAACCGACACAATACTTATTACACAAAAAGTTAAATAAGTTTCTTGTCCCATTTGTTAAACTTCGAAAAAATCTTAATAATTGTTGATCGAATAATCGACCCGCGATGCTAAAAAAGAAAAAAACATACAATCAATGTGTGTCTAATATACCAACCAATTTAAAAATTTATCAATACTATAACCTGCTTTGTCATCAATGAATATAAAAAAACGCAATCATATTATATTCGCTATCATAATATTATGATCGCCAATCCGCCTACCAAGCGTGGCGGTTATGGCAAAACCCCTCATGGTTATGAAAACCACGAAGGAGGCCTGTGTCCGGCAGTGGGCGTCGAATGGCTGATGATGATGATATTATATTAATGGAGAAAGGGTAGCTAACGTCCAAATACCCATATACATTTAATTTTTCTTTAATCGATTGTAAATTCACTGTCATTCACATAGACAATGATAGAGAAGTTGGAGATTTATTGGCACAAAAAAAATCATTTTAGCTTAATATGGCTGAGTATTTCAGGGAAAGTTAATTTGAACTGGTGGAACCTGGAAAAAAAGCGTTTATATTATCATCGTAGTCATGAAAAATTGTTGCTTAAAACTTTTTGAGGTTTAAAGAATATTGTGAAAATTATTAGTAGTCAGTACCTTCACCACTCATACTATATGTTATTTTTGGATGCATCATTACTTTCGAAGGAGAACCATCAAAAAAGAAATGGTGGCAGTGTTTAGCCTGTTCCTCTTTTCTCATTTTATTAATTTAAATTGACTGAAAATCCGTTCCACGCTTGCATTTGAAAAAAGGCAAGACAAGCAAAAACCCGATAACCTTTTTTAAATTTGAATCCTTCTGCTTCAAAATTTGTCTCCAATATTCTTCAACATTTTGAGGCAAGCTTAAGTCGGTATGGTCGAGGACTGAATGCTTTTTCCATTTTTTTTGTTGTTCCACATCATTAACATCCAAATATAGTATCAATGGTATGTTTGTGGACCTGGATGCACAAGTCCGCGACCTAGGTATCATCCTTGATTCAACACTGAGTTTCATACCTCACATAAACTATGTCATAGGCAGGGCGGCTAAGATGTTGGCATTTGTCAAACGCAGTACCAAGGACTTCAAAAAGACAGGCACTAAAATACTTTTGTTTAATTCCCTAGTTCTTAGCGTATTGGAATACGGTACTGTTATCTGGAACCCGCATTACGAGGTGCATTCTAATCGCATCGAATCGATCCAACGTGTATTTACAAAACACCTTGCATATTTGTCACCGGGGATAAGTCACAGGTCCGCATATACTGATAGACTCACCCACTTTAAAATAGTGCATCTTTGGAAGCGCAGACGAATGAATGACCTTATTCTTTTGCATAAGATAATCAATGGCCAAGCGCTTTGCGAGGACCTACTAGAAAGTATATCTCTTCGAGTACCCAGGCCAAATTGTAGATTATTGAACAAGGACACTTTCTTTTTACCTCTCTGTAAAACCAATATGGGGAAAAATGCTCCCATATATAGAATGTTAAAAACATATAATGAATGTTGGAAGGAATATGATCTGGATATATTTTATGATAGACTGGGGTTTTTTAAATCTAAAATTTCTGGAATCGAACTTGGCTAGTTTTCAAGTTGTAATATTAATATTTATAAGTCTAATAATAGTCGTGGTAACAGTATTGTTGTTTATTAGAATAAGCCAATAGTGCGAACCTGTGAGTGCTGTGCGCACCTATAATTGGCACAAACGCCAGCCCTCTGTTAATTACGTTTAGTTAACCTTTAATGTGTTTGTGCTGTTGGTGTGCCTTAATAAATAAAATAAAAAAAACATCATCTTGAATGTTTGGGAATCTCTTCACCACGCTAGATAAATCTTTTATTTCAAATTTTTGTGCTACGCTTGATTCAATGACTTTATAATACACAACAACACAAACTTCGAAGAAAGTATCGAGTCGAGTGATCGATTCGCTGCTAGTCATCTCTCACTTGCTCGCACGCCTAAGTAACCGGGATGGAAGATTGATAAATACAAGCGAGTGAGTGAATATGCGGTACGACGAAGTCGACAGATTTTTGCTCTGCTCCAACGTCGCATCAGTCAGTCCACAAAATCAAGTCCGCCAACATGACGAACAAAAAAAATATCGTTCTTGTATGCGTTCCGATTCACAATATTTTTTTGTTTGCTGAAAAATCTAAAAAGTAACACAAAAGTAACATATTGAGTCGTGTAACAAGGAGGTAACATAAAAGGGTCAAAAGTAACGTAAAATGTTACTTTTGTAACATTCTGGCAACGCTGATTCTCTGTGAGAACAGAACACAGACAGAACCGAGTGCGACCACGTAAGTTCTCCATCAGATTAATGTATTCCAGATTCCTCCACTGTATGACGTTGTCAGATTAACCCCCAGTTTCTCGTACACTAACACGCTGTAGATTAATACAACTTTATTTTTTTCCTCTAGGATACAACTAATTAATATACTAATTTTCAGTTACATAGTTACTGACTATTTATATTATTCTCAAAGTCTAATAATTGTACACCTTAACTGATAGAGTAGAGCATGCATGTTCTTTTAATTTACTTTACCAGCTACATACTTTAATGTATTTACCATGCTTTAGCAAATAAAATGTTTTATCTTAACAGCTGTCAATTGACCAAAGTGCATACAACAAAAATCACTGACAGCTGTTAACAATAAATTAACAGCTTGTTAGTGTACGAGAAACCGGGGGTTAGCCTACTCCGAACTGTGATATACATATTATTTTGACACTGGGCGCGAGACACAGATGGGACGTGAGGCGAGGGCGCGGTAAAGGCGTGTCTCTTGCTAAAAAACATTACACAAAACATTCCGTTTTCTTTGCGCAAAACATTTTCGTTGCTATGGGAACCAAAATAAAAAGTTACTTGAAACCGATTGTTTTGTGTAAGTAATGTTTTATGATAAACACGAGCAGCCCCTATATTACGCTCACCAAATCCTGAGCGATTCCAATCGTTTAACTGTCAAATTAGTATGGAATTTGACAGTTAGACGATTGGAATCGCTCAGGATTTGGTGAGCGTAATTAGGCCACAGGAGACGCGGCTTTTGTTGCATAGAGTCACAGACCACAGTCCTTGGTCTGCGGTCGCTCTTGGTCTGTGATTCTATACATCTTACCGCGCCTTCGCCCCAACGTCCCACCCATCTGGGTGTCTCGCGCCTTGGAGTCGTCACCCGATAGAGTGGAAAGTTGCCGATAGACTGTGTTGCCAACAACTCAGGACCTGATTATCGCTATTTTTCAGCGGATGTAAAAAAAGAACGGATGGACTCTCCTCTAATCACGAGTGAAGCAGACAAATGGCCGCCGTATATTGATGAGTGCGT
Source organism: Yponomeuta malinellus (assembly GCA_947308005.1). Classification (NCBI taxonomy): domain Eukaryota; kingdom Metazoa; phylum Arthropoda; class Insecta; order Lepidoptera; family Yponomeutidae; genus Yponomeuta; species Yponomeuta malinellus. The sequence continues at coordinate 8,417,938 of OX370994.1, forward strand.
GCCATAGGTGTTGCCAGACGAATATCACTTTGCCCACTTTTTCAAATCAATGAGGATAAATCATGTTTTAGTTGAAACTTACCTTATCTAGTGACGGTTTCACTTTTATCATACTACTGGGTGAATTAAGGCTGAATTAATGATTGAGGCTTTTATTAAGGAGGTGGGACATCAATCGAGGGACTGTGGTTATAACTACCATTTTGGGGCGTATTAATATAAAATTTTGCACAAACAAATTTGAACAATATCGAATAGTAATTACTTAGTTTTTTTTTTCTATTTTCTAATCGCATTTATATAAATGATTTTACATTAATTGATGTTACTTATTATTATTTGGTACACTATTCCTTTCTACGACAAAATGATTGAAATGAAAACACGCAAGTACACTGCCAAGATAATTTATTATTTACATTGCATTCACATTATTTGAATTACGTTTAAATTACATATTTACACCAAATTATTTACAGTACATTAGTTACCATTGTTTACACACTGCCAAAATTATTTAGATTACAAGAATCACAGTAAGTAAGTACAACCAAATTATTTGCATTACGTTTACAGTATTTACATTACATTACTATTAAGTTTACATTAATTACAACGTAAATACAATGCTAATATAATGTATTATTTACAATACAAGAATCACATGACATGCACATTATTTATATACGTTTGCATCATTTACATGACGTTTAAATTCTTATTTACACTTAAGTATTTATGTTAAATTTACATCAAGTAAATTACGTTAACATTATTTACAGTAGATTATATAAAATAGAAGAGATTCATCAAAAAAAGATATCGTGCTAAAATCCTTTATGTTAGTCAGTTTTTTGTATACTTGTCTTTTGTTCTCTAATGTCCGGGATATACTTTCTGTTTTAGATATGTAATGAAGTCTAATATTCAAATATTTTTGAACGATACATTTAATTAAACTCACTTTGTGATCTGCTCCTGCTATTACATGTTCATTTTCTATATTTGAAAACGTTGTTTGATTTCCAATGAACATTGCCATTATCTTTGTCATTATATACAAATGCTGCCTGTCATTATATAATTGTATTTTTTCTTTTGCCAACTTTCTTAACACAATTTCACAGACAGCATATGTCAAATAAGTCTTTAGAAGGAAACTTCAACCCTCCTCTGTTTTTTTTAACAATCAGTTTGTGAAAGTACAGCTTTTCAGTAGTAGTTAGTTGAGCCAAACAAACTTCACATTTCAAATGTTTGTGTAACGTATATGCTATATTGCCGGATATATATCCAATTATAATATTCCGGCAATCGTTGAATTGTTCAACTTGTAACTGTTCAGCAAGATCTGTGATATTTGTCTCACACTTCTCGAGGAAGTGCAGTGAAGACACGCAAGAGTCTTCATTTTCGTCATGCCGTTGGTATGGAATTGTGGTGTTGATAATTTGGTACTGGAACTGCAATTTAAGATTGCTAGTTTTTCTAAAGGTACACAGTTCCCAGTAGAGATGCATTCAATTTCTAAAAACGTCAACAGTTTTTTGTAACTTCCTTTAAATTGTCGGACGTTTGGGTTATCATTGGAGCCACATTGTAGACATATCGAAGAGAAAAAGATTTCTAAGTGATCTTGGCTTAGCTTATAAGTCGGTAGGTACACTAACTTGCCGTTGTTAATTAATTCTTCATAGAGATGTTTAGGGCTTTTCATATTTATCAGAGTTCCAATAAAGCCCGTTTTGCATCTGGTTTCAACAATGGGCTTGAAAAATTTCGTTATTGTTCGTTATAACATTGTTCGTCCACTTTTTTTTACTTTTCTTTTTGTTGTTATTTTTATTTTCATGGTCATGATGTATTTTTCTAAATCATTCATAAAGTTAAATATCTTGTCAAAATTTTTTTGGGAGATAGGTTGTCTAAAATCGAAAGTTTTCATTCCCCTGGAGTTGAAAATATCAAACATAGTGTTCATTTTTGATATGAAATTTTCGGTGGCCTCAGAATCCATAAATTCCTTTAAATTGAGCACCTCTCTGCAAATATTTATAGCGTTAGCAACACTTGAACTGAAAATTTGAGTTGCAAGTTTTACTTTCATAATTTTATTCCTAAAGTGTATATGATTTTTGGTCAATTTGTTTGCCAGATGTAAACCTTCATCTTCTTGAAATTTATTTAGGTGTTCTAGTGTTGCCCACTTAATTTCTCTCTCATCTCCATCAAGGAATTGTTTTTTTGATTCCAAGTGATTCCTTATTAACTTAATCATGTGACTGGGGTCAAGAATGCATGCTATTTTGGAGTAATTCGATGGATGCTGAAATGTGGTTTTTAAGGATTCTGCTTTTAAGTCACAACCAAGGAGTTCAAGAGCTGTTATATTTGTAGCATGTCCATCGCACGTCAGACTAACAACGTCGATGTCAGCTTCAGAACATTTCATTAGACATAGTTCTATCAGATTCGCTTTTTGTTCCCCTGTAACAGCAGTACTCAAAAAGTATCCCACAGGTACTTTAAAATGCTGATTGATACCAACGAGTAAAAATACTAGCGCCTGAGAGGCCAATGCAGCACCCTCTTTGACCCCAGTTCCCATATCAACAAAGCCGATATTTTTTTTTCCATCCCAAAGTTTTTGGGGTCTTATCGCCACCTCATCGAATACAAGGGAGCATAAAAGTCGGTGTTGACTGACTTGGGCTTTTGCTTTCAATGCTTCGAAGGACTCATCAGTAAACCCTGGCTCACCTTTAATATGGCCATACCATTTTGCCAAAGTTTTTCGATGGGGTAAGCAGGTGTCGAATGATTGTCTTATGTAGTCATAAGCTCGAGGAGAATAATAATTAAGTGTCAGGCAGAATTTTTTTTATACTTTGAGTAGGGTAACACATCTAGTAACTGGCCATGCACCAGTAACTGGTCACTAAAATATTAAAGTCATTAAATAAGGCTTCAAGGCAAGTAACTCCATCTAGTTTCAAATTTTTAAATCGGATAGTTCATCGGAATTTGATTTTCGCCAAGAGTTGCCACTTTTTGACACTAGATGGACTTTGATCGATACATCGAGTTCAGTTGCCGGGAGCGATGCGTGCGACACACTTGTGTGTTACTGAAAGCTTAAGGTAAGTGTTCTTTTAATTTATTGTTTTTGCATGAAAACTGGTTGTTTTTGCTCAAGTAATGTGTTCATTTGGTTTGTTACGTAATGGGTAATACTATGTTTTGTTTGATTTATCAGCTATTACGTTATCTGTGATTATATAAGGGGTGGCTAGTTACTGGACGGCAAAATGGAAAATTTCTAAAAACTGACCACCCATGTCAGTTACTAGTAAAATCGTACAACACGTTTTTCAGTGATAAAATCGATTTTATGGCCTAGCTATTAAAACATAGTTTCATGTGGCAAAAATCCTATTGTTTATTATTAATGTTTCCAATAACTGACATGGGTGGTCTGTAACTGGAATAACTAGTGGTCAGTTATAGGTGATCAAATTCTGTACATTTTTTGCAGGTTTTGGAAAGATGAAAAGGCGACAGTACTCGAAGCAAAGCTCGATAACGCTTAACAAGGATCCATTTGTCTAGCAGCCAAAACATTTGGGGTACCTAGGAGTAGTATTATATTTAAATTAGTGAACCCGAAAACAAAATTCAAATCCGGCCCGGATACAATTTTAACTACTGAGGAAGAAGAAGTTCTCGTTAACTATATCATAGGTTTAAGCCACCGTGGATTACTATCTTGATCAAGCAACTGGTGAAATACGCAAAGAAGGAAATAATATTGAACCCCTACGGTTCAATATTATTTCCTGTGATCCTAATAAAAAAATCACTGTTTTATCCGCCGAGTCGTTTTCTGATTATCTGAAAAGAAAGATGTGGCCTGCTTCTCCCAAGTGGAAAGGTATTAGAAAAACGGAACGAATCCCTTACGCACTTACATCTGATACTTACCTAAAAATTATGAAAGAAAGAGAAGATAAAAAGAAAAAGTTGCAGTTAGAGAAGGAAAATAAGACGAAAATCAGAGAAGAGAAGAAAGCCTTATCTGAAAATAAGAAGAACAAAGGGAAAGGTAAAAGAACTCGATTACAGCAAACGGAACCAGAAACCAAATCAGATAAAAATATCAGGAGTGGATACTTGTTTAGACGAGAAGATGACAGATTGCGTACTAAGCCAAGTAAATATTAATAAATACAGACTGTTCCGGTTGCTCCCGTTCTATATACGGTGTGCATGCCTTAGAATGTGTCATGTGTGATAGACAATTTTATGATAATTGCTTACGAAGTCATCATAAAATTGACATACCTTTCGATGAAGATGATTCATCATCATCATCATCAGCCCTTTGACGCCCACTGCAGGACATAGGCCTCCCTCGTGGTTTTCATAAACATGAGGGGTTTTGCCATAATCGCCACGCTTGGCAGGCGGGTTGGCGATCGCAGTATGCGGTTGGACTCTCAGGAAGACGCTGCTGCCCGTATCCTGGTAATTTATTTCCTTAGTCGCCTTCTACGACATCCACGGGAGGAAATGGAGTGACGCTATTCTTAATCCGGCGCCACACGGAATGATTATTATGAAGATGATTATGTCTGCCATATCTGTTAGCAACTCAACAAATCTGGGTCTTCAACAGATAAATGCTTTGAAATGTTTAAAAAAAAGAAGAAGCCAAAAAAAATAGCTTGAAAATATTACATATGTTTTGAAAACGAAAGTTCCTATGTGATTCTCAAATTTATAAATAACGAAAAGACTGTTTTGTTATACCTAGCATAGAATGCTTATTTTGTTGTTTTTTTAAATATATTTTTGTGTTAAAAGAATGCCTTTGTTTTCATTTTAAACAGGTAGAAGTATTTAAAGGCCTTTAACGGTTATTTAGCAAGATTGGGGTGTTACTTTTACTTTTGATTGAGGCGGTCAGTTATTGGATTAAACATGGCCAGTTTTTAGAAAATAGAGGTCAGTTATTGGTAAAATACTACTTTTTATTTACCGTTGATTTTACTTTATAAAATTACTTCGTGAACCATTCCTTGACAACAAAATATCAAAGCCTCATTCTTCCTTAAATACAATCAGAAACATTTTTCAAATATATTAAGTATTTTAGAATTTATGGACATATTTCTGGAAAACGGTCGTTAAGTGGCCAGTTACTGGATGTTTTACCCTATATCTAATATTTTTATGTAACTTTTTCCGGTTGAAATTATTAAACAAGTCAGCAGCAACAATGTTTTCATTCAGTGTGTTAAATAGATCTGTGTCAATATAATTTCTTTCTTTAAGGTTTTTGACAATATTCTTAAGTGATTCATTCCGGTTTTCGAGTCGCCTAACTTTTTGGTTCAATCTTTTCAAATTCTTTCTTTGTCTTTCGATAACATTTTTTTTTCTTGTTGAGATCATTTTTCAATCGACGTTTCCTGGGTGTGTCAAGCACAAAAGGAATGTTTGAGTTTGATTCAAGTAATAGTTGATGTTCGAAATTACTTGTCTCTGCTCCAATGTTTGATGATAGCTAAAAAGTAGAAAAAAAGTCTCAGTTATAAAAGAAAAGCATTACCTGGAAAATACAGACGGATTTTTTTCCTTTTGAGGTACGGAAATTCATAAGGAAACATACTTGTTGCAGAGAAGTAGTTGTACTTGATGCATATAACCGTGGCTTATCACAATCATTTGTTCCAACTTCAATGTTTGACGACACCTGTAAAAAAGTGAAATATAATCAAATTTTAGTAGGTAATTCCTATTTTTCAAGATAATTACGCACCTCAGTGCTCTTTGAAAAACCTTGAGTTCATTGATACTATTTGATACCTAGAAGGTAGTTATGTAAACAAATTATTTATACAATAACTTGAAACATCTAGGAAACGCATAATACCTAAGAAACGCTTAATAAACGCATAATAATTACTTACACATACCGGTAAAACAGGAGTTGTCATATTAATTTCAAATGGCAAGGAATGTTCAACATTATTTTCTGCAGCGGCAGCGTCACAATTTGGTAATACCTTAAAGAAAAAGTTAGTTTAAGAAGACTGCATAAAATAACTCAAAACCAACATAGCTTACAAAACAGTAATTTGGGTATCTACGTGTAATGGCGGCAGCTCAAAATCATGCAAAGCTACTCATCAGAAATGCCAGTCAGAAAATTATGTAAATCTTACCTGCTGCAAATATGTACTAGGTATCATGTTTTTGCTGAAAATAAGATTTTCCGGCATCCGATTTTGATCGTTCTGCACCGATTTTTCATTTAGAGTCAATTGTGCCAAATCTATGCCAACAACGAAATCATAAGCAGTGTATAATTTCGTGACACAGTCAAAGCAGATGGTGGTTGGAAGATGTTCTTGGCTAAAGTCAACATTAGTATTCAACCTTTTTGTCATATTCACTACTAGTTTCTTCAAAACATCGTCACTGTGAATACTGAATAGCTTGCTGTGGCAGTATGTAGCAGCACACAATCGACAATATCCAGCTGACTCAAATTTATCTGTAGGTGGAGATACCTAAAACAGCAAAATTTCCTTTTTTATACACTTTTCTTTTTCTAACGAAATATACTAGGTATGAACTTCAATAACCCACTAAACTTAAAATACAGTATACCTGCAACGGAGACGATATCATGCCCGATGATGACGATTGCTGTGGATCGTTCGCCACCCCTCTAACATTTGGTGATATCTTAAAAAGCATTTAACGAATTGGATGGTTAGGATTATTTGAAATTTATGTGCATAATTAAAGAAGCAGTTCTAAAATAATTAATATAGGTATACCTGTCGCATAGACGAAGATGTGCAATTTGTTTGTGTTTCTGGTGAGTTCGATAATAACTGCAAGCAATAATATAAGACGAGTACATGAATAAAATGCATATGGCCAGTTTCTCAAACGTTTGACAATAGATTAACTAGTTGTTAATAGCTGTCACTTGAATTTTTTGTAGTAAAAAATTACGTCAACTGACAGTTGTTAACAACTACGAGTAGTTAATCAATTAGTCAATTAGCAAAGAAATAATTACTTACCTTTTTTGGGATAGCGTCTGGAACCAGGCGACGTAGACCTTTGGCCGTTGTAACAAAGTCGTCATTATCAAAATGTACACTGCATACGGTACTAGAAGACGACGGGTTCCAGTTATTTTCATCCCTGCAGTCCCGAATAATTCGTACCCAATTGTCTTTTTGATCCTGATTGCGAGGAAACCTTTTGAAGATAATAAAGATATTATGTTATTTTATGAGTTTCGTTTGCGTTTTTGTGTAACTCTAAAACACTATTACAAAAAAAAACACTAACAAACGCAACAGATACAGATTAACCCATTTAGAGAATCTTTCCCGAAAAAAAAACTGGTAACACTGCTGTCTTTGGCATCCTGATTTCATATAAAAGTAAACAAAACGTAATTATGAAAAATAATCACGAATTTCGAACTTAAAACATTACTTACGCATGATAGGATATTCCTTGGGACTTATTACATTTTTTCGTGAAGTTTTTACACCACCGCACCACACAAGACGGCATATTTCACAATATTTTCACATACGCAAAACACCACTTACGGGCACTGGTGTCTGGAGCGTAATGGCGGCGGATTGTCCGACTTGGTGTATCTGTGTGAGTGTTAGCCGTGTATGCACACGAAAGTGTAGGAGTAGCGTGGCTTCACACCCTTTCAATGAAAGAAGGCATCCGTTCTTCCGTAGCCGAAAGTAGCCGAATTTTTCTGAGGTAGTCCAGCTTAGTAGCCTAAACTCTAAACGCTAACAGTAAAATGAAAAGGCAGTTTAAGACAATTTATTTACACTTTATGAAACAGATTCTGCATCATCTGCTGCTAGCAATAACAAAACATCCACAAGGTGACAAAAACTACTTTTCTTTTACCAACTATCGGTATCATCATTCAGCCACAAGAAGTCCACTGTTGGACATAGGCCTCCTCCATAGATTTCCAAAAAGACCAGTTGGAAGCGGCCTGCATCCAGCGACTTCCTGCCACTTGGATGAGGTCATCTGTCCATCTTGTGGCTGGTCATCCTACGCTGCGCTTGCCGATATGTAGTCTCCATTCGAGAACTTTTCGGCCCCATCGGCCATCAGTTCTGCGTGCTATGTGCCCCGCCCACTGCCACTTCAACTTACTAATCCGCTGGGCTATGTCGACGACTTTCGTTCGTCTACGGATCTCATCATTTCTGATGCGATCTCGTAGAGAAATTCCGAGCAGACTATCGGTATAACACAGATAAATTACAACGGTTATTAACAGCGAAGCACATACTAACAACACTACCACATCCTTAATTGGGTTAAATAATATCTTGCCTTTCCTGTGGGCTAGGCCGACTAAGCTGTCAGGATGGTATAGGTGCTGGGCAAGCCTACTCCATCTAAAAAACAATGTCCTAGGTGCTGCAGCGTCCGAGTGGTCCCTTCACCCATCTAGTGTGAGTGAAGGTGCCACTGGACACTGTATAAATCATCTCATTACAGTTAGCTACGACGAATTTGGGGTATTCCCTGCAAAGTGTGGCCATCATAATAAAATTATTCTTGATAATTTTTCTACTTATTCCGTGGTCGTATTTTTTTCAATTGACATTTGTGTTGTAATTAGTTTTGCTAGTTTAAGTAGTTACTTTATACTTTTATACTTTATTGCACACATAAAATTACATGAATAAAACAAAACATTTACTTAGTTATGCCCTTACCGAAGTAGCCTAAACGGCGACCAGTCGTCTTTCAGGTATTTTCGTCACTGATTTTATTTCCGAGTAGCCTGAAAATCGCCTACGTTGGCAACACTGGGACAGAACCCACAGACGCCAAAACACAGACTATAAAGAAAAATAAAATAGGTCAAAGTGACATGTCTTTGCCATAGAGTAATTTAGTACTACCCTCAGAACACAAAAAGAAGGAGAAGTGCCATATGGGCGTGGCACTGTCGACCAACGTTAGCCCGGTTGGGCTAACCTCGGCGAAACTTTTAAATATGGCCGTCAATCGCCTCGCGCCCGCTATCGCCGTAACATATGTGAAAAATGCCTGATTACCTACAGAAATCGCAGTGATACATGCTATTCAAATAACAGTGCAGTGTTTTTTCACCGGTAAGCCTATTTTACTCACTATATCCATCTTTAAACTACGAAAAATCATAATTATAATAATTTTCCTGTGCAATATGCATTCCAGTACTAAGAACATAAATGAGACGTATTTATATCGTTGGGTTTACTCCACTGCTGTTTTTATGTAGAATTTTCGTGGAGGTTTTCTAACACGAAAAAGCAAGCCCGCAATGGACCGTCTCGCGAAACTGACTATTGTTCTATGCGATGAATTGCGATGTTTCGTGGTACGGCCGCATGTATTTGCCGTGAACTGTCAAAGTCACAGTAGGTGTCAGCGGGAGTCATAGTGATGGGGTAGTTGCTTTCTTTCCAGACTGATTAAGTATCGATACTTCGTCGCATTTACACTCGTTCGTCCAGACTTCCAAAATTACTAGAACCAATTATATTGTACGACTAGGTAGCTATTGTCCGCGACTCCGTCCGCGTGGACTTCAGTTGCTAAGGAAGCTTCTACTTTAGTGCCAGATTTTGTCGTAATATAAACAGGCTTAGTTTTCACCACGTATTTCAAAAAGTTTTTAATAAAGATTTAATTTCAGGTTTCCCAAAGACCCTAATAGGAAGGATAAATGGATTGAAACTACAGGGAGATTGCTTAACTGGCTTCCTCTCAAATCAAATACCGGTTGCTCCATCCATTTTACGGAGAAATATTTCCAGATGCTAAAGAGTGGAAAAAATATTAACGTGGGCAGGTCCTGCTTTGAAAATACCAGTAATAAGGAGTTCCATAAATGTTGAGGTACCAATATACCTAAAATCACGGCATAATTATATTTTACATGGTGTGGAATATTCGATTGTTACTTTATTATGATTCTCTATTTCAGGTGACAATGGACGCAACGACGCATAACTCTACAAAAGAAAGTGTTTCTAAAGAAACAAGTCAGGTGATGTGGTTATGGTACTAAATAATATTCTTATAATCTTTTATGAGCCTAATCTTATAAATGAAATTCGATTAATTTAAAATAAAGTAAATGAAGTGTTTTCAATAATTTAATAATTTATTTAATATTTTAGATCCGTATTAGAAAGTTTCGGATATTGTTACTGTTGAAACATGCGTTCCTGAAGAAATAACAGGTGACCAGGTAATATTTTTAATAATTTCATAATTTATTTACTATTTTAGATGCCTTTGGAAGTAACGGATATTTTTTTGTCGAAAAATGCTGCGAATTTCAAAGACCCCTGTAAATAATTCTCAGACATAGAGGAATGTCCATTCGATTGAACACATAATTTATCGGTCATATAGCGCCGCCACAGACTAGAAAATCGAAAAATCATATGAACAAAGTTGAAAATATAACATCGAGTTTTCAAAAGTCGTAAACCAAAATTGTTGTAAATGACTTACTTTAATTGACGTGTTTCAGGTATTGTGTTAACTTAAAAATGGCCCTGTATAAATATAAAAATGATAGATTTTTTACAAATGCATACTTTTTATATTTTAGATACAGCAACGAGTTGCCGAAGGCCCAGAAACTGGTAGATTTATGTCGATTGAAGAAAAACCTCGAAAAAAGAAATCACGCAAAACATTGAACAATGTCAACAAGTGACAAGTTCTAAATAAATATTTACCTTTTAAGGGAACAGTAAAATATTCTTTGCAGGATCTCAGTCGCATGATGATGTTATCTTTTTAATGTAAATGTGTTTCGAAAGTTTCTTTAAGTTTATGTTTCACAAGTTTCTTTTGGCCAGTTTCTGAATTGAGAATTTCGCTAAGTAAATGGTTAACTGTAGTGCTGTCTCTTCGAATTTTTCGCAAAAGAGCGTGACAGAACGTTACTTATGTTTTTACTTAGTGAAATTCTCAGTTCAGAAGCCGGCCCTTTGAGTTCTGACTACCTAATGTATTTTTCACAAGTTAATAAAAATATTATTTATGTGATATTATTGAGAATGTTTTTTATGTACCCATCACAGTTGTCACCCACCAAGGCAATGAAAATTTTAATCCAAACTCAGAAACATCTACAGTCACTGCTCATTAATTCACGAGTTAAAATAAGTAGTTCTAGATTTTTTAAGGTGTGCGCTTTACAAAAACGCGCATAAGGTGAAGGCAAGGCGCAGGCATCTTGCCGCTTCAAACAAAAATTACGCAGGCGATATGTTTTGAATTATATTCAAGCGGCGCGGCACAGCCGACGTCGTTTCGTCGCCTATGTAGGTTTTGCATACCTACATTTTGTAGGTAAATCAGCAAATGTTCTCTAAACTTTGTCATTTAGAATATTTGTATGATTAGAATTTACGATGAAACGGAATTCACGAATTATACGATAGGTAGGTATGAACAAAACTGACATATTTAGGAATTAACACATTGGTAGGCAAAGCCTGTAAAAATAAAAGCTTAGGCAGCCTTTTGCAAAGGATTACTACAACGAAATAAAGTAGTTACAGACTACGCGACGTAGAGAAATAATTAGTTACTATTTAGATATAGATGGCAAAAAAAAAATCGACATAATGTACAAAAAAGTTTTTGTACGATGTACGATTTTTTTTAAGTATAATCGATAATGTACTTTTTCGTCCCCATCACTAATGTTGTGCTGCTCTTCTCATTGGCTGTTTCATTTGTATAAACAGCGAATAGTGAGTCGGTTGTTTATGTTGTAATCAAATAGAGATTATGAGGACAATGTAGCTGTGTGAGTAAGTGGCGACATCGGTTTTCTAGCAAACGGGCCATTATAACACTTCTCCTTCTTTTTGTGTTCTGAGGTACTACCCAATGAGGAAGGAAATACAAGGTCTTTGGTACTACCGTAGACCATTTCAACCATTCAAAAGTATAGGCAATGAGGTCTTTGAGTATAGTACTCTGTGCATTCAACTTATAATTCTTTTGCCGTTATGTTGGTAGCAATGCAGGCCAGTGTTGCTACGTTAGTCAAGATGTGTTCCTTGCAATTAGGGAGTGAGATGTTTTCAGTTTGAAAGTGAGATATCAAGACACCAATATCTGAGGGTACGGCAGTGCCCCCGCCAAGTCGAGCAAAAAAGCGGCACGGCCGTACCATCCTTTTCTCGAAGCAGTTCAGGCCATTTTCGACCCCCTACAACTTCGTTGTAGATAAAACTAGAAGTCAGTAACCAAGCAGGCATTGTATAAACACGGTATATTTCAAATTTCATTCTACTTGAACCAGTAGTTTGAGAATTATAACTAGTCAAAGTTTCTCAATTTTGTCACTCGTCAGGCCTCGTCACTCACTGACTGACCTGTCATCAAGCCTGTCTAGCAAACATAGAAGCTTCAAAAAAATATAATTAGTGTTTAGTGTATAAATCAAGGAAAAACAAGCAAATAGATTGACTAAACTAAACAATCTAATTTTAAACTTAATAATATGTATTACTTGCGAGATACATTGTATTTTCATGCCAAGTAAATAAATCGATTTATTTAAAACATAAAAGATTTTTTATATTTATATGGTCACTATAAGATGTTGGCAGGTTAGCTAATTATCTAATAACTTAAGACAGAACGAACCTTAAGTAGGGATTGAATAAATTAACTGACTTGGTATTACATGGATCTCACAACTTTTTACGGTAGAAAAACTGAGTTGCGAGACTTGTTTTTTGATAACATAGAGTTATCTAATTTTATGAAGTCAGGTTGGTAAAAACAAAAATAGGAATTATTTGTTGAAACCATAGAGGTAGTATATTAGTAGTTGAAACCATTGAAACGGACTCTCCTTTTAGGGTTCCGTATCCATAGGGTATGGGACTCTATTACTAAGACTCCACTGTCCGTTTATCAGTCTGTCTGTCTGTCGCCAGGCTGTATCTCATGGACCGTGATAGCTAGACGGTTGAATTTTTCACAGATGTATTTCTGTTGCCGCTATGACAACAAATACTAAAAACAGAATAAATTAAATATTTAAATGGGGCTCTCATATAACGGCAACAGGTAGACGTTTGAAGTATTCACAGAATATTTAGTTGTGTATTCACATAAAAATAAATAATTAAATCAAAATAAAATAAATATTTAAAGGCTTCCATACAACAAACGTGATTTTTTGCCGTTTTTCGCTCGATATTAATAAAGGCAACAGGTAGACGTTTGAAATATTCTAATATTGTATAGATAATAGTATAGAACGCTACGTGCGCGAGTCCGACTCGCAATTGGCCGTTTTTTTTCTTTATTTACATACCATTCACTCAGTTCACTCACACACTCAGTTTAGTATATTTCCCATCCCTAGAAGATGCAGTAGTCCCAACAATAATATTATTTTTACTATATGATGACTAATGTATAGGTTCTTGCGGGAAGGTAAAGCACTAATCAGACACTGTAATCATGAAAACACTAGCGCCAACATCCACTTCGTCGCTTCACGGTGTTATGTTTTATTCTTTATCTCTTTCACACTTTGTAGGGTCTAACAGGAACAAAAGAGACAAAATTATCAGCTGCTCTTGTATGTACTCATATATGTGTGTGTGTTCATCTCATATAATATAAGCAGCACACACCACAGCAGCACACGCACACGTTTATAAAACCACTTTGTACAATTTTCTTTTCATTTGTGTATTTTTACACTGTTTTGGTCACGTAAATCAAGCGCATTTTCAATAAAATGGCTTTCTGTGTTTGTAAATGTTTAAATGTTACGTTGGAAAGTGAAAAAGTCGAAAATAACGTGGACATCGGGAAACTGGAGCTAACACCTACGGAACAAAGGGATATTTTTTTCAGTGAGGTACCGTATCGTCGGTAAACATGTCTTGACCTTGACTTGAGGGGCTGTTATTATGAATGCACCATTGTTATTTGATCTGAGAAATACAGACAAATTGCTTTGTTCGATCCCGCTAACCCATTCTCCCAGGATATATCTAGGCGGTAACATGGCGATCGCTAAGTACTTATGCATAGCTTGCAGGTTATTTCTGTTACAGCGAGTCGCTAGCCAATCTTCATGTTATCGCGAGCCGGATCGCTGTAGCGGTCAATCCATCACTCGTAATCGAATAGATTATGTACCTAAGTTGCTAAACAATGAAAACCGTTGTTTACAGAAGCTGTTGCTAAGCTCGGGCGGGCTGAAAGTGTCTGTGGCGCAGCCGGCGCTGACGGAGCAGCGGGCAGCGGGTCGGTGGGCGCTGCAGGCCTGCCTCGCCTGCGGGCAGACCACTCATGCCATCTCACAGGACCGACACACCATTACGCTCATCTGCAAAGACACTTTGGTACACATTCCTCTGTTCTCTTTCTCTCAGCTTCCCTAGATTGTAGGCTTTGTTAGAAATCGGAAATTTATTTCAATGTAAAGAATTTAAGAAGGACCGATTAGATTAGATTTTAAAAAAATTGATTTGATTGTTGTAAAGAATTTACATTCACGAACACGATTTGTCGGAATCATTACCAGAACATCTCCAAAATCACTTGTTTCGAGTTAAGTATGCACAATTATTGAACATAAACATAAACATTTACATACAGGCACATACATTGCTTCTGGCCCCACACTAGGATACCCTGTGTCGTGGGAACCAGAAACAACGACATCACAAACATATAAACATCCAAGACCTGGGGTTTTTTTTGTCCCCAGCCGGGATTCGAACCCCGGAACCTCTCGCATGGTATGCAGATGAACTACCGCTGCGCCACGAGGTCGTCAGAACATTTAAGAATGTTTCATAATCACTAATGGTATAAGTCAAATGTTAATTATGTCTATTATAAAACAACTTCAACCAGCAAGAAACAATGATTTTACTATACATTTTAAAATTTCACAGAGAGTCTTAAATGTCAACTACTCAAAACAGTATATTTTGAAATGTTACAATAATGATTTCAACCGACAATATAAAGTGTTATTAAAATAGTGCAAAACCTAAAAACAGGTTCCATTCCAATATGCCACTTCCAATATGATGGGTACAAAAATTTTAAATCTTGCCTGTTTTTGTTTTTCTTACACATCTATTATATTATCCACATCTATTAAAATAATAATTGTGACTTTTAAATTTTTGCTTGTTGGAAGTGGTTTATTTATCAGAACAAACGAAATAGATTTCAGGTGTTCCATTATTTCAATAACATGTGTTTAATTTAACCTGCCATTGGGCCAAATCTGTAGTGGAGAAGAATGCAGCGAAGAACCTTAACTCTCCACCCTGACCATCTTTCCTTTAATCATCATCTTAATGCATTAGTTTGTACCTTCTTAATAATAATCCTGTGAGTGTCATCAACAAGGCCTCTCCAAGGTGTGCTAAAGTAAATAGCTGATGCAATCTCACTCAAATATTGAATGAATTATATTCCATCCTATGTAAGAAAATATTATATTAGATCAGACTTTTAGATAATAGAGGTTAATACAGAACTGACACTTGAAAGAAGTCCCCATTTCGCAATATTGTTCCAGAGCACAGCGGAACGCGTGAATAATCTCAAAAAATCCAGCAACTTTTCTCCAGTTTTCAACCTACTAGTGCCAGAAGTGACGGGCGATGTTGATATGAAGGAAAACATAGACACTAACAACCACTTAGTTAGTGATAGGAAAGTGTGGCCGCCCGCGCTCGGTAGCTTGACCAAGCAGCTGAACCAGAAGCTTCAGTCACAGCTGGAAGCCATGGAAGAGACTGTCCGCCAGTTCAGAGACCAGAAGTACGCAGAGTATGAAGCATACAGAGAAAGAGCGCAAAGAGATCACAAGATCTTGGCGAGGTAATGTTTAACTTGTATAACCCCCAGTGATATTCTTCACCAAACCCATATAATTCCTGCATCTTTGCAAAAAAAATTTCTAATGGATCTATGGCTTCGAATTCGACAGCTTAGGTGATATTAAGGTTCAAATTGACACTTTTTTCCATAGTTTTACAGGAATGTATTTAGTATCGTATACCAAATATTTATTTCCACGTAAACTTACCGAAATTTTCGAACTTTCCTTCAGAAAACGAATTTGCAATTTCAACACGCAATGTATTTAAAACATCTCAAACGCGTAGAGCCGCCGGCTTATACTTACGCGCTCCGTGCCATACGAACGCGGAAAGTAAAGGGTTGCCTTGTGCGCTAACATTTTGAAAATAAAAAAAATCTGGAGGTGGCAACTGAGCACGTAATGTGCGAATTTAATGAAATTACTTAAATGTAAACTTACACTAATGTTGTAACATTCTACTTATGTTTTCAATACTTGACTTATAATTACTACTGTTATAGCGCAGACAACAAAACACTCAATTTAAGCAATTTCACATGATGGTATAATATTCACATCGATATCGTAAAATCTCATTATAACATCAATAAAACGCGACCAACTTGATTGCAGGGCCAATCAGGTTGGTCGCGTTTTATTGAAGCGCGCAGCTGCGCTCTCATTGGTTAAATTTTAATGGCGGCAAAATCACTGTGATTATACACGTACGCGTGAATTTAATTTTTAATTGCATTAGTGAAGATAAAGTAGTGTATGCAACTGCATATAATACGGGTATTAAAACACTCGTTACTATTATGAAACTCGCTGCGCTCGTTTCATAAACTCACACTCGTGTTTTGATACCCTTCATTATATGACAGTTGCATAAACTACTATTACACACGAGACACGAAAATGTATGCTATGAATTTTGATTCCCTTGAGTGTCGAATCTATGTTTTTTTGCGGCATAAACGGCCGTATCTTTTTTTTTTACGTTAACTTAGCAGTTTGATTTTTTTCACAGCTTCAAGGGACTGTAGATCTCAGTATATGGTTTTAATTTCAACTCAATACCTCTACGCTTTCCTAAGATAAAGGGTCTTGACAGACATACAGACAGACAGATGGACGGACAGACAAGAAAGTGATCCAGGGGTTCCTTTTTTATTTTGAGGTATGCAACCATCAAAACGGCCAAAAACACTTTTTTTTATATGGAGACCCCCCTTACTGTTTATTATGTTTTAAATTTATTATTTGTTAGGCATTCCGCCGTAATAACACTATGAAAATTTCAACAGGCTACCTATTACGGTTTCAAAGGTCTAACCACTCGTCTGCCGCGAAACAGATCTGTGTCCAACTTAGTATGGGCCACCTATACGTTGCGTTCCGCGAGGGCAGTTCAGGAGTTAAAGAACTCTTTAAAGGTTGGACAGACAGACAGCAGACGTAGAGTAATAGGGTTCCTTTTCACAACCTTCGGGTACAGAACCCTAAAAAGGGTGTAGAGGCATAACAACATTTATTTTACGAGATAACTCGAATATTGATAAACGCTTCATACATTATAAGGCGAGTTACGTTCAAGTTGTGACGTCATAGTTTGTATCCGATTTGTATGGGGCGTTTTATACCACGTGACTAGAATGACTTTTCGACAGGTAACATTATGTCGCTTTGAGTCGCTTTGAGTTTTTGAGTGATACGCACGGCCGGACTTTGCGATCTGCTCATAATCGATTGCTGAAGACACCGAGTCATTCGACAAGGTTCTTCAGCAATTCCTTTACTATCACAGCTGTCCGCCTGTGGAATGATCTGCCTTTAGCCATAAGATTTTCACCGTCCCTAACAATATTTAAAAGCAGGGTTCAAAAATATTACCTTGCCTTAGTTTAAGTTTGTTTTTTTTTATTTATTTATTTATTTTGTCTTTTTGGTGAAATCTATTCCTAGTAGTATGTAGGTATATTTTTTCGTTCATCTCCTCCCTTCATATGATAATTTTTATTTATGTATGTTTATTCTATATTTATCTTATATTTATGTACCGTTTATGTATGTGTGTTAAATATATAAATATCTTTCTTAGTATTGTTTAGTTGCACCGACTACCCGTCATTTAGCTTCTCTTTTTTTTTTTTCCGTCAATGGTTGTCTGGAAGAAATTACTTTTAGTAATAAGGCCGCCAATTGTACTGTACTATATCATTGTTAAATACTCATATGTAATTCCTGGTGTACATACAATAAAGAATATTCTATCTATCTATCTATCTATCTATGTAAAGTATTAGTCATAGAGAATAAAATTAACCATGTTTATTTATCTTTTAACACGGCCTCTTCAATTATATTAAAACATTTCTTTGTGCAAGTTACTGTATAGGTACTTTATGCTAACAGACCCTAATCCATGCAAAATTACGTTAAGTTATAAATAAAATTGTTTGCTGTCACAGATAAGATCAACTTCCTAGTATTATCTTGCAATGTCAATATTTTTGCAGCATTGTTAACAAGACTCGGAGCACCATAGATACTGATAGTTGGAGAATGGATATCAGCCTAGACAACGGACCCACCTCACCACAATTACCTCCGCTGCAGAGACGAAGACTGTCCTCAATTAAAGATGCCAAAAAGATATCTCAAAATCATGTTAAGGTAACTTTCATGATAAGCAGCCCATATAATGTCCCACTGTAGGGCACAGGCCTTCTCTCAGAGAGAGAGTATGGGCTTAATCACCACGCTTGCCCATCGCGGATTGGTGATTTAAAGCGCTGAGGTATGCAAATAGCTCAGACATTCAGGTTTCCTCACGATGTTTTCCTTCACCGTTAGCGAGTGGTATTGCTACTATAACTTCACAAATGTACATACCTTAGAAAACAGTCATAGCTACTTGCTCGCACTGGGAATCTAACCTGGGTCTCTCGCTTCCGAGTCCAATGTTCTACCCACTAAGCTACCGCCGCATAGGTAACTTTACTATCATCATCATCATCAGCCATTTGTCGCCCACTGCAGGACATAGGCCTCCTTCGTAGTTTTCATAACAATGAAGGGTTTTGCCGTAATCGCCACGCTTGGCAGGCGGGTTGGCGATCGCAGTATGCGGTTGGAATCTCAGGAAGACGCTGCTGCTCCTCTCCTGGTAATTAATTTGCTTAGTCGCCTTCTACGACATCCACGGAAGGAAATGGAGTGACGCTATTTTTAATCCGGCGCCACACAGAACTTTACTATGGTATAATTTAATTTACGCTTATTGTTGTACCTCAAATAACATACATAAACTTCTGAAATAGTTTGCTTTAGGAACCAGCTGTTTTATTTTTGTACATTTCTTTCACAGCAATACAACAGGAGCATCCCCCCTGAAGAAGATTCTTTAGATGCTGAAGACATCTTCGACTTGGAGGGCATGGATTCCCACGACATGGGCTCTGATCAGGATGACTATGATTCTGATAGTAAGTACCTTGTACACAACTCCTTAAATCATGTAGGTGTTTACCCTTGCAATCACAACTACCAGCTATTACGCCATATTATCCATGTGCTAAACATGCTTGATGAGCTGATATAATTTATCCAAAGTAAGTCTATGCAAGCCATGACTATCTTTTGGGTTATGAATGTTCCTAAAGTAAGTCTGAAAAAAATGTATTACCTACTTTATTTTCAGTGTTTAGGGTTCCGTAGTCAACAAGCATTGTAGTTTCGCCATGTCCATCCGTTTGTCTGTCTGTCCGCGGCATACATAACCGTAGAATAACACCTCGAATTTTTTTTGTTATCGTACCTCTTTACACTTACTTTACAGATGCAATTGTTTTTTCTCGCCTACACCATAGTGTGGGGCTTTACAATTTAACGAGTAATAGGCAACCAACTTATCAAAGAAAAACTTCGTACAAAATCCATTGAATATTACTTTGATAAAGTTGTTAGCAGATAAAACCTCTTCTTTCTACGGAATTCTACAATGCGCGTAGCCCAACACGCACTAGGCCGGTTTTACTTTTTAGGGTTCCGTAGTCCGAGAAGGAACCCTTATAGTTTCGCCATGTCCGTTTGTCTGTCTGTCTGTCCGTCCGTCGGTGGCCTAGCGCAAAGACCGGTGGTACTAGGAAGCTGTAATTTGGTATGTGTATACATATTTGTCACGCCGACAAAGTTAAACAATAAAATGTTGGAAAAATTTTTTTTACTGTACCTGCCCTAACTTGAAAAGTGGGGATGATTTTTTTTCTCGTCTACCCCATCATGGTATAGTTGGATTGGTCGTTGAAAAATGTTGTGGGTGTAGGAAGACCATTTTTGATAGAGGGTTCCTTTTGCGAAATATTAAGCTTTAAAGCGCAAATATTTGTCCGAGTAGTTCGTCCCCCCCTCTCCTGGCTAAACAGTTGATTGCATCACGGCTAAGTAGTCTTTACTAGTTAATGAGTAATAGGCAACCAACTTATAAAAGTAAAATTTCGTACAAAATCCATTGAAAGTTACTTCGATGAAGTTGTTAGTTCTGTAAAGCAATAAAAAACCCACTTTCTACGGAACCCTACACTGCGCGTGGCCCGATACGCACTGGGCCGGTTTTAAAGCAGCTCGAAAGTGTATCCAAAATTATTATTTTTGGTATATGTGGTCACGTTTAAACGCCTTTGCACGGGGTTAAAATGGGTTGCAAAAGTATGGCTGTAGCATTAGGCAGCATGGCTGTGACTGTTGATGACATGGCCGGCTGTGATAATATTATGTATCATGGGTGTGACACATCAATATATTATGCAATAGTTTTGGTATGAGAGATAGAAGAAGATAAGATAAGAATATTCTTTATTGTACCAGGAAAAACACAAACATAAAGGCAGGGCAGGCAGAGGAGAGGCATGGGACGACCAAAACTGTCTCTTTTTTAAAATAAAACAATGACCTAAATTTTAGTCAACATTCCAATCAGTGTTTTTGATGATCTCTTATGGTAGATGCAATTAATATAATTTCAAGCTTTTTTTGTGTAAGTCTTTAAAAAGTCATAAAATATTATACCTATTTTTACACATTTTTAAAACAACTCAACATTCAGTATCCGTCAGATAATCTAGTTTAAATATTCTGACATCTCACTTTAAAAATCATAATAACTAGCTGTAACTAATAACGTCGGCGGCAGCAAGAGGCTTACGAACCTCCGCTTTGCCGTCGATATTGTTCTGTTTGCCCCAGCAGCTCCGGAACTCCAACTCATGCTACAAGAACTTAGCATCGCGTGCCTTGAGGTTAGATTAAAGATGAATCGGTCAAAGACCTAGTGTATGACTAAAAGGACAAAATGTAGGGTCGAAGTAGATGGGCGATGAGTATGGTTACTCAGCCCACATAGTTTACTTCGAAAACAAGCAGGACAAGGCAATCGATCGCCGCATTGACAATGCCTGGAAGAGCTTCTGGTCCATGAAAGAGCTGAAAACTCGTCGACATGTGCATCCTGCCTAATTACTTACTTACCCTAACTTACGGTGCTCAGACCTGGTCTTTGACCAAACATCAAAAGTCTAGACTCCAGGTATGCCAGCGGGCAATGACGCGCAGTATACTGAGTGTAAAGACGATTGACAAAATCCGAAACAGAACACTGGGCTCCAGAAGCAAGATTGTCGATGTTGGAGTTACGACCGCTATGCTGAAGTGGAATTGGGCGGGCCATGTAAGTCGTATGAGCCCAGACAGGTCGGCAAAAATCGCCACTGACTGGGTTCCACGCGACGGATATCACAAACGTAACCGGTTTGCGATATCCGAGCGAAGCCCAAGCCTTGGTGACACAACCTGGTGGGACGACCTCACGAACTTTCTACCGGGTTGGCAGGAGTTGATCATGATCAGGGAGGAGTAGAGAACTGAAGCGGAGGCCTTTGCCCAACAGTGGGACCCGATCGAGGCTACATAAAAAAAGCCTTGGCGGATTTATATCTCTCTTCGTGTAGTCTGCCTAGATTCTAATAAACAAACTTTACGAGCATTTATAATTTTTACGTTTTACCAAAACAAAACAGTAAATATGTATCCAAACAATAAAACAATAGCCAGTGGTTAGTGTTGCCAGTGGCAAAATTGACGAGCTGTGTTAGAATAAAACAAACGGTCTTAGAAACTTATATTTTTTTTTTTTACTGAACTGAATGAATTTGGCACCATCAATTCAGTAGATTTTCGGCCACGCTAACGCGCGCCTATAAGACAAATCTTATATAATAGAAAGAGCTGAGTTTTTATGCAAATACCGCCGCAAATTTAGTAAATTCTCAGGCTACCATATAAGACAGATCTTTGGTTTTTAAGGCGCTGAGTTTTTACAGAACTGAATGAAATTGGCACATAATTCAGTAAGTTTTTAAGCGCGTTAACGCGCGCCTATAAGACATCCTTTATAGTCGAGGGCGCTGAATTTTCATGAAAATGCCTCCATCAATTTAGCCACCATAAATTCTTAGGCTAGCTTTCAAGAAAAATCTTTTGTTTTTGAGGGCGCAGAGTTTTTATGGAGTGAAATGAAAAAGTCACTAGTATATTTTTGGTCATGCTCACTCGTCTTAAACACAGATCTTTTATTTTCGAAAAAAAATCACGGCTGCATCAAAATGCCATCGATAATTTAGTTTTTCGGCCGCGCTGACGCGTAAATGGGTCATCTTTTATTTTTGATCAGGCATTTTATGTTGAAGCTCCAAAATACTGAATGTGGCACTGGTCCTACTTTTTGTTCATTTAAGTCCCGATGTTTGGTAAAAATTATATGGTAACATTTTGTTGTAGGTTCTAACTATCTTTGAAATTACTGAAACTTTCAATTTGGTCTTGGGGGTCTGGGGGGCCGCTAGAAATATTTTCTTGTAAACGGGTTCGCTTCTTCGAAAAGATTGAGAAACATTGACTTAAACAACCATTAGTGCGCCCAGCTAACGTATTCTTACGGAAGACACTTTTTTTTAAATAAGAATAAGAATACCCCTTAAGGTAAATGAAACAGTTATTGTCAAAAATATTAAAATATAAAAATTTGGTGATTTAGATGTTTGTCACACAGATATACCATGTCATGGAAACATGGTAATACTAGTCAAATTGCACCCATAGATAGCTAGTCAGTAATTCTGTATCGCCGGTACAATGCTGCCACAGTTTGATTGTGCCTGTAAAGTCGTGAAGCCGCTAAAGCTCGACTTGTGTATGTGTGTATGGTGCTGTACGAAATAAGCCTAAAAATAATTTCAAAGTACCTGTTGTATTGAAATATCCAAATCGGCCTACGAGTCTTCGGGTAACCGGGGAACATACATAAATTAAAATAATAAAGAAGAATGAAGAACCCGAAGAATTGAGAACCTCCTCTTTTTATGTCAATTTTTTTTAACATTGTAAATGCTCGGTTTGAGATGTGTATTACTTTTATTTTCTAATCAATAATATCTGCCAACTGATGAAAGAGATAGTAAAGCGTGTATCTGGTGCAGACTCCGGCAGCCATGACGAGGGCATCCAAATAGCGCGCAAGAGGGGCGCGGGCCGTTCGCAGAGCGCTGCAGACATCGCGCGCTCTTTGCCTATAATGGTGCCCAAGTTTGCTGGCGAGCGACCCCCGCGGCGGGAACTTGACGACGACGTAAGTACCACAAGTCAGTTGTAAACTTAACTCGGCGCCTTTCGATCGTCATCGCGAGTGATTCCTACTTAATTTGCGCGGGTTATTGGAATAACACTACTGCTATTGCTTATTAGACTGTGAAATAGAGGCAAATAACAGCCATCGTCGTGCTAATATAATTTTATTTAACAAGTATGTGTTTATTAGACTCTAGGCCCAGAATTCCGAATAGCTTCGGAATTGTTCCGGACTCGTGTCCAGACTCGTGTTCAGCTTTCATTTGTAATTTGCGTAATGCAACCCTTAGATTACGGACTTGCTAGCACTGCCTAAGGCGTTTCTAACGCCGCGTGCGAATTCACACTTTCAACGCGGCGTAACACGGAATTCAAGCAAGAACTCATTGCCCATGAGGTGATAATAACCCTCCTTAGCTTTCACAGTCTGGTAAAAAGGTAGAGGGGAAGCCACGAATCAAAACATGCAGCGCGAGGCCCGACATAAATCTCGTCTCATCTGCTGGTGACTTGCCAAGATCTTGAACCCTCTGAAAGATTCTAGCAATGAGTAAACAGCCAAAACGTGTTGTTTATAATGCGACTGGTTGAAAATCATTTCTGGATGTCGTTTGTCATTGTAACGGTTCAATCACATTAAGCAATGCCATTGAAAGGCATTGAACATTGGTCATTGAACGACTTTGCCTATTTACACGGTTCAATCACATTGAAGCAACGCTATTGAAAAGCATTGAATATTTAAAAACGCGCCCAATCGTTCAATCTCCGTGTTTACACTTTTCAATCGCATTGAAAGCGTTCGAGAGTTTACTATGCGTCGCTGTTATTGACTTTGACGTCTTGCAACGTTACAAGTTGTAAGCAGAAATATAAAGTTGAAAAATTGTTTAATTATCGCAAAATATGCAAAAAATATGGTGCTAACATTGTGTTATGACGTTTCCATTTGCTTATATCAACGGTTGAACTTAATTCTAGCAATCGTTTCTCGCCTCCAAGATATAGGCTAGATCTATTTTCTTGGTCTAATGTGGGGACCACTTTTATCCATTATATCAAAATTATTACAACCAACATGTAGTCTCTTTTTATGTGAACTGTATCTGTAAAGTTTATTTGGTGCATTCAACCTGATTTTAATAAATTACTTCCGGGTGTAGATACAGTAAAGAATATTCTATTTATCTACTTCTATTATATCGTCGGTCGGAATAATTATCGGAACATCTCCAAAATCGCGTGTTTTGAGTTAAGTATGCAGAATTATTAAGAATTTAAAGGCCTTAAAACACGATTCCTCTAAAGCACGCCTAAGGGGCAGTTTATTTAATCTGTTACATCTTTTCCTTGTAAAATCTCCACCACATACAATTTTAAACGGCGTTTGAAGGATTTGTGTTTTTTTATAAATAACACCGTATTATTTTTTCCTAATCACTAATGATATAAGTCACTAATGGGCGGTCAGTCGGTAGACCAACAGCCCGATGGTCGGACGATGTGGCCAAGTCGGCAGGGGGCCCGTGGCTGCGAATGGCGAAAGACCGCGATGGGGAAAAGGCCTATACCTAGCAGTGTGCAGAGGTGGGCAGATGATGATGATGATGATGAATGGTAGAAGTGAAACGATAATTGTAATTTATTATAAAACGACTTGAAGCTGTAAAGAAACAATGATTTTACTGTAAATTTTAAAATTTTACAGATTTTTAAACGCCAATTACTCAATGCTCACCTATGTGCAAAACTATGTGTTTAAATGCAATAAATAATTTTAATCATAATAATGTTCCAATAATGCTTTCGACCGACGATATGGTACATTGGAGATTGACCAAGTATATGTTTCCAGGAGGAACCGTCGCAAGACATAGCGGCGAGTATCAAGGCGCTGGCGAAGTCGGTGCACGGCGATGTCTTTGAGCTGCCGCGGCCGCGCTTCAGCACGCAGATCTAGCTGCGCTCGCGCACCGCCCCTTTGCGTGTAAGGCGATTAAATCATAAAAATACTTTTAAGGGCGAGTTGGTAACTCCACAAATGAGCCATTCAATTTCATTCACTTTCTTTCTTTTCAATGTAGGAGTGCTTGAACTATGGCGAGTCTCCGCTGCTCGGTCACACAGAGGTGCTGTAGCGAGCCATATAACCATGACATAGCAATATTGTTTTGGTATTGCAGTGTTGTATGCATATAGGAGGCTAATAAAATATGAAGAGATAAATAAGTAACGTGTTGTAACCCATAGTTAGCGCGTTATTCGATAAACCGCATTGCCGATGCTATAATAATACAGACTGTTGCATATTGTACAATGAACATGTTTTTCTATATAATTTAATTGCGTGGCTTTATTACACCTAAGGGTTATGAATGCGCAACATCGGTTTTGTTGAATGTAAATAAAATGATGTGCATGACATGTCAACTTTAAAAACATTATGGATTGTTAACATCTAAGTCATATCTCCGTTAATAGAGACTATAGAGTTTTCTATTATTTTATCTGGTGTTATCTTAATGATAAGTGAAACGTGTACAAAAATATTAATTACTTGCATTTCTTACTAGTCTTTTAGGGTCACGACGAAGTATATTTTCAATGATTGTCTTTACTTTTCGGAAGTACCTGACCGTTTATCTCGGTCAGTGATGTAACAGCGATAACGCGCATCCCCTTGTAATCCTCTCGGTATTTGTAAATAAAATCATTGTTACTCAAGACGAGGATGTGAAAACATTTTGGAAGAACTTATTTTTATACTTACCGAATATTATGGAAGTATGCATCTACGAGAATTGGTCATGAATAGGTATCAGAGAAAGGATTATTTTTTAGTCTGTCTTTTGAAAAGACACTCCATTACGATGTTAGTTAAATTTATGTAGGTAAGTACATAACTTATGTATGAAACTTTATTTGGTTGTATCAGAAGTGCTGAATAGCTATCGATAAATTATGTTTCTGTCTTCCAAGCAGCTGTTTAACCATATGAATACCTGGTGAATTCTGTGATGTCAAATATTCAGTCATTTGTGTCAGCCATGGTAAAATAATTTTGTTTCATTGGCGCGTTGAGATTTATGGAAGAAAGAACTAGATTGTAACGAATATTAGAGATCATACAATAAATATTGACTGTGAAATTGGCTTCTTATTTCTATTTCAGTAACGCGGATATACATATACTACAATTTTTACTTAAAGAGTTATAAAAACACGATTCTTCTAAAACACTCTTCAAATGCAGTTTAAATAATCAGCCTAAGCCTTTCCCTTTACCACAGACTATTTAAACTGCATTTGATGAGGAGCGTATAAGGAATCGTGTTTTTATGAATCATCATCATCAACCCATTATGTCCCCACCGAGGGGCATAGGTCTCTTCCCTGAGGAAGGTATAGGCCATACTCCACCACGGGGGCCAAGTCCGGATTGGTGGAGGCTTGTAGACTAGTGGCTCGTCTACTGTCAGAAGTTGTCAAGCCGCCCTAAGGCCTCTGACTTGGCTTAACGACTGCCATCTATCGACGGCAGCCGGCACCAACAGCTTAACGTGCCTTGCGAAGCACGGAACCGCTCGGAAAAATGCCACTAGCGTTAGGCATAGACGGCGACCCATCCATGCACTGAACGCGCCCTGTGTTGCTTAACCTTCGTGATCGTTTAAGATCACTCCGGCAGCCCGGGCTACGGGCGATTTTATGAATAAGACTATTATAAACTTTTAAATTCGCGATTGAACGAATATTCGGCTAATACTCTTTTCTTAGGCCAATTCTTTTCATTTCGTCGAATATTGCTCACTACTCGGATGCCAATTACCTTTGCTGGAAGAAATCTCTTACAGAGTTAAGCTCGTCTTGCTATTTCTTATGCAATGTCCTGTTCAATGTTCCGTGTAATGTTTGTCACCTAATAAAGTAAAAAATAACGCACATTTGAATGAAATATCCATTTAAATAAAGCTTTTACACTTATGATAAAAAAACTAATAGAGAAGTGGTGGAGTATGAAAAAAAGTTTTTCAGCTTTTCTAGGGAATAAAGGATTGAACTTTATTTAACCGACTTTAAGAAAGGAGGAGGTTATCAATTCGACGCGTATATTTTTCGTAAAATACGCCTGCTTCTGAAAAAAGCCTTCCGCTGTACACGCTGCTCCTATAAGATGGAAGAAGAATTTTGTGAAATAGGTACATTGAGTCAAAGTATGGGTAGGTATGGTTATTGTCTCGTATTTTACTGACCACCAGGGGTCACCAGACCGCTGTAGGCAAACAGTTTTCAAAATAAATATAAATTTCGTTTGCACCAGTAAATGTGAAATTCACACATCACGCAAAATATTTTGCGCTTCGGCCGATGCTGTAGTGTAGAGGAATATTCGGTATTTGACAAAACGACTATTCGTTGTTAATACGTAAATTAAGAGACAACTTGTACGGAGGCCAAGACCCACTGTGTGTCGCTTATCCAGCGGACCAGTAAAATACCGATATAACGATCAATGTTTACTGCACAAAGTAGCTTTGACGGCTATTTGGAAGATATTTTGATCGTTGCTACAGCGATCCAAGTGAACTTTGATCAATTTGTGCACAAAACACCGTGTAAAAGATGAGTGACGACATTGAATGTGACGATCACCGAATATAGACTTTACATGCTAAACTGCCAGCCGCTAATTAATTCAAACACACCTAATAAGCAGTCACATCCGCACCTATTTAACAGTTGTAATACTCTGCTCAGTTCCCAGATTAAAGACAAAATTGGTGTCACGCGTTGCCATAGCAACGGCGTCACAACAAAGTGACGTGCCAATTACGACGTTTCACATTGGAAAACGCTACTTTTATTTAATTCAAGTTCAGTTCCATCGGAAACCTTCAAAACATTACTTACAATCACACGGACGACTTTTGCATCGCCGAACTGCCTCGTTTACCGTATTTTTAATAGCAAAGATTCGGACCGATTCGAGTAGCGATGTTAAGTTCGCGCTACTACTCGGCATCCCGTATCGGCACGAGCGCGAAGCCGCGGACGGCGATGGTGGTGGACGAGGATGACGAGCTGTACGGGGGCTTCAACGAGGTGTCTCCGGCTCTGGACACGCGCGCGTTGCGAGATGACCAGGAATTCCAGGAGGCGCTGAAAACGGCTGGCATCGGGAGGAAGCTGCAGAGTCGCATGGGGACTGGAGTGAGTGAGAATTTATTATTTCTTTATTAATCACTTAAATCATTTTCTCCTCGAATTACTAAGAGAACCCGAAAAGAATCTTTTCGGAAATGGAAGTAATTCATCGTTTTCGAGCCGGATCACAAAAACTGCTAAAGCCAATAGTGTATATATTACCATTTGAAGTTCACCTTCTCAAATGTATGTTTAACACCAATTGTAGCTTCAGTTCACCATGATTAAGCTCTGCGAATCAGAGCAAAAGTCTGGCCAGACTCTACCGACAAAAAGTAGATAATTTTATCCTGTTCATAATAGTACCTTTATGAAACAGGACCCTGGACGCGCTTTTTATCATGCTTCGGTTTTACCGCAGATGTTCAGACAAGGCACGGTAAACCTGCGCGCGGCGAGCTCCCGGGCGGGCACCGCCGCGACCGCGCGCCCGATGACCGCGGTCCGCGCGGCCGGCTACACCTCTACCGCTCGGAGCTCGCCCAGTCTTGAGGACAAGAAAGAAGAAAGGTTAGCGGTATTAGCTGGCCGGCGTCCATATCTACACTTATAATATCTTCGAGTGGACCTGGGCCCTATTTCATAAAACTGCATGGTTTACTATGAGAATTCGGTGTACATTGCATAGCCCATTAACCCACAGACTCGGTTACGCAATTCACAACGAATTGTCATTGTAAACAATGAATTGCAGTTCCTTGAAATGTGGCTCAGAACTATCAGCCGTTATTGGAGTCAGCGGCTGTTGCGTTTACCTCCCGGAAATTAGTGTTTATGTTACGCGACATCTGTGTCACTATCGCTCGATAATCTTACGTTGGTTACCATTTTCAAAACTGGTCATGGCTCTTTTGCAGCGTGGAAGACAAGATAAAGCAGATTGAGGCAAAGATCATGACTCTCGTGGAGGAGTCGTGTATGCTGAGCGCCCGACCGGATCCTGATGATGAGACGAGCATCAAGAGGGAACATGATTTGGGCAAGGTACTTATTACCTACCTAACATTAGATGTCATAGATTTTTCCCTGTGCCGATGACCTTGAGCGTTTGACACAGGTGTGCAGCACTTCAACATTTCGCCGCTAGATGACACGACTGAATTAATTCCTAGTAGTAATCTCCATAGAAAGACGCTCGCGCTGCCGCACACACACAGTCTCATTCCCTTCGCGTAAGCACACGCCGCCAAACGCACACATATATAGCCGAATTTCGAACGCGTCGAGCGAGCCCAGCGGTTTCTACTTTTCTAGCCGGCTCGCCAGCCCGCCCGCGTACGCGTAGATTGAATAGACTTCAATCTAATGCCTTCTTGTATAGCATGCGTCATTACAAACAAAAAAGATAAAGTTAGGTACATCTCTTCAAAACTTATCTATGCTTTGTAGAAAGAATAGCTTTCAAACAAAAATCACATGTTTAGTAAGTGCGTATTTATTTACCTACCTACTTATGAAATAGTACATGTTTTTGCACAACAACAGGTTTTTATGTCAAAAAGTGAAAAAAAATCATCTTATCTTTTTTCAATAAAGTGAATTTGACTTTGATTTCACATGGATGTATTTCGGGACTCAGTGGCAGAATTGGAACGTAGGAAGCGACTTCCCCATATGAAATAAAAAATATATTTCTAATGCCAATTCCATGGAAAGTAGAAATTACGACCATTTTAATTGTTATCCGGATTTTACGTCGTTAGGGTTGTCACGCTCTCAGATAGTAATTTATAATCCGGATCTGATTTGATTTTGAAAAAAATATGTAAATACCTGGTGCCGTTATTATTGATATTAATTAAAATAGTAACATGATATACATCGCATATAACAACATTATGTACACGGTGTGACGTGAAGAATGTATATAGGTACATAAAGTTGATCAGCGAAAAACACCTAGATAAAATTGTTGTCCCATTTTGATATTACTAACTTGAAATTTTCTATACGATTAGTTTTTTTGCTAAAACCGACGGAGAAAATCGAAAACTTGGAGAAGCTGGTCTCCATGAGTTTCTTTTTTTTCAACGGCTTGGGATAATGGTAACACTTAGGGGTGGTCTTTTAAAACAACATAAACTCGTTGCATAAACCCTAGATAGGACGGTGACGTAAATTAATTTTTATGGCAAATTTAATAGTGCCGATTGAAAAGTAAAATTGCTTAAATTTTCAACCAACACCTAATGCAGGTTTTGCCACCGGGCCCCGCTGGTCTAGCGGCTGGACTAATATGGTATCAACTTTATAGTCACACAGCGTTTGAATGCTAAAATAACTAGACGTGTGAAAATTCTTGAATTTTTGGTTGTTCTAATTTCGGTCTTATCAGGTGCTAAAAGATTTCCAAGTTCCACATATGGTGTAAACTTGGAATTTTCCATCCTTACAGGGTGATCCCTCAAACCGATAAGAAAAATCTGACTTGGAAAATCCGGTCTCTACAGCTTTTTTGTCAAAGCCTGAGAAAACGGTAACATTACGGGGTAGTCTTGTCGAACAAATGTTGAATAAGACCTTGGATTGGATGACAACGTTAACTTACTTTTTACAAAATGGCTTAAGTCAAATTTCAAGCTGGCTCCTAAAAATTTAAAAATTCTGATTTTTATCTCTGGCTCCGTTTTTCTATGAAAATTAGTATTGGAGGTTTTTGTGGTCGCTGATGACTACTCTGCGCCATGTATTGAACGCAGGTTTGATGACTTCCAGCCTCCCGAACAAGCCGGTTTCCGAAAGGGCTTTAGTACCATTAGACCACATCCACACGTTGCGGCAAATTATACAGAAGACTGAGGAGTATAATTTGCCATTATGCTTTGCGTTTGTGGACTTTGAGAAAGCCTTCGATTCGATCGAGTTATGGACAGTGCTCGAGTCTCTCCAGCGTTGCCGTATTGACTATCGGTATATCGAGGTGCTGAAATGCTTGTACAACAGTCCACTATGACCACAGAACCACTATGTCGGTCCGAGTACAGGAACAGAATTCGGACGCAATTCCATTAAAAAAGGGCGTAAGACAGGGAGACGTTATATCTCCAAAAATGTTCACAAACGGACTGGAAGATACCTTCAAGCTTCTGGAATGTCAGGGACGCGGCATCAATATCAATGGCGAGTACATCACTCGCCGTTTGACGCTTCGATTTGCCGACGATATAGTAGTCATGGCAGAAACGATGGAAGACCTCGGCATAATGCTCAAAGACCTCATTCGAGTTTCCCAACGGGTGGGCCTTGAAATGAACATGGACAAAACGAAGGTCATATCGAATGCTCGTTTTGTGCCCACCCCAATAACATTGGGGAACTCGACTCTCGAAGTTGTAGACGAATACGTCTACTCAGGACAAACAGTCCAACTAGGCCGGTCCAACTTTGTGAAAGAGGTCGAATCCAACTTGGCTGGGCAGCATTCGGGAAACTTAGAAAAGTCCTTTCGTCTAATATACATCAATCACTCAAGACAAAATTATACAACCAGTGATGACTTAAGGCACTGAAACGTGGCCTCTCACTATGGGCCTCCTAAGAAAGCTCAAGGTCACGCAAATAGCTATGGAAAGGCCTATGCTTTCTCTACGATATCGAATCAGAAATGATGAGATTCGTAGAGGAACGAAAGTCACCTTAGCCCAGCGGATTACTAAGTTGAAGTGACAGTGGGCGGGGCACATAGCAAGCAGAACTAATGGCCGATGGGGCCGAAAAGTTCTCGAATGGAGACCACATATCGGCAAGCGCTGCGTAGGACGACCAGCCGACAGATGACCTCATCCAAGTGCCAGGAAGACGCTGGATGAAATCCGCTTCCAACTGGTCTTTTTGGAAATGCATGGAGGAGGCCTATATCCAGCAGTGGACTTCTTGTGTTTCCATGACTCGAGAGGTTTCTTTACAAAAGCTGCTGAAAACTTAAAATATAGTGTAAAAATACAGAGGTTTTTATAAACATTTTAAAATAGTGGAAATTTTGATAAATTTGAAGCTTGGATTAAGATTTTGGCTCAAAATCTTTGAATTTAAATCATCGACTTTACGCATTTTTTTATTTTATTTTACACTACGCGCATTCACTAAAGCGGTTTCAAAAGGGTGAATATGTGTCATCGCTATCGTGCCTGTGTGACCAATAGTCCATTGAGCAAATCTGACTCGATAATTTTTTTTCTATGGTATAACACAAACAAAATTATAAAAATTTTAAGAACAAAAGCAAAATAATTAATTTTTTACAGAAGAAAAAAAAACATTTCAAAATGGATATTGACCAAAGAAATAAAACAAAAATTATGAAAATGGAAAAAGACTTCGTTGCTAAGGATGTTGGTAAAAGAGCTACAAATGGATTTGAGTGCTTATTTGGCCTGCATCCTTGTTTCAGCACAAAGACTGATAAATATAATTATTAATCAACAGTGCCTCCTCGTCTTAACTTATATTGGTATATTATAACAGATTAATCTGTTGATAATCGTATTAATAGTGTAATTCATACCATTTCTATTATTTCATTCCAATAGCACAGGAAACATACAGCATTTAAGTGATTTTTGGCGTTAAAGCTGATAGTTAAAAACTATCTATACTATAGTGCAGGGAATTCTAGTTTGATTGCGTTGTGTGGACGTTATTATTATTATTATAATTTTGGAACTCCCCACCGACGAATATTTTCAAGATACATTACACTATTCATTGTGACACTTAAATAAAAATATGTAATATCGGTAAACCAGGAACGCAGATTTTTGTTTAATCTACTGTGTGATACAGTACTTCTATTTCTATTTGGTTACTTTTTGTTACACTTTTCCTTTTTGTTAAGGTTTCAGTTGTTTTTTTTTTTGTTACGTGTACAAAAAATTACCTACTTTCTTTTGTTGTCATTATAATTACGGAACCCAAAAAATATTATGCGCGTTAAATTATATATTTAAATTACGTTGTACCTAAAAATGAGCACCGAATAAATCTTGAATAAAAAAAACCCGGATTTTGTGCCAACCCTAGCAAAAACAATTGAATAGGATCAACTTATACATGTCATGGAAGTGTGATTTATATTACATGTAGGGAAGGTAAAGAGCATAATTATTGCGGTGTAGATAACTTATCCCAATACAGCGGAATTTCGAGAAAATAAAAAAACTAAAAACAAGTACCTACACACGTATATAAATTATAATTCCTACAAAATTTTTAGCATTACGCCATTGATTCTTCTAACAATACTTCCGCATGTACAATAAAATGCGTGATAAAAATATACAGCGTTTTATTTTATTTAAAACAGAAAAACATGTCAGGCAGATAGAAAAAAAATTCAGAGACGAAATCTACACAGATTCGTTTTGTATGTTTAGAAAAGGTTCTAAACAACATTATTGACACAATTCATATAACTATGTAAAATATTTTTCTATATATCCGGATGGGAACGACCGAGCCGAGTTCGATAGCGCTATCTTCTTCTGTCGCTACGGAAGTGAGCGGTGCGGAAATACTAAGTACTGTAATTCGGCTTGGTTCACTCAAAGGTTATGAATCAAGTATTATTCGTAACGCCCCAATCGAAATTATTATTTACCAACACATTATTTACCGCCTATGTACCCTACAATCTAACGAGGAGGCGAAGTGCGAGCGCAAGGAGTGAAACAAAACTCAATCAAACTAAAATGAACCTTAAATGCTAGTAATTAGAGACTACAAGGCTCGAGCAACAAGTCTGGCCGCGTGCGGCCGACCTAATCGCGACAATAAATGGATTATAATACATAGGTACCGTGATTTAGGCACAAATAGTAAAACGATGTTTCGCTTAGATTGGTAATGTTACAATAGCTCGGATGGGAAGAGGCGTCCCTTGAACGGCAGAGAGCTCTTGGTTCAAATACTAGTAAATGATCGGTTTCCTTTTTACTTTTCTTTTTTAGTTATTTACTTAAATAAAAAAATACAAGAATTGGGATTTTATATTGTATGTTTTTCTAACGATTGAAGCTCGATCACTACTACAAAAATCAGTTGCCGTGCGTTGGTCTTGCAAACACTCGAAAATGTCTCCACCGATTGGACTAATAGCTATATAATATTTTTTTGTTTTGTTCGGACATGGGACGTGGGGCGAGGGCGCGGAAAAGACCCATCCCTTCAGGAGCCTGTTTCATAGAACTACAATTCATTGTGACTATGACAATTCGATGTACATTGCAAAGCCGATTAACCCACAGATTAACAAATAGACTCTGCTGCGCAGTGTACTTCGAATTGTCATAATAAACTACGAAATTATAGTTTTATGAAACTTGACCCAGTACATTTTGTACGAAAGTGAATTGGAAAGATGCGGCGTCTTTTTCGGTCCCTCGCCCCACGTCCTTGGCCTACAATCGGTAATTTTGTATGAGAATTGCTACTTTGAATTAATTTCACTATATGGCGCTCGAGGTGAACTTTGGAAGGTTGATTTATGATTGATAAATCGCTTATGAAAAGTTACAATGAAATCAATGGTGATGCGAAGAGCGCCTGGTGACAGACAACAGGCAACGAGTAGGCTGGGCGTTCCTCGTAAGGCGTAATGTGATAAATTGGTGAAAACGTTTTTTCTGAATGAGTAACTATTGTTCCTGTTAGTTTTAAACATTAACATACAAGATTTTGATATTGCCCGTAAGACTGTATAAGCTTAAACGTAATCCACTGCGCATTTAAAATGGTATATAAATTCTTAGCTTTTTTTTAAGCATTCTTACGGAATATATTTACTCATAGAAGGCGTAAGGTTATGACAGTTGTCAAACATCCAATAGGGAATCAAGGAGTTAAATTATATCATATATTAATTTCAACGGTCTGCAATGTTCCTAGAGGATGTCACAAGCGATTCAAAAACGTTTGCTAGCCAGTTCCAGCACACTGTAGCCCCTTAATAAAGAATATTAGACGACCTCGTGGCGCAGCGGTAGTGCATCTGCATACCATGCGAGAGGTCCCGGGTTCGAATCCCGGCTGAGGAAAAAAAAAAAAACCACAGGTCTTGGATGTAAAGTTTACATGTTTGTGATGTCGTTGTTTCTGGTTCCCACGACACAGGGTATCCTAGTGTGAGGCCAGAATCAATGTATGTGCCTGTATGTAAATGTTTATGTTTTGTTTATATTCTTATCTTATCTTATCATATCTTACATACTTACGTGCTCTATGTTCGTGAACAACTACTGACTTACTATTAGTTGATTTATATTCTTGTATCTTGTACCTATCTTTATTTAATCCTGTACTGTGCGGAGAAACCAATGTACAACATATGACACGTGCGTCCGGCTATTCGTGGCACTGACCTGCGAGACTCGATTATTGGCCTAATAACTATAGCTAGTCATTTGAATTGACAGATAGATAGAGAACACTTTATTGCACAACCAGAAAAAAAAACTCAAAGAAAGATTGAATTTACTTTTTTTGGATAGAGACAATTGAAAAAATTTAAAATGCGACGAGACTCGTGATTTTGGGCGTACAGTGAAGTTTTCTATCAACTTACTGTCTTATCTATCTCATTTCAGGCTCTAGCTAAAGCCCAAGAGGCGTCAGCCCTAGAGCGTCAGCTGATCCGCATGCAGGAGCAAGCCAACCTCGGCGATACTCATAATCTGGATCTCACATTCGCGGTAAGTTTACGCAAGACATTTTAGTAAAGTTTACGCTTGGTTTCGGTAAAGGCGGAGGTTTTGGTATTTAGCGGACATCCCTTGCGGTCAAAGAAGAACTAACATGGGGTATCATGTTGGGAACAGACTATCTCTTAGACATAGAGATGCTTCAATTATAATTGCAGTAGTTACCCAACGTCGACACACAATATCTCGTTTATTCCTTTGCAGTAGCACCAATTTCATGAGAATCGGTGACACCTTTTACAATGCTAGTAAAATTTACACTTTTTCAGGTGTTATGCAATTTGGCTGGGCAATATGCTCTGAACGAGATGTACACAGAAGCGCTGAATACATATCAGTTGTTGACGAGAAATAAACTATTTCCTCATGCTAATAGACTTAAGGTTTGTGTTTCAGTTTCCTTGACGTTATGTGGTAGCCAAATACTGTTATAAGTAAAGCATAACATACTGGTGCGTTCGTTTTACAGGTCAATATGGGTAACATTTACTTCAAGATGGGTGAACATCCCAAAGCTTTGAAGCTCTATAGAATGGCGCTAGACCAAACTCCAACAGCGGAAAAAGACCTAAGGCAAATACTCAGACCTTGTGTTATTTTACTAATCCTACGATTTTTGTTTATGTGGTACTTACTGAAACTTCAAACAAAGACCACGTAGTTTTTCTTCTAATGATTCATAAGGTAATTTTTGACTTGCAGGATGAAAGTAATGCATAACATAGGTCTACTGCTGGTCCGTATGGGGAAGTTCCGTGATGCTGTCACCAACTTCCAACACATCATGCATGAACAAGGCGATTTTCAAACTGGTAAAGACCTATCCAGTTAGCAATGAAAATTTTACCTTACTGCCATTGACTTAAATACTTGTTTACTTTGTATATTCAGGTCTCCATCTGGTACTATGTTCGGTGGCTCTAAATGATGCTGAAGGTGGCAAGGCGGCCTTCCACGCGATGCTGGACGTCGAGCCTCCTACCTACCACCAGGACATTGCCATTGATGATGTAAGCTTACACACATAATCATCTTAACGTCCTGAATACATCCCAAATGGCTCACAGGACTCTTGAAAACCGGCTACGCGCAATGTAGGGTTCCGAAGAAAGAGGGGTTTTTATCTGCTTTGCAGAACTAACAACTTAATCAAAGAAATTTTTAATGGAGATAGTGCAAACTTTTCACAGATTCTTACAGCCGGGCATTGCGGTCGGATCAGAATCTGTCGCTGAAGACTCGACGAGGTTTTTCAGCGACTCATTTACTGTAACGGCCGCTCGGCTGTGGCATGATCTGCCGACTTTAATAAGGCGCTCTCCCTCCCTAGCTGTCTGTCTCTACGGCTAAAATATTTGTACATTTATATATTTTGTGTTTCTTTTTTCCCCTCCATGTAGGTATACTATAATATTTATTTCCTCGCGTAGATTTTTTTATAACGTATGTATGTTTATTATAACTAGGTATATATGTAATGGTGTATGTAGGTATATTGTTATTTATATAAGTGTGTATTTTAATATTCATATTTGCACCGACTACCCGTCTCTCTTTTCCTTCAGAATTTTGCCATCATACGGTTGTCTGGACGAAATTGCTATAGCACTGCACTGTACCTTTCGAACCTCTTTACAAACTTCACTGTATTAAGTCTGTGTTTCGCTGATACCCGCATTTGCCCATTAGCTTAGTTGGGAGAGCGCTGGCACGATTAGCCAGAGGTCGCGGGTTCGACTCACGGCATGGATGGAATTTTTAGCCTCTAAATAGGTTTTTAAAAATTGTCCTCAGCACGGGTTAGTGCAACAAAAAGAATATAATTCAAATGATGCCAAACAATTTTGCGTTACATTGAGAGGATATTTTATACGAGTAGGAATAACATTTCAGAACTTAATCACATTTTTAATATATTTTATTTACATTTATTCTCATACAAACAGCACATATTTGCTAGTTTTACTTGCAGTTTTTATTGGATTTTTGTAAATGAAATGAAACGTCATCGGCATTCTTAGTGTGACTGAACTGTAAACCCTGGCCAAAAAGCGGGTTTTTCCTCACGCTACGCGTACGGGAAAACCCACTTTGAGGCCAAGTGACGACATAAAATTGTGTACACAACACGGAATGTAAAATAGAAAGCTCTCTATCGCATATTTATGACCCTTGCCTGCGGCTCGGGCCTTATACTTCTGCGATATCGGCCTTTCTTTATTTTACAGCCCTAGTACTATTTCATTACTCATAGTCGGAAAGTAGCTCTGAGGTTGCCTGAGAAGCGGGTTTAAAGTTCAGCCCTAAGGAGAATCGTTTTGAACTGACAGCTGTCAAATTATTAAAAAAAGTATGTAGTTCTTTGTTCACTGTTGAACCATGTTCCAACTTTTCTAATATCGGCTAGCCAGCGACGAGAAAAAAAAGGCGAGAAAGCGGCAACCCGATCTTCATTTGATTTTTAGAGTTGAAGAGTGTTTGTACTCCCGTATAGCAGAGATGTATTAATATTTTAGCTAATTCATGTAATTTTTTTTTACTTTCCTTATATTCGCAATGAAAAGCACATTGTTTACCTCGTGTGAAAGACTTATTTAGTCCCTCGACCTATTGGGACTAAATAAGTTACTTTCACTCCTAGGGTAACAATGTACCTCGTGTGTGCATAAGTTTTGAGACGAAATAAAAGATGCATAACTTTTTTAATAATTAACTTATATTAGGGGTTAAAGTATGAAATTGCCGTTTTATTGCAATAGGTTCTTTGAATTGACATAGAATCTTCATGGTTTGAGGTTTACGAATAAAACTTTTTTCAAATGGTTTCTATGATGTTCTTTTTTTAAAAAATGTGAAACATTTGAATATCGACTTTCAATTGTTTTTGTTATTCAATTTAGACAAGAAAGATGGATACTGCGAAAATTGGAGTGATTATGAGGCACCCATTTTTCGTATTTTTTTATTTTATTGATTTGACGCAAGTGAGTCAATATTGTGGGTAAGGTAACGTTAAACCATGCCGCTAATTCCTGGGTAGTTTGACTAGGGTCGGCGTCCACTATCTCTCTTAATTCATCGTTATTCACCTGTGTGGGCGGTCTTCCTCGTGGCTCGTTCTTTAAGTCGAAATTTCCATCACGAAAGCGTTTAAACCAAAATCGCACGGTGCGTTCATTAGTAGACCCCTCTCCAAACGCAGCATTGATATTGCGGGCTGTTTCTGCCGCGTTAGTTCCGTGTCGGATCGGAACTCGTATTCAAAAATCACTCGAATTTTCGCAGTATCCATCTTTCTTGTCTAAATTGAATAAAAAAAACAATTGAAAGTCGATATTCAAATGTTTCAGATTTTTTAAAAAAAGAACATCATAGAAACCATTTGAAAAAAGTTTCATTCGAAAACTTCAAACCATGAAGATTCTATGTCAATTCAAAGAACCTATTGCAATAAAACGGCAATTTCATACTTTAACCCCTATTATTTTGAAATTTTTTAGTAATCATTAAGTAGATAAACAATAAAATATAATTATTATTCAAAATGGCCACCCCTGTTTTTAATACAGGCCCTTAGACGATTTGGCCAGTCACCAATGCCGGCACGAATCTTTTCCAGCGGAATTTGCTGTGCTTCTCGGCCAAGGGCTCGCTTCAGTGGCTCCATGTTTGGGTGGGACTTTCGGCAGGCAATGAGCTCTAATTCAGTCCATAAAGAGTAATCCAGGGGGTTGAGGTCGGGGCTAGAGGAGGGCCATTCGTTCGCCGCGATGAAGGCCGGCACATTTTACTTGGGTGGTTTTTGCCTTATGGGATGGCGCCGAGTCTTGCTTGAAAACCCAATCCTTGTTGTGAAATAAAGTATGAGCCAGGGGTTTCACAACAGGCTCTAAAATGTCTCTTTGATAATTCTTGGTTTTCACCTTGACGCCTTGTTGGCAGAAATGGAGCGGAGTGACACCTTCATACGAAACTCCCCACCATACCATCACACTAGCCTTATGATGAGTACGTGAGACATTCCGTGCTGAAGCTGGGACATCCTTGCCACTTTTGGCATACACTTTATTGTTTTGTCGGTTGAACTTTTCTTTGACAGTAAGGATTTTCTCATCGGTGAAGAGTATCTTCCTAGCATCGTGTCTCCTAAGCAGTATTGGACAAAGGCGATCGTTTAAAAAGTGAACTTTCCTACGGCTATAAGCCTTTACCTTAAAATCATATTTCAGTATTCTGTTGACTGAAATGCGCGAAATATTAGTCTGCAGAGCGAGTTTCTTCTGAGTGCGACATGGATTTCGGCGAAGTCGCTGTCGGATGATTTTGATGTTCGCAGGCGTCCTCACAGAGCGTGGCCGACCACTCCTTTGGCGATCTTGCAAAGAACTTGTCTCCTTGTATCGTTTAATAGTGTAATACACAAAGTTACGGCTCACACCAAAAGTTTTCACTTCACTGAAAATCTCCATTGCTTTTTTCCCCACCTTATCGAAATCACGGTCGCACGTAATTCTTTGGTTCCTTCCATCACGAGAAAATTTAAACAAATAGGTACATTTGAAAATCTAAGAAAATCAAAGCTAACATTCCAAATTCAATATTGGAAAAAGAAATAAATTGCAGCCGGTAATATTTTATTTAATTTTTTAAGTGCAACGTTCAAAACTTATGAACACACGAGGTACTTACTATTATAATGCCCTCTCATATAGGAAAATGACGCCTACGAAGCGGTGATTCGCGACGTCGCACGCAGCGACCGCTTGTCGCGCTGGTCGCGTCGCGTCGCTGCCGACGCCGAGCGCTGTCTCGCTCTCGCCGCCGCCGCTCTCTCTCGCACGCAGCAGAGGGACGCCGATAACAGGTTTGAGAGAACTTGTTTCGTCATTGTTAGAATTAAAACTTACATAAACACTCTGCACATTATTGACTTAATCCCGGATTTGCTTACTTGAATTTTTGTCCGAAGAGTCCGACCAGGTTGAAGATCTGATTCATTGAGCTTAATCGTGTCGGGAAGAGACGGAGTCCGCGCCGGATCACTTTCACTTAATATTAATTTATTTATGTAAATATGTAAATATAATTTATTTATATAAATATGAAGCGTTGGTAGCCTAGTGGGTAGAACATCGGACTCGGAAGCGAGAGACCCAGATTCGATCCCCAGTGCGGGCATGATGACTTGGTTTTCTAAGTTATGTACAGTGAAGTTATAGTAGCAATACCACACGCTGACGGAGAAGGAAACCTGAGTTTCTGAGCTATTCACATACCTTGAAATCGACAATCCGCGGTGGGCACGCGTGGTGATTAAAACCACACTCTCTCCCTGCGAGAAGGCCTGTGCCCTACAGTGGGACGCATATAGGCGGATTATGCTATTTATGGAAAACCAACAGCAGATAAACAATAAAAGTCATGAAACTACATAGTAACAGAGTGCTATGTTCTGCAAGGATACAAAAGTATGATAATAGTATATGGACCCGATGCAGGAAAAAAACCGGGAAGTGCGAGTCGGACTTGCGCACCGAAGGTTTCGTACTGTAGGTAGGTACTTACATAATATTATAAATAGTTCATGAATCGAGTCTAGCAGTTTTTTTCCGAGCTTTTCCCGAACTTCAAAGATTAATTATGATTTATGATTTAATTACAAATTAATGTATAGGTCTTAACAGACAAACGGACAGACGGGCGGAACGGACGGACAACAGAATGATCCTTTAAGGGTTATGTTTTTTACTTTTGCGGTACGAAACAATTAATCGATTAATCTTTTTTAGTGTAATTTGTAAGCTGCCGCCAAGAGAAAAATTGCATTGTAATTGTAATAGGTTCACATGACTACTCCCCGCAGCATGTCGTGGTGCGTGGAGGCCCTGCGGGGCTACGATGCGGGCGGGGCGGGCGGGGCGGGGGTCGCGGGCGCCCGGCTGGAGGCGGCCGCGGCGCTGGCCTCGCTGCGGGCGGGGGGTGCACGCGCCGGCGCCGGCCTCAAGGCGCTGCAGCGGCTCAAAGCCGTCGCGCGCGCGCATCCCAACGACCGCGTCGTACGCGCCGAGGCCAACGCTGACGCCGCCTTTGTCGCCTATGCCGTGAGTCCCGTGGCAGATCAATACAGTTGGCCTCGATTTGTGAATGTAGCGTTTAGTGGGCGGACCGGTAGCGGCCTCAGGGCGCTGCAGTGCATACTAACCATCGCGTCGTGCGGAGGCCAACGCTGACGCCGCCGTTGTCGCCTATGCGTCGTCTCATATCTGTATACTTTTTATTTGGTGGCTCACAAAACAGAGTGTTACATTAGCGAGACGTCGTCTTTGTTTGTAGGTATCTTAGGAGAATACAATTAAAATATAATACTAGCTGTTGCCCGCGACTTCGTTCGCGTGGTAATTTTGATATGTATTTTTCCGGCATAAAAATAACTTATGTGCTAATCCAAACTATAGATAATCTATCTGTGTGCAAAATTTCATCCGGATCCATTCAGCCGTTTTTGCGTGAAAGAGTAACAAACATCCATCCGTACATACAAACTTTCGCGTTTATAATATTAGTAAGGATATTCTCATTTTATATCACTTGGTTAGGTTAGTTTAGCGCTTAGGGGGGTGGTCCAGCCCGCGCGCGCAACCTAGCGACCGTTTCGTGCTGATAGAGGGTAAGGATGGCGCTCCACAAGGTCCTTGGAATTAAACTACTGGAATTCACTTAAACTGATGTTTATTGTGAACAGCAAAACACAGCACGTACAGTTAGTCCGAAAATTTGGGAAAAGGTCACTTCACGTAATTAAAGGTAATCCGATAGGTGAGTTAGGGCTCGACTGCTCGCGGCATGCACCTACTGCAATTTTTTATATTCGACACTGTGCGGCGATGTTACTTATGTCTGCAGAATTGGGAAATGAGACAATGAACCTAACAGCTTCTCCCTTTTGACGGAGCTTTATCCAAAACAAGATAAGCGAAGTTAGAAAAGGAGGAAATAAAGCGGATGCTGCGAGTAAGTCGTTACAGTAATAGTTTTTTTTTTATTAATTTTATAAATTAGAGATAAGTGATTACTTATATTTTTAGACAAGACATAATGAATCTTTTGCGTTTGAGTTTTATACGGGGGTAGGGGTCTTTTCCATTCCAGAAATATTTGACATTTCAGACATTTCAAAAGAGTTGTTGAGAGTGAACTTTAGGATTATTTTTACGAGTTCTGCGTCCAGAAATAACACAGAAAAATTACATTACGCTTATTCTTAAAACATTATTGGTATACCTTTAAAAATATAAATAAAGTTCACTGTGGCTGGTGGAGGATGATGTTTAGAACAACCGAAACACACTTTAAACTTTTAAATGCGATATATTTGCGAGAGCGGATTACACCAGTCATGGATAATGGCCGTAGACTGCTTTTTCAAAAACTACCTTTAAATTCACATAAACTAAACAAAAATACCCTAAATATTCATACAGTTGTGTATTAGTACCTACAATTTTATTTAAACAACAAAGTAGGTATGAGCGTCGCTTACACTCCCACCCCTAGTGCTGACTCAGCTCAGCACTCATCTCCACATGAAATAGGAGCGACGCGAGCCGCGGAACGCCGCCAGGTACCTGTCCTGGTCTTTACGTCGACTTGCCGGATACGACCGTCTTTGGAGCGAATGACCTGCTGGACAATGCCTTTCGGCCACACGTTCCTGGGAGAAGCTGGATCGACCACTAATACTAAGTCACCCACCTGTAAGGGCTTCTGCTCCTCGTTCCACTTTTTCCTAGGTAGCAGCTGGGGCAAAACTTCTTTTAGCCATCGCTGCCAGAACATGTCGGTCAACCTTTGGGCCTTCCGCCATTGTTTCTTCAGGAACAAGTCTGAGTCATCAAACGATCCAACAACCGGAAGACCAGACGCTGAACCTAGGAGAAAATGATTAGGTGTCAAACTTTCAACTGTTCCAGGTTCTACAGAAACG
Source organism: Yponomeuta malinellus (assembly GCA_947308005.1). NCBI lineage: Eukaryota > Metazoa > Arthropoda > Insecta > Lepidoptera > Yponomeutidae > Yponomeuta > Yponomeuta malinellus. Next base: position 8,462,465 of record OX370994.1, read on the forward strand.
TGTGAAAGGGGACGGCTGTTAACTATATTTTCAACCTCGGCCATCAGCGTGCTCAAGACTTCTTCTCTGGGGGCCCGCTCGTTCAAAATTACCTTGAGTGTCGTTTTAACACTTCGTATCAGGCGTTCCCAAGCCCCACCCCAGTGGGGGCTAAGTGGCGGTATAAAATTAAATGTCATACCGTTGTTTGCTGCTTCAGCTTTCAGCGCCTCGTTGTCCAGGTCCTGCATGGACTTCTGCAGCTCTTTTTCGGCGCCGCGCAGATTCGTTCCGTTGTCGGAGTAAAGCTGGCGGGGCCAGCCTCGTCTGGCCGCCATCCGCCGCAAAGCCATGATGAGCGAGTCCGTGGTGAGTGACGATACTAACTCTACGTGCACGGCACGGACCGTGAGACATGTGAACAGAGCGCCATATCGTTTTTCACGGCGACGACCCACCGTGACCTCCATAGGTCCAAACAGATCGAGCCCGCAGTATGAAAATGGGCGCTGATGATGCGCCATGCGAGCCGGAGGTAAGTCGCCCATTCGTGGCACTCGGGGCGTAGCTTTGCGTATGTTACACAGCATGCACTTTGACACCACGTGCTTGACCGTAGGCCTAAGCCTAATAAGCCAATATTTTTGTTTCAGGTCATTGACCACGGTTTCCTGATTACCATGAGCAGCCTTAACATGATAATGTCGAACAATCAGGTGAGCTATAGGGTTCCGGCCGTCGAGAATAGCTGGTTTCTTTACTTCCAGGCTTACTTCGGAGGCAGCATCGATGCGCCCGTTTGCGCGGAGGACACCGTGTTCGTCGAGGAACGGACATAAGGTAAGTAGCTTGCTAGTTTTTGATAAACTTTTACCACCTTTTATTGCAGCTATTTCCTCGGCGAACGTCTCGAGTTGGGCCCGGCGTAGAAGAAGTTGCTCCGCCCTCTCAAGTGTGCCGCAGTCCAAGTCTGAGGCGCGCTCTCTGCACCTATCGACAAACACCAGCACCGCCGCCGTACTCCGCAGCAACCTGAGCCATGAAGAAAACCGGAGGGGATCCGGAACCGGTAAATCGCCCGGAACAGGTAAGTCCTTTGTAACCATGACATTTTCAATGTATGTTTCATTTGTTTCAGGTTGGCAGAGATCAGCAGGCCACGATGACTCATCCAGATACAAAAAGGAAGGTCCTGAAAACCATTCACTTTCAAAAATAGAATAATCAAATTTTTCTCGTGTGGCCAAGTCGGCGACATTCAGCTTGGTTGGCACGTATCGCCACTCATTTATTCGTGTCAGATCGTCAATCTCACCCAAACGGTTTGCTTCAAACACATTATATGTACGCGTATTATTTCGTATCCACTGTAAAACTGTGGTAGAATCACACCAGAATACCCTGCGCTCAACTGCTAATTTATGCTCCTTCATAATCGTGTCTGCTAATCTAGCAGCTAGTAATGCAGCCTGTAGTTCCGATCGAGGTATCGTCAAGGCTTTTACAGGTACGACTCGGCACTTACTTGCAATAAATGCGACGTGAATATTATTGTTATCTATCCAGCGCCAATACGCTACGGTACTCATAGCTTTGGTAGATGCATCGCTATAAACATGCAACTGTAGGTGGCTATAGCGAGGCGGTGAGTTCGGCGGCGTTATCTCTTGCGCAGCTGTTATCTCGCCGGGAGAAGGCTGTGGCTGCGGGGTATGCGGGGAAGCGGGGGACGAGCCCGCCTCAGCCTTGTTTACGCACCCTGTCGAGTGGTAGCACCTAGGTATGCGTATAGTATCTACTACCTTTAGTATGTCGATCCACTCACACCACCGTTCGTAGATGTCAGTAGGTACGATGTCATCCCAGCCGATCCGTAGCCGCCATAGGTCTTGCAACATTATTCGCCCTTGAATAGTAAATGGCGCTAGAAATCCGAAGATATCAAAAATCGACATGATTACCTGAAGCATTATACGCTTCGTAGGTATTTGTTTACCTTGAATAATGTGTTCTGGGATTTTCTTCAGAGACACATCGAATCCTAGCTCATCAGTACCGGGAAACCATATGAGACCGAGAGTACGTTCCCCTTCCAAGTGATGACCAATTTTAAATTTGACCGCTGCTGTACCTAAAGTTTCTTTAGGCACAGAGTTCAATACTTGAACGCTGTTACTGGTCCAGTTACGAATCTGGAACCCGCCTTGCTGGTGAATATGTGAAACGTTTTTCACCATCTCAATAACACTCTCTTCATCGGGCAAACTATCTATATAGTCGTCCATGTAGTGCGACTTTTGTATAGCACGCACAGCCTCGGGCATGGATGACTCATAGCGCTCAGCATTTTTATTTTTTATATACTGACTTACAAAAGGAGAACAGTTTGCACCGAATATTAGAGATGACATTATGTACGTTTTTACCTTTTCCGTGAGACTATCTCTCCACAGAAACCTAAATGCGTGTTGGTCGGCCGGCTGAACTTTGACCCTGAGAAAGAAATCTTTGATGTCACCTGTTACTGCTATTAAATGTTCCCTAAAGCGCAGCATTATTCCAAATAGCGATGGCAGCAAATCCGGGCCTGTATGTAAGTAGTCATTAAGACATAAACCGTTTATCTTTGCAGCCGAGTCGAAAACCAATCGCAGTTTTTTCTTGTTGGGATTATCAATCCCAAAATGAGGTAAGTACCACGTTTTCGTGGTAGTTTCAGTTTCCGCCAATTCCCTAGCAAAATTATTTTCTAACAAATGTTTAATTCTATCTCTGTACCTTTCTGAAAAACCTTGGTCCTTTTCCATCTTCCTCTCTATACCTTTCAGCCTTTTCAGCGCCGTCGGGTAGGAGTCAGGCATGCAGCAGTCATCGTTCTTCCACGGCAATCCAACCCACCACTGGCCATCAACGAGCTTGGCGGTCTTTTCCAGCATAGCTACAGCAAGTACATCATTTTTATTCTGACGAGGCTTACCACAAATGCCCATTGAATCCAACGTGAATGAGCGCTTCACCTCGTCGTGTAGATTTTGCAGCTGCCGGTCTCGCTGGCACGAGGGAGCGGGCGCGGGCGCTGCACAGCGCGCCGCGTCCAACAACAGCGTCGCGTGAGCGGCGGCGCGGGCGGGCGTGCACCTAGAAGCGCTCCGCGGCACGTGCCACTTACCATGAACACACCAACCTAGGGGAGTGAGTGCAGCGAACGGCTCAATAGAATTACCTATATTTATTTCTATCGGTATAATTAGATGATAATTATCCTGACCAAGTAAAATTTCAGGTTTTAAATCAGTAGTACATAACAGATGTTTAATAGCGTGCAGACTTTTATATTTATTGCAATCTACTGTAGACATATTATGCACAGGTAAATTTAAATTCTTTACGGCACGAGCTTTAATAGAATAGATCTTATCGTCCATACCTGATAGGTTTACATTCGTTACGATCGATTCGCAAGATAGTTCCTCATTCCAGGCTCCGCGTACGCGTAACATCTCGGGCTGGCCGCGCAAACCCGCGCGCTCAGCTAGTTCATCGCTTATCAACGAAATCGTCGACCCGTCGTCGAGTAAAGCGCTGGAATGGATTATACCGTTAGCACTATGTATACGTATAGGCACTACCTTCAATAACACTTTGCACTCGCTGTCGCTTACGTTTATGTTCGACACTACTTCACTGGAACTGGCGGCGGCGACAGCGGGAGTAGGCACAGACGTCGGTGAGGCCCGCTGCCGCTCCGGCGGCGCGGGTGACGTAGGCACCGGCATCGCCGACGCCGGCTGCCGCTCCAGCGGCGCGGGCGCCGGCGGCGGCGCGAGCTGGGTCTCGGAGCGCCGCTCAGTGGACGTGGGGCAGTGCAGCAGCGGGTGATGTGGCTGGCCACAGCCGTCCTTGTCGCAGGCGGGGGCTGGGCAGGTATCTCGGTCATGACGGGAAAGTAGGCATTTAAAACATAAGCCACTGCGTTTTACAAATTGCCAACGTACTTTGCGTAAAGCCTTCTTGAATTTATTGCAGGCTGTTATCTTATTATGCGAACTAGTTTTGCAGAATAAGCATTCATCTTTTTCACTCGTGTGCATCAATATTGTTTGCGAGCGTTGTTGAGCGTACTCGTTATTTTTATGTTTATGTTGGTCGCTGCGCGTAGGCGCAAAGTAGGTATTCGACGTAGTAGAAACTTTAACAGCTTCATCCTTCAGGAAATCGCTTAATATTGTCAAACGTGACTTCTTGCCTTCTGTTATCGGTATGAAACTGTAATCTGACCACTTGGATAATAGAACGGTAGGTATTTTCGCTAATATTATTGATGCAACACTGATACCTTGTAGGTATTCCTCTCGGCCGACTGCGCGTACAGCTTCCATGAAGTTCTGTATTTTGACCGAGAAGGGCACAATTTCTTTGTGGTAATCTTGAGACATAGGCTGTAACTTTTTAATTTCGTGCACAAGTTTCGATAAGATGTACTCAGGATTTCCAAACCTTAACTTCAATGTGGACATAATAGTTTCAGGAGACGATGCACTCACGAGCAGAGCTGATACGGCTTCTTTAGCGGCTCCACGAAGGCACTTTCTCAATCTCCACATATTTTCCTTTGATGTGAAACTACATAGCTCCGTTGATTCATCGAACGCGTGTTTGAACTGTAGCCATTCCAAAGGGTCGCCGGAGAACTCTGGGAGCTCCCGGGGCGTGCACATACGGCTCAGCAGGTTCGCGCCCGGCGCGTGACTGGTGGAAGCAGCGGCGAGATCTCTCAGCGCGCTGGCTAGCATGTGGACTGTACCATCTGTGCTGGCGGCGGCGGCCGGCGCCTGTGAGGGCGCGGGCGAGCCGGCCGGGTTCAACGCAGGCGGTGCCAAACACGGCGCCCGCGCATACTGTGACGGCGGTACATAGGGTGCCGTCGACGGTCCAGCTTTTTGGCACTGCTCACCCTTGTGTAGACCATCTTCGGGGGCAGGCAGGCCTTTGGTCAGCTCCTGATAGCTGCGGTCCATCCATTCTTCAACGCGGCTTCGACTTTGGTTACCATCGTGTGAACTGTATTCGTCTAGGCTAGCTAGATCGGCATCTAGCTTTTTGTCAATAAGTTCCATGCGAATCTGCGCCTTCTGCCTTTCAGCCTCCAGGATAAGTTGCTGCCGTTTCGCTCGTATTGACGAAGTGGAACCTTTAATGGATTTCAAGCTCCGACGCTCGTCTTCGCGTAATACGGGTGGTGGCAGCGGTTGTTCCGATTTAATACTGCTAGCTGGCATAGCTGGTCGACTCAAAATAGGATTCTTGATCGTATCGCTATCTTTCGTCTTCGTAGTAATTAAATTCGAAGAAGGGTCCTGGGGTTTCACTAGCGGCAGGGCACCATCAGGTTTGCGGTTATCCACCTCGTGGCGCGCGTGTTCGAGCTGCACTGAACTGCGCGTATTTACCATAATGCGCGGCGCGGTTGGCGTTCTAAACATATAATCCGGCCGAAGGACACTGTGGCTGGTGGAGGATGATGTTTAGAACAACCGAAACACACTTTAAACTTTTAAATGCGATATATTTGCGAGAGCGGATTACACCAGTCATGGATAATGGCCGTAGACTGCTTTTTCAAAAACTACCTTTAAATTCACATAAACTAAACAAAAATACCCTAAATATTCATACAGTTGTGTATTAGTACCTACAATTTTATTTAAACAACAAAGTAGGTATGAGCGTCGCTTAATCGCAATGTAGGTGAAAGTAGAATAATAGATTCCGTATTTAACAATATAACGATTTTGAGTCCCTATAGACATCCTCGTTGGTTTGGACATGTGGAGAGAATGAAGGAAGTAACAAATATATCGAGCGAATTTGGGTGGAAGCGCCGGTAAGGGACGTCTCAGGTGGACATACTCCGACCAAATAGGGGATGTATTTGCAATGGGCAAGATAAAAACCGGCAAAGTGCGATTTGAACTGGCGTAAAGAGGGTTCCGTACAATGCCAAAGTCAAATGTTTTTATTCAATTGATGATATCACATTTGAAATCCTCATAGTAAATCGCGAGTTAACTGCTACTAGTGCTAGCTATTGGTGTTTTAGTGAACAATTTTCCATAAGTGAACGTATTATATTGAGTTTACCACTTTATTTTTAATTGATAGAATTCTTATAGGGTTTCCTGTAATTTACAAGCAATGAACTATATTTAGTATTTTTTTCAAAATAGGGTTTCCTGTAATCTACAAGCAATGAACTATATTTAGTATTTTTTTCAAAATTTTTGACTCAGTAGTTTCGGAGATCAGGGGGGGAATGGTAAATTTTCGTCTTTTTTCGTTATGTACGAAAGAAATAAAGCGGATGCCGCGAGTAAGTCGTTACAGTAACAGATTTTTTTTAAATTATTTTTATAAATTAGAGAAACAGATAAGTGATTACTTATATTTTTAGACAAGATATAATGCATCTTCTTTCGTGAATAAAATCACAACTATTTATTTTACAATAATAACAAAAATATATTTGAGATTCTTGTAACGAGCCCTTTCATTTGATATTATATGACACAGTAAGGTTTGCAAAACTTTTTTTTTATTTCCTACTTTGTCCCCCGAAAAAGAATTTAAAAAAATATTTATTTACTTTGCACATCTGTGTTTGGTTTATAGGATTACACCATCCTACCAAATTTCACCTGATTTGGTCCATTAGATTCGGAGCAGATTGGCTGTGACAAACGGACGGTGTAGGGAATCCTAAAAAGTACCCGAAACCGGCGTGTGAATGTTGATGTAGCGAAAGAGATAACGTGGCAGGTGGCAGACCCTGGTCTCTGCCTATCCCTCCGGGACACACGCGTGAGTTTATGTTATGTTTTTTAGTCATCCCCTTCTACTAAAAATCGCAGTGCCTTTGTGATCACTTTTGATCCATTGTTGTTTCGTTCCCTCTAGCTGGGCAACTGGTCGGAAGCGCTCTCGCTGAGCGAGGCGGCGTGCCGCGACGATCCGTACTCGAGCGCGGCTCGTGTCACGTCAGCGCTGGCCGCGGTCGGCGGCGGCAGCGCCGGGGCCGGCGCCGGCTGGCAGGAGGCCGGCGCCCGCCTCGCCGCCGCCGCGCGCCTCAACCCCGCCGACCTCGTCGCCATGCACGACCTGGGTAACTATACTTCACCAGGATCTAGAAAAGAACGCTGCTTGGGAAGATGGCGGATGGCGGGAAGTATGATCGCACCTCAACCCCGCCTCATCGCCATGCACGACCTGGGTAACTATACTTCACCAGCATCTAGAATCAAGCGCGAGTCGCGCCCGAAGGGTTCCGTACCATTATCTATACAACAATTGAATATTTTAAGCGTCTATCGGATGCCGTTATTAATATCGAGCAAAAAACGGCAAAAAATCACGTTTGTTGCATGGGAGCTCCCCTTGATATTTATTTTATTCCGTTTTTAGTATTTGTTGGTATAGCAACAACAAATACATCATCTGTGAAAATTTCAACTGTCTAACTATCGCGGTTCATGAGATGCTGCCTGGTGACAGACGGACGGACGGACGGATAACGGAAGCTTAGTAATGTGGCGGATGGTGGGAATTCTGAGCGCACCTCGACCACGCCTCATCGCCACGCACGACCTGGGAAACTATACTTTACCAGCATCTCCTTGGAAAGATGAGAACTATTTAGAGGCGGACGTGGATGACGGCAGGTCGGCGCTCGCCTCGACCCCGCTGACCCTATCGCCTTGCACGACGTGGTTAAAATCAGAAATCAATAACATACCAGTATCTGAAAAAAAAACCGACTAAGTGCGTGTCAGGCCACGCGCAGTGTAGAGTTTCTTAGGAAGAGGGGATTTGATCTTCTTTACAGAACTAAAAATCATCGACGTAATTTTTGAAGGATTTTGTGTGAAGTTTTCCTTAAGTTTCCATAAGTTGGTCGCTTATTACTCGTTAACTTGTAAAGCCTACTTACCTGTGATAGTATTCCTTTTAAGTTGATAATATGTGTGAAAAAATTTTGGGTAGTACAAATTTTGTTCACGTTTCTACAATCAACCGTTTAGCCGGGAGAGGGGAGGGGGATGCCCTACTTGGACAATAATTTGCGCTTTAAGGCGTAGTATTTCGCAAACGAAACTAAATCAAAACGTTATTTTTCTACACCCACAATATTTTTGAACGACCAATCCAACGATACCCCACACTATGATGTAGGCGAAAAAAAATTGCATCTCTAATTTTGGTGTAGGGAGAACACTGTAAAAAAAATTATATGTTTTTATTCTACCGTTTTGTCGACGTGATTAATGTGTATCATTATGCCAAATTTCAGCTTTCTCGTACTAATCGTCTCTGAGCTAGGCCGCGGACAGACAGACAGACGGACGAACATGGCGAATCTTTAAGGGTTCTTTGTCTACGGAACCCTAAAAACGCTCCTTGGGAAAATGGGTTTTGTTGATTTCTGTGACTATGAGTGTTAATCAATAGGTATGTTCACTAACCAAAAAAAGTATAAGCTGCTAGTTTTCTCGAAATAAAGTAAATAAATAAAATTAAAAGAAGCAAAAGGAAAATATGAAATTATTTGTTTCGTTACCAATTTAATGTGAATTTTACACTGGTGGGGACTTCCTATTAAGAGTATATACACCTGTGCCAGGTAGCCCCGCTCGTCTTTACTAGATTAATATTAATTTAAATTAGGTATGTACATTCAAGCGGTGGTAGCCTAGTGGGTAGAACTTCGGACTCGCAAGTGGGAGACCCAGGTTCGATCCCCGGTGCGGGCATGTTCCTATGACTTGGTTTTCTAAGTTATGTACATTTGTGAAGTTATAGTAGCAATACCACTCGCTAACTGTGAAGGAAAACATCGTGAGGAAACCTGAGTATCTGAGCTATTCACATACCTCAGCGCTTGAAATCGCCAATCCGCGGTGGGCACGCGTGGTGATTAAGCCCATACTCTCTCCCTGAGAGAAGGCCTGTGACCTACAGTGGGACGTATATAGGCTGCTTATGTATGCAGTTGTTTATAAAGGACACACCACCTGATGGATATCGGTAATGAAAACAAAGTTCTAATTTTCAATAGTTTCCTGCTGACTAGTTTCCTTACTCCACGCAGCGCTCGCCTTGGAGAGCGAGGGTGGCGAGGGCGCGGAGGGGGCGGCGGCGCGCTGGGCGCGGCTGCGGGGCGCGGCGGCGGCGGGGCGCACGTTGCGCTCCTTCGCCGCGGCCGGTCTCGCGCGCTTCCACCACGCCGCCGCCGACCCCAACTCCGCCGAGCATTGGTATGATTTGTTCCGTTCGTGCAGGTTTGTTCAGCATTGGCCGCGGTGAACGAGGGCGCACACTGCGTACCTCTCGGCCGATCCCAACTCCGCCGAGCGTTGATATGCTTTGTTCAGTCCATGGATTTTGGTTTGTTGGACGTTCCTTGTCGAAGGCGCGGAATGGGACAAGCGCACACTGCGCGCTTTCGCCGCGGCTGGCGTCGCGCTTCCACCACGCCGCCGCCGACCCCAACTTCGCCGAGCATTTATATACTTTGTTCCGTTCAGCTCCTTTATTACGCGCACCAAATCTTAAACGATTCCACTCGTCTAACTGTCAAATCTTGTACAAATTACTCTCTTACCATCTTATACAACGTGCGCCCCGTGCGTAAATTGCTATTGCACAGGTCAAGATTCCAACAGGATTTGGTGTGCATAATTAGGCCCCTCGGCTTGTTCTTTGGTCAAGTCGTCATACCATATTCGCCTCCTTATACCACGTCGCTGGGAGCCATTGCACGGCACCCAATCTGTAACAAGTTTTCCTACCTTTCCGGACCCATACGTTGACATGGTCAGCCAATCTCCACTCGAGTTTCGCGGTCATAGATTTTGGTTTTGGAGGGCAGCGAGCATGTCTTCTGTCTTTTATCTCCTCCGCCACTGGTTCGTTTTCCGCCACAGATGGATAGATAGATAGAGAACAATTGGATGGGCATTAAAATGACATTAACACATAGACATTAAGAGGGTCGCGGAACGGAAATTCTAAATGAGCGTGCATTGTAGGCCCGATAAAAATGACAACTGTTAAACGTAATTGTGGTCAGTTGGTCGTACGGTCGGTCGGTCGATTGATTTGTTGGTCGGTCGGTCGTTCGATTGATGGATCGATTGATTGAGTGATTGATTGCGGACAGGTACAGCAGCGTGGGTAGCTGGGACGCGGGCGTGGCGTGCGCGCTGGCGCGGCTGCACGGCGACTCCGGCGACGCGCACTCCGCCAAGCATCACTACCAGGACGTGCGTATGCGACTACCATCGTTCGATCAATCAGCCCGTACTCGTCCACTGCTGGACATGGGCCTCCCCCAAGGCACGCCACTTCCTTCTGTCCTCGGCCATCCTCATCGACCATCAGCCACTGTCAGCAACCTACCATAGTTACTTGTCTCCATTTTCGCTCCCACAGTACCTATTGGCCGCCCTAGGCCACGTTATAAGGTAGTTAGATAGATATCTATCTAGATAGAGATAGAGAACTCTATTGTACATAAAAAATGAAATTACACAGATAGTTGTAATAGCCGCCCCGCCCTTTATTTACTGAGCTACATGATTTCTATGATATTTTTGAGTTTTATCCCGCTAACCGGATTATTTTATTATTTTTGTTCCTTAATTTTAGTTAGATATCCTTCGCCAATTAGTATTTTTTCCGCGATTGTCCGCCCCTAGTATCGGGCCGCTCTGGAACTGGGACTAGGTTGGCCTTAAGGAGAGTACGCCCCTGCCCACAAGAAGCAAAGCGAGTCTAGAGTTCTATACTATTGGTGTACAAGCAGGCTATATACCTACGTCCCAGTACAGGACACAGACATGTCGGCAGTGTTCTCCCGAAGGGAGTATAGGCTTTAATCACCACGCGGCCTACCACGAATTGGCGATCTTACATCCGACGCTCAGATTTCCTTACGATTGCTAATTTAAATTTATAATTAATTCCGAATAAAGTACAACTTTGTTTTGTGTATAGGAATAAACCTTCTTTGACGACTTGAAATGGCTAATTGACCGACAAAAACTTTATTGACAAAAACAAATTATTTCTGATGTCTCTTCTTGCTTTGACGTGTTTAGAACCGATAAAAAATAATAAGTAGTAACCTTTTCAGAATATTTTTATTGTTGCTGTAAGTGTAGATTCAACAGAATATAGTTGAACCTTCGAGAATATGTCAACATTGCAGATTTACACTTTGTATATCGTATCGAAGATCTTATCGCAATGAAATAAGGTCCAAAACTCCTCGCCAGTCATATCCTGAGACTTTGAAATGTTCCAGCGGAGGGAGCATGAGATTTTATCGAGGCGGTGTATCTACAAAAAATGGCCGTTTTAACGAGTTTTGACGTCTATAGTAGGTTAACTTATCGTCGCGAGCACAATGCATCGTTTTTATACCAGTGCCGTGAGATAAAAAAACATCTGTCACTATAAGATAAACCCTATCGCAAATGCGAGCATGATGACAACATAAAAAGATATATTATCGACTTTTGACAGATGTTTCATTTAAATTTATCCCACTTTTGAGAGGGGCATATAAACTTATATCTAGCGTTTCTGTCAGTCATTCTACGAATAAAATCATCACATTTGTCATGATTTGTCCACTGGTGCCTCTTCGCGCCACCTACGCATCCCATTCGTGCCCTTCCTCTGTTTCTGCTCACTGACCGACGTCCAGTGGCCGTCTCCAGGGATTTAAGGACCCGCTCACTGACCTCCGTTCAGCCCTACTCCACGCAACCAAGCACCCTCTGCCGTCCTGCTCAGACCGTCGTCCAGTGCCTATCTCAATTAAAATAATACTAGGTAAAATGTACCAGTCAACAAAAAATTTTAAAATAAGAAACTTCTAAAACAAAGATTTAAACCGACACACTAAAAAGGGGAAAAATTATTTCTTTCTAATGAACTTGCATCCCAAGCCATTTACTCACCCCACAAATCATACCTAACTTCTACTAAGTACCTAAGTATGTATGGTGTATTTACTACAAATGTATGGTTTCTAGGAAGTTTTCTGGAAAAAGCTTGACACAGACTCCTCCATTTTTGAAGTCCGTTAATAATAAAATGCTTTTGGTTATAAGTAAATCTAATATTTATTTTGTAACTTTAAACAATGAAATAGGTGGTTTACTACATAACTGGGTACCCAATGGAGAAAAGAAGCATGATATGTTTTCTTCTGAAAACGGGAAATTGTTACCAAACAAATTAATATGTTCTTCACCTTTGATGTAATCTGTAACAAAAAAATAAGAAGTAAAAAAAATGTAATGCATTTCCTAGGAGACTCTGGATATGCCTTTGAGCCTGCCTTGGCTGATGACGCCCATCAGAGGAGAGGCCGAGTAGACTCCCGAGGCTCGGTACACACATTGCCATTGTGGAGCCTGAAACCCAGTAGAGGAGGAATGGCCAGCTCAATGGAACATTCCCTAATTATATTTAACCCTTGAATGAATGCTTCTGTGCATGTAATATAAAAAAACTATAGTGGAACTTGGGTAATTAAGCATCCAATTTTGAGTTACTATTTTGAAAAAATACAATTCGTACATACATATTCCTACGTTTTAATATTTGATTTATTTGTAAGATTTGATTGATTGTAGCATAGACCAAATATTATTGTAGTCAGCGCGTTCAAAATATCCTGTAACAAATAAAGAGCATAATTAAAAAGGAGTCCAAAACATTCCAATATGATGTAATAGCTTAAGACGAAAAGAAAAAAAGTATGTAAGACATGTTACGAAAATGATTTTAGATGCCCCTAAGAGCAAAAATTGACGCTATACTGGATAGACCTCTATGGTCTATCTATCCAAATACTGTAGGTATTCACTGAGCATTGCCTAAGTACACATTTGCATTAGTTTGACAAGCATATTATTTACCTATTATACTCGGTTGGTGATGGTGAGTCAAGTATTGAACTTAATTTATCACTAGATAATAAGTACTATCAACACTTACATTCCGCCACTGCTCCAGTCGTGTCGGGACCATGCTCCTTCGACAAGGCTCAATGTGCCCCACTCTTTCAACAACCTTTCGCTTCCCATGGGGCCAGAAAACTCATTGTTGGCTAAATTACTGTGGAGCGTCATATACCCCAGTTGATTTTGTTTACTGCGCCCTCTAAAACAGAAAAATATTATAGTTCTTGCCGATGAGTGACTTGTATATGATATGATGTCCGTATGAGCTTGTAGGAAGGATCTCCAACTATTGTAGTATTGTATAAATTAACTGCAATGGCTATAAAGTTTGTACTTACTTCATTTTCGGCATCTAAGCATCTATTGTCCGTTATTTGTTTGTTTATTTACATTTTATTTGATACCTAGCACAGACTAAGTAAAGGAAAGATCACAGACAGATCAGATTTCAATCTGTCAAAAAACGCAAATTGAACGAATGAAATAGTGATTTTCGTCACATCCCTATTTGCCGATTCAGTGTTGTCATACCAATAAGTAGATAAAATCTTATCTCCTATCTAAGGAAGATATGTATGTCGAAGAGAAGTCATGCTCGCGGGTGGGATATAATATCGTAATGTTTTAAAATTTTAACCTATCTATCTAGATACGATAAAAATCTCATGCTCCCCCCGCAGGTGGAAGCGGTATGGCCGTGTGAGATATCAGCGCTGGAGTGGCTCGGCGCCGAGGCGCGCGCCAGCGACCCGGAGTCGGCGCTGCAGTACTACCGCCGCGCCGCGAGGCTGCAGCCCAACAATGTGAGAACTACATTTGTGGGACTCCACCAAGTTCAATACAAACAGTTCCGATTGCGGACCTCTGGAAGTGTGCCAATCAGAGACCTGCCCATATCCTGATAGAAAGATGTCCTGGATAGAAAATGGCGTTGGATAGGCCACACACTAAGACAAGGGGTGCCTGAACGTACACCACGTGAGGGCTTCGGCGATCGAATGAGGAGGGCGGCCCAAGATCACTTGGAAAAGATCCATAGCCCAAGAGGCCAAGTGGATCGACACTAGCTGCTGCAAACCACCATCAGAAGTGGAAATCTATGCTTGAAGCTCTATGTTCCTCTAGGAGTTAGGCAACCAAAGAAGAACATAAGGTTTAATAGCGCCACCAATGAAAAAAATCTATATACTTTAATAGATCTTTTCTACAGACAGTGTCGTACAAAATCTCTGAATCATGTAAATTGTAATTTTTAGGATCCACGGCTGAGAACCTAAGGCCAAGATCCTAAGACTATATATGCTATAGCATATCCACTAAAACCACCACTTGGCATAAATGCTATATCTAATCTAGTCCCAGGTCCTTGATTCTCGGTCGAGTATTCTAAAAATTACTACTCATATGATAGAGATTTTGTAAGCTACTTTTTGCATAAACGACATGGAAAGGAAAAAGTATCTGTTTTTTGATGGAGAAAATGCCTATACCCAGCAGTGGGCTGTGGCCATTCGGGCCTGCGGATCACTGCATTGACATGCTGAGCCTCGACCCTTTGTCTTAATATAAGTCAATAAATGCTTTCTATTGCTTTCTTTCAATAAATGCAGAATTAAAATCAAGACGTTCGAGCCACGCTAACATAAACAATCCCAAAGTCCATGTTATGCGCTTATAATTGCTTCCTTATCTAATTAAATAGCGTCGGAAAATCCGATTTAGTTGTGGTTTGAACCGGGTTAGGAAGTAATACAGTGATCTAATAAATTATATTTATCTACTTGTAGTTAGTAACAACAGCAGAGTAATCTAACGAACGTGATAAAATGCGTGTGCTGGCAGTTTACTGGCTGTTCAAAATGTTTGTTGATTACAGCGAAAATAAAATATTTTAGGACCTGTTTAAATTGAATATATGATTTTGTAACTTTTCTAATATCAACTTCATATAAATGCGTACTAAACCGCTATCCCCGTGGCGCCGGATATCCGTGTGGTGCCGGATTAAGAATAGCGTCACTCCATTTCCTTCCGTGGATGTCGTAGAAGGCGACTAAGGAAATCAAATACCAGGAGAAGGGCAGCAGCGTCTTCCTGAGAATCCAACTGCATACTGCGATCGCCAACCCGCCGGCCAAGCGTGGCGATTATGGCAAAACCCTTCATGGTTATGAAAACCACGAAGGAGGCTTATGTCCTGCAGTGGGCGTCAAATGGCTGATGATGAAAATCGCTTGTAGACGATGCGCACTATATTGATAGATATATAGATAGATAAATCATTTATTTGTGCTTAGAGACACACACACATAAAGCAATAAGTACATAAAAGTTGATGACATACAATAGTTTAGGTACAAGTACAGACTTATTTTACAAACTAACTTATATTGTGTAAAAATAAAGTTATATGGCACTTTTAGGCCATATATGGGTGTGCCACAGAAGCTCAAAAGGCCGTATCTCAGCATTATAAATATCCACTTTAATTAAGCAGATATTTTACTGATTTTCAGCTACAGCCAGAGTGTGAGAACGGCGATGATAGATATTTATAGATAATCATTAAATGTTTCAAAATCATTAAACAAACGAAACCATAACACATAACAAGAAAAAACGCTCTGTACATTAAATATATTAGAATTTCATTATAATTAAGGTCTATTGATTTCATTCTTCATAAGGGAAGTAGTGTTTTGTGTAATTAGTAGTGTGTTGTTGCATAGTCGTTATACCTCTAGTTATTTAATTATTTATATCATTTCATTATTTAGCAAT
Source organism: Yponomeuta malinellus (assembly GCA_947308005.1). NCBI lineage: Eukaryota > Metazoa > Arthropoda > Insecta > Lepidoptera > Yponomeutidae > Yponomeuta > Yponomeuta malinellus. The sequence goes on from OX370994.1 coordinate 8,478,256, forward strand.
TTATTAACAATAATTATTTACACCATAATTTATTATTTAATACTTATTAATACTTGAACGTCAATCCATGAATACTTAGTTTAAAGTTTTGTAAAACAGGTAAATTTCTCACTGTCATGAAACCGCCACCTACGTCAATAGCTTAAAATGAAGAATTTAAAATGTTTTTTAAAACTAATTTTCACTGGTATTTGCCTTATGGGTGGAGGAATTTTGCGCCATTAGGTACTATTGTGCATATTTCGACGCATGAACTTTTTTGATAGTCATCCATAAAAGAAAGAAAATATATTAATTTGGCGACACCATACAAAAAACGATGTATGATTTTATATACAAGAAACCACAACATTTAAACAGATGCTACTAATGAATAAAATGTGGCAAAGTTTTGAGTATTGAGCCCCCAAAAAGGGGCCAACTCAGGATAATCTCGCAATAGAGTTATCAGTTGCAAACCATATTTTACATAACTTTTGTTAATTTTGTCACTAGCCACAATGGGGTCTACTGATTGGCGGTTGCTTGCGTGCCAGCGGCCGGTACCAGGACGCACTCACTCTCTACAAGAAGATGAACGCTAAGTTCCCCGATAACGTCCAATGTGAGTTCACTCACGACCCTGTCCATCGATAGAAGAATAGAAGAAGATTAAAAGATAGAAGTCCCTCAGTATAGGACTACCAGCTGGCGACATCCCCGGATTTGAGCCCGAAATATTATTTTCGACTTCATTCAATCTAAAAAACTTTCATTCGTATTATTCGCAGTTCGAAGCGAGCCTAAGAGAAAAAAAACCGACCAAGTGCAAGCGGACTCGCGCACGAAGGGTTCCGTACCATTATCTATACAACATTTGAATATTTCAAGCGTCTACTTGTTGTGTTGCCGTTACTAATATCGAGCAAAAAACAACAAAAAAATCACTTAAATATTTATTTTATTCTATTTTTAGTATTTGTTGTTATATATAGCGGCAAAGGAAATACATAATCTCTAAAAATTTCAACTCTCTAACTATCACGGTTCATGAGATACCGCCTGGTGACAGACGGATGGACGGACGGACGGACAGCGGAATCTTACCCTTTGGATACGGAACCCTAAAAAGCGCTCAGTCTTAGCTAGAACACAACCGAGAGCCATCCGTATTGGGCCTATATTCTGTTAATGCATTACAGTACAATGACAGTTTCATGAAAGCGTAGATTTAACCGTCGTTGCCGCATTTTGACGCTGAAAAGGTTTTATACGTGTGCACGCGTAGACTTTAAGCGGTGATGACATCATCGACACGCTCATCATTGTGTTATAATGCATTAACAGTACGTTGGCCCTAAGCTGTTGTGAATTTTACGTCCAAACAGGCCTGAAGCTACTAGTGAAGCTATGCGGCGACCAGGGACTGTCCGAAACGGCGGCCTGGAGCCGCGAGCTGCAGCGGGCTCAAGCGCGACTCAAACAGCAGGACAGGGGTAAAGCCACATATAAAAATCTAGTTAGATGCCACATATTTCGCACCTACCCTACCTCGCACGCTCGCACTCTAAGGAATCTACACAATGCGCCGCCGCTGGATCAGTCCGTTCTCGACCTCCAATGCAATTACTTGTCAGATATAAACACGAAAATAGGGATTTGTGCCATACTAAGCAACACTTCATAACATGTGACTTCTTTTATTTTTTAAATATCTGCAACTTATTTAATTTACGTTCGGTGTGTCCGCGATTTCATTACGTTTTGTGTCTGTTGAGCTTGGGGAGACTGTAGCTTGATGTGGAAATGAGAGTCTAAATAACCGAAAAATAATGAATACGTTTATTTACAAAATCCCTACTATTGCACAAAACGTTGACATCGCTCTTAGTACTGTGTCGCACAAGTTTGGTATAGCGCTGTAGGCTGCATCGACGACACAACGGCTCGCGCGGTGAGGTAGACAGTAACACAAAATGTCAGTCTGCTACAGTACAGTCTGCTACCTCAAGCAACGCGCACTGGCGCTTTGATGATTCTACCACACAGACCCGGTGTCTTGCGGCTGGCTGGTCGACATCTTGTCTTTGTGTGCTAGTGTTGCTTGTCTATTGACTGTTGTCGTTCTCTTCACGCAGTATATAGGCGGGCTTGAGACGGTCGATCGAAACTGTCGCTTCTCTGCCAGGCTTCTGAACGAACGTCTTGGCATGTCTCTTCAGTAAGTGTAAGGGCCTCCGTAGGGCGTTTGCAGAGGTCTGCGCGTCAACACGGAGAAAAACTTGGTTGCATGTTGCTATGTCTACGTGTATGAAAGGTGAGCGATCAGTAGGTTTGCATTTCGTACGAGTATGTACTGGTTCAATGATTTTACGGCGCAGCTTATCGACGTAGGTATAGTCGCACGCGCTGTCTTCCTAATCCCCGGTAAGGTGCAGCGGCCGCCCAAATGTAAGCTCGGCGGCGCTCATACGCGTGTCGCTTCTTATTGCGGCGCGGAGTCCCAGAAGCACGGTTGACAAATCGTCATTCCAGTTTTGATTTTTTTGGAGTCGGCCTTTGAGTGCATTTTTAGCGTTCTGTCTGTGCTATCGTTCGATTACTTCATTGCTCTTTGACGAGCGTCCATATCTGACAATTCAGCCTTCGTACAGCGCTCTCGCGATTTTTACTGCTGTTATATCTTCAATGGCGAATGCTTCCGGCCACCGTGTTGCTCGGTCAATTACCTTTAGTTGGTATCGTTGACCTTGACTCGTTGACATAGTTGGGCTCGTAGTGGCCCAACTATGTCAACGTGGACATGGTCGAAGCGGTCGCTGGACGGGAATGATTCAACTTCGCTCGTTGTATGGCGCTGGATCTTTGATTGTTGACAAGGTCTCGAACCTGCATTCGAGTCCGGTTGCCAACGTCATGATTCATTGACGGCCAGAAATATCTTTGTTGCATGAGCTTGCGTGTGGTTCCCGTCCCTGGATTACTTATGTCGTGCACGGCGTTTAATGCGATGCTTCGAGTAGGTATGGCAGTATGTGTTGCGTTGAAAGCTCGCAGTAAACTTTTGCATCGGAGTTAGGTATCGCCATTCTCTAGAGTTCTAGGTTTGTTTGTTTGAACAATTGAGGTATATTTGCATCTCTTTCTTGCGTTGCGGCGAGTTGTGCGTATGCGTAGTCGAGCGATGACGGGCATGTTATTGTTTCTATGCGTGATAACTTTTCGGCTAAAATGTTGCCTTTGCCACGGATGTGCCGGAGATCTGTTGTAAACTCGCTGATAAACAGCAGTTGGCGTATCCTTCGTGGCCTGGCATATCGTTGTCAGATGGTGGCTTGGCGATTTTAATTGTTAGAGGCTTGTGGTCGGTATACAGGGTGTCCCAAAGTTATGGGCCATGAAGGGAAAGTACCTTAAATATCGTAGATAGGGTATTTTGCTGAAAGAAGACTTTATGTTATTTTTAAAAGTTAGTAATTCTGCATTCAAAGATTTTCTAAAAGTTACTTGCCTTGTCTGGGAATCGAACCGGCTTAAATGTAAAAAAAAACACCCCTAATTTTATGATGCCAATCGAAAGAATGGCCAAAAAATAATAACTCTTCTTAAATAACATAGTATTTTAAAAGAAAGGAACAGCGTATATGGTCAACTCTCTGGCTTCGATCATTTTTCTGCGGTGTTTTACTGCCATGAAGTTAGATAAAAGCTCACGATCGTAGGTACTGTAGCGCTGTTGTGTTTATTGGCCGTTGTAGCACTGCTCCGTCACAGACGTCACAGAGGCGAGACAGGGGCGCGGAAAGGGAGGGGTGGGCGAGTAAAGCAGCGTTTTGTATGCTAACTTTACAAGCCTCTTCGTTCCACTGGATTTTTGTTTCGGGCTTCTTTGCCTTCAACGGCCGGCAATACTAACGGCCGTATGTCCGCGGCCGTAGGTATTTTATCTTCGAAGTACTTCTGTGCAGGTTGACACGGGAAAATCGATGATGGCTTGAAGTTTTGCTTGTGGGCGGTTTGATGCCGTGATACTGAGTACCGAGGAATATTACTTCTGGCTTCCCAAGTACGCATTTTGATGGATTGATCCTAATTGCGTACTTTTCCAATCGCTGTAACATGGTGCGAAGGTGATGGAGATGCACTTCTTCGTTAGATGAAGCAAGGAGCAAGTCGTCAATGAAGGGAAACACGAAATCGAGGTCTCGTAAAACTTCACGTACTTATAAAACTTTGAAACGTGTGTCCCGCGTTGTGTAATCCGGGCGGCATGCGCGGGAATTCATACAAGCCGAAGGGGTTATTATGGCTGTTTTCTTGACATCTTGGTCGGTGACGCATAGTTGTTGGTAGACACGATTAAGGTCCAAGGTGAGAAAATAGCCTCGCCTTGTAGTTGAACTAGTTGAAGTCTGAAGTTGCCTGAGGAGCGGGTTGAAAGTAATACTTTTCAGCCCTAGGAGAATCGTTTTCAACTGACAGCTGTCAACTATTAAAAAATAACTAGTTCTTTTTTCAAATTTCTGTTGAACATTGTTCCAACTTTTCAAATTTCAGCTAGCCAGCGACGAGAAAAAAAGGCGGGAAAGCGGCAATCCGATCTGAATTTGTTTTTTCGATTTGTAGAGTTTTGTTTGTACTTCCGTATAGCAGATAAAAGCTTAATATTTTAGCTAATTCACGTTTTTATTTTCCTTATATTCGCAATGAAAACCAGTGTTTACCTCGGGTTAGAGACTTATTTAGTCTCTCGAGGGATAGTTAGTTAGATAGTTCGAACTATCCTCCTCGCAAAACCTCGTGTCGGGACTAAATAAGTTACTTTCACCCCTAGGGTAATTTCTTACTCAGGAGGACGTTATTGATGTCGAGGAAATAATCAGCTACCAACTTAGCGTTTTTCTTTTTGTAATCTCGATTTTAGTAGCACTTCTTACTGCTGACCGAGTAGTACCTATAGTAGGTATGCATTATTGTTTCACATAGGCGTCTACCTACTTCTGCTCGTGTTTGTTTTGAAACTTTACACAAAACATTCGGTTTTCAATGCGCAAAACATGGTTTTGTGTCATTTTTGCTAACAGAAGGCGTCAAGTTAAAAGCTTCACTTTCAATCTTTTGGATACCTTAATGCAACAAATGATTGAATCGAATTGAATGACATGTTTCGTTTTACAGCATCAGTGCCGTCTGCCGGTAGTGGGTCTTCAGGGCACAGTCAATCGCCAATCGACCAACTAGGAGGTAAGAAGCTTTAGCAATAGTGTTAAGGTCGGCTGACAGATTTCACTCCATGCAGGCTAGGCGTGTTGGCGGGTATGGTAAAATAAGGTAGGTCTTAAGGCTCCCATTGACGATGCGTCCAACACTCCAAATGGACTGCTAGCATTCCAAAATCCGCTCATCAAGGATTTCCAATGGGATGTAAATCCATCACGCCAAATGGACGCATAGGTTTAGTGGACTGATCGTCAGTGTGTAAAACGCACGCTGGATGCCGTCCAACCCGCTCGTGAATGCCCAAAACGGCGTCTATTTTCCATTCATTCTGCGCTGCGTCGCGCTTCTGCACTACCACATCGGTCGTGTTAATAAACCATATAATTTTATCGATGCCATTGATACCATCGTTATGTCAACGTCAAGATATTTTGTTTGACCATTTATTGAAATTTACAGGGAAAATCCTTGTTTGTGGAAAAATCAATGACGCTGACTGCCATAATATGAGAGAAATGCCGCTTCTCTGAGGCTACAATTTATTTTTAAGGACGAAAGACGAAAACGCAAATGCTTCATTTTGAAGAAAGGCCGGACGCCCGTCCCAGCAGATGCACCGTCAGTGGGCTTGAAATTCAGCGTGGATCAATTTGGATTAATCCATTTGGATGCCGCCATTTGGTCGGATCGTGAATGGGGGCCTTGAGAATAGTTCGTAGGCTTTTTAATACGTTTGCCGAGTCAGGTAGTCCTATATATAAAATCTCGTGTCACAGTGTTTATTATCGAACTTCTCCGAAACGACTTCACCGATTTTTATGAATTTCTTTGTGTATATTTGGTAGGTCTGAGAATAGATCGTAGACTAATTAATATGACAAAACGACGTTTGCCGAGTCAGCTATTTAGGTATATATATTATCTACCAAAGCCTAAAAACACATTTATCAAAAGAATATTTTTTTTACAATCTTAGTATTGTTACAATATACCAGCAAGGCGCATTCCGGACGCAAGAACAGCAGCCTTAACTTTTTAACGGGCGGAGCTAGTATAAATTTTTCATTGGTTTTTAACTTTATTTCAAAATGATAAGGTTTAATTTAAGGTGGCAACTATTATGCCAGTGCCTGGTAAAGTGTTAAGGCGTATTTCTCTGTCAGCTGTCCACTCGGGCAGCGCCAGCAAGGCGGCGTCGGGTCGCAGCCGGCTGTCGACGGCCAGCTCCGGCGCGGCGCCGACGCCCGCGCCGCGCCGCGCCGCCGATTACGCCCGCGGTGACAGCGCCGCCGATGACAGGTCAGCCCCTATATTACGCGCACCAAATCCTGATTAGCCTCTGGACGCGAATGAAAAATAAGTTCAGCCCCTATATTACGTGCACCGTAAAATCCGGAACGATTCCAATCGTCTAACTGTCAAATTCCATACTAATTGTTCTCGCAAACGGATTCCGACAGAATTTGGTGCACGTAATCAGCGGGCCCGTTGTACACGTTACAACGGGCCCGCGGGCGGGCCAAAGATATGACATCAACCTCATACTTATTGACTATGTATGTTCAATCGCGTACGTTGCACGCTGTGCCGACACCGCATTGCGCTATTTGCGCAGTGCACAATTGCAGTCGATTATTATTACTATGTGGCTATTATTCCGTGTGGCACCGAATTAAGAATAGCGTCACTCCATTTCATTTATTTTGGATATAATCGCCACGCTTGGCAGGCGGGTTGAGGATCGCAGAATGTGGTTGGAATCTCAGAAAGACGCTGCTGCCCGTCTCTCCAGGAAATTTATTTCTTTAGTCGCCTGCTACGACATCCACGGAAGGAAATGGAGTGACGCTATTCTTAATCCGGCGCCACACGGATAGCCGCGTAGCCTTTGACATCTATAAATAATCTGGAGCATTGAACTTTAAATTGAATGCCTGGAGTTAGTACGTAATAACAGTAACCTAGTTTTCAGAGGTACTGGTAGTTGGACAAACTATTCCCTCCTCCCTATATCCACCTAGGTAAAGGCAAAAACATTTTCCAAACAATGTACTTACTTGCAAAACATGCTCATTCAAATGCGTCTACTACGATGCTGTATTGTGACATGGCGCCATAACGCCATTAGGTCAATCCTCCTGATATTTAGCTATTCACTGAGGCTCATTAATGATTAACCTTCATGCATATGGATTGCCGATGTACGACTTCACGATAGAAATTGCGCAGAAAACTTTCGAAATCATTTTCATTTGTTACGTACGTACTTTCCACCGTCCTCGGCACTTCCCGGTACTGAATTTAGAATTACCTGCACTACAGGTCACGCTATTGGAATTCCCGTATTGTTGTCTACTTGTTAAGTTAGCGGTCAGCACTAAGACCTTTTCTAGATCTTTTAGCGCTAGTTAGACATCTCCCTTTTTAACTATCACTGAATATAGTTTTTTTATCGCGGTGCGCTAACGGAATCACGTGCTGAACTTTATTGTGAATAAACTCTATTGAATGACTGCAGGTAATTCCGTGTGTGCAAAAATAACTTTAAAATATTTTATGCAGGTATTCTGGGGATGCCATGGCGCTAGAGCGGAAGACGGCGAATCGGCCTGTCAACCGGACAGAATCCAGGAAAAAGATTGACGAGTTTGACGATGACCTACCTTTACCTCCGGAGTAAACTTTGGCCTTTGCATCTACGTAATAAGATGATTTATTTATACAGCGTCCATTGGCGCCTTCACTCACACTAGATGGGTTTGGACCACTGACGCTGCAGTGCCTGGGACATTGTTTTTAAGGTGGAGTAGGCTTGCCCAGCACCTATACCATCCTGACAGCTTAGTCGGCCTAGCCCACAGGAAAGACAAGGCAATACGTGTGGAGCCAACCAAGCCACGGGTTTCCTCACGATGTTTTCCTTCACACTTAGCTTGTGGTATTGATACTACAAATGTACGTAACTTTGAAAATAAACAAACTCATAGGCACATGCCGGCACTGGGAATCGAACCTGGGTCTCTCGCTTTCGAGTCGATTGTTCTACCCTGGCCTACCACCGCTACACCTCCGGAGTATTTATTAGGTATTTCATATACTCATGCCCCCAACAAGACTATAATGCACACCTCAGCACGGGTCAATGCAACAAAAAGATATATAAATGTCCTACTAACTACGAAACCCTTATTTTAAGTGACTTACTACATAGAGTTTTAACTACCGCCACCAATAGAAACATACAAAATATATTTCTGTTGATAAAAAAACTGATCATAAATAGTAGATTGTGTCTCAAGGGAGCAAAATGATATATTTACGGCGAGGGCGGTATATTGAATCCTGAGTGAAGCGAAAGATTCTACAATAGAATCCTAAAAGTAGAATCTTGAGCGTAGCGAGGGATTCAAGTGTTTACGCCCAAGACGGAAATAATTTTGCTACCGAGTGACACATACTGCTTTTCACACCTGCTATAAGGAAAATTTAAATCAAACACAATATGTGCCGTGGAAGACAATTATGATCGATTGCAACAAAATAAAAATCGAATTGGAATTACATTTTGTGAAAATCTGCACACGGATCATGCTGAGGGCAATAAAAAAAACTAGAATATCAGGGAAGAAAAGTACAACTTTGATCCCTCATTTGAGGGAATCAAGGGATCTTTTCTGAATAGCAGGTGTCAAAAGATACTTATCCCTTCTTTTATAATCCGATTTTTAAAACAACAGAAACTTCAATAATCGTTTTAGTAATTCATAGATCCTACAGCCTAGAACTTTGGACCAAAAAATAGACCTTTAATCGATTTCTACTATAACGGGTTAAGTAAGTCTTAAACGTCGTTGAAATCGGACATCATGGATTAGTTCGTAGTTTTCTCAGATTTTGTATGTAAGCAGACATAGGAAATAAACGAATGTTATAATTACTTACTAAACTTGTTTCACTTCGTTGAAAAATTTTGAAAGGATACGGTGCTTAATCAAATAAGAATACGTCAGCGTTTAAAGAGGATATAAAACGTATATTCATAAATATTTCAGATTCATTGACACAAGACTAGAAAAAATTAACAAACCAATTTTTTATTAATACATACACACCACGACATATTGATTAAAAAAATCTGGACTTGATTTATTTCAAATCGACGATTATGTTACAAAATAAGAATTCAGTGATGTATCTGTTAAACTTCAACATAAGACACAATGTATGCCACAGCAATGGAGCTGTAACTTTCAGGCGGAGATTATATTTACAAACATTGTCCGCTCGATAAACAAACAACATTATCGAACGAGTCGCTTCATACTTCCAAATACCATCTTTCTGTAACAACTGCTACTGTAACAGAGTTATTTTAATAAATCTTATTTTACTTAATTCTACTATTTATAAAAAAATACATGGCAATAATAACACATTATACTAACTTACGATGTACTTAATTGAACGCGCATGCGGCACGTGCATGCTCTGTAATTAGATGGGTCAAAGTCTATGAAACCTTACTTTTCCAGGTATCATGCCTCGTTTTCAGTCTGGCAATTGTTTAGTAAACTGTTTGAAATGCAAATACGCGTACAACGAAACTACTTTTCTAATTAGGCCCTAACATTTTGATTTGAAAATTAAAATAAAAAGCTTTTAGTTATCAAAAGTTTTGCCAGAAATGTACCTCGAACGAATTTTTTTTTTAAATCGCGTGTTGTCTTTATTTGATTTAATATACAAAAATCCTAAAATAGTTAATGTAATCATCAATCAGTCATTAATTTAAAATAAAATATATTCCAAGACAAAATATTTACGGCCTTATTTATAAAAAAAACGTGATTTCTCTAAAGCACTCCTGAGAGTTAGTTTATTTAATTTGTGGTTACGACTTTTCCTTGTAAAATCTCCACCACAGATTATTTTAAGTTTTAAGGAATCGTGTTTTTAGGATTTCGTACCTCAAAAGGAAAAACGGAACCCTTATAGGGTCACTTTGTTGTCCGTGTGTCCGTCCGTCTGTCCGTCTGTCTGTCTGTCAGTATATCTGTCTGTCAAGACCCTTTATCTCGGGAACGCGTGGAGGTATCCAGTTAAAATTAAAACGATATACTCAGGTCTACTCCCTTGAAGCTGTGAAAAAAATCAAACTTCTAAGGTAACGTAAAAAAAGATGCGGCCGTTTAACATATATTTCGAAACTCAAGGGAATTAAAATTTATAGGATACTTTCCGTTGACCTAGAACTATGAAATATGGCAAGTAATATCTTCTTATACTACAAGTATAGAGATTAATCTGAAAACTATACATTTGTAATTAAATTATTAAAAAAATTGTCTTTTAAGTTAGGGAAAAGCTCGGTACCTACAAATTTGTATGAAACCCTCCGTGAGCGAGTCCGACTCGCTCTTGTCCGGTTTTTATAAATAAGACCGTCAGTTTATAAATCTCGTTACATACGTTGACGGTAGCTTGCGCTTCGCAAACGATAGGTTTTACCAAAAATTTTAAGAAAGCGATAACCTTAATGATAAAACCTTTTTGCTTAATAATTCACAGAAACATCACATGTACTTTTGATTTACCTACAAATATTTGTTACTAGTCTGCTTCTCGGGGAGGCAGAAAAACTATCACCTTTGAGTGGACCACAGAAATAAACAACATTTATGGCAAATATTTTTACTTTGAGGAAAGGGTGTCGGTTGATTGGAGTGTTCAGGTAGTTTGATTAGATGGGTAAGTAGAAGGTCTGATATAAATGAATTATTGCAACTACGAACTGGCACATTCACGAGCGATAGACATTGTGGTTTAGTAATACAGTAAGTTGTCGAAAAGCGATTTACGTAAAGCCTACGAATAAAAAAACCATAGTATTCTACAAATTCACTCTCAAAAGCCCCGTCCCCTGTCCTGTCCCCTCGATTAGTCTGTACCAATGAAATGAGCGCAAGATGTCCTGTAGAGTAAATCACTCTGTGATTGGTTCATTCCGTGCGCCATGCGTGACGACATGAACGTTGATTGGGCGATATTAAATGACAGCGTAACTTATGATCGCTTTAATACAAAAACGTCAAACCATTGACTTCATGATGTATAACCCGTCGAAATATCTGGGTACCTCGCAAGATGGCGGTCTGACGGTGGCAGGTGCATAGATATTTTGGCGGGTAATACTGAACTCGTTCCGATTGGTAACACAATTGACAAGCCCCGCCCGCCTTGCCACAATTAAACGTGGGGTCATTTTCTCGCGATAGTTAGACATCTATATTTTTACCTATCACTGCGTGAAGCGGGTGACACGGGTATTACGTTCGATGCTAATAAATAAACGATAAATGGAGTAAAACCATTCCAATAATGGCAATACTTATTGTTAACGAATATTATCCACCTACACTCGAGTGCATCGCAAAGCGGAATGTGCCAAACAAGCGCCGAATGTGTGCCTTTCCCTTCCTCGCACGCACCTCGTCGCATGTTGAAACAGGTTTCTTATCTCTGACTGTCCGGAACTCTCACCCCACCCCGCACCTAAAAACACGCTTCGATATCCAAGCGATACAGAAATGTAAGAAGAGTGAAGGAGTGCGAGAGTGCGACACGTATCGTTATCATTTTACGGTAACAAAATTCGTGTCAATGACCGTTTTTCCGCCTCCCCGAGAAACAGACTACCAGTATTTCGTTTCGAACTCAAACTGGCTAAAAACTCTGCGTAACAATTCCTCATAAATAACACTTAATCACTATCTTAGTTCTATAAGCTTACTTTTAGCACAGTTCATAACACTTGAAAGTTGTTATTCACTTACGTATTTGTCATTATCACTAGCCCGCAGGCTTGGGGCGCACTATGAGATGACAGTGGCGAAGGGGTGCTCTATATGACCATACTGGATCGCTAGCAGCGTATCTCTGATCCGCCGGTAAATGGGCTGCTGTTGTTTCATGGTAGGGATGCAGACATCCTCGCCGAGGAACCCGATCCGACCTATCGGACTGATTCCTACCGCCGTACCCGCTCCGAACATCTCTAGTAACTGAAACAAGTTGCACTCGTTAGCATTCTCGTTATGGCCCCTACTTACCCACGGTCCACATCCTGAGACCACCTGGGTGAACCATGGGATACTTTTTTTTGAACGGACAACCTTTGTTCACCTGGGTGTTCCTTCGGCATTTTTTTTCCCACCGTAAACCTTGATATCGAAACTCTTCAAAGTCTGAGGTGGACTCGCACCAATAAAAAATGAGAGCTTTTTAATGTTTTATCACAGATTCTTGCACAGAGGTGAACCGTTGTAAAACTAAAATCCCACGGTTCACTCAGGTGGTCTGAGGAGGTGGACAATGGTTAAGAAGGGTTTATGGCTACAAAAGGGAATTTAAGATGCCGAGTTTGCTGCAGCCTTGACATACGTCTCTCATTCCAACAAAGCAATAAAAAATGTACCTTGCTTAGCGAGCCAAAGTGAATCTTGATGACAAACAAACTTAAAAGGAACAATTTTACTATCTTTACAAAAGTAAGATGTAATGCTATGAAAATCCCAAGTCAACAAAATCCAACTTCCCGCTGAGATAAAACAGAAGTACGAAAAGGATGGATGACTCAATGTAAACAAGATATTTCGTATTGACTTTGACGCCCTGTTTGTATGTTTTATCAGGAACCTTGAGCTGACTCTACTCTGTTCAAACCGCTACCATCCGCTACTGATCTTCTGAAAAGAGATAGCCTCGCTCGCAACAAAGCAGTTAGCGCATGAAAATATGGAGGACGAAATCTCAACGGCGAATAAAATTAGCACCTACGCTTTACCGAGGATATACCCATCGAGTCCGCCATCGTAACTAAATGGCGGAATTGATGGAGCGGGATACTCCGCGTCCTTAACACTGTCTCCCAGTGTGTGCTGGCCTCAGCATGGACCAGGATAAGACCGACATCCTATTCGGCGATATGGATCCGGTCAGCGTCAGATAGGTGGCCCATGAAGCTGTTCGGGAGTAGGTACAATGTTTACTGAGGACGGACTATGGAACTGGGCAGCGGCAACTTTGAGAAAGACGCCGCGAGAAGAATCCAACTGGGTTGGGCAGCGTTCAGAAAACTGCGCCAGGTTTTCTCCTATGCCTCTCCTAGAGCCATCGATTCAAAGTCGCAAGTTTTTTATTTATAGATTAGCAAGTTGAAGAGGCAGTGGACTGGTAACATTGCCGAAGAACGAATAGATGATGGGGTTAAAGATGTACTCGAGTGGAGACCAAGAACTGGTAGCATGCCCGAGCTGGTGCTCGCTGGACCGCCGACTTGATTCAGATTGCTGGCAGCGGCTGAAGGAGGACGGCCGAGGACACAAAGAAGTGGTGTGTTTTATTCCAGCAGTGGACGAATACGGGTTGATTGATTGATTGACTGGAATATCTGGTATACTAACTCTTCCCTCTTTGTTGAGCTGCATGACGCGGTCCATTGTAATGACTTCTTCTTTGACCGTCAGCTCCTCCCACTGACTGGACAGCTCCAGAATCGAGCGACGCGTCACGCCAGGCAAGATAAGACCATTCAGCGGCGGCGTTGATAGTTGCTTGTCTGTAATTAGCAATCAGCAATTTTGAATTAAAGTCCGGATTTTTAGGTTCATATTCCTTCACCGGGTTCAACTAATTAGCGCTATCGTAATGATTTAGATATGAACAAGTATTTTCTAACTTGATAAACAAAATACTGCTCTGCCTGTATTTTGTTAAAGTAAACTGGGATGTTATAAAGATAAGCCCAAGACCATCCGTTTAATCTATTACGCGTTACTCTTTCTGTCAAAGAACAATGTTAACTATTTGAAATGCTGATGTAACATTAAAAATCAAAATGTCAGGGGTTTATTTGTGCCAGTGCGCGCTCGTCTCGACATTATCGTGAATGCGAGTGACCCCTACACCGTCGTCGTTAGATATTGGACAAGTATTTACCGGTCAGGGGTCAAAGCGACAGTATCGGGCTAGATATATGCAGGTCCCTAATTAGACGAAATTAACACAGAGAGCAGAGTGACTTCATTCTATTATGGAGTGCGTGCTCCACTCCATAATAGACTGAACTCACTCTGTTCGCGTATGCTGATGTTGTAATTGACGTTGTACTTTGCAGGGGATTTTCGTTATTTATGCGTGAACAATCGCAACAGTTAATAACAGGTTATCAGATCACGTCTCTGCTGATAACTAGAGTAAGTATGAATAATAACTAACCTCCATGTTCATTTATGTATACCATGAATATGTTCATTGCCCCAACTTCCGTAAGCTCGTGATTAGGCCCAAATAGCCATAGTACTTGGTGGTATCCCATTTTCGCAGCTCGCGCGGTCGCCTCTGTAATAGGTAAAACAATATTTTACATTGTTTTTTATCTCTTAAACAATTACTAACATTGGATTGGCACAGGCCTTCTCTCAGAGAATCTTAAATATAGGTACATATATGTATTCTGCTATGGACCATCAATTTGTCTATATGTCGTAGCGATATCGTAGATTGTGCCATATCATGATGTGGTTAGCCATATCACGAAATGTGTCCTTTTCATGAAAAGGCCAAGTCAAACTGGCCGTATCATGAAATGGCTTAGCCAGATCAATGAGCGACCGACGTTTGACGATTTGAATAGCGAAATGCATGACTATTTCATGATGCGGCCAAACGTTAGCGGCCATATCTTAAAATACTTCCATTATCCACCGTTAGAGGCGCTGATGTTAGTTTGTTGTATATTTCTACCATGGAGGCGACAGAAAATATTTCTAGTGACGGCAATATTCCCGTAAATACTGTGCAAAATGAGGAAAGAAGGGCAGCAATCTCATTTTGTTGTAATCATTGATTGTACCGCATTGTATTTTACGAGTGATAAAATATAAACTGTTGCTTCTTTTATTTTTATTTTATTCAACCTATAAGGTTCAAATGCACCAAAACACTAAATACGTTAGGCATCTTCAATCTATTTTTCAGCTCAATGCAGTAAATATGTCAAACTTAAATCAGGTTGGTGCATGGAAAAGTCATAGGTACCCTACATTATGATATGGCAAAACGTAGATTGCCATATCGTCAAACGTTGATGCTTAAACGATGCGGCCAGTTTGACTTGGCCTTTTCATGAAAAGGACACATTTCGTGATATCGTGTACGACATATATGTCGTAGCCATATCGTAGATTGTGCCATATCATGATGTGGTTAGCCATATCACGAAATGTGTCCTTTTCATGAAAAGGCCAAGTCAAACTGGCCGTATCGTTTAAGCATCAACGTTTGACGATATGGCAATCTACGTTTTGCCATATCATAATGTAGGGTACCTATGACTTTTCCATGCACCAACCTGATTTAAGTTTGACTCAAAACTAAGTTTTTTAGTGAAATATTTTTTTTCGCTTTTATATAAAAAAAAAAGAACTAACACCGTTCGAACCTATTTTTGCTTATGTGTACTGACCTAACAACCACCCCAAAATTTTAATTTAATTCTTAGTAAATCCTCAGCTATGTAGCTTCTAAAAAAAAGCCAAAATGTAAATGACGTAAGTAGATACCTGCTTTGTGTCGCTTTGAGTAAAAACGTTGCATTTTTTAATTTTTTCGAGTTTTGTTCTGCTAAAGAAATAAAAATTATTTTATTACACATTTTCGCAGATTAAAATTTATAAATTCCGTTTCAGTAAAGCTCCCTGAACACGGGCATATTTTTTGTTTTTCCAAATTCGGGGACATCGTTTCAAATACCAACCCATATTTTCTGTCGCCTCCATGGTAGGAATACACAACAAACTAACATCAGCGCCTCTAACGGTGGATAATGGAAGTATTTTACGATATGGCCGCATCATGAAATAGTCATGCATTTCGCTATTCAAATCGTCAAACGTCGGTCGCTCATTGATCTGGCTAAACCATTTCATGATACGGCCAGTTTGACTTGGCCTTTTCATGAAAAGGATACATTTCGTGATATGGCTAACCACATCATGATATGGTCAATTCTATGATATGGCTACGACATATATACAATTCAAAACTTACCTATTGTAGGTCCATAATTGGATCCGACTTTCCTGTTGCCCGCTCCGCCGGGGAAGGATCGCACCACGTTAGGGTCGGCATACATTGAGACCGCGCCGTCGCTGTCCGCCTTATAGTACACACTCACTGGGCTCAGGATAATAAAGAGCAGCGCAGACTCGGGCGCCATTACGCCGAAAGTTGGCTGTTGGAGGAAAACGGTCGGTTCAAATGTGAACGTATGTAAAGTCCACCTTTCGCATAGAACAAAACCAATATTTCTCCCTATTAGAAAAATGTGTATGAAAAGGAGTAACTGATAAACTTGTATTTATTTGTTAATATAGTTACTTAAGTACGTACCTTCTACGACTTGATAAAACCAAATGGTAAAGCAATCGGCCTCCACGATACAGGTATAACCTAGTGTGGAGACCACAGTAAATTGCATTCGTACTAAACTTTGCCAAAAAACGGTAACATAATCATAATAATACCTTTTGCATGTATACTCCGTGTAACGTGTTAAGATAATGCTGTGTTTTTGTGGTTAAAATAAATATTTTTGTATTTTTTGTATTTGTATTTGTTATCATGTAGTGGGCACGTTTGTACCTACTTTTGGGAGTAATTATCAAAAGTTGAACGATAATAGCGTGCCAACCCATACGCTTATCAGTAATTTACTTATTTTCGCGGCAACACCTTTCGAATAACCTTGCTTTTTTTAGCATAACAAATTAATAATGTATTATCTGTGGCCATTTACTTTGATTGCGTAGGATAGATCTCCAGATAACCTCAATATAGTGTATTTACTGGAAAAATAATACTAAAAAAAAAAGGGCTTAAGTAGTCTAATCTTAATAATCTTTTTTCAACTACAAAAGTAGCTCTCATTTACATTTAGATTTTTTGTTAAGATTAGCTAAAGGTATTATTATATTCCTATCCTTATGCGGTATTATTTTTTTAAAAGATATTTTTCATACGTATATGTTGCTTCATAATAACCACGCAGAGGCTAAAATAGATCTGCTACTGTCAAATGAAGGAGGATCTATCATCTTTACCAGCTCTGGGGGCTCGATCCATACACAACAGTGCGGTGTTCAACACACAAAAGTCGAATTCGTTACAAGAGATAAAAATAAATGTAGGTAATTTGACGTCGCGATAAACACCATTATCGTGCTATCTTGTTTTTGTCACTACTTAAATCCAGGTCGCTATCGCACTATAAAAAGCGCATGTCGTCACGTCGTGCCCCGAGGGCTAAATGTCATACAACAACATTGAAACGATTCCACTGATGAAATCCTCCGGCATTTTTGTTTCATTCCGTGTTTAAACATTTCTTTCAGAGTGAAAGATGTGGAATGAACAAAAACATAACCAATTTAACTGACCTTGCTTAATTAGACTAAGTACTATTATAAGGCTACAGAAAAAAAAAAACTTTTAATCACAAACTACAGCACTTGAATATTGCGTAAAACATAATAATATGTTATCATAAATAGGTACGCATTTATTTCAACGAATTCTTATCATAAAATCATACGACTTGTGACTAAATTTATACTTCCGCTGTGCTGCTAAAGTATTTGTATTAGGGGTTAAAGTATGAAATTGCCGTTTTATTGCAATAGGTTCTTTGAATTGACATAGAATCTTCATGGTTTGAGGTTTTCGAATGAAACTTTTTTCAAATGGTTTCTATGATGTTCTTTTTTTAAAAAATGTGAAACATTTGAATATCGACTTTCAATTGTTTTTGTTATTCAATTTAGACAAGAAAGATGGATACTGCGAAAATTCGACTGGTACTGGTTGTTAGGTCAGTACACATAAGCAAAAATAGGTTCGAACGGTGTTAGTTCTTTTTTTTATATAAAAGCGAAAAAAAAAAATTTCACTAAAAAACTTAGTTTTGAGTCAAACTTAAATCAGGTTGGTGCATGGAAAAGTCATAGGTACCCTACATTATGATATGGCAAAACGTAGATTGCCATATCGTCAAACGTTGATGCTTAAACGATACGGCCAGTTTGACTTGGCCTTTTCATGAAAAGGATACATTTCGTGATATGGCTAACCACATCATGATATGGTCAATTCTATGATATGGGTACGACATGCACACAAATGTGCTGCGCTCGTGATTCAATTTTAGAATCCTTCGCTTGCTCGGTCATCAAAATTGAGCACGCAGTTAAAAATCAACTTTGCACTTTTGTACCTATAACAAATAACTATTTTCTGACCCTACAAGTCATCACTGTTGCGTAACGCAACTCCAAAAGGTTGTATCTTAACAGCATTTGAACAGGATAATAGTGTACCTAGGCATAACTGTTTACTTTTCAAAATCAATGACGATCAACGAACAACACAGTTTTTTTTTCAATAAAGGAACTTTATATTTGCAGGCCAGTTCGAAATTTAGGCCTTGTCCAGAAAGGGCGATTTCGCCACGAATCTCGCGCGAGTCGAGAGTCCGGCGAGGTGCACGCGCTTAACGCGCGTATTTTGATTCGCGCGATGCTTGTATAAAGTATACACAACCTCGCCGACGCGCGTATAAAGTCGCGCGAGACGATTCGCGGCGAATTCGCTCCTTCTGGACAAGGTCTTGAATAAAACTCATGAAAAGTTACTCCCTTGGTTGCCATGTTTCGGGGTAAAAGATCGTTCCATTTTTAGGGTTCCGTACCAGAAGGGTGCCAAACGGGACCCTATTACTAAAACTTCACTTTCTGTCTGTGTGTCCGTCCGTCCATCTGTCTGTCTGTCACCAGGCTGTATCTCATGAACCGTGATAGCTAGGAAGTTGAAATTTTCACAGATGATATATTTCTGTTGCCGCTATAACAAAAAATATTAAAAACAGAATAAAATAAATATTTAAGGGTGGCTCCCATACAACAAACGTTGTCTAAAGACAGCGCTCGCCGCCGTCAAGCGGCCATCTATGTTACCTTCACAGCGCCGTTGTCATGTCGTTAAATGTCAATTTTAAACGCTTCTTGTTGGTTTCTATAGATGGCGTTGTTCTCAAATTCGATCGTTGTCTAATGTTGTATAGATAATGGTACGGGACCCTTCATGCGCGAGTCCGACTCGCACTTGGCCGGTTTTTAAATTACACGACAGATATCAGTTTGCTATGTAACATTTATTTGCCCGCTAAAACACGACAGATATGGATTTTCATACAACTTTTACCGGCCGCTTCTCGTATGTATTTGGCCAGTACAGCAATTTCGATTTATCCAGAAGAAGGTTGTCAAAATAATGCTCTAATTTCCAAGCACGTTTGAGAAAAATATATATTTTTTAAGTTGGGGAATCACAAACTCTAATTGGTATGAATTGCGAATTTTTAGGTAGGATTTCTGCATCAAAGAAAATTTGATGTTTCCCCCAGAATGCAAATCACTGCTATTTTTATTACCTACTACATATTTTGTGTATATGTAACCTCTAGTTTCTTTTACTTGCCCCCTGTTTTTCGTACACTAACAATCTGTAAACCTACTGTAACAGCTGTCAGTTGGCCAAAGCCCATACAAAAAAACAACTGACCGCTGTTAACAGCAGATTGTTAGCGTACGAAAAACCGGGGGCAAGTTTTGTTAACCATCAATTGATTATGGAGTATGGGTATGAAGTTTTTTTATCCATATTTTCTCAATAGCGATCTGGATCTTGCTTGAAATGGTCAACTATGTATAATTTGCAACGTTAATTAAGTAACAGTTTCTGCGCAAAAAAGTGCACAACTGTTCACTGTGCCCTAGGATACAACTTAATTTAGTTTGGGGTTCAGAGTTACTCTAGATAAGTATTGTTAATTTTAGTTCTGCTATTTTTAACATAGAGTATTTGATTCTGATAAATCCCCCGTATTGTACGTTCAGTTTTAGTGCAATAAAAGTGTATATAAATAAGACTCACCTCAGTCGCTATCAGCGTCGGTCGAATGTAAACAGTAGACGACTCCGAATGCGGTACCCACTCCTGGTCTATCTGTATTAGTCTTCGCATACATTTAATGAGCTCATCGCCGTCGAACATTGGCAGGCCGGACCGTTGAGCTGATAAGTTCATACGTTCCATGTTCAAGTGAGGACGGAACAATCGGATCTTGTCGTCTACTCCCCGGTACGCTTTCATGCCTTCGAATAACTGGATAGGAAAATAAGGAATAAGCTCCGGAATCAGCATTTTTAAATTCGAAAACAGGTGCTACTTTCAATAACTTCACAGTTTTATCTCGCCTTTCTCGCCCCGTCAAAGTCAACAATAGTCATCATGAGTAGAGCATTACTCAATTACCGATGAAAATAACAGTAATTCATTGATTTCAGACATCTGGACCCATACAATAAACATTTTAAATGCAATTTAATTTCGCAGTATTGGGACATTGACCGAGGCTACAGGCTACGTAAAATAATAGTTGAAGTTATCTTGCCCTTATTTAAACACGCCTTCAAGAGCTACTAGGCCCATGCTAACGTCATAGTTCATTGAATGTTCTTGAAGGAAAAATAGGAGAAATTCATATACATCAAATAACAAGTCTGATAAGTGGAATGCCTCTGTTTACATTACAAAATTATAATAACTCAAGTGATAACACGCATGCGTAACCAAGCACTGAGAGATTGGATCTACAAAACATATTCTTACTGGATAATTCTAGAATATTTAATACCGAATCTTACAAATACCTACAGCATAAAAAAAACCGGGCAAGTGCGAGTCGAACTCGCGCAGGAAGGGCTCCGTACCATTATCTTTACAACATTAGACAAAGATCGAATTTGAGAACAGCATCATCTATAGAAAACAACAAGCGTTTAACATTGACATTTAACGTTACATAGATGTGAAGGTTACATAGAAGACCGTTAGATGGCGAGCGCTGTCTTTAGACAATTTTTGTTGTGTGGGAGCCCCCCTTTAATATTTATTTTATTCTGTTTTTAGTATTTGTTGTTATAGCGGCAACAGAAATACATCATCTGTGAAAATTTCAACTGCCTAGATATCACGGTTCATGAGATACAGCCTAGTGACAGACAGACAGGCAGGCAGGCAGGCAGACAGACGGACAGACAGACAGATACAGGGACAGGGAAGTCTTAGTAATAGAGTCCTCTTTGGCACCCTTCGGGTACGGAACCCTAAAAACTAATGCCCGACCCGAAAGCTAAAACCAAAACAAACCAAGACCTACTTATTAAAAAAAAATTGTTGGGAGATCAATCAAACTTTTTAGTAGAAAGTAAAATATAAAAAAGTTTACACGCGATGCACGCGTGAGTTTCAGCGTACATATGGCAGGAAGTTTTGCCTGCATTGCGCGGTAAAATTTTGTATTCGTTTTCAAAAGCTTTAAAATTTCGATAAGGGAACAAATGTTTCGTACACGATACTGATGAGTTTCTGTGAAAAAATACAATAAAGAAATGTGGTTTTGATCTTAAATATCCCTAAAGTCTTTAATTTTCGCTATAAAAATGTTACACGGCATACATCGTATGCATCGTATAACATTTTTACAGGGCATAGATCGTAGCAGCAGACCCAAATGGCATAACATTTTAATTTAAATTGAGTCTATCCTACATACAAAGGAGCGACTAATATAGTAGGTATACATATATAAAATAAAAATTTGCCCTAATATGATACAGTAATACTTATGATGATTGATTTATTTATTGATAATTTAAATAATTTGCCATATTTCTGTTCTATTTCCAATTTTTTATTATATTCAAATCTTATGACAATTTCAAATACTCATTTCTTATTGGTACTTTTATTGATTTAAATCATTCAGGAGTCGCTACGTTCGTAATTTACTGATTTATTATAGTTTGAATTCTGTTCTGTCCTGTGGAGGAACAAGTTGTATTGATGGTTATCCTCTTTTTAACGTAACATTTATTAATGTATCAAGTACTTAATTTAATGAATTCTTTAGTGTATTTGTAATTTATACAATTTTATAGACACGTCCAACTCTAATTCTAAATTTATTGTAATTGTTATTATTTAATTTTATTTAATCGAAAATTTAACAGGGACTTGCTGAAAATCAGCGTTGTGTCTAACACAACATCTATGCTGAGCAAACCCCTTTTTATCAATATCCCTAAGCTTAGAATTATTTATATTATTATGATTTTTTTTTGATGCGATAAATAAAATTTTTTTTCAATTTCAATTTCAATTTGTCTTCCTTGGGAATACGTGCCCAACCTAAGACACGACCGAGGCGATACCGTTCTTTACACTTCAACTTTGCTTTTCTCTTAACGATAATACCGAGCGCAGAGCGAGCACGGAGATCGAATACTATAAAACTTTTATAAATCATTGACGGCTCATCACACCAAGCGTCACAAAATACTTATGATACTAAAGTTATAAAAAAACCGGGCAAGTGCGAGTAGGACTCACGCACCGAGGGTGCCACACCACTATAAATACATACAAAATTGTATTATATGTCACACTTAGCAGGTTTTTATTATTTGTTGTTATAATATAGGTCCTGCACTGTAATCTCACCAAGTTTGCATTTGTATGTATTACTGTTTTTTCGATAGGGCAAAAAAAAAGCATAAAAAATCTATTATTTGTTAGGGGACTGCCGTTTTTACATTTTGTGTTTATTACTGGCAATCCGCCATATTAACAGATATTTTGCGAACATTTCAACTGGCCGCCTATTATGGCTCAAGAATCATATCCGTCAGACGTTGTAGGCATCCTGTTGGCACTTCGGGTAGGGAACCCTAAAAATTGCTTATAGGAACTCTTCACTTGAAAATGCACCAAACACTAGGGCTGTCGGAAAGGTGCATCTTACATTACGTTTCAACCATCAGATGCCAAGATACTTTATAAAATAAATCACTTACTTGGATAGCGTAGTGCAGCGCCTTTGCCGCGGGGTGTATGCTTAAGTTCTCCATAGGCAGTATCTCTGGCTTTTGCCAGCCGCCCAGTTGCTTCTCGTAATTTATTTTGAGCATATGGTCCGTAAAGTATTTGCCGAAGCCAAGGTCTTGCGCCTCAGGCTTTGGCTGAAGCTGGTAAGGTGCAGCGAGCTTCACTTGCAGGTCTTCGTACTGTAATCGGAAATAAATCAATCAATCCCTGATAAAGAGCCTTAAGACCGTACTTTCTCAACTTTACTTCGCTTTCGCTCAAACATTCTATAATTATCAAAATTACTTCATAATGTATTCCTATAAAAAAAAGAAAATTTAAAATATAGGTATATAATGTCGGACATTTGTCCGTAATTTTACTTTCTAGTCTCGCTTAGACCAGATACGAGTATGTCCGAAGTATGCTCATAATTTTACAAGCATTAACATATTAGAATATTGGTACTTAGAGAGAAGCAGAAGGATAGAAAGAAATGTAATGCAACAAATAAGGTGCAAAGGAGACCAGTGATTGCAGCACCGGGAAGTAAGTAAAAAAAATCACAAACAAACCACACTGAAACCATTTGTACAAATCAAACTACAGCAGCTAACTGGAAATCGAACCCACAATCCCTTAGTCTTATATCAGATTGAATAAGTATGGTCATCATCATCGTCATGATCACAGCCCACCTCAGCCCACTGCTGGGTCTTCTCCATCGCGCCATCTTTCGCGATCTCGCCACACGCATCCACGGACCCTTGCCACGTTGAGCACATCGCCCGACTATAGGGCTGTTGGTCTATCCACTAGCCGCCCGCGCCACCTGGCTATCGGCCGCCACTCCGTTACTGTCCTGGTTCACCTGCCATCTTCCCGCCTAGCCGCCTCGTAAGTATAGTCGTGTCATGGCACCTTCAGAAGTTAAGGCAATGACGCTTTAGGTTGAAAAAGAATCATTGCATTTATTAGCGGGGTTATTGTGTCGATCTGCGCTCACGTGCTATGTGGCGTGGTCGATCGGCCGGTCGTCCACAAATCATGCAACGTCTTGTTGATAAAGAAAGGAACATTTCTGAGCAAATACGCAAACGAGGCGCGAAGCAAACATGATAAAGGTTCAATGAGATACATCTCAGGAGGTCATGGAGTTTAACAAAAGTTCCATCGACTGACCTAGTTTGATAAATCTAACCGAAAATATTATAGATATTGTTTCCAGCCATTGTACGAATGGAGGTGATTAACCCTTCTTTGTTGCATTGAGTGCAATCCAGAGAAAGTTTTAAGACGTAATAAGATTATAATTAACAACTTCTTATCTTAGAAACAATGTAAGTAGTAAACACCTGCAGCTTTGAGTTGGGGGCGTTTCAGCAATAAATATAAGATATCAACTACGTCATTGAAACTCTACAATGTTTTCGTTTATGTTGTTTTTTAAAAATACCATAGGTAATAAATAAGACTGATAATTACTAAAGTCCGTAAACTGAAGATATAAAGTGGATTCTGGGATTTCTCCGCCACAAATGGAATACAAGTGAAACATGGCTGTACCTTGCCTAATCTTCTCGGTAAAGTAATCAGTAATAAGCGCAGACTATTTAGATAAACTGAGTACTTAAATATATTCACACCTGTATCCCAAATAGATGGGCAGATACTAGGGCTTGCCATTTGCAACAACACTGTTGCTTTATGTGAGTAACTTGTATGGGGAAGCTTTGAACGTTCATGTAGCTTTTCCGCTACTTTCATTTTCGATGACCAATCCAATCAGAAATAAGTATGTGAAAAAAATACATACCCTGAAGGAAACATCAGGCTTGAGTTCGGGGCGGCTCTTGGGCGACACAGAGGGCGCCACGTGGTCCGCCTGCGCCTGCGCATCCTCAATCTCCTTGTAACGCAGTGAGGACGAGCACAACCTCACTGTCTGGAACTTGTGCTGGTTCTCGAATATCCACTTCACCAAGGCCTGGGAGACAGGATATAGATCTATGAAAACTTGTGACTTTCACCTCATCAGTTGGAAATCAAAATCTCGAATACAATTATTGAAAAACAAAATATTTTTATTTTAGTATCTTTTTCTCACCTTGCTACGACGGAGAGGCATGATTGATTTACACAGTTCAAACACTATTAAAAATGATAACCAATATTAGCTTTTTCTCATATAAATAATTTCTAAATGCGCAGTAACTTTCATTCGTTCGCGCCAAATCGTAGGACAGAAATCACTGATGTATTCAAATTGTTTATTAGTTCATCACAGGCTCTTTGCTGACTGACTTCACTGGATCTAAAGCACAAACATTTAAAGAGCAATTGATAAGATTGTGGCCTGAGTCGTTAATATAAGGGCCTGACCTATGACGTGCTGGTTTATGAACAACACCAATTATAAACATCACTTGATAACGCAACGAAATTAAATCAAAATAATGATTACGCATTCGGAAGAGTGGGATTGGTGGCGCGTTCGCGATGGAGTGGCAGTGCCAGCAAGTAGGGCCGCGGCGCGGGACTGAGTGCGGGGGTCGAGCGAAATCATTGTATTAGGTCACGGAGCGCCCATGTCCGTACACATTTAAATCAATATGCTAATTCTACTGGCGAATCGATGCTTATTTACGCACAACGCTACCGATTTACATTGACAATTATTCAGCATAATAACAATTTATGTTTTAAACCGTAGGGAAAGCAAATCGTTCAAATCTACTTTCACGAATGTGGTGGTTGTGGGCCGAACGACGGGATTATGACTGACAAAAAATATCCAAGCCCTTTGTTCCTTGATATAGCCATTAATAAGATACAACTTTAACGTTAAAGTAACTTTACTATATTTTTTATAATAAATGAAGTTATTCTTGTTTAAAATACAGGCATAGGGTACTGTTGTTGAAAACAATACAATTTTGCAATCTCGTTGCGACTTTGTTCTTTGTAAGTTGATCTGTGTATATGCACCCCAAGCATGAGTTTATTAATGTATACATTAATATTTTTAGCTAAAAAATACCTACGTTATTATTTTCAACAACAGTCGAAACGGACCCCATTTGTATTTACACCTTTAAGTGTACAACTCAGGCTGCTGCAGCAAGACTTTCTCCTCGTTCTTGGCGTGTTTTTTGAGCAGGGTCATAATCTCATTGTCGAACTCCTTAGGCGTTGGTTGCTTCTCCACGATCCAGTAAAAGATGTCCCAATCGTTGCTGGGCGAATTGATAAGGCGGTCGTACATCATGGTCTGCTCCTCTGTGAACGAGTCTAGATATTTCTTGGCGAAGGTGCTGAGCAGAAGATCGTTCTCCAGCATACCTCTCTTGCGCGACTGGTAGTGCAGTCTGGAATGTTACACAAAAGTTGAGGTTCAGTTCGGTTTTATCCGAATGGGTAGACAAAGGTATTTTTACTATTTTTTACATTTGTTAAATTACTGTTGGTGTGCATTAAACTGTTCTTTGGCTCCTGACGCATAATTCCGACGCGTATACGCATTACGACACATTTTTGTAAATAAAAGAATACGTGAAATGGCTACTCGCATAATGACACTCGTATTACGAGACATTTGTTGAATTGGGTATTTGACAAAATATAAAATGAGTTACTTTTAAAACGGAATTTTGTATGAAAATACTTGCTTATGACGTCACATTTCAGAGCACTCTTTTTATGTTTTAATCTATTTAAAAATTGTAATACCTTGCTAGTAATGGACTAAAAGAAATACATTTTCCCAGATATTTAGTAATTCTTGTTTTAATCGAGCATATGAAATAATTTATTGTTGATCGTGTCAAATACCGTATTGCTTGCATACTACTTTCATATTATTAGCCTAAATAAAATATACTCGTTTATATTAGGGTGGTTTCCCTCAAAATATTCTCGTCCGTACAAAATATGATTTTTAGAACCTTGCGTCATGGCTCCTATTTTGTACTTTTCAAAATACCCATATTTTTAATAATATGGGTGTTGCCTATAATGACGAATTGTGAGAATAATGACGTTGTTGAAAAAGGAGAATGGTGAAGTATTGCCGAAGACTATTTCTTAGAAATTGTAAATGTTTAAGAGGCTCCAATTTATAGTTATTTTATCAACTGACTTTTTAAATGAGGTTTTAATTCGGTTGTATATTTTTTGCTCAAGTTTTTGTAAATGAAAAGAGTCACTTACCGTGCTTTTCGCTTCTCTAGAGGCTGGGGTTTCTCAATGGGGTAAGACGGAATCTCCATGTAGGTGGTGTCCATTGTATTTGCTGTGTTGCTCATGAGGGCTGTCCTAGGAACTCTCTGCACTAAGTTCATAACCTGGAATGGAAATTAAATTGTTAGTAAAATAAACAAAAAAAAATTCATTTAAGTAGTCCTAACTGACCAAGTGATCTCGACAAAGGTGTTAACACATAGGTGAACTTTTAGATTTTTTAAATGAATGTTTTTTTTTTAAAATGTGATTATAATTGTGATAATTTTTTATGTAGCCTAATATACGTACCACTGCAGGGCACAGGCCTTCTCTCAGAGAGAGAGTATGGGCTTAATTACCACGCGTGCCCACCGCTTATTGGCAATTTCAAGGGCTGAGGTATGTGAACACCCCAGACACTCAGGTTTCCCTGAGTTGTAAGCCACTTGCCACTATCCTGACAGATCTCCTTTGCTTCATCAAAATCAAGTAATTCATAAATTCATGCACGCAGCCCGATTTCGGCCTGTACTTTTTATCTTGCCCTTTAATATCCCCTATTTGCTCGAATTATGCCCGCTTGGGCCATCCCATACCGGCACAACAAAACTAACTTAACTTTCAAACATATACTGCCGTACTCAGAGACGTCAATTAAACTTAATGTTCATTAAGTGTCGTGCTATTCCTTTCATATGTCATTGAAATGAAAGAGATGACATGATACTTAATTGACATTAAATCTTAATTGACGACTCTGAGTACGGCAGCTAGAGTAATTATTTAAACAACCATTAAAAGTTTAGAATGTGTGAGCGAGGTAGCGAAGTTCATTTTATGTAAACAAAAAATTATACTTATTTTAAAAACATTTGAATCTTTCTTTCAAAACGTCTATCGTTGTTAGGTAAATCTAGATGATTTGTATTTTGCCCTTTTGTAGGTGATATCGGAGTACCTACCATTGTGTTATTTGGTCACTGGTAGTCAGTTGAGAAACAACTGACCACCAGTGGTGAAATTTGGTGGATCATGATCATATACCCAATTAATCACCAGTCGCGAAATGGGACAATTTACACCACTGGTAGTAGAATGGGAGTAACATTGTGTTATTTGGTGGTCAATTGAGAAATTGCAGTGCCAACTGACCACCGGTAGTCAGATTTGGTGGTCAGATAGAGCTATTTGCCTGAAGCATATTCGAAACACATTGACCATAAAATAATTAGGGTGTAAAGCATAGCTCGAACATCTACTATGTTGGTCGAAATAAGTTTCAGTTAAATAAAAAACATACTTACGTTTCTGATTCGCATCATGGTTAAGGAACCCAAGACAAATTTATAGGATTATAGAGAAATTTGAGTGAAATCAAATAATTACGCAACGTTGCTTTGTGGTTTATTTATTTTGATTTTTGACCATAGAGGTGTATATTTTTTGACATACCACCAGTGTTGCCAGACGCTGGCCGGCCAATATCAATGTCGCCAACATGGCTACTCCTTGGCTAGTACATTACATATTACCAAAGTCATAGCCACCAACCACCACCAACGCGGAACACTTAGGAGTTTGGTATGCAATGAAGAATTCCACAAGGGGGCGCTTTAGATGACAAAAATAAACAGCCCATTTGTCGAACAAGACAAATTGAAAATTCAAAGTTTGTCGTTAGTTGCTTTTCGGTTTGTGCGTACGTCTTTTCTTTTGAGTGATCTTTTATAATGAATTTGGCTTGTTTTGGACTTCGACGTAGATTTCTGACCTGGCTTTCCTTACATTGATTTCGATTTTGCTGCTGCGATTTGGATATTTCTCAATGGTGTTCAATTCACCGTGTGCAGTGTTGCCACATTTACAGATTTATCTATACCTATACAGAATTTGGACTTGGGATACAGATGAAAGATTTGGCTCTTGTTTTATAAAGATTTTCCGAAAATTAATTTTACGCAGTATTTTTATTGCCAACCTTGAAATGAGTGTACAATATTCTACCATAAACATAATATGCCTACTGGTAATGAGTGGTGGTGACGTGAAAGTATTCAAATTACGTTGTCTCGAATTCTTTATACAAGGAGCAAAACAAGTAAAAGCTCGTTTCAACTTTAGAGACCAGATAATAAAAGCATTGATTTTCCTCAATCCACAAAAAGTGAAGCGCCAAAACGTTGCATCTACAGGGGATATTGCTGGGAGATTTACAAATGTCATTAGCCACAATGAAGCACGAACTTTAGACAACGAGAGGCGGCACTTAAAATTTAACGACATGATGCTGGAATCCAACGAAGATGATGTAAAGAAATTTTGGAAACAAATCCTCTGTGCCCAAGATGCAGATGGAAACATACTGTATCCTACGCTTAAAAAAATAATTTCCGCATTATTATGTCTACCGCATTCTAGTGCTGCAGTGGAGAGAATATTTTCATTAACTAATTTGATCAAAACTAAAACACGCAATCATTTAAATACAGATACCATTGAAGGTTTACTATTATCTAAACAACTGCTCAACGATAATCCATGCTTTAAATTGAATGTGAATAGTAAAATGATTAGCAAAATGAACAAAAATATGTATAAGTAATTTAAAATAAAGAATGTAACATATTATAACTTGGTTTTATTTATTTATTTGAAAGTAAAGCCCCTAATTTAATTACTATCCTTCCCAGTATCATACAGATTATTATACAGATATTAGTTATTTAGACCCATACAGATTTTAGACAGATTTAAAACATTAATTATCAGATATAGCACCTTGGCATATGGCAACACTGACCGTGTGCTGTATTTCATCATGTCTTTCGACGAAGTAAGTACGATTGTACGTTATTTCACTTTCCTCGAAATAAAGCGCTCAGAGATCTTTGGATGGAACAAACCACTCCGCATTCTCCAGAACTACGACAGTTGTCACCATTAAAATTTATACAAAGAAAGGTCTGCGAGAAGCATTTTGAAGCCAAGTTCTTGGTAAACGGAAACCGATTACAATGCTTTAGCTACCTACATTGTTTACCACTGAAATTTTTTTTTCTGGAATACCCGCTTCCACGGTTGAGGTCAGTATGAATTACTTTTAGAGTCAAATATATATTTTTTACAAGATTATTACTAACCTACCTTAGCAAAGATATAATCTTTGGCGATGAATACAAATTATTAACTTTTCGTGGCTTTCAAGGTCTGATAATAATTTGTTGAACAGATGTCAACCAGAATTGTAACCTTTGTTTTGGAGCCAGAAAGCAATTTAAAACTTTTAAAACAATAAATATTTTTTATTTCATTTTCAGATGGCTACGCGACAATTATATGTACAGACCATAATTACTGTAAAGGCCCATTTACGCTGGGGCATTACTACAGTGCGGCATTGCAGCATGCCACAATGCGGCAGACTTTGCATGAAGCCTTCTGGCATGCCGCAATGCCTGCCACATGTCGCAAGGTGTTGCTATGCCATACGATTCTTGACACAATGTGCCTCGTGGCATGCCGAAATGCCGCATAGTATTGCTCCGGCGTAAATGGGCCTTAAGAGACAATTTTCCGATGCACAGGTATCTCAATGCTCTGAGGTCCGATGTTTCCTCCACCGTTAGTGAATGGTGTTGCTACTATAACTTCACAAATATACGTAACTCAGAAAACAGTCATTAGTACGGAATTAGTCATTAGAACCACAGATTCGAACCCACTACCTCTCGAATTAGAAGCCGGCGTTCTACCACTCCACAACCACTGCTAATAATTATTTTGAATGAGAATAAAGAAATGGTATACTTATCGCAAAAAAATCAAAACTAATATAAAATAAATTGAGTAAAATACACTATGTGATAGAAAAAAACGTCCCAGTTCCTATTTTTCGTACAATTTAAGAACACAAACAAAATATTCATGAAATCCTACTTATAATATTATAAATGTAAAAGTTTGTGAAGATGTTTGGATGTTTGGCTATTTTATATATTGGTTTAACGGTTTCACTTGCTTTTATTAACGTCGAGATGTCGTTTGATGTTGTCGTCGTTTTATTAATGTGCAGTACTTACGAAAGATTAAGTTGTCTGGATATTTCTTACTCAATCACGCAATAACGGTTGAACGGAATTATATGAAACATGGCATACAGATATACATAGATCTGAATTGAGACATAGAATACTTGATATCCCGGTAACGTATTCCCGTGGGATAATATTTTATTTTTACCTTAACCTTTTTTTCAAGCCAAACTAAGATACCTATTTATGTGTTGCGTTGCGGTGGTAACAAGAATCGTATAAACGGTTATGTGAAAGTTTGTGACATACTAGATGTTTTGATGTTTTATTTATTGCGTTGCCATGGTAACAAGAATCGTATTCGTAATAAACGGATTCACAGAGAAAATAATCACTAAACAGATTCTGTGACGGTAGGAATCGCTGGGACCGCTAGTCCTATATAAACTACTAGCTCGTGTAGAAAACTTAAAATCAAATAAAGCAGTACATATGATAATCTTCTATATAGACACTAACATAGCATACAATGTACTACTGTGAGTCCCACGGTCAAGGACACCGCTTCTGCTGTGTAGTTTTCGATAAATTATTTGATTCGTGTGACGGCTCAAGAAGTGGAAGGTGCAATGGAAACTAATAACTAAGAGAAGCTGCAAAAGTATTTTCAGAATACAAGAAATTTTGGTACGATAACTTTGAAATAATCCAAGTTTGCGGACAAATCCAACGAAAACGCCACCAAAACGGTTCCCACGCTTAAAAAATTGGGTAACCACCTTGGAAAGCCTAATAAGATTGACCCAATTGATTTTATCGAAGGATGGTATATATTTTTTCTATAGGTAAATTAAATCTCTTGAAAATTTTCTTAGAAAAATTAGGGCACATAATTACTTTTTCACTAATCCCGATGACTTTACGTTCGATAATAGTTTGTGGCGAGCACATGTCAACTCTGCGCGCGCACTATAAACTCCAACATTCCTACATCGCGCAAGCAAAATGTTTCACATGACATACCATAAATATAACGTCCGACGAACATCAGTTGGACCGGCCGTCCCCAGGCATACGATCTGCCTGGCGGGAAATTTCCATTTATAGTGGAAGAGCACGATCACCCGCTCTTCCCTACAGTGGTGACCCTCGACAGAACATTGTCAACCTTCCTTCGCTCTCGCAGCACCCCACATACAATCAGTCTCAAAGCAAGGCCAGCATCCTCTTCCCTCTCACCTCATCAGTTCCACTACAGTCAACGCACCGACTACTGGTACTGATGGTGATCTCCCCCAACCCCTCGGCACGGCAGCCACACAGCAACACGTTGCCAGTGGTACAGCAGCCTTCACCGGTTCCTACCACATGCGCGGTCCCCATGGTACTGTCGCCGGTGAAGTGACTGCTAGCCGCCGAACACCCTCAACCGCTAGTCGACTCACTGACTCAGCGCCTCCTGGCACTTGCAGGCTTTAGAGCACAGACTTCGATTCCTATCAGACCTAGCTATGCGTAGCTACGGCCTTGAAGGGGAGTGATGTGGCGAGCACATGTCAACTCTGCGCGCGCACTATAAACACCAACATTCCTACATCGCGCAAGCAAAATGTTTCACATGACATACCATAAATATAACGTCCGACGAACATCAGTTGGACCGGCCGTCCCCAGGCATACGATCTGCCTGGCGGGAAATTTCCCTTTATAGTGGAAGAGCACGATCACCCGCTCTTCCCTACAAGTTTTAAATCTGTTTTAGTGACAAATTTGATAAGCGTACACTTATAGTATGCAAACTGTATGGAAGATATTGGAGAAACAATTTTGGAGTTAAAACATCTAATGACCCATTCATCTGTTCATGGGCATGATCCTGAAGATCGTCAGGATTATGCTAATGATCTGATAAGTGCTGACGATTCACAAGCAGGTCCATCCAGCACATTCAAGGAGTCGAGCAGAATTTCCAAGGAGGTTATAAATACGGATTAATGCATGGGCATTTACAGCTGGTCATGTGATTGCTAAACGGCAATGTTAAGTAGGTACCGAGACTTTGGGAGTCCAGGAAGTCACAACACACAAGGGGTGGACAATTTTTAACACGTTCCGACGCGGTGTCTTATTAGCTTAACTGCGTAGAAAAGCAGTAAAAATCTTCATACAAATAAAAATCCCTGTCATAGCCGTACTGCTACCTTACAACACGAAAAAATGTTTGCAAAGTGACAGTGCGGTTATAGCCGTAATACGGTTATGACAGAACCGTCACCCTACAGTACAAATTTATATGTGCAGGGAATCAGTACGGTCATAACCGTAGCTCGGTTATGGCCGTACTGTCACCCCAATGTGTTGCTCACGTGTTTATGATATGACAGTACGGTATTTCCAGTTAAAGAGGAAGTAATAAAAATAAATTACTTGTGTTAATACACATTAGGAACAATATCCGTTACAAAAAGGCAAACCAAAACATTATCTCTCAATTATTTGGTGAAAATTATAAAACTGAACAAACATAATTAGTTTATAAACTACATTAAATATCAATATGAAATGGTTCCAGTGAGATCAATTGTCATGTTATTATCTTCAAAATCAACAACTTACTAACTAATAATTTTGTTGGATAAAGAAAGAAGAGACATCAGTCTTATGTTCTTAAAAAACAATAACCTTTTGTATTCAAATACACAATTTATTGTAGCCTTTTTGGATTTAATAAATCTAATAAATGATTTCCTGGAAAAATATTGTACCAAGACAATGTAATAAAAAATATAAAAACTATTTTCAAAAAAATTAATGAAGGCACCTTGACAAGTCAGGTTGCTCCAAACATAAGTTTTATAACTGATAACTTTTTTAAATTACTTGTAATGTATTAAGTTTTTTTTTTTGTGTAAGACAATAAACAATAATATTCTGACCGGAGCAGTAAAAAAATAAGAAAGCAAAGAATGAAAAAAATTAAAATGAAAAATTTTATTTTATTTATTTTTATTTTATTATAATAGGAAAACTTACAGCTATGAAAAACATACATTACAAATGAAATAGACACAGAGAGCCAATGACAAGTTTTCACTGGTAGAAATATTATAGTACAAAATGCCTAAGCACACACAGGAGACAATATTTCACTCACTTCAAAACAAATAGATAAATAGACAGTCAATACACATTCATGGTCTCAGATGTAATTCAGAGTGTACAACAGAGAACAAATAATAGATGTAATTAAGTAGGTAACGGTCAGTCAATCCATATTCGACGGTCAGGGAATTGATTGCAAAGAGTTACAGAAATCCGAGGTAATAGATTTACGTACGATACTTATACTGTCGCAGAATAAATCAATGCTGTTGTTTACACTACAGAGTTGATTAAATGACCGGGCGGCCCTCAGAAGAAATGAATTTTGCCGGTAATTAGAATGAGCGCGGGGAACATATAGAATAGACTTATTGCGGGAAGATAGACGTGAAGGGACTAAGATATTCAAATGAGCTAACAATTCAGGAGAGTCAATGAAATTTTGGGCAATTTTCATCAAAAATGAAATATCGCTAATATTACGACGAATATGAAGGGGCAGTAGGTGAAGTTTAACACAAAGTTGGCTATAGTCTTGCTTAGGGATTTTGAATTTGAATCTAAGGTAACGAATAAACTTCCTTTGGATGCTTTCTAGTTTGCTTATTATAGCATGGATTCCACACTTGGGAAACATATTCAAGGTGGCTTCTGACAAAGGCACAGTATATAATTTTAATTGATTTAAGCTGCCGAAGGTTATTGCAGGAGCGTATGATAAATGCTTATGAATGACGCCAATACAAAGATTGGCGTACGAGAAACATTGTAAATATAGAAAAATAAAGAAAATCTAAGTTAAATCTGCTTTTTTATTTGACAATAACAGTGAAACTCGCCGCTGGTTACTTTTTTACTAGTCGCACTTATGCCAAGCGTGCTTAGTTATCGTAGCTGGGGTCGAAGAGTTTCACTGTTGTTTGTATCTATTCCTCTTCCTTTAGACATCAACTACCGAAAGAAAGGAGTAACACTAGCTAGCATCGATATCTTTAGCACTTCACTAGTGAACTTACAGGACCATCTTGTGATCCTTTCTACGAAACTTTTACGGCTGCAGGATAATGCTTAGCTGTCGTATCTATAACTTTATAATCTGTGGTCACCAAAAAAAAACAGTCGCTCAAAAATCTCCTAGTTCTCGTAGGCCAAATCACCTGAATTTTTAGCCAAGTTTCCCAAACTCACTAATGGTGTTTTCCACTTTAAAACATCATTTATCTTCCACCTAAGAAGCTGAAAGCTTGTAACTGATACCCCATAACCTAATGGTGATTTTCACTTTAAAACATCATTTATCTTCCAGAGCGCACCTAAGAAGCTGAAAGTTTGTAACTGATACCGTTTGTGGAAGTAAAAATAAAGTTTTAGAAAATTTATTGTTTACTTGACAACATGAAAATTTGAAGTAAGGAAAAATAAAAATACAATATCTGATGTTTGTCCGATGTCACTTTTCAAATAGAGAGTAAAATTGCATTACCTAACATCTTTTTGTTACTCTATCGACTATACATTAGACCTCCTTGCTCTGACACTCACCTCAATAAAATTACTTTTTTAAATACTGGCGCTTCTTGTTTGGTACGCAGCTGCTTTCTAAGAAAATATGAGAATAACTTTTTACTTAAAATTATAGGCGAGTCAAAAATACATATAGGTAGGTAATGTGTTCTGATTTCCCAAGTAACCGAAAAAGTCGGTCGCCAATTGCAATTTCGGACGCCATTTCGCTCTCCAAGATAGCCCGATAAGCGATAAATCGTCTCATCTGGCAGCACTGCATTGTGGGCGGCGTAGACGGACGGTGGGCTATAGGTATTGCCATGCCCATGGCCATCCATGCCCACATCTGTAGCGATAATGGCCATGCTGATCTAAGGAATTTATTTCTGAAAACGATGTAGCTACTGTACTCGATGCGATTACTAATCAGGGCTCTTTCTCCTCTTCCTCTTCCTCCCGAAGGCGCCCGGCCGAGTAAAAATGGCTCAAAATAGAATTACCTAGCTAGCAACACTTAAAACGTTACCATGGCAACTGTTGACAGCAACTGACAACAACACTGCTTACAAAACAGTTTTTCATTGTGTTGTGATGAAAAGTGCTAATAAAATGTTCAAACAAACCATTTGAATAAGATTCGACAAGATGCTCGATATACGAAGTTTCCTTCTTAAGACTACAGGTATCAAAGTCTTCTGGAAACTTGTGTTAAGCCTTCGTCGGTGGACTGTAGCTTGTGTGTTCTATTTTCAGAGAATTTCTACAACAGAGAAAACTTAGAAATAGATGATAAG
Organism: Yponomeuta malinellus; assembly: GCA_947308005.1. NCBI lineage: Eukaryota > Metazoa > Arthropoda > Insecta > Lepidoptera > Yponomeutidae > Yponomeuta > Yponomeuta malinellus. The sequence goes on from OX370994.1 coordinate 8,515,151, forward strand.
TCAGAAATTTCACTATCGGAGTTCATAAGCAATCCTTCGCAATTACATCTACAGAGCGTTATCGTCCAAGAAAACAGTGTCTCATTTCATACACAAGTAAGTTAGGCTAGTGATCAATTACGAGATATTCTTTGCTTTCAAAGCGATTGTGATGAGCTTTCTAAAACTTCCATTCCAATTTATCGGTTTTATATTTTTAATCGAGACAGATCTGTCTCTGCTGCTGGTGAGAAGGTTAAATCTTCAATTTAGAGATTTTTTGGGGAGAAAATTTGCTCATTTTGCATTTTAATCAAAAATTAAGCAAAATGAGCAAACTGCAAAAGAAAGACTATAATGAATATTTAAGATTTTACAGGCAATTTATTTTACTCTTAGTCAATGGAACGATAAGGTAAGGAGAATAATTTATTATTATGATTTTTTATTGAAAAAATAAAACCAGAAGTAGTATTTATGGACCAAATATCTTCTCAGTCGTTTTTCCTTAGCACACCCTTTGCTACACTCTGACTGATCCTCATCCAGCTGTCACCAGCAATATAAAACTTAATGCATAAACTCGACTTTACTCTTCTGCCAAAAACTTTATATCATTTCAGATAAAATGTAGTAGAAGCAAGTCTCTTATTTTCTACAAAACTTCAGCTTTAGAGCTAATCAAAGAAGATGCAGCAAGTCATATGAATATCATCACTCTGTCTGATGCTCCGGCAGAGTCATTGTATCATATTCTGAAACAAGTGTATTCACCATTGCTTAGTGCGGTAAGAAAGATATTTATTTTTGCCATTAAATTCTTTAGGATGGGATTACATTATGTTGTTCAAATTTGCAATTTCAGGAGAATGATTTGGTTTCAAGCAAGCTCCAGCAGAATTTGTCTGACTTAGAATCTAACCTAAGAATACTTGCTCACAACGAAAGTGACTTGCAAAGTATAAATGGTAAGGTGTCATTCTTTATTCCTAAATGATTAATAACTTTTTGTAAAGCCATCAGTGATTTGATAACTGAGTAACTTTTTTTTTTACAGTAATATTGTCTGTAAGTGATGAGATAGATTACTGGAAGAATGTAGCTCAGAAGAAAGATGTCAATAAGAAAGAAAGGGAGGCAGCCTCTGCTTTCAGTGAATTTCTGAAAGACATCAATGAAGAAATAAGGTTTATATTGGAATCCTATTAACTTTAACTAGCAAAAACAGAACCTATGCAAATGCATATCATTTATAAATATGTTATCTAGTAATAAACAACTACAAGGTATTAGGTACATTATTTTATTTGATCATCCACAAAATACTGGAGTTCTTGGAAAAACATGTTCTCACAGCAGAAACTAGATGATCATCCTTGTTGATTGCAACACAAAATAATTGAAATATTATCAAAGCATGACTTTATTGCAGAACCTTGCAGGCAAATGGGGTCTCTGAAATGAGAGATGCCACAGAGAACATCGGAGGAATGATGGATGATATATGGCGACTAACAGTGACCCCATATTCTCAGGATAGGATGAAACATATGATGGATATTATTGGTGCGTTAAGTCTGTATATTTTGTACATACTCTATGCAAGTAGGTTCCCTTTTAGGGTCAGTACGCAATATAGTACGTCACATTAATTTCCGTGATTTTCGTGAGAAATTATTAAATTAAAAAAGCAGTTCGAAAATTAGTTTTATTTCAGTTTAGTATCAAACATTTGACAAAAATTACAGAACAATCTATTACTTAATTATATTTTTTAAATTTGACATCACGAATTTAGGACCCCTTTCACCCCTTGTCACACGTTGTCACACTTTGTCGGCCCCCCTCTCCCCCCTTATGCATGGTCCCTTAGCTTTAGCAAGTGATTGAATAGTAATAATTCACAAAAATATATACATGTCTCCTGAGCTTATTCAACTAGGAAGAACATTAATAAAAAACATAGCAATAGTTGCCTTCAGGTGGCAATATTTCTCTAATTTTGTATCTTTTATATTTACAGGTCACACATTGTCGTCAATAATTCAAAAAACAGTCTCCAATATGAACATCTGGAAAGTGCAAGGAGGTACCAAGGACAATGAAGTGTTGATGATGTTGTCTGAATGCCTGAAGGTCATTCAGACATGGACTGATGCCTGCCAATCCCTCACTGAGACCTACTGGCCTAATTACGCACTTCATCCTTGGAATGGCAAGCCTTATGTGCCAAAGTTCTGTTTGAACTTTCAGAATAGATTGAAAGAGGTGCATGACATTAGATCTACTCATAATCAGCTAAACAAACTGTTGAGTAATGTTGAAAGAAAAGAATTACGAACTGACGAAATGTTTGAGCCTTTCCAGAGTAAGTTTTTCTTTTGGTTGGTTTAAGGTAATTTTTTACTCTGAGCTATATTAATTTCTTTCATATATTTTCACTGACAGACATTAACATCTGGATCTGTTCTGGACCCAATAGAGATTGGGACACAGCGGTAGCGAGGTTCTCAGCTAACCTAAGGCCTGCTGAAGCGAACATTGCTGAGAAACTAAAACCCCGCCTCCATAACACTTCTACAAAGCAGGTAAAATCTTTCTGTATATTTTTGCAAACGTTTCGTTGTCTTGCATTCCACCACACTTAGTGTTACAAGTCGTTTACGATGGTCCCTAATAAAATGTGTGTTAGCTCTAATAAACATTAATAGCCGCATTTTGCCCATTCCTGACCCAGTGTCGCTATAATGTCATATTATTCAACCATTTCAGATGTTATACGAATTTATGCGCTACAAGACCTTGCTAGATCGGCCTGTAGTCAAGCGCTTATTGAATAGCGAGCTCGAGATATTCGTGCTCTCCCTCGACTCTATGCTCAAGGCAATAAGGGCGCAGCTGGACTCTGAAGATGCGGCCGATGTGAAGATGTACCGACCGCCAGAGATGTCGACTACAGTGCAACAAGTGCAATGGGCTAAGCAGATGGAAGCTAAAGTGATATATCCTCCAATCCTATTATTTTTATTGCTAGCATTATGCTACTAGAAAAAAAAACTATTCGCATAACGGTAGAGTCCTTGCCTCATATGAGCGATGTCCTGGGTTGGAATCCCGGCTTCTATCTAAGACTTGAATTTGTAATTGCATTTGTTAAGTCGTTTATACGCTGGACCATATGAACCCCATTAGGTTGGCCAATTTCTTCAAAGAACATACTTTCAAGAGACTGGCATATTGAATGTTTGTAGATAACGTAGGACCATACTTGCAGCACCTCAGCATCCCTCCGACCCAATTGCAGTGAATGGCCGCAGGTGGTGTCTGTTTTAGCTCAAAAATTCAAGAAATACTTAAAAACACATGAACTCTCATAAACTTACTTCCTGTTTACAGGTGTCGGATATAAAAACTTGCTCAGAAACATATCTCAACGTTTTCGAAGGTAGCGGTCAGCTAGTAACTCTCTCGACACAAATACTGAAAGAACTCAAGAATATGTGCACTCAGCTCCACGAGGATTGGTCAAGGGATTTGCAGGTATGTTCAGATTAGTGAGTACTTGATTTTATGATACCCTCCGAATATCGGGCTGCTGGTCTGCCCACTGACCGACGCCCTGTTCTCTGCCGCCACACTATCATTGCACTGGTCCACCTGCCATCTTTCCGCCTCGACAGGAGTCAGGGTTTGTGGATGCCGATAAAGATAAGAGAGATGGCATACTCAATGAAATTGGGGGAAAAGGTCTGCACTCAGATGTGGGTGTCGCTAGGCGATGTTCATGACAATCTGAAGTCAAGTGTGGGACATAATAAGGTGCAAAATGTAAATGTTGATCAGCTGTCTCACGTAAATAGCCGTACCCGGGTTTCCCTACCTCACGTGATATTGCTCGGCACAATTCCCAGGCGCAAGTAAAGAGCGGCGCGCTCCAGCTTTCGCTGGAGCAGCCTGTCGTGGAGTTCTCCGCTAGCAACAGCATGATGGTGGTCCGGTTCAACCCACGTGCGGTCTCCGCGGCGACGGAGGTGCGAGCTATGGCGGCGCTGGGCCTGCCGCCGCCGCCGCCCGTCGCCGAGGCCGTGGACGGGCTCGCGCGGCGCCTGCACCACGCCCGGCAGCTGCAACAGGTGAGTAGGGAGGGCAGCGGCTTGAAAAAGTCGCAGAAGCAGAAAATACGCACCATGCCCGGTGCACCTGCAATTAAGCTGTGTCTTATAAAGGTGGCAGAAGACGGTTGGTGTCATTTTAATAGTGATTTCAGGACCTACTACTAAAAACCCAGGATCAACGTCCTGGGTCTAGATAGCATGTAAGCAAAAGACGAACATTGTAGGCGGTAATTATATCTATCTAAAAATCGCTATGTAAATAGATTGACATAATAGAAAGACACTTTTTGCAAAAACGGTTGATTTTTCTGTCCATTGGTGGCGCTAGTGAACGTCATGCAGCCCCTTAACACTGTACCTGCAGCTAACATCTTTATCAAAACTGTTCCCAACCAGGTGGCATCGTTCCATAACACAATGGGCGAGCGAATGGTGCCGTCCACGCGGCCGATGATGCTGCAGGCTGCTCTGGAGCTGTCTTCGCTCGTGCGGGAGCAGAAGGCCGTCTACTGGGACAACGAAGAGCATGTCGCTAACTACTCTGAGAGGCTCAAGAAGGCCGTGCTCACGCTGGAGACACAGGTGTGACATGATTTTTAGGGTTCCGTACCTGAAGGGTGCCAAACTATTACTAAGACTTCACTGTCCGTTTGTCTGTCTGTCTGTCACCAGGCTGTATCTCATGAGATTTTCACAGATGATATATTTCTGTTGCCGCTATGACAACAAATAGTAAAAACAGAATAAAATAAATATTTAAGAAACCATATAACAAACCTTGTCTAAAGACAGCGCTCGCAATCTAACGGCAATCTATGTAACCTTCACAGCGCGCCGATTTCATGTCGTTAAATGCCAATATTAATTGTTGGTTTCTATAGATGGCGCTGTTCTCAAATTGGATCTTTGTCTAATGTTGTATAGATAACCCTTCGTGCGCGAGTCCGACTCGCATTGGCCGGTTTTTTATTTCTAGCCTTGTTCTTAGCGTATAAATGGCAAACGGGATTTGCCTCAGTGAAAGGATTTGCCAAGAAGCGTCAGGAGCTCGACGTCGTTGGGTGGCGCCGGGCGCGGGTTTAGTATAGGGGCGAAAATGAATCCAAGTATTAAACTGCTTAACTACTCATAAAATACGGTGAGAAGGCTGTGCGTACAAGCCGTCTGGATGTCAGCTATTGAAAGAAAGAAAAGACATTGTAACAACACGACACGTTACAAAAACAAACTAATGTTAAACCGCGATTAAATAGCAAAACTATTGCCATAAAATTATTTTCACAACATTGATTTCATCAACAGTTTCACAGGTACCAAAACCTCAAATTTTTGGAACACGTGGAGCATGACACTAATTAATAGTTTCGTGGTCTATGCTAGAGCTTCATCATCATCATCATCAGCCATTTGACGCCCACTGCAGGACATAGGCCTCCTTCGTGGTTTTCATAACCATGAAGAGTTTTGCCATAATCGCCACGCTTGGCAGGCGGGTTGGCGATCGCAGTATGCGGTTGGATTCTCAGAAAGACGCTGCTGCCCGTCTCCTGGTATTTGATTTCCTTAGTCGCTTTCTACGACATCCACGGAAGGAAATGGAAATGAAATGCTAAAGCTTATTGTTATTAACTACTTTCATTATGTGAAACTAGTTTCGTAACGTCATTGAGGGTCCCAAAATTCAAAGAGATTTAATACTTCCGTAAAATTATTTCATCATCCATGAAACCAGTTTGTCCGTCTTTAGTCTTATACCATATCCCAGCGAGGGGCGAAATCAAATCCGCAAGTGATTGTGTTGTGTGGATGTCTTGGTCGGACCAATGACTCCCGCGATTAGGCTTTTAATTATTCACCTCCTTTTCCAGGAGTCCACCACTATAATAACATCAGAAAAATACAACAATACACAAGGAACGAATTTGTATTTTATTACAGAACTCTTACCTGACGAGCCAACACGTGGTCATACGAAACATCGTCGTTAAGCTGATGGAAACAGAACTCCTGGCTAAGCAGTCTGAATGGAAGAAACACGTCAAGGATATAAGGGATGTTATTGAAAAGGTATTACTTACTTATTTTGTTAATTATTTCTTTTAATCAAAACTATTTGTTTTATGAAGCTTCACGTTTAGTTTTAAGAATATGAAAATTCTGTTACATCCTGTATACAGTAGTGTAATAAATCCCTATTTACATCTGAAAATGGTTTGTTCTACTCTTTAACACGAACAACTTTTACTTTGATAAAACTTTGAAAAACCGCGTATATAAAAAACATAAAACGGCGAAAAAAAATTATAAGCTGTTCCATAATCTGACTACCTCGTTGATCTAGCGGAATCATGTCTGATTGCTATGCCGGAGGTCGTGGGTTCGATTCCCACTCGGGGCCACGTTCATTTCTACAAGTGGCCTCAGTCTGTGTGTATTTCCATGTTTGTGATGTCGTTGCTTGGTGACCATAGCACAGTGTATCCTAGTTTGGGATCAAGACAAGTACTTGTGCTATGTGGAAGTTATTACAATAATAGTTCCAGTAACCCGTAGTTTGGTTGGCTCCGCACGTAGCCTACTCCATCTAAAAAACAATGTCCCTGGCACTGCAGCGGCCGAGTGGTCCCTTCACCCATCTAGTGTGAATGAAGGTGCCACTGGGTGCTGTATAAATCATCTCATTACGTAGATGCAAAGTCTAAAGTTCTTAAACTCCATTAAAATATGGCACAGCTGATTTTTTTGCGATAACAAAGTTTTTTTCCATAGTAAAAGTCGTAGAAGTAGAAAAAATATGGCACAGCTGATTTTTTTGCGATAACAAAGTTTTTTTCCATAGTAAAAGTCGTAGAAGTAGAAAAAGGCCTAAAACCTCGTAGTCGATCGAAGACTACAGTACAGTCACTCATCAAGCGAGGCACTTACTCTTCAAAAAACCGCTTTAACTTATTAACATCATTCTATTTTCTTTTTTCCATGATAACTGTAAAGGTAGAGGCCAACGGCTACAAGAATACGGACCTTTGGAGAACGCACTGGGACTGGCAGCTGTACAAAGCTCTTGAATTACAGTACATGAAGACTCTGCACTCGCTGCACAAACACTTCCCACACGTAAAAGTCGATTTGGTTCTTCGGTAAGTAATCATGTTTTTTTTTCTAAATTAAAATATAAAAATTCTAAAGTATTAAAAAAAATTAAGGCTGCTTTTACGTCTTACATGCAAGAACGTTTTACCCAATGGACACGACACAGTTGACGTTTTCCTAGTTTCCCCGCGTGCCACTTACCGAGTAAAAATGAACACGGTCCTGATTTTGTCTTATCAGTATGACGTGAGAGATTATAGAGAAAACATCAGAAGAAAAGTGCAAAAAAATATACGAAATGCGCCCTATTATTCTGTAAAAATGAAAGCAACAAAACGGTTAATGCTTCTTATAACTCGTAACTTTGATTTTATGCATCTGTAAGCGGTATTTCTTTGGTAAATTAATAAAACGTGCATCGTAAACAACATATAATACGCCGAAATAAAAATGGTTCCTGCTTAAGGCTATTTATGCCACTTTCACATTAGCTGCAGTTAGTGGTGTAATATTGTTCATTCAGACCTCATTCTGTTCATTTTGGTTTTTTTTTCCTTGCGATAGGGTTTGACAGTCGATAAAATCTTTCGATGTTTTAATTGACTTCTAAACATGACGTAGAAATCATTATTATCTTACTTAAATATCCATAAAATATTCGTCGGTGTTTTATTTAAAACGTTTTAAAGATTACCAGTTGATCAAGCTATCAAGAAAAGTAAAAAAATAGTTGGTATCAGTTCATAAGGAACATTAATTTCAAACCGAATATTTACAAAACGCAAAAATCAGTGCAGCCTATACGGAGTTTCCTCTAAAATGTATAGAGGGAAATGCGTTTTAACGGAAATTAGTGTTTGTGTTTTACCAACAACTTTTGTTCTATGATTTCAAATTTAATTGTGCCAAATGTCAGGGTTAACATAATTTCACTTATTAAATGCGCTTATAGGATAGCAACTTTGACGTTCATTAAGTAAATATTCCGTTTTTATAATGAATAAAAATATTTGAATTGAATTGAATTGAAGTACTAATGTCGCAGCTTCCGGTAAATCATTGTTTTAAACAGAAGTATGTATATCCATTCTATTTATCATATCTCTATGTATAAAAATGAATTGCCGTTCGTTAGTCGCGCTAAAACTTGAGAACGGCTGGACGGATGTAGCAATTTTTTTTATTGGTGAAAGTCAAAGTCAAAAACTATTATTGACGTATATTGGGTATTAATTTTATTGACAATAACTCTTCTTTTCCAATACGTCATTTGCTGCATTCGGATTTAATGTACTGTTATGCACCCCTGGAACTACACGGACCAAGGATACCAAAATAAGACTATCATATTTTAATATTTCAGTCGCATTGCATAAGTGGCATTGAATTCAAATTACAAAGGAAGAGACAGATATTATGTGGTGTGTAAAAAAAATAAGTTCATTAGTTTCATCAGATACAGCCTGTGAAAAAAATTGGTAACCTGATAACTATTTCTTCTGTAGGTATCGGTAATAAACCATACATTCCTACAATCTTTAGGTTTGAACGGTAATTTTTTAAGCTTTTGCTTATTTGAAGTACATAGTTCAATTATTTATACCAAAGAAACGTTTTTATTTATTCAGGCTATCCATACAATTTTCCAGTTTTCAGTAAAAAAATAAGTTTAGGGATTCCATGAGATTTACTAAGTTCTCGGTGGTCAGTTTTTAAAACCACTAATAAAATGATTGCGAGAATAAGAAGAAACGTTTTGCAAAAAATATCTTTAAAAAAATATTATTTTTTCGTAACATTTGCTTTAACCTCAGTCCTAACATTGAAAATAACAATTAAAAACTGGACTGAGGAGGTTATGTATGTGTTGTGTGTGTGTGTGTGCTTTATACCACAATTTAGTTTTTGTGTCATAGTCATACTTATTATTATATAATATGTCATAGTTACGAGGTGATTTGTAAACCAAATAAATAAACGAAATTAGTTTTTTACTCAACTCTTCTTTACATTCGCAGTCCGGTTAACCGACTGGCAAATTACTGACAAATAGCCCGCAAAAATTAATAAAATAAAATGGAAATAATGGAAAGCAAACTGTTTTAGAGAAATAAATACATATATAAATAACTACTTATTTGATATTGCCTTCAAACTACTTATTATTTAAAATTTATTAAATAAAATATTAAATTTCCGTTTCCCTCATTCATTCATTTCGTTCAATCATCACATCGATAATATTTTTATCGACTTTTCCAAGCTCTTAAGTCATAATTTGACATTGACAGCTACCTCCCGCCCCCCAAAAAGTGGTCGTCTGTGTTTTCCTACAAAGTTTCGGTCATGTCATATCCTTTGGCTAAAACATCCTTGCTTGCATGGTGTCTCGCTTGCACAATCTAACATTTTTAGTTATTAATAAATGTAACTATATTTTTAGTAGAGAAATGGACGGCTAATTCGTACGGAAATCTAATGTTTACCTTGGTCTTGCTTTCACATCGTAGGTAGAGTCAAGATAGTTTCTCGTAAAGAATACTTAACACATTGTGGTAAAGTATCTTGCCCCGCAGCGGCCACATGGTTCGCGTCCAGCTGCTTGAACACAGTTTTTGACAGATTTTAATAAAGCCTCTTTTGCAGGGGTCACATGGTTCGCGTCCAGCTGCTCGAAAAGAGTTTTTGACACATTTTCGCAGCGACCGCATGGTTCAGTCCTTCTATCACGTAACTGTCCACTCTATCGAGTTACTCCAAAGTGTCAAAATATGTATGTATTTGACAGTTCGGAAAAGGTCAACTCCATCCAGTGGAGGACTTACCTAGTAGCGCCCATGGTCCAGCTGCTTGAAAAGTGTTTTTGACGCGTTGTACTACAGTCTCTTCTGCACCGCAGTAGCCGCATGGTCCATGTCCAGCTGCTTGAAAAGAGTTTTTGACACATTGTAATAAAGCCTCTTTTTCACCGCAGTGGCCGAATGGTCCGTGTCCAACCGCCCATCGAAGAGATCCGAGTGCAGCATTACAACCAGCTGCGAAGGTTCATCTCTCTGCCGGCACAGTTTGTTGGTCTCCATAACTCCACGAAGGAAGGAGACTCGATCTTCGCTGCTATTGTAGAAAAGTTAGTGAAAAGTTTCGCACGATCTCTTGATAAGTTTCTTTTAGCTCGTCAGAGTCATTTCAATTCAATTCTTAATTAATGGCTACCCTAAGGATTCTGCCAATGTCGAGTTTTGGAGATGCATAACTAGACAAAACATACATGTCAAATTATTCAGATTTCATTAGGGACTGATGTCTCTGCGGTTTTTAGGGTTCCGTAGTCGACAAGAAACCCTTATAATTTCACTATGTCCGTCCATCTTTCTGTCTGTCCGTCTGTCTACCCGCGGCCTAGCTCAGAGAAATTTGGCATCGACATACATATAAATGACGCTCACAAAACGGTAGAATAAAATCTTAAAAAACCGGCCAAGCGCGAGTCGGTCTCGCGCATGAAAGGTTCCGTTATCATTATCTATACAAAATTAGACAAAGATCGAGACAAAATAGATAGATATAGAGGTACATTGGGAACAGCGCCGTCTATGGAAACCAACAAGAAGAGTTTACCATTTACATTTAACGACATGATATCGGCGCTGTGAAGATTACATTGATGGCCGCTGAATGACGAGCACTGTCTTTAGACAACGTTTGTTGTATGGGAGCCCCCCTTAAATTTTTATTTTATTCTGTTTCTCATAGTTCATGAGATACAGCCAGGTGACAGACAGCCAGACAGACGGACGGACAGTGGAGTTTTAGTAATAAGGTCCCTTACCCCCTTGGGTACGAAACTCCTACACCAAAATTAAAGCTTTTAAGCGAAATATTAAGCTTTAAGCGCAAGTTTTTATCCCAGTAGGGCGTTCCCCCCACCCCTCTCCTGTCTAAACAGTTGATTGTAATGTAATTAACGTCTAATGTAACGGATTTGAACTTCAAGCAGAACGTCACTGATGTAAGTACAAAAGGGTACCATAATCTAGGGTTCCTACTGCGACAGGCAAATGCGTTCACGAACATCGGCGCCTTACGTGTCTTGTTTGAAGCACTGGTAAGAAGCCATTTTGAATGTAACGCGGCTATTTGGTCTCCAAAGGAGGCTAAATACAAAGTTAAAAAATACAAAATAAATTTAAGGTTCCTTTACCTTAAGATGTATGGCATATATCCGGGATACCCGCTTCTATATCCCACTCTGTTTGTACTCCGTATGGTTGGATACAATCAACTAAAGGTGAGGAGGGGGGTGTCACTCGCCACGTACTTACTTAGAGTATTACGTGGTGAGCTGCACAACCCGGCCGTCCTCCAGTGGATCCAGCTGTGCGTGCCGGACGGGTACTGCGCCCGACGGCGGTGGTCACGGCTGCTGGTGGTGTCGCGCGCGCGTACTAACCGGCTCACGTACCTTGCGCATGCGCAACGGGGTTGCTGATCATTCTTACCAATTTTTATGCACTCTGTATGCATTTTGTGTTCTAGTTTAAGTAAATAGATATTAGTATGTATTAAAATAGTAGATCTAAATACAACATAGAATTAAGATTGTAGCGCATCTGTCCTATTAGGCTTGTCCTTTAAAGATAGTTGTAAGAAATTTAACGAATATATAAAATTGTAGAAACGTAAAAAGTTCAGGTTAGAAGCAGATATAATGAAAACTATCTTAAACTAAACTTAAAAGGAAAACTATCACAGCTAAGTAGGCTTTACAAGTTAACGAGTAATAAGCGACCAACTTATAAAAGGAAACCTTCGTACAAAATCCATTGAAAATTACGTTAATGATGTTGTTGTAAAGCAGATAAAACCCCCTGTTTCTACGGAACCTTACACTGCGCGTGCCCCGACTCGCACTTGGCCGGTTATTAATTACAATACCGGAATAAAATAACAATATCTAAGTTTAACAATGACGGAATATTCCGACATTTTATATATTATAAATAATGAAAATCACTATAAAATAATGGCTCTAACATAAATAATGCTATTTTGTAGTATGAAATAAATTTTACACTGCAATAAAATAAACCCCCTGTAATGAAAATATATCTACAAAACCAAACTAATTTATGTTGCTATACATTAATAAACAGCTCTAAAATAGATGGTTTCCACCGTAAAATAAAGCGACAATGTTTTATCGCGCTTTGTAACCTTCAACAAGAAAGAGTGGCATTAAAATGTGTTTCTTAATTTTACTCATGGTTTTCTAACCATGGAGGGTTTTGCCATAATCGCCACGCTTGGCAGGCGGGTTGGCGATCGCAGTATGCGGTTGGAATCTCAGGAAGACGCTGCTGCCCGTCTCCTGGTAATTTAGTTCCTTAGTCGCCTTCTACGACATCCACGGAAGGAAATGGAGTGACGCTATTGTTAATACGGCGCCGCACGGAGTCCCTGCATGTAAGATTGAATTTCCGCATAAATTAGATTTATCAAATCATCGTACCACAACTACCTGCACCCGTGCCTTAGACACAGCTGGCTGGGCAACAAGTCGGTGGGTCAGCTGGAGGCGACTCTAGCTGCGGTGCAGCGCGCCGCCGCGGGCTGGACGCGCCGCGCCGCGCTGGCCTGCGTGCCCGACCTGGAGGCGCTATGCCGAGAACACCTGCACCAGCCCCAAGATTGGGAGCTCAACTTCAAGGCCTGCAAGGCCTACGGGCAGGCTGTCGCTAAGATGACTTTGTAAGTTTCGTGTCATAGAACAGCGGCTCCTAAACATTTCACGATGTTATTTATAAAAAACGTGGTTCCTCTAAAACCCTTCTCAGAGGCAGTTTTATTAATCTGTGGTTACTTTTTTCCCTTTACCACAGACTATTTAAACTGCCTCTGAGAAGTGTTTTATAAATAAGACCGTAATACTACGGAACACTAATAAATCTCTTTTATTTTACGGAACCCTGGATATCAAAATATAAAATTCTAGGTTTGACTTGACTTCAAGGTTCTGAAGGTACCGCCGTTGTCCCATTACACTACATAATTCAAATAATATTTGTAGCTAAGAGTCAAAAGAGCTTTAAGAGTCCAAATAAGTCTAAGGATCCGGTATCAAATGTGAATCGCCGTACACCAGTATCTCTTTTACGGTACTCTTGGGTTCCGCATAACCCACTTTAGGAATCGCTGCTCTAAAACATAGTTTATTATTTATTTTAATTTGACTTTTTTTTTATTGTACTTTTTCATTGTAACTTTCATATTTTATGTCTCGTTTCTTATGTGCAATAAAGAATATTGTTATCTTATCGCATCTTAATTTAATATTAATACTTTTGAAGTAATTTCATATGGCCTGTTTCCTGTTTTTTCGAAATAAATAAATAAGTGCTCTTTTACCAGACTGCGAAAGCAAAGGGGCGTGTTTTTGAGTATGTATGTGGATCCATTTTGTCACAAAAGATGTCAAATAGAAGGTATTGATGACGAGTACCACTGGGTATATAAAGACACAAAAATAAAATGTGGCCGCCAGCTGTCATTTTGTTGACTAAGTCTCTAAAAGTATCGATATAAGACTCATTAAAAAAAAAAATTAATAACTTCCCTTATTATACACCATTCTTCTATTTTTGAGTTAAAATGCAATCCCTGGATTTTGCAACATTGACGGACCTGCTTACTCCTTCATCAAGGACATAATATAGGTATCACCTTTGGCAAAGATCTTCATTTGATCTGCTGGGCTTGATTTCCTCAATACATGGTTCTTTCCTTTCAGCGAGGACGAGAAAATTGACTGGATATCCATCGGCACAGCGACTCTCCGACGCGAGTTCGAGGCGCAAGTGCGCAACCTTTGGGCGTGCCTCATCTCCTCGCTGCAAACCAGCTGCCGCGAGCACGCTGCCGTCTTGGATACCTTCATCGCCAACGCCATGGTCACGCTCGAGAACAAACTATTGCCGAAAAATGCCAAGGAGCTGGCAGAGATCAGCGCTAAGCAGCACGCGTTGAAAGAAAAAATGCCTGAGGTAAGGATGCTATAGTTAGTATCAGGGTCACCCGCCATCGTAGAAGCTTTCGTCGTCAACGCCGTGGTGACGCTCGAGAGCAAAATGTTGCCTAAAATGCAACAAAAATGGCAGAGATCAGCGCTAAGCAGCATGCGGTAAAAAATGCCTGAGGGTCTCATGAAAAATGGGGAAAATGAAATTGGGCTATGGACACCCTTGGCGATTTAGCAAAAGACATTTTAAAACTTCGTACTAGTAGTAGTCAGCAGGTGAACTATTTATATTGCTGGTATGAAATTATGACTAGAGGCGCAAAAAACTTGGTCCACCTATATTTTTTAGGGTTCCATGCCCGAAGGGTGCCAAACGGGACCCTATTACTAAGACTTCACTGACCGTCTGTCTATCTGTCCGTCTGTCTATCTGTCCCTCTGTCTGTCTGTCTGTCACCAGGCTGTATCTCATGAACCGAGATAGCTAGGCAGTTGAAATTTTCACAGATTATGTATTTCTGTTGCCGCTATAACAACAAATACTAAAAACAGAATAAAATAAATATATAAGGGGGGCTCTCATGCAACAAACGTTGTCTTAAGACTGCCCTTAATTGCCCTTGCCATCTAGCGGCCATCTATGTTACCTTCACAGAGCCGATGTCATGTCGTTAAATGTCAATGTTAAACGCTTCTTGTTGGTTTCTATAGATGGCGCTGTTCTCAAATTAGATCTTTGTCCAATGTCTTGAGATATCGGTACCCCTATATTTACTTGGTCTTTTATTGCATCGTGTTTTCAAAAGTAATGGACTTGGTCTCTTCGGACTTCTTCGTAATTACGCAATTGAGCTGCGAGAAAATGATGGTCCACTTATCTAAACGTAGAGTCTAAGGTTAGCAAAATTAAGAAGAAGAAGAAGAAAGACATTATACCTCAAGAAGAAGAAATTAAGTAGCAGTGGGCCGGTCTCATCTTAATGATTGGTCGGTTCGGTTCTTAAACCGATAACAGATGGGGGAAAAGGGTCTCGAATTGAGACCACAAGAAATAGCGTCGCTGGAACTAGCCGGTCGATGCAAAGTAGACTAACGATGGTGGCTGGATGAGGATGGCCGAAAGAGTGCTGCCTTGGGAGGCCTGTCCAGTTGTAGACGAACGCAGACTGATCAATTGGATGTCCACCTAAAACGTGCTCATTTCTTACCGACTTATATCTTTTGCTAGATTCATCCTATGGTTTTAAAAATTATTACCATCAAATACTTCCAAAATTTCCTGTAAATTCACAGCGTGAAATGAAATAAGCGAAATGAAGTGGACAACATGCAAAAAAATATATTTTTGTGGTTATTTTTTTGTGATTTTTTTTATGTCTTTTATATTAACCTCCTCAGTCTTGACCGCGAAAATAACAATGGTTTTCAATTGTGTTTTTAGGGTCAGAACGGAGGAGGTTAAATATTAATGTCACTGCAATCTAATTTATCTTTGCAGATGGAGCAGACGGTAGAGGATCTGAAGAAAAAGGGGCACATGCTGCGCACTTGGGGCGGCGACCCCTCTGTCGACGGCACTATTAAGGAGTGGCACAACGTTCACGAGATGATGCTCAGCCAGGAGCAGATGTTTGAACACCAAGTGAGTTGCTTATGTCTGTGTTTTAACTTACGTAGCCTACGCGTAGTTTTATGAAACGCGGTCCAGGGAGCTATTTAATAGAAGATAAGGTTAACCTCCTCAGTCCTGACCTTGAAAATAACAATTGAAACTATAAACTTTGGCCTTTGCATTTACCTAATGAGATAATTTATACAGCGTCCAGTGGCACCTTCACTCACACTAGGTGGGTGAAGGGTCCACGCGGACGCTCAGCGCCTGGGACATTGTTTTTTAGATGGAGTAGGATTGCCCAGCACTTTCCTGACAGCTTAGTCGGCCTAACCCACAGGAAAGACAAGTCAATACGTGCGAAGCATTTCCCCACGACGTCATCTGCGAATTTGTAGTAGCAATACCACACGCTGACGGTGAAGGAAAACAATTAAAAACCATTGTTATTTTGATGGCCGGGACTGAGGAGGTTAAGATAAAAATATTCTTTATTGTACACCGGAAAACAATTACAGAAACAGCAGTTACAGAAGAAAAGGTACAATTGGCGGCCTTATTGCTTAAAGCGACGAGGCCCAAGAGTCGCGGCTTCACGTTAAAATAACTCGTTTTCTAACAGGCTGAAATAGTGAAATCAAGTCTAAGCGGCGAATGGGAGAATCTGAACACCGGTATGGAGGCGTGGCTCTCCCGATGGACCCAAAACCGACTGCGTTTTGAGGAAACACACGGAGTGACGTACGATGAGATGGTGGAACGATACGGGCTGGTGTTTGAAGCAAAAACTCAGTGGGAGAAGTTTGTCAATGACCGAGATGAGTTACTGTGAGTAGAATTTTAGTCTCATTTATAAAAATAAGATTCCTTAAAACCCTTGTCATCACATCATGTTCAGCCATTTGACGCCCATTGCAGGTTTTCCAAGCTTCCCGGTCTTGTGCCGCCCGCATCCAGCGACTCCCCGCCACCGTAACCAGGTTTTCAGACCATCTGGAGGGGGGCCTGCCCACGTTGCGCCGTCCGGTCCGCGGTCGCCAGATTAGAACTTTTTCGACCTAACGGCCATCAATTGACATGTTTTCATTTCTAGCCAGGAGAAAAATTTTAATGTCCACTGATAAAGCCATAAAAACTTACTACGAAACCAACTTTTATATATTTCTTGGTTCATTCGTTTTAGAGATATTTTAAAAATAAATCAAATATCAAGGATGTGGGCTGAAGAGCAGCAGTACCTTAGCCTAGAAGTAAAAAAAAACTAACTGTCAATGTCATGTTGACATCCCAATATAATCTGTGATCTTTCTGTGAATTTGACGTTTGTTTGACGCGTTGACATCAGTGTTGCCACTTTGATGGTTATAGTTTCCCACGTCTCGTAGGCTATAGAGGCATGAATGTATTCACTTCTTCTTCAAAATTATTCAGTATGATTTAAGTAGCTTTTTAGGGTTTCCTACAAGAAAAAAAAAATCCCATTTGAAATACATACGCCATTTTAGATTACTTCAAGCTGCTGCTGGCTGTTTCTGCCGCGTTAGTTCCGCGTCGGAACTCGTATTAAAAAATCACTCGAATTTTCGCAGTATCCATCTTTCTTGTCTAAATTGAATAACAAAAACAATTGAAAGTCGATATTCAAATGTTTCACATTTTTTAAAAAAAGAACATCATAGAAACCATTTGAAAAAAGTTTCATTCGAAAACCTCAAACCATGAAGATTCTATGTCAATTCAAAGAACCTATTGCAATAAAACGGCAATTTCATACTTTAACCCCTATTACTTTCCCGAACGCTGCCCATCCGAGTTGGATTCGACGTGTGACCTCTTTCTCGAAGTTGCACTTACCTAACTGGACTGTTTGTCCCAGGGATACATAGTGGTCGGCAACTTCGAGGTCAGAGACGCCAACGTTGATAGGAGTGGGTGCTACATGAGAGTTTGACGTTATCTTAGTCTTGTCCATGTTCATTTTAAGACCCATTCCGTTAGAAGCTCTGTGCAGATCATTGAGCATTGAACTCAAATCTTCCAGGGTCTCAGCCATAATCACTATGTGAGGCGAATCGAAGGTGAGTTATGTACTTGCCATTTATGTTGATGCCAAATTCTTCCCAGTCCAGAAGTTTGAATACGTCTTCAAGTGCAGCTGTAAACAGTTTCGGAGATATTACATCTCCCTGTCTCACTCCGCCCTGCAAATGAATAGGATTCGTATTCTGATCCTGTAGTCGGACTGACATTGTGGCGTTTTTGTACAAACACTTTTCAGCATTTCGATGTAGCGATAGTCGATTTGGCACCGATGGAGAGATTCAAGTACCGCCCATATCTCGATCGAATCGAAGGCTTTTA
Source organism: Yponomeuta malinellus (assembly GCA_947308005.1). NCBI lineage: Eukaryota > Metazoa > Arthropoda > Insecta > Lepidoptera > Yponomeutidae > Yponomeuta > Yponomeuta malinellus. Next base: position 8,533,323 of record OX370994.1, read on the forward strand.
ATCGTAGTCCACAAACGCTAAGCATAGTGGCAGATTATACTCCTTGGTCTTCTGTATAATCTGCCGCAGCGTATGTATGTGGTCCAACGTACTGAAGCCTTTTCGGAAACCGGCTTGTTCGGGGGGCTGGAAGTCATCGATTTTGCGGGCGAGACGATTCGTAATGACTCTTGAGAACAGCTTATATACATAAGACAAACCCTCCTCAAATGCAGTATCAATAGCCTGTGATAATGGGTAAAAGACCTTCCGGTTTTCATAGATAACAACTTTAGTTTTTAATATTTTGTGCCTCTCCAAAAACGTTGACTATAGACAATACAACGTATTTTTGAAATAATGCAAAAACGGTTTCTTCAGTGTCGATAAATTGAACTGTGTCGATAAAATTGTAATACTATCCATACTATCTGTAGATAATAAGGATGTAAAATTGTTTTTTGGTAAAATAAATCTATTTGTATTTGTATTGGTATTGGTATTGGTATTTGTATTTGTATTTGTATTTGTATTTGTATTTGTATTTGTATTTGTATTTGTATTTGTATTTGTATTTGTATTTGTATTTGTATTTGTATTTGTATTTGTATTTCTATTTTTATTTTTATTTGTATTTGTATTTGTAATTTGTATGAAGCATGGAAATTGGAAGTTTTTAACGTTTTTCACCGGAAATCGATACTGAGGAAACTGTGTTCAGCGTTTGAGTTATTTTAATAGCACATATATTTGAGACTTCAAATAAGTCATACAGAGAAAGTAATCCTAAAAATTCTCGCTGTTGTTTACAAAAATACGACTCCACGATAGCTTTAAAACGTTCCATAAATGCAGTATAAATAATCTGTGATAAAGTCTTTCCCTTGCAAAGTCTGTACCACAGATTGGAGACACTGTAAGAGACCTATATTAAATCCAGAATTAAACTTTAATACGTGACTTTGATCGGTGGTCGCGTAGAATGCTTATCTCATATTCGAGATGTTCTGGGTTCGATTCCTTTATAATTATTTATTTTTACATTAATTATTTATTATAAAATAATTATTTTTACATTATCTTTATTTTATAAGTTTTATACATTTGTGAATGTTTGGTATCAATAGCATTCGGTATCTGACACGCATACCCGAAAACATAGTGACGATACTCGATTGTCTTAGGTGTTCACATACCTCTACGCTTGCCACGTACAGTAGCCTAACTATAGCCGGGTTTTGACGGTCTTAGTACGCTTAGTAAGAATACGCTCGGACCGTGTGCGTACAGTTTTAGTTGATTATGACGACGCACTCGGTCCGAGCGCACTGACCGTCGTCATAATCAACTAAAACTGCACGCACACGGTCCGAGCGTACTAAGGCCGTCAAAACCCGGCTTAAGAGGCTAACTCTAGGTTACTCCTACAATAACAATATGTTAATATAATGTTAGCACCTGCCAGTTGTTTTTTTATGCACTTTGGCTAACTGACAGTTGTTATCAGTAGGACATTGTTGAGAAAAAGGGGTTAAGTGCGGAAATCTCAGGTTTAGTTCAACTTCTACTACGTGAAATTTTGTTTCAGGAAAGAATGCGCAAAGTTTAGTATGCCCCTAAACGTGTCCGATGCATGGAATCAAGCCGAGAAAGTGATATCAAACGAAGTCATACTTTGGACCACCCTCAAAGAATACGATGAAGGTAAAAATTATGCAAAGGCACTGACTAACCTATCCTTATTATTTCAGTCCACACAAACGTTATCCGGAAGTGGTGACCTTTAGTGACGAGATCGCCGCCTGTATACTAAGGATAAGTTCTTTTTTAGGGTTCCGTACCCAAAGGGTAAGGGACGGGGTAAGGGAAGGGAAGGTAAGGTCCGTCCGTCCATCCGTCTATCCGTCTGTCACCAGGCTGTATCTCATGAACCGTCATAGTTAGACAGTTCAAATTTTCGCAGATGATGTATTTCTATTACCGCTATAACAACAAATACTAAAAACGGAATAAAATAATTATTTAAAAAGGGCTCCCATACAAAAAACGTGTCTTGCCGTTTTTTGCTCGATATTAATAATAGGAAGAGGTAGACGCTTGAAATAGTCAAATGTTATTCAAATGTTGTATAGGTGATGGTGCGCAAGTCCGACTCGCACTTGGCCGGTTTTATTTTCCTTTTTTGCGTTATTATACGCGTAGAGAACACTTTGATAATAAGGAGAGTAAAATTCAATGCATTTTTATGCAGCCTCAATTGTGCCCAGCAGTAGGCAAAGGGGAGACCTTTATCTGCCACTCCTGCCTGTCCGTGGCCACCTCTAGCTAACCCGGTATTTCTACTGGGTCGTGATAAGGTCGTGAGGTCGTACCGCCACCTCCGCTGGCCGGCCACGTTTGCAATATCAGTCGCGTGGAATCAAGTCAGTGGCAGTTTTAGCCCGAATGTCTGGGCTCATACGGCTTCCGTGGTCCGCTCAATTCCACTTCAGCTTAGCGATCACAGCTTTAACATCGACAGTTATGGTTATGGAGCGCAGATCGAACATGAGAAGTCCACACTTAAGGTTTGCCAGCGGGCATTGGAGCACATTTTCGATTCCTAATCAATAAATCAGCCTGTTTTTCTTTCGTCTACTGCTGGACATAAACCTCCCCAAGACACGCTATTGCTTTCCATTTCGCCATTTACATTAACATCTTTCCTTTACTTTTCAGAATACCAAACGCTGGCCGAACAAGAATGGATTGTGTTCCAAAAGAAGTTACATTTGATAGATGAGCTTGTATCAAAGTGGACGGCCAAACTGGAACCTTACACGACAGTCACCTTGTTCTTAAAACAGGAACTCGATAAATATGTCGTAAGTTTCTTCATACTGACCTACCTTTCTATCCAAGTGTCCATACATCCATGGCGCTTACTGCTTACCTACCTACTTACCTACCTTTCTATCGATACAGACCATGTACCTATCCCTAGCATATGTCTACTACTGGTCATAAGCCTCTTCCCTATCATGCCAACACCCTCCAAGGCTAATATTATCCGCAATAAGCTACCGGCAATGGAAAGGAAAATAATAAATTTGTACTTTATGTGGCAGGAAGACGCTGGATGCAAGCCGCTTCCACCGGTCTTTTTGAAAATACATGGAGGAAGCCTATGTCCAGCAGTGACTTCTTGTGGCTGAATGATGATGACTTTATGTTCGGTTTTTAAACATTTTTTCTATACCATGGGTTAGCATACATAAATACATTGTAGCATCGTCTCTTGAATACGAATCGAGAATACGTGATACCTGCATACACGTGTATCGTGATGTACACGCAACAAAATCACCATATATGTGCTAAAATGGGTGGTTCTATTTCGAAATCGTAAAATAGATTCATAATTCATAATTCATTTATTGATCGGTGAGACACAAGTACATAAAGATGTTACATTAAAAAATGAGTTGCTATGCGCTCTACCTGATAGGCATACAGATCATGTAAAAAAATAATAATTAATAACTGAGACTTAGGCCGTAATGCGAATTACAAACGTCAAGTAATTATTATATATCATTATTAGATATCGACTACTTCATACTAAAGATACCACCTGCGTCATTAAAATATATGGAACAGTTGATATTGGTTTACGACTTGTATGCCCCATAGTAGAGGTAAAAGTAGTTTGTATTGACAAGTGGAATCCCCCATTTTCGGATGTTTATGGAGATTTTGTTACAGCCTGTATATACCTAGTGGTATATAATTATATATTGTGAGAATATTCTGCGGGTTTCAAATCCTACTAATATTATAAATGTGAAAGTTTGTGAAGATGTTTGGATGTTTGTTACTCGATCACGCAATAACGGCTGAACGGATTTACATGAAACTTGGCGTACAGATTAACAAAGACCTGAATTGAGACATAGCATACTTGATATCCCGGTAATGTATCCCCGTGGGACTGTATTTATTTTAAGTTTAATATAGATGTTGTGCGAGCCACCGTTGTGTTTTAAAAATAAGTAGATGGCGTTGTGCAAGAATGGTATAAACGGATTCTGTGGCGGTACAAAGTTCGCCGGCACAGCTAGTATCAAATATGGCTGAAAACATTTGTGTTGCTACCCTCAGGATCTGACGCCCCTCTTGAAGTACCTCCGCGGCAACGACTTTACCGAACGCCATTGGCGGGAAGTCTTCGGCCTCCTCGAGATGGTCTACAAAAAGCCTGACACTTTGCGGGTGAAGGACCTATTGGCCGTTGCTTTGAACATTAAGAAACATATCAAGGCTCTGCAGGTGAGTTGTTGTACTAGAACGTAGGCTATTTGACCTGAGTATCTGACCATAGGCCTCCCCAAGGCATGTCACTTCTTCCTGCCCTCCTCCATCCTCACCTAAGTATGTATGTGCACTTACATACCATGCAAAATCGGGTCCCAAAATTGGCTCAATCCCAATCAAACCCAATCTTTTTAACAACCTACCCTCGTGAATAAATTTGCAATTGGTAAAGATGTTATGTTTACCTAATTACGACGAATCTATCACAGTATGTATTGATGTAATTTTATGTAGGTCATATTAATTCAAGCGAGCTTATAACTAGGTTTATGTAATAGTCTTATGTTATTTTATAGAATAAAATAAAATGAACATGGACAAAACGAAGGTCATGTCGAACGCCCGTGTTGTGCCCACCCCAATAACATTGGGGAACTCGACTCTCGGAGTTGCAGACGAATACGTCTACTTAGGACAAACAGTCCAATTAGGCCGGTCCACCTTCGTGAAAGAGGTCAATCGTCGAATCCAACTCGGCTGGGCAGTATTCGGGAAACTTAGAAGTCTTTTCGTTTAACATACCTCAATCGCTCAAGACAAAATTATACGACCAGTGTGTGTTACCAGTGATGACTTATAGCACTGAAACGTGGTCTCTCACTATGGGCCTCATAAGAAGGCTCAAGGTCACGCAACGAGCTATGGAAAGGGCTATGCTCGGAATTTCTCTACGAGATCGAATCAGAAATGATGAGATTCGTAGACGAACGAAAGTTGTCGACATAGCCCAGCGGATTAGTAAGTTGAAGTGGCAGTGGGCGGGGCACATAGCACGCAGAACTGATGGCCGATGGGGCCGAAAAGTTCTCGAATGGATACCACATACCGGCGAGCGCAGCGTAGGACAACCAGCCACAAGATGGACAGATGACCTCATCCAAGTGGCAGGAAGACGCTGGATGCAAGCCGCTTTCAACCGGTCTTTTTGGAAATCCATGGAGGAGGTCTATGTCCAGCAATGGACATCTTGTGGCTGAATGATGATGATGATTTGAGCCATATGCACGTTTAATTTTTATTTTGTTACTGTACAAACACTATGTTGTGATGTATTGAACTTCACCTTGAATGGATCACTGTGCCATAAGATATAATTTAATTAAGTTTAGGGTTCAGAGTTACTTTATATATTTTTAAGTTTCGTTTAGCTCAATAAACATTTTTCATTATAATTTAATTTCATTTTTATTGTATTATTTGAACAAGCACAAATTCGGAAAAACATCGAATACCAACTGACACTCGAGAGGTAGAAAAAACATGTTAATGCTTGGGATCCAACCTAAACTCTACACGCGTCTTGAGTGGTCGTACAGGGTTACCTAGTTTGAGTCCAGGACAAATGATTGTGTTGTGTGGAAGTTATTATTTTACACATTTTATATAGGTACTTGGCACGAACTAAGCAATAGACAAGGTGCCCCATTAAATAAAAATCGTATAAGTGCGAGTAGGACTTCAGTAGAGTGCACGGACGTAAAAGTTGATATGCTGTCGATTCTACTTAATTTTATCTGATCTTTATAATTTTATCAAATAAACAATCTTGTCCTGGTGCAGAAAATCAGCACTTCAGCATCGAGCGAGTCCGCCATTCGCAGCGCACTCAACGAACTGGAGCTTTGGTTCGCGGGCGCGCGCCTCACCATCACCTACTATAACGACAAGGCGCACCAACCCATACCAATTGTGAAGGACTTCAAAGAGATACTTGGAAAGGTGAGAATAGGGATCACTTCCTCAGCACAACGCTGAGTCAGCTGCCTTTTGTGGCAACTTAGATACACCACAGGCTACATCTATGGTCCTGTTTTGTTTATTCGTTTTGTCTGTTGTGTATTTAGTTTTCTTATTGTTGTTGTGCATATTATGTTACTTATCTGCTTATTTTGTTTCTGTGATGTATCTTCTTCTTCTTCTAATAGCGTTTTCTTTTTGAATAGCCAACAAGCCAGGCTCTGCCACTGAAAAGGCCTTCCGTCTAGTTTTCCAAACTTCTCTAGGTCACATCTGACTGTGCCTCTAGTCAGCCCATGAAGAATGTAGCAACTGATTTAAGATGATTTGAGAAAACCGGCCAAGTGCGTGCCGGCCACAGGCTATGTAGGGTTCCGTAGAAAGAGGGTTTTTTATCTGCATTACAAAACTAACAACTTCATCGAAGTATTTTTCAATGGATTTTGTTACGTTAAAATAAATTGTTGGTTTTTGTATTGAGGTGCCGGAATCGACCACTTACAAGTTCCAGCTTGCATGTAGTCAACGCACAAATTTGTAGTCCTTGGCTTGCATGTAGTTGACACATACACTTCTATACCCTGGCTTGCATGAAGACAACACAGACACTTGTAGTAACCGGCTTGCATGTAGTCAACACTTGTCCCTGCCGTGCATGTTTTTTTAATCTACCGACCGTAGATTTTAGAATAGCTTTAAAGCATGCTTATTTAATACGCAATATGGACACATTGCATTACAAATCTTAAAATTAACACAAAATAGAAATACTTTCATTTCAGAACTAAGTTGACATAAGTTTATGACATAAGTTGTATGGAAGAACCGTCAAATTTCAACTATCAGTAACCACGGTTCTGTTTTCAGCGAACGGCCAAAACAAGTGTCGCCCGGGGTGTATAGTCCAAGCAATATTCGTTATTATCCTACAGAAAAAAAGCTTATACTGTGCTTGTAGTCAAGACACATATAGTCATGTTCATGCTCTCGATACTATGACTAAAAGTTTTAAAATATAAACTAAAAAACCTAAGAAGAATTTAAATCTGTGCGAACATAGATAAGGTTATGTTTTTTTGACAGAATAACAAAATGTCAAAATCTTGGCGTTTTTTATTCAAAAATATTAAACCTTCTTTCATTCACGTGTGAAACTAACATTAGACGGTCGAACAGTGAGCCCTAACCCGCAATCCCCCACAGATCGAGGAGCAGCAGTGGGTAGTGTCGTCGGTGCGGGGAGGCGAGGGGGTCGAGGGGGGCGCGGGGGGCGACGCGTGCGCAGCGTGGGACGCGCGCCTGCGCGCTGCCCACACCCTGCTTCGCTCTACTCACCACGCGCAGAGAAGGTATGAGCCTTACACTTAAACTAGAATCACCGAAAGAATAACATAAACTTCACATGACGAAATCACTTGTCTTGGTCCTAAACTAGGAGACCTTGTGCTATGGTAACTACAACCAGGCAAGGACATGACCAACATTTCTATGTTCATACAAATCAAATGCCGATGATAATCCGTAGAATATAAATAAAAAACCAGCCAAATGCGAGTCGGACTTGCGCCCGAAGGGTTCTCTACCATTATCTATACAACATTAGACAAAGATCGAATTTGAGAACAGCGCCATCTATAGAAACCAACAAGAAGAGTTTAACATTGACATTTAAAGACATGACATCGGTGCTGTGAAGGTTACATACATGGCCGCTAGATGGCAGCGTTTTTTTATATGGGAGCCCCCTTATTTCAACCGCCTAGCTATCACGGTGGCAGACAGACAGACAGACGGACAGTGAAGTCTTAGTAATAGGCTCCCGTTTGGAGCCCTTCGGCTACGGAACCCTAAAAATGTATTGTTTATTTTTATTTAGACTGATGCAAATAATATACGAGAATTTAATGTTTTACGTTCTTTAAGTCGCGATTTAGTTGATTTTTTTCTGCTACACAAAATGCCAGAAAAGTTCGTTATATGGGCTTTTTGTTTAAAAAAAATAGTGGTAGGTAAACACCCACCAGTACAAAATACTCTACGACACGCCGATGAAATGCCGTAAAACGTTAGCAGAACTTACGTCACGTCACCAATTTTCGGAAACGTCGTGAACTCATTTCGAAACCAGCAGCGCTTATGATGCGTTTTATGGTTTTATTTAAACTTATTTTACGGTTTCGATATTTGCGAACGCGCCCGAAATACTTGAATGAAATTGACAAATTATTATTGTAATCTACTATTCTATCTGGATTGTTGGTTCGCTTCACACGGACATGTGCGGCGCAGATGCCGAGCTGCGGACGCTTTGAGATTTCGCCTTTTTTTGTAACGCTTTTGTTTGTGGAATTTTTCTATCCATTTAGCTTCGGGTTAAGCGGTTTTGAAGGGCCCTTTACCCGACTCAGCAACAGGAAATAAACTATAAACTAGTTTTAACTAGTTTTTCTATGACTCTGTTTCCTTTAGATTCGCTAGGGATGCATAAAACAAGATATTGTTTATATTCATCGAAACAAAGCGGCTTAACAACTACAACATACTTTTTACATCTGTGTCAGATGATTTATACATCGTCTAGAGGCGATCCTACCTACAATAAATAGGCGAAGTGACGGCTCAGACGCTGTAGTGCCTGAAACGTACTTTTAAATTGATTAGGCTTGCTCAGCATCTTTCTTTGTTGGCTTATTTTATTTAGAGGAAAGACAATGTCAATACGACCTTGCGGAGCTAACTAGGACGTAGGTTCCTAATATTTTCCATCACGGTTGGTTAGTAATATTGTTGCTACTAATGAAAATTCAGAAAATCAGAGTCATAGGTAAATACATGCCGGAATAAGAACGTGGTGGGCCCTTATGAGGCAAATAGCTACGAAACCGTTTATGTTACAATAAATGAACCATTGAATTACATGAACGAACCAAACTGGAGGTGTACCTAAAATTAAATCTTATTTCGATTTTAATGTCACATAGCTATAGAACTATGTAACTGATCTACGTAAACTGTATTTTTGTAAGTACCTATGTATCTTTCAAACAAATCTATCAATTCTCATAATGATATGATCAATACTGCAACTAAGACATTTGACTATTTGATGACAAACGAAATGGGATTGATTTGAATACGCACTTGAAAACTAACGGTCTTATTTATAAAAACCGGCCAAGTGCGTGTCGGGCAACGCGCAGTGTGGGGTTCCGTAGAAAGAGGGTGTTTTATCTGCTTTACAGAACTAACAAGTTCATCAAAGTAATGTTCAATGTATTTTGTAAGAAGTTTTCCTTTTATAAGTTGGTCTTAAGTACATACGTAGAATTAAATATAAATTAAGTTGAGAAATCTTGTTTAAGAAAATTCGCGAAAAATTAGTACCGCCTCTCCGTCTAACAGAAAAATGACCCACGTACCCACTTATACCTACTTATCCGTGATAGTTTTCTTTTGAAGTTGATTATATGTGCTACTACTCTTGAATTTATTCGCGTTACTACAATTAACCGTTTAGCCAGGAGAGGGGGAGGGGTCGACTTCCTATTCGGACACAATTTAAAGCTTAATATTTCGCAAAGGGAAACCTAAACCGAAAAATGGTCCGCCTACACCCACAGTATTTTTAAACGGTCAATCCAACGATACCACACTGTGGTGTGGGCGAGAAAAAGAAATTGCATCCCTAATTTAGATGTAGGGGATACCTAAATTAAGGGTTGCAATTTTTTTTCCCTACAAAACTGTAATTGATAGATTTGTTTTGTCGGCGTGATTTATCTGTATATGTCTATGCCAAATTTCAGCTTTCTAGACGGACAGACAGACAGGCAGACGAACCCTTATGGAGAAACTATAAGGGTTCCTTGTCGACTTCGGAACCCTAAAAAGGTTGATCCCATTCAAATACTCTTAAGACGGAGTTAAAGCCGGTCTACGCAAACACACATACACACACACACACACACACACACACACACACACACACACACACGCGCACGCACGCACGCACGCACGCACGTACGCACGCCCGCACGCACGCACGTACGCACGCCCGCACGCACGCACACACACACGCGCACACGCACGCGAACACACACAAACACGTACTTAAATTTGTTTAATTTAAATATTTCCTATAAAATAAAATGTTATTTTTAAGTATAACTTCTAGAAAATAGTTTATACTGGCTATGGAAGAGCGGAGTGTCCTAACACAGGCATTTTTTTGGTTAAATGGAAGCTCCACATACTGTTAAGACAAATTTACCTTAAGTTGATGAAATAAAAATTTTATTATTATTATTATGAGAGGAATTCCTCTCATAAACCGGCTTTATGTACCGTCTTAAGAGTGTTTTAGTGGAATCGCCTTTCTAAAAATAAGACCGTAAGAGATCCCCAGATCCATATTCCGATTCAGGGGGCCGGCCCCCTGTTTCTCTTACACTGAAAATCTTGTTAAACTACTGTTAACAGTTGTTAGTTGGCGAAAATACATAACAAAAAATGTATTTTGGAAGTAGCCTGGCTACCCATAGCATAGGGAATCCTAGTTTGGGAGCCAGTAACCATTTTTTGTAGCCGTTTTACAATAAAGTGTTTTCATTTAATTTCATTTCAAAACAACTGACTGCGGTTAGCAGTAGATTAACAGATTGTTAGTGTACTAGAAATCCGGGGTATGTTTTCACTATAATAGCCATTACTAAGGTGTGCTAAGAGAATCTTTACATTCCGGCGTCAGTTAGGCATGTGAAACGGCTTTCGCGATGGCATTGCGCTCCTTACTGGGCATGATGACGCCACCATATAGAGTGTCAATAATTCTCGAACGTTCGCCGTGCAATTGCTAATCAATAAATAAATTGTGGAAATTTATGAGTTGAACTGTTGCTAACCCGTAGAAATATAGTATAAGTAATATATTTACTTACTTGGGCATTATTTTCTATAATATTAATTATATTCATAATTTGAAGAACAGAAATCTAGGTAACAACTTTGAGTAATGTTCGCCGCTGTATCATAGAAACCTTGATAAGCTTTTATCAACTAGTTACAAGCGCGGGTGATGTAACTATGGCACTTACTCGTTACCGAAACGAACGCTGCGTGTTACTTGATATCTCAGTACTAAGCCTGCTGGCTGAGGATAAACGGGAGCGAAAGCAGACGACGCTTAAGATAACACGAGGTCACTACCCCGAGATCCACGCTGGTCACATGCCACCCAAAATAAGATGAGCTTTATAGATAAAAAAACTTTGGCCTTTGCATCTACGTAATGAGATGATTTATACAGCGGCCAGTGGCACCTTCACTCACACTAGATGAGTGAAGGGACCACTCGGACGCTGCAGTGCCTGAGACATTGTTTTTTTAGATGGAGTAGGCTTGCCCAGCACCTATACCATCCGCTTAGTCGGCCTAGCCCACAAGAAAGACAAGTCAAGACGTGCGGAGACAACCAAGCCGCGGGTTTCCTCACGATGTTTTCCATCACAGTTAGCGTATGGTACTACAAATTCGCACATGTACGTGATATTCAAAATAAACAAAGGACGTAAGTACATTTCCGCACTGGGAATCGAACCTGGATCTCTCGCTTCCGATCCCATTGTTCTACCCACTGGGCTACCACCGCTTATAAAGATAGCCAGCGTTGTAAAATTGTAATTACGCTTAATAAATCTCATAAATATCATATTCGAAATCTGTGTAATGCGGGACTCGTACCTACACATAAATAGCGGTCATCATTATTTCCGTTCAGCGCGTACCTCTGACAAGTTATTTCAGTGATTTAACGACTAGTGTTACTGACTTCTTATGCATGACTCACGCACAACAATATCGTTACATCCTCAATCACGATAAAGGTCGATGAAAAGTGCGTTTTATAAAATGTTTGTCAGCGCCTGCGCTTGCATAAGTACTTATTCAGCGTAAACGCAAGGCATGTCGTAACCCGATATTACGCTGTCTGCAACGAAATGCGCCGCGGCAAGACAAGACGACTGATCCTTTTTGCCTTCGCGGTGAAGTCACAAAATTGAAGAGTGCAGAAGTGTTACACTGCAAAAACAAGCCATAGGCTTGCTTAATAGCTTAAAGACTAAAAAACCGGCCAAGTGCAAGTTGGACTCGCGCACTGAGGGTTCCGTACTCGCGCTTGGCCGGTTTTTATTATTAATTTGTCGTTAGAATATATAATAAGTCCCACAATCACGCCAAGTTTGATGCCTGTATCTATTATCGTTTTTACGATAGAGCATAAACAAAAAAACGTATCATCATCATCATCATCAGACATTTGACGCCCCCTGCAGGACATAGGCCTCCTTCATGGTTTTCCTAACCATGAGGGGTTTTGCCATAATCGCCACGCTTGGAAGGCGGGTTGGCGATCGCAGTATGCTGTTGGAGTCTGAGGAAGATGCTGCTGCCCGTCTCCTGGTAATGTATTTCCTTAGTCGCTTTCTACGTATACTTAAACGTATACTTGTAGTATAAGACGATATGACTTGCCAAATTTAATAGTTTTAGGTTACCGGAAAGTAAGTACCCTATAAATTTTGATTCTCTTGAGTGTCGAAATATACATTTTTTGCGGGATAAACGGCCGTATCTTTTTTATTTTAGAAGTTTGATTTTTTTCACAGGTTCAAGGGACTGTATACTCAGGGTATAGGGTTTTAATTTGAGCTCGATTCCTATACGGGTAAAACGGCAAAAAAACACATTGGTTGTATGGAAACTCCCGTGATTTTTTAAATTTTATTATTTGTTAGGTAATCTACCGTAATAATAAAAATTTAACTGGGTTCCTATTACGGTTCCAAAGATAGAGCCCTTTAAAGGTCGGATGGACGGACGGACAGACAGACAGCGGAGGCAGAGTAATATGGTCCCGTTTGGCACCCTTCGGGTACGGAACCCTAAAAAGTACCAAAGCTGGAGCGTGTAGAGCTAACCGCGACATCTGACAGAAACGATCAGCGGTAGCCGAAGCTGATACCCGACTGTATCTCTTATCACATACATACAGTATAAGTACAGAACAAAGAACGATGCCTCTGAATATCACTAATCCGTCAGAGCTGCTGGCTTTACGACCCTTCTCTACCTACCTCCAAGACGGATTTAGATTTCCCTGCCATCCCACTCCTGCTTTCTTGCGAGTTACGAATCAGTTTCGTTGCCTCAACTTGATAGCGACTTCTCTTGTCATTTTATATTTTAAAAAAACTTACGGTCTTATTTATAAAAAAACACGATTCCTGACAAAGCCGATTAAAATAGTCTGTGGTCTGTGGTAAAAGAAAAAGTCGTAACCACATTAAATAAACTGCCTCTTAGGAGTGCTTTAGAGGAATCGTGTTTTTATAAATAAGGCCGATAGTCTTGCAACGGATCAGTCAATGCCACTTATACAAGTCAATAACTGCCGATAAACTGCTGCGCAGTTTGGCAAATCAGTCAACCTATTTGTTATTTTCTTCTTTAATAAAGTTTTGAAATACAAATACAAGTTGTAAATGGAAATCTGGGGGCACGGCAGTGCCCCTGCCAAGTCGAGCAAAAAAGCGGCACGGCCGTACTATTATTTTCTCGAAGCAGTTCAGGCCATTTTCGACCCCCTATAACTTCGTTGTGGATAAAACTAGAAGATTTTCAGTAACCAAGCAGGCGTTGTATAAACAGGGTTGAATCGAGTTTTTATCAATTAGGCCGTTAGTCTTTTCCACCTCGATTCGGTCTACTTCTGTAAAAAAAGGATGAACGACATCTTTCAGTCTGTCTGTTTGATGTTTTGTGGCTTGAGGTCTATTGGAGGAAAACCCTTAAGAAAAACAAAAAAAAACAATTATAAAAATTTGTTTAATCAATGACTTTAAAAACCTATTTAGAGGCTAAAAATTCCACTCATGCCGGGACTTGAACCCGCGACATCTGACTAACCGTGCCAGCGCTCTCCCAAATGAGCTAATGGGCAAGTTGGGAGAGCGCTGGCACGATTAGCGAGAGTTCGCGGGTTCAAGTCCCGGCATGGGTGGAATTTTTAGCCTCTAAATAGGTTTTTAAAATTGTCAGTGCAACAAAAAAAATATAATTAATAACTTCCATACAAAACAATCAGTTGTCCTTGTTCCCAAACTAAAATGCTCTGTGCTGACTATGGTAGCCAGACAAGGGCCTCATAAACGTGGAAATACGGTTATAGGTAGTAGTTTTTTATTCGTAGGTAGACCCATACTGGGGGCATTTGTACAAATACCGTACGGCGGACTCCAGTGGGAATCGAACTCACGTCCTTGGTGTTACTGCTTGACTAACAAGGCAATCATCTTCCGAAAGCTTATATTATGAAAGTTCAAAGGACAAAAATGTCACGGAACACGAAATGTTTATTCCAAAGACATCGTTTATTAAATTTCTGAATCATTTTTCGTCACGCGTGTATTAACGGCGATGACGGTCTCGAAGAACAATTTCAGGCGCGTATACGATGCAAAGTACCTCGACGTCGCTTATCGCGCGACCCCTGACATGGTTACCGCCTTTTGAGAGTGAACCCTTATCGCCACGAAAGCGTTCATTCACAGCCCGGGCTACTGGTGATGTGCTTAAATATCCGAACTAGGCTTAGGCTTTTATTTTGTATGCAGTAAAGTATAAAGTAAGATAATTATTCAATCCAGGGCATGTGAGTTCTCGCAGATGTACCTAAGCACCTAATAAAATTATTTAAGTATAGGTAAGCTTAATTACGGTGTACAGTGATATTAAAATAGTCTATTCTAATATCATATTTATATAATAAGGTTAGGAGGCATCGGTATATGTATCTATTTGACTAACTTGACTGAACTTATCAGTATAAGGGGTTATCGGCGAACTGTCGAAATTGTAACGTTGGGAAGGAGGTCGATGTGTTTTAGCTCGGCCCGTTGATGACGTCAACCCTTCTCTTAGGTAGGTACTACTTGTGATAATAGTAGATAACTTTACATAAATTTTGACTTATTGAACTGAGTAAGTAGAGTGACTCTTCTGTATACGCTTAGGTGGTAGATGTCCATAAAAAGGTTTGATATTTAACACCCCTGTCTCTAAGGGATTGCTTCAGTATATCGGCTTTTATCGTACCTATTTTATTACCACCAAACAGTTCTATAGTAATTTATCACCTTTTAAAGGTTACTCGCTAATTTGGTAGGTTTTGCGTTTCCAACACATAAAGCATTGTACAAGGTGCATATTTACGGGGGAACAAATAAACCACGACTGCGAGTCTGATCTCTTACCGAATCAGCCGAATCACTGACCAAAGCCTCAAGGTCTTATTTATAAAAAACACGATTCCTTAAAACGTCGATTAAAATAGTGG
The DNA here is from genome assembly GCA_947308005.1 of Yponomeuta malinellus. Taxonomy (NCBI): domain Eukaryota; kingdom Metazoa; phylum Arthropoda; class Insecta; order Lepidoptera; family Yponomeutidae; genus Yponomeuta; species Yponomeuta malinellus. The sequence continues at coordinate 8,548,786 of OX370994.1, forward strand.
TGGTGGTGGTGGTGGAGATTTTACAAAGAAATGTCGTAACCACAGATTAATAAACTGTCTCTTGCGAGTGCTTGAGAGGAATCGTGTTTTTATAAATACGGCCGATAGTCTTGCAATGAATTATTTGTAAATGGAAATCTGGGGGCACGGCAGTGCCCCTGCCAAGTCGACCAAAAAAGTGGCACGGCCGTACTATTCGTTTCTCGAAGCAGTTAAGGCCATTTTCGACCCCCTATAACTTCGTTGTGGAAAAAACTAGAAGATTTTCAGTAACCAAGCAGGCGTTGTATAAACAGGGTATATTTCAAATTTTATTTTATTTGAACTACTCGTTCGTTTAAGAATTTTAACTAGTTAAAGTTCTTAATTTTGTTTAATTTTGTCACTCACTGACTGACCGATCATCAAAACTCTTAAGGGCCAGTTTCTGAATTGAGAATTTCGCTAAGTAAATAGTTAACTGTAGTGCTGTCTCTACGAGTTTCTTAGAAAAGAGCGTGACAGAGCGTTACTTAAGTATTTACTTAGTGAAATATTCAATTCAGAAACCGATCCTTAGGTACTTCTAGCAGACGTAGAAGCTTCAAATTTAGAATACAATTAGTGTTTTGTGTATAAATCAAGGAAAAACTAAAATATTTTGCAAACATTTGTCCAGTTTTCTAGATACACTAACTGCATAAACAACTTTGTAATCCCATGTAAATATATAGGATTACAAATTTACATTTGCAGTTAATGAATCAGTGTACTTGTATGTGTATAATATAATTAGGTATTTGACAAAATATCAAATGAGTTACTTTTAAAACGGAATTTTGTATGAAAATACTGGCTTGTGACGTCACATTTCAGAGCACTCTTTTTGTGTTTAATCTATTTAAAATTGTAATAACTAGTAATTAAAAGAGATACATTTTCCGAGATATTTTGTAACTTTTGTTTTAATCGAGCATATGAAATAATTTATTGTTGATCGTGTCAAACACCGTATTGAATAAAAGGGGTAGATAGGTACCTAGATATATTTATGTTCAAAGGTAATTTGTAAAATGGTCAACGGAATGAAAAAGAAAGAATGGGACATGTCTTATGAAGTTGTACCAAAATCCCGCAAAGTATTAAGTATACTAAATTGCCCGAAATTGCCATGAACGAACACTAACAAAAAGAAATGAGATGCCATTAAAAACATAACTTGTAAAAAAACCAAGTCTCGCCGCTCAGTTGTTCTACCATAAAAATTTGTTAGATCCACGTAATACCAAGCCGGTTAAATTTATTCAATAAATAAAATTTATCAAATTGACTTGGCCATCGCATGAAAACACAATGTATCTCACAGGTAATACATATTATATTTAATTAGATTGTTTATTGGATTGCCAAGTCAATCCATTTATTGAATAATCCCATTATTTAAGTCAGGAATCCTACCCACTCGTCTTTACAAATTAGCGAAATGAGCCGAATGCTTATTGTCTGTAGCATTGAATTTAAAATTCAATGGTCTGCACCAGAATGCCGTGGACTCACGCAGTTCATTGAACAAGAGAGAACGTTTGTAGAATGTACTCTTTTGAGACCGTCCTTTGTCTGCTATAACTCAATATATATTATGTTAGGAGTATATTACACAATACAGTCCGTGTGGCGCCGGAATAAAAAAAACGTAACTCTATTACCTCCCGTGGATGTCGTAGAAGGTGACTAAAGAATTAAATTACCAGGAGACGGGCAGCAGCGTCTTCCTGAGATTCCAACCGCATTCTGCGATCGCCAACCCGCCTGATGATGATGACTCAATGCATATTATGTATTGAGTTTGGTTGAATAACCACGACAGAAAGCTTTAAACATTTTTTTACACGGCTGCTTACTGCGACAGTAGTACACTTAGTAGGTAGAGTCAGCATTATTTTGAGGTGATTCAGGATATTATAAAACACATACAATTCAAACATAACGAGTTACTTAATTAGCTCAACAAACAAATGCTCCCAATCTACCTAAGAGACCTTTTTTACGAAACTACGAAACCCATAAATCGTTAGAATCTGCACCTATTTACTTTGGACGTAGCCCGACCAATTGGGCCATCCCATCGAGCTCAGTGTTCACTTATAATATAACTGAGATGAGATACCTATCAATCAACATTCACGGCCTTGCTGTCCCCTGCCATAGGGGTCCACCATAGCCTTTGGTACAAGTGGAACAGTTTTTAGGTCGGCGCTGGGAGTCGGTCGGTATGTAGATCTGCGCTGGCGCTGACTCGAGCCGATTGTGTTGCGCTTGCGAATGTTATCGCGCTGGCGGATGTGGAGGGCGGAAAGGCCGACTAAGCGAGCCCGTGCTCTGGAGCCCTATCGCCATCCACAGCCGGGGAGTTGTGCCACTTATAATTAATTTTGAAGCTCGGGATAGATTCTGAACGTGAAGCGACGCACTTGTTGCAATAAGATGCTGTTCATTTATTACGCAATTGATGATTAGGAAGCCCCTCCCTTCCTAATCATCAATTGCGTAATGTTTAATTTGCGTCTGAACATTGGGGAGTCTTAGTTTTAATGGGTGGGTCAGAAAGTGGTTAGATAGATAACTCTTTGTTGCACACCAGTGATTAGTATCGATAGTAATAAATTAGTCATGGACAGCCCAATACTTCAGCCTTAAAAACTTAGTTAACTTATTTATGAAATAACGCAAAATCTAAAAACCGTCCCAATCTTCCAATAAGCAAAAGTCAGAAATTCTCAATATTTTGTTTTTTCGAATTGTCCGCGTGAAGTATCCAGGTAAGAAGAAAAATTTAAATAGTAGGTATGTAATTGAGAAGTTTAAAGTTTTGGTTCTTATAAGTGGTTTAATTATATGATTGACTAGATGTAAACCAAGCGTTGTTGATAAAAATAAAGGAAAGCAACCATCAACGGGTTTGCTCTTCCTATTATTCTATTCTATTCTATATATTCTATAATCATCTCATTAATTCAATATATATATATACCAAATAGGGGATGTATTAACAAAGGGAAGATAAAAAGTACCCGAAACCGGCGTGCGTGCATGCAACGACTAATGAATGTTGAGAAAGCGAAAGTGATCTGTCAGGATCGTAGCAAGTGGCAGTCCCTCGTCTCTGCCTACCCCTCTGGGATACAGGCGTGAGTTTATGTTATGTTATGTTATGTTATGTTATGTTATGTTATGTTATGTTATGTTATGTTATGTTATGTTATGTTATGTTATGTTATGTTATGTTATGTTATGTTATGTTATGTTATGTTATGTTATGTTATGTTATGTTATGTTATGTTATGTTATGTTATGTTATGTTATGTTATGTTATGTTATGTTATGTTATGTTATGTTATGTTATGTTATGTTATGTTATGTTATGTTATGTTATGTTATGTTATGTTATGTTATGTTATGTTATGTTATGTTATGTTATGTTATGTTATGTTATGTTATGTTATGTTATGTTATGTTATGTTATGTTATGTTATGTTATGTTATGTTATGTTATGTTATGTTATGTTATGTTATGTTATGTTATGTTATGTTATGTTATGTTATGTTATGTATACCAATAGTCCGGTACAGAAACAAAGCCGACTTACGGCAACGTCATTTATTTATTTATTTTTATTTACATAAATAAACGACATCTACGACTGTGCTCAGAAAGCTGCGTTTCGGGCGTGCTAAAAAAAATGTATGAATTTGTATGCAACGATTCACATCAAGCGCTGCCGTCCGTAGGACGCGGGTCGTGCAAATTCATACAATTTTTAGGACGCCCGAAACGCAGCGTTCTGAGCGCGCGCTTCGGGCGCTTGTTATGACTACTTCTCCTACGCCTAAAGGTCCTTTACGTTCAAATAGTTGAACTTTAATTAAATTTAAATTTAGTTATTGTATCGTGAGATACATTTTCTGTCTACGTTTCGAGTTTCAATTTCAAACGGTGCTAAGAATATAAATATGTAAATTTTTTTTTACTGGTAACTCTTGGCCATTTGTTACATTAATACAATCCCCAATAGCATCCCATAAATATCTACTGGTTACTGTGACTATTGAGGTACTATCTATGACGGTTTGTCGAACATAAAACTTAAAACATTTTAACCTACGTTTGATAGTGCCGAACGGGCGCTCACATGAATCATTGAACATTCAAATAATATGGGACTTGTAGGCAGAGCAAAACAAAAACATTTCATAATAAAATGCCTGCCCTTCTAACTCTGGATAGGTTGGCCGACAGGGAATGGTCCCATAGAAAAAAAGGTATCCCGAAATGCGTTTGTTATTTTTGTTGGATAGTGCCCATTTCGGAGAACGGCACGAGCAAAGCTGGCGCGCTGGGAGCGGTCGTCGCCTTGCCCAGGGCCGGATTTAAGTCTACTTAATTTCATCGGAAATCGGCTCCTTTGACTGACTAAAGAGAAATATATACTAATGAATAAATAACTTATCTATCTATTGCCGAATAACCTCCTCAGTCATGCTTAGGTAGTACGACCACAGAACATAGGAATTCTCTGTTCTGTGTGTACGACGGCGCGAGTTACGCGTTTTGTGGCGCAAAAATGTCACAATTTTTACATGATTTTTGACGTCAAAACGCGCGACTACCTTCGTCGTACTACCTATGCTAACGTTGAAAATAAAAATCTAAAACCCTTGTTATTTTCAAGGTCAAGACTGGAGAGGATATTTTACGAGCAAGAGCGGTAGTACGTTAGTGGAACGTTGGTCTCACATTCAAAAAGTTCCGGGTTCAATACCGGCATTTACTTTGTTTTCTGATTTACGTACATCTGTTAATGTATTGCAGCAATACCACTCACTAATTATGAAGGAAAACATCGTGAGGAAACCAAGTGTCGAAGGTATTCACAGACTTTAAAGTAAAGAATCAAAAATAGTAAATCACTATTGTCTGGTAAATGGCGTTGACTTCGCTCCGACACGCGCGTGATTAAGCCAATACTTTCTCTCTCTCTCTTTAGGACTGTATACAACCCACCGCATGGCTAAAAATGCACAATGTAACAACCTTTGTTAATTTTTTTTCCGGGTCAAATCCTAATTCGAATGGACTATTTGTGTTATATAGAACGGACATTATATTATGTAGGGCAATTATTTACCAGACTTTGGGAGACTAAAATAAAAATACTTAATAGCCGTGAAAGGCAATGCCAAACTCAATTTTTTGTTAAAATTAAAACTCGGAGCTTTTGTGCTTAAACCGGTTCGGAGCCGGCCCTGTGCATGTAGGTCGGGCGCGGCGAGTTGCGGGGTGCTGGGCGGGGCGGGGGAGGCGCGAGAGTGCCGCGCCGGGCCACCGCCGCCAGTGCAGTGAGCGGCGCTGGAGGCCCGACCGCGCCATGGCTCTCCGCGCTTTGTTTATACTCGCCTTGTGCTTCGCAAGCGGCGCCGCCGTCTACAGCCGCGAGCGCGACCGGCAGCGAGCCGACCCGCGCTTGCTCGACCGCGCCTGCCTGCTCAGCTCCTGCTACCCCGCCACCGGAAACTTGCTCATCGGCCGCGAGGCGCGACTCTTTGCCTCCTCCACATGCGGCAGCCGCGAACCCGAGCGATACTGCATCGTGTCGCATCTCGAGGACAGAAAGAAGTGCTTCTGGTGCGACTCTACTAACCACACGATCAACAATCCCAACGTCAACCATCGGATACAGAACATCATTTACAAATACCACCCGGGCACTCGAAATAAATCGTGGTGGCAGTCTGAAAATGGAAAAGAAAACGTATCGATACAGTTGAATATGGAAGCTGAGTTTCATTTTACACATTTGATTATACAGTTCAAAACTTTTCGGCCCGCGGCTATGTTGGTAGAGCGCTCGTCGGACTTCGGCAAAACCTGGAAAGTGTACCAGTATTTTGCGCACAACTGTGATGAATCGTTTCCTGGCTTCCCGAAACATTCTCAACGTTCTTTAACTGAAGTGGTGTGTGAGAATCGATACTCCGGTGTGGCGCCCTCATCAGGGGGTGAAATTATATTTAGAGTTTTGCCTCCAAACATAATAAATGTTACAAACCCTTATTCTGAAGAAGTTCAGAGTCTTCTGCGAATGACAAATTTACGAATCAACTTTACGAAACTACACACACTCGGTGACGACCTGTTGGATAACAGAGACGAGATCCATGAGAAGTACTACTATGCGATATACGAAATGACGGTTCGTGGCTCTTGTTCCTGCTATGGGCATGCGTCGCGGTGTTTGCCCATGCCGGGAGTGGAATCTAAAAACAACATGGTGCATGGACGGTGTGAGTGTACACACAATACTCGTGGGCTTAACTGTGAATATTGTGAGGACTTTTACAATGACCTGCCTTGGCAACCTGCTGTGGGTAGAACTTCAAACGCCTGTACGAGATGTACGTGCAATAACCACGCTACATCTTGTCACTTTGACCCCGCAGTTTACAACAAAACCGGTAAGATTAGTGGTGGGGTATGTGACGATTGTGAACACAATACAATAGGTGTAAACTGTGAGCGTTGTAAGCCCTATTTCTTTAAGGACCCTAACTTGGACATACAAAGTCCCGATGTATGTAAGCCCTGTGATTGTGATCCGCAAGGTACTACTGACAATGGAATTTGTGATGATGAAACTGACATTTCCAACAATAAAACAGCTGGAAGCTGTCATTGCAAAACCAACGTCGACGGTCAACGATGTGATATGTGCAAGGATGGTTATTGGAATTTCGACCCTGAGAACCCTGACGGATGCCAATTGTGCACATGCGATAATCTGGGAACTATTGGCAACAGAGGATGCGACCCAGTGATTGGCGAATGCTTTTGTAAACGATATGTGACCGGACGAAAATGTGACCAATGCTTACCACAGTTCTACGGTTTATCCGGAATTGACGACGGATGTTTGGCTTGTGATTGCGATCCCGGTGGTTCATTAGACAACCATTGTGACGTGATAACGGGCCAGTGCAAGTGTCGCCCTAATGTTAGCGGTCGTCGATGTGACCAACCTATTCAGAATTTCTTCGTTGGACCTCTGGATGCCATTGTATACGAAGGTGAATTAAGTGACTGTGATTCCCAACTAGATGATAATGCTATTCAAAGTCAGCTGTGTCAAGTTGTGATAAGAGAAAACTACCCGGATGGACGCAAGGAAACGTGGACTGGTCCTGGTTTTATGAAAATACCTGAAGGTAGCACTCTTGTATTTGTCGTAGACAACTTGAGTAGAAGTATGAACTATAATGTTTTGATAAGATATGAACCACAACCTAATACGAATTGGGAGGAAGCTACTATAATCGTCAAAAGACCTTATCCCATAGACAACGACTCTCCTTGTTCCAATGTCCGCCCTGAAGATGACACTCTGCGTACATCCCTGCCCTCCGACCAGCGTAGTGTCTTGGCAAAACCTGCGGTTTGTTTAGAGAAAGGTAGACTAAACGAAATCCGCATATACTTGGGACGGCAAGATGGACGTACGTCAAACTCAAGAGCATCCGTTTTGATCGATTCTATTGTACTTATTCCCTCTTTAGATGATTTACCATTCTTACAAGCTCCTAGCAATCTTAGAGATGAATTTGATCGTTACAATTGCGGAGATTCATACTACTATGACCTGAATAGAGAAAATATTCCGGAGGTATGTAAGAAATATCAAGCTAGCATCGGGTTTTACGTACAGAATGGATCAGAACCTTGCCAATGCGACCCTACGGGATCGAAGAGTTACCAATGTGATCCTAACACAGGAAATTGTCAATGCGTTGAAAACATCGTTGGGCGGCGCTGTGATCGCTGTGCGCCAGGCACTTACGGCTTCAGTAAGTTCGGCTGCAAGCGATGCGACTGTAACTCCATCGGATCGCTGGACAATTTCTGCGACGCTACCAGTGGTCAGTGCAAATGTCGAGCAAATACCTACGGTCGTGCTTGCGACCTTTGCCAACCCGGGTACTTCAATTTTCCAAATTGCCAGCAGTGCGACTGTAACGGCCATGCGCAAGAATGTGACGACAGGACAGGGGCTTGCAGAGACTGCTCAGACTACACAGAAGGCCATCGTTGTGAAAGATGTGTTGAAGGCTTCTATGGAGACCCGCGCCTCGGCGTTGACATTCCATGCAGGTCATGCCCTTGTCCTGGCGTTAAAGGAGATTCCAAGAAGAGCAGCCACGCTGACCGTTGTGAGTTAGACCAGGACACTAAAGATGTAGTTTGCGATTGTAAAGAAGGCTACGCAGGGTCTCTTTGCGACGTATGCGCGGATAACTACTACGGAGATCCAATCACAGGAAACTGTGAGAAATGTGATTGTAATGACAATATCGATATCACAAAGCCTGGTAACTGTGATCCCTACACGGGCAAATGCTTGCAATGCACACACAACACAGGTGGTGCCCATTGCGACGTATGTCAAGAGGGATATTTTGGTGATGCCAAAGAAAAAGTCTGTCACAAGTGTAATTGTTCAGAACTGGGCACTAACTTCACAGTAGGGAATTGTGATGGGATTACTGGACAGTGTCCTTGTTTCGACCATGTGGTGGGCATCAACTGCGACCAATGTACTGAAAACTATTGGAAAATTGCGATCGGAACAGGATGTGAGCCTTGTGATTGTGATCTAGTAGGATCAATATCGTCACAATGCAACGCATATATAGGCCAATGCGATTGCATACCCGGCCATGGAGGTCGCCAGTGTGACCAATGCGAAGAAAATTATTGGGGTGATCCTAACATAGAGTGTTACCAATGTGACTGTAACGTTTATGGAGCAACTTCTCAGCAGTGTATGCGTGATAGTGGTGCTTGCATTTGCAAGCCAGGCATCGGAGGCCACAAGTGCGACATGTGCGCGCGAGGCTATCTGGGCGAAGCTCCACAATGCTACGCTTGCGGCGAGTGCTTTGATAACTGGGACAAAGTTATTGATGACCTGCGAGAGCAAACAGAGTACGCCATCAAAAATGCCAGTAAAATCAAGTCAGTCGGTGCTACCGGAGCATATACAAGAGACTTTGAAGAAATGACCAAGAAGTTAAACAATATTGAAAATCTTCTTCAAAGTGCATCGTTAGGCCAAACTAGAGTGAAGGAACTGTCATCGAGTATTGCTGATTTGCAAAAGCTATTATCTGATGATGCTGATGAGAAAGTGAAAAAGAGTAATGACAACTTGAATGCCATTACATCGAAGATAAACCTTGGTAATGTCACTCTAGATGGTCTCAGGGAAAGCATAGCAACATTAAAAGCTAAAACCCTTGATTTAAGTAACAACGCCACTAAACTGCAGGAAGCTAACCTAGAAGGAGCTCTTAATCTAACAAGAGAAGCCAAACAGAGAGCAGTAGTAGCAGCCAATGACGCAGAAAATGTACAAAGTATAATTTCCGACACCGACAGACAAATCAAGAGTACCGATAGATTGATTGAGATCAAGTACAGTCACTTCAACAACACCCACAATGAAAACGACAAAAAGTTAGACGAGTTAAAAGAACAACTGTCTAAACTAGAATCCCACATTCCGAAATTAAATGAAAAAATGTGTGGACAAGAAAGTGACACTTGTGATATCTGCGGAGGTGCTGCGTGTGGTAAATGTGGCGGTATATCCTGCGACCAGGGAGCCGTTACCAAGGCAGAACAAGCCTTAGACTTTGGCAACAAAACTGCACAAAGAATTAAAGAGCACGAATTAACAGCCGAAGATATGTTCAGGTCAATTTCTCAGGCTAAACAAGACACTGTATCCGTACGTTCTAATTCAAAAGAAATACTTAATAGAGCCGTCGATTTCAAAATGACAGCTGAACGCGTCACCAATGACAGTCAGGACTTAGCTGCAGAACTTAAGGAGTTCCTTTCCAACACATCTAGCATGCCTGCCGATGTCCGAACTCTAGCTCATGAGATTTTGAATTTATCCATCAGCATAGAACCTGAAGAAATCACTGACCTGTCACAACGAATCAACTCTACTGTGTCACAACTTACAAATATCGAAAACATCATTACAGAGACGAAACCGGATCTCGACAGAGCTAAAGCACTTAAGCTAAACGCCACTATCGTAAACGAAGCAGCAAACCTTACCTTGCAAATGACTAAAGTGGTTCTCGATGCATTAGACGAAGCCCAAGCTGCGCAGGATGCTGCTGAGAACGCCATAAACAAAGCTAACGGTGACATAGAAGCCGCCAAGAGTGATTTAAAACCCATCGCAGAAGAAACAGAGGAGGCTCAGAAGAAAGCTAATGAAACTGCAAAAGAAGTTGAAAGTTTACGAAATCAGCTTTCTGAACTACAGAGAAACATCGTCCAAATTGAAACCGGCGCTGGACAAGTGAAGCAAGAAGCTGACGACGTTGTCAATCGTGCCGAGACTGCCCAGCAACAAGCAAGGAAGCTTCGCCAGGAGTTCAAAGTGACCAACGCAACGCTAATCAACCGCGCTAGCCAAACTGCAAATTCCCGGGAGAGAGCGCAACTCCTACTAAACCGTGCCACTAAGCTAGCTAGTGACACTCAACAACAGCTCAAGCTCTTAGCCAACATGGAACAGCTATATAATAGCAACCGCATTAGCACACTGGAGAACGAGGTCGATGAATTAAATTCCAAAATGGCTTATTACCTTGCGGAGATCACCAGGCGATCCGAACATTACAGATCGTGTGCAACCTAAATGTTACCTAAGTATTGTGTTCATTTGGGGTTGCTCATACTTTGTTTTAAACATCCGAACTTTTATTAGTCCAGTCAAAATAGATGAAAAAAGGTGCTGAGTTTGCATTAATTTCCAACAAGCTGGATTTTTGTATAGGACTTACCCCCAGTCTCCCTTACACTAACACGCTGTTAATCTACCGTTAACAGCTGTCAATTGACCAAAGTGCATTAAAAAAACCACTGACAGAAAAAAAACAGCTTGTTAGTATACGAGAAACCTGGGGATTAAATACGTTATTACAAATGCTTTGTCAAAAGTCCCTATCGATCCCGCTTGTGAGTTGTTTTTATCCGAGGTCAAAGGTCACAAATTTTCGTTTTTTGCCGGAAAGAAGTGTACGTTTTTGTAGAGAATTTCATGATCTACAAACTTTCTTGGATCCATTTTTTCTTAATTCGCACTGTTTTAGAAATATACGCAAAACAAAAAAATAAATTTGGCCTCCGACCTCGGACAAAAAACAACGCACAAGACGGGATCAATGGGCACTTTTGACTTAGCATTTGTAATGAATAACGTAGTTAAGACCTATACAAAAATTGAAGAAACTTGGTGGGAATTATGCAAAGTTGGAATGTCTATTTTGTCTGGACTATATACGTATTTGCCTGATAACGACAACTTAATTATTGAATGCCATAGACTATGATAAGAGATGTTCTTGTGTGTTAGACATGTAGTCAAACTACATCCTGTTTGTAATTGTTTCTTAATAATATTATTCGGTTGTACACGAGAATGAACTGTTATTATCCATACCTACTTATAACTGCGATAGGCGGTCTATCAAATATGATATAATGCTGTAATTAATGTTATTAGTTACCTCAACTTGATAGTCAGGTAGAACAATCGAACAATAATTTTATTCTGTTCTAGAATGTAAAGCTACTGCCATACTTTAGTTTAGTACCACTATAGCTGAGGAAGTATGTATTTAATTTTCTTAAGATTTATGTATCGGCAAAAAATTCCAAAGACGATTCTTGCAAGACTATATTGTTTTTACAAAACTAATCGACTAAATTGTTAAAACTTTCGTAACAAATTTATAAGTTAAATGTAAGTTAGTAACAGTGCCTTCTGTTAATGATAACTGTAGGTAATTTATGTGTAATATTACGTTGTTTCTATCATTACTCTGTTGTTTATAATAAATATAAAGCGGCGTGTGTTTGTAATATATAATGATAATATTTAATTAACTTCTAGCAGCAGTAACGCACAGTTCCATTTCGTTCTGTTATTCGTAGTCAGCTGTGCCTTACTCCTGTAGGTAGCATCATAGTTTAATTATGACAAATAGTTTATACCCGTATACATTTTTTCCTACGAAACTTGCATTTACTTTAATTAATTTGTGCATTTATCCCTTGTAGTTCGCAGAGGCTAGCTGCATTTTCTGTTCATAAGATTAATTTGAGGCCAATACTTAATTGTAATGTTAATAAATCTACATTTATTATACCGTTTTATGTGTTTTTTTTATCTCATCTTCTTTTACTACCTATTATTAGTGAAAATATCAATTGATTCAAGCCTAACATCATATACGATGTGGTTTACCCAAGGTTCCTTTCTTCAATGATTGCTTGGCCAGTTCCCCTACTAATATATATTTTTAAAACTAGCTGCCTGCGACTATGTTCGCGTGGGATGTGGATAAAACTATTCTATGTGTGCAGTGCAACATTCTATTCAAATCGCGCTGTACCGATTTTTATGAAAAGATCCACCGAGTAGAATGACGTGAAGATCCCAATATTTAATCACAGAAACTCGCATTTATACTAGTAGTATTGGCGTAATTTTATATGTTTTAATTCGCAGGTATAGGTAAACTAATCCTATAACTAGTTTTAGATAAAGAAAATTGAAGTTACGCCATATGACTCCATGAAAAAGTTCTTATATGAAAATTTTAAAGTATGAAATTGCCGTTTTATTGCAATAGGTTCTTTGAATTGACATAGAATCTTCCTCGTGGCTCGTTCTTTAAGTCGAAATTTCCATCACGAAAGCGTTTAAACCAAAATCGCACGGTGCGTTCACTAGTAGACCCCTCTCCAAACGCAGCATTGATATTGCGGGCTGTTTCTACCGCGTTAGTTCCGCGTCGGAACTCGTATTAAAAAATCACTCGAATTTTCGCAGTATCCATCTTTCTTGTCTAAATTGAATAACAAAAACAATTGAAAGTCGATATTCAAATGTTTCACATTTTTTAAAAAAGAACATCATAGAAACCATTTGAAAAAAGTTTCATTCGAAAACCTCAAACCATGAAGATTCTATGTCAATTCAAAGAACCTATTGCAATAAAACGGCAATTTCATACTTTAACCCCTAATATTATGTGTAAAGTGTCCGTAATTTTATTTCTTATTATATTGCTACCTCAGACTACATCTCAAAATTAATCTCAAAACTGTTAAAATGTGTTAGCGCGAGGTAAGCCACAGCCCAATCTTCATAAAATCGTTCTAAATCTTTGTAAGTATAAATAAATTAAGATTAAAATAGTTGCTTTTCGTTGGTAAGCCCATTATTTTACTTACAATTACTACCTGCTTCATTAAAGTAATTTTCAATGGAATTTGTAGAAAGTTTTCCTTTTATAAGTTAGCCGACTAACCTGTTAAAGATTCGTTAACCTGTAAAGCCTGCTTAGCCGTGATGGTTAAAAGGTGAAAAAATGGCCTAAATTTTTTCACATGTCTACAACCAACCTTTTAGCCGAGAGGGGGGAGTATGGAGTACTCTAACAAAAAAATGCGCTTTAAAGCTTAATATTTCGAAAATTAATCCCTAAATCGAAAAATGGTTTTCCTATACTCGCAATACTTTTAAACGATCAATTTAATGGTACATAGCTTATGGGGTTTACCACTATGGGGGCAAGATAAGATAAGAATATTCTTTATTGCACACAAGAAGCGAGACATAAAATATGAAAGTTACAATGAAAAAGTACAATAGGCGGCCTTATTGCTAACAGCAATTTCTTCCAGATAACCTTGTGGGGTAATAGAGAAAAGTCATCGTTGATTAATTCAGGTGTACTTCCTTACACACAAATATATTTTTTTAAATATTCAACCCTTTTGTCGGCGTGAAAACGATTTCGGCATATCTATGCCAAATTTCAGATTTCTACCACCTCTCACAGCTAAGCCGCAGACAGACTGACGGACGGATATGACGAACTATAAGAATTCCTTGTCACTACAGAACCCTAAAAAGATCAGGGCTAAAGACTACTATTTGTTCCGCAATGTGGACCAGGGCTTTACCTATCTGTTCGTCAAAATTGGACAAGGGCTTTACCGATTTGTTCCGCAATGTCGACAAGGCCTTTACCTATCTGTTCCGAAATGTCGACCAGGCCTTTACCTATCTGTTCCGCAATGTGGACCAGGGCTTTACCTATATGTTCTGCGATGTGGACCAGGGCTTTACCTATATGTTCTGCGATGTGGACCAGGGCTTTACCTATATGTTCTGCGATGTGGACCAGGGCTTTACCTATATGTTCTGCGATGTGGACCAGGGCTTTACCTATATGTTCTGTGATGTGGACCAGGGCTTTACCTATATGTTCTGCGATGTGGACCAGGGCTTTACCTGTCTGTTCTGCAATGTTGATCAGGGCTTTACCTATTGACTTGACTGCCTCATTGGTGTAGCCGTTAAGGCGCTTAGCTTCCAAAACAGAGGTCGTGGGTTCGATTCCCACTGGAGGCCGCCTTAGATTTGTACAAATGGCTTCAGTCTGGGTGTATTTCCATGTTTGTGACGTCCTTGCCATAGCAGAGGGTATCCTAGTTTGGGACCAGTTCAAGTGATTGTATTATGTGGAAGTTATTATTATTATTAAGTTATTATTCACTATCTGTGGCGCAATGTGGATCAGGGCTTTACCTATTTGTTCCGCAATGTTGACCAGTGTTTTACGTATCTGTTCTGGACCAGGGCTTTACCAAGCCCTGTTCCGCAAGGTGGACCGAGGATTTACTTATCTTTTCCGCTAGGTAGACCAGCCCTTCTGTCACGTAACTGTACACTCTATTGGGTTAACCTATTTGACGATTCCAAAGTTTCAATACATTTATGGATTTGACAGTTCGGAGTAGGTTAAATCGGAGAACTCCATACAGCGGAGGACTTACGTAGTAGCGCCTCAGAGCTTCCGCCAGTCAGCGCGCGTGCTCGAAAGCGGCGAGGCTTTCCGTGCGGCCGCAGCCATTGCTCAATGTTTGAGCAGTAACTAAAAAAAAAACCGGACAAGTGCGAGTCGGACTCGCCCACCAAGGGTTCCGTACAAATTTGTAGGTATTTCCATAATATAAATAGTTTAGGAATCGAGTCTCGCAGTTTTTTCCGAGCTTTTCCCGAACTTCAAAGACAATTTTTTATGATTTAATTACACATTTATAGTTTTCCCTGTACTCGTAGAATAAGACGATATTACTTGCCAAATTTCATAGTCCTAGGTCAACGGAAAGTACCCTATAAATTTGATTCCCTTGAGTGTCGATATATGCGTTGTTTATCAAATATCAAATCAAATAATATCAAATAATATTTATTATCATAAAGAATAATACACAGAGGCAAATAAATGTTACTTAATTCAATTCTTTTAATTCAATTCATTTATTTGCTAGAATGTGGAAGTACATACATAAATATAGGTACAGATCATAAAACATATTATAGAACGCACATTCTGTCAGTCTTGACATGCAACATTTAAAGACATACACAAAGTAAAGTCACTTATTCTAATTAATATAAATCAAATGAATCGTCATAGCTTCCTTTTCTCGTTAAAAATATCGTTTATGGAGTAAGAGCATTTTTCTAAAAGCCACTCTGTTAATTTGTTCTTAAATTCCACAATATGTAAGCAGTCCCTTATTTCGTTTGGCAATAAATTCGTATAGCCATACAGTAAGCGTTATTTTTATATAAACACAATCTTATTGTTGGAAGAAAAAGTTTGTCCTTGTGTCTCCTACTGCCCTGTATAGCCTGCCCATGCTTTGGAAAAAGATTATTCTGCTGTCTAACCAACATGCTTATCTGTTTTATATACATACATGGTAATGTCAACATTCTAAGTTTTTTAAATAGTGGTCTGCATGACTCTGTGCTCTGTTTGCCGCATATAGCACGAATACATTTTTTTTTGGGTAACGAATGCACGTTCAGCATCTACTGAATTTCCCCATAGGAGAAGTCCGTAGTTTAAAGTTGAAGCTACATACCCATAATAAGCCATCATTGCCGTGTCCAAAGAAGTAGTTTGACGAAGTTTTCTGAGTGCAAACACAAATCTATCTAATCGTTCACATACGTGTTGGAGAGAGATAGCTGCTCTTCTCATTGGCTGTTTCATTTGTGTTAACAGCGAATCGTGAGCCGGTTGTTTATGTTGTAATCAAATAGAGATTATGAGGAAAATGTAGCTGTGTGAGTAAGTGGCGACATCGGTTTTCTAGCAAACGGGCCATTATAACACTTCTCCTTCTTTTTGTGTTCTGAGTTTAAAACAGAGCGCTGTGCTCTCTCCAGTCTTATCATTTGTGTTTTGGCTGAAGCTCCCCAGACCGAGATGCAGTAGATAATGAGTGACTGACAAAGGGTGATGTAGATGTAATTTAGTAAATTTCTATCAGCACTTTGTCTCAGACACATCATTATGCCAATAACCTTGCGAACTCTGCCAGACAGTGTCTCGATGTGTGGACCAAATGTTAAGCGTTCGTCCAGCTGAACTCCCAGGTAACGAATATTACTGATGCGCCGAATACCTGGACAGGAACATGATTGGCCCTCTTGCCCTCCACATTGATGTATCGGTATATCTGACAGGTTTGAAGGGGCAGATGCTTTGGAAATATGAAAGGTTAAGTATTTCGTTTTCTCTGTGTTAAGAGTCAACAGATTCTTGTTCAGCCAAGTAGCTATGCTGTTCATTCCGGAGACAGCCTTTTCGTGAACTTCATTCCAGGAAACCCCGTGAAAGATCACTGCAGTATCGTCGGCGTAGCATATCAACTCAGCGTCCAGTCATTGAATATTTACGATATCGTTTATGTAGACTAAGAAAAGTGTTGGCCCGAGTATGCTACTTGTGGAACGCCTACATTTAATGAGAAGGGATCGCTGAGGGTTGCATCAATCTTAACACACTGTCTCCGCCCACAAAGGTAGCTGTTTAACCAGTTTAAGGCTACCCCTCGTATGCCAAGTAGTTCCAGTTTTCTGATGAGGATGGGGACGGAGACAGTGTCAAAGGCCTTAGCTAAATCTAGAAAAACTCCTAGGCACTTTTGTCCTGAGTCCAGATAACCGGAGACTAGCTTCACCAAAAGAGATACCGCATCCTCCACAGACCTACCACGACGAAACCCAAATTGTCGTTTGGTTAAGAGGTTATTCCTCTCAAGGAAACTCACTAGACGCTTATTCGCAATCTTCTCAAGAATTTTGGAGACAATACTGAGCAAGGAGATTGGCCTGTAGTTAGTAGGAGAATCCCTAGAGCCTGCCTTGTATATAGGAGACACAGAAGCAAGTTTCCATGAGGCGGGAAATACACCACTCGTGAATCTGATAATCACAATATGTGACAAAGGGTATGCCACCGAGTCCGCACAGTACTTAAGCAGTGGCGTTCTTATATTGTCCAACCCAGGTGCGCTATCATCTTTCAATTGCATGATTATTTGCCTGATTTCTACACAGTCCGTAGGATTAAAGAAGAAAGAGTCACATGGATTGGCTGCGTTCAATCTTACCAAGGTAGCGAGACTTTCCTCTGTAGTGGCGAGCTTGGTAAGAATGCTCTCAGCGAGATTTTTGCCTACAGTCGAGAAGTATTTAATCTTCTTCTTGCACTACCCTTCGCCAGTCTCTTCAAAACCAAAGGTTTGCTGGAAGAGAATGCTTCTTGCATTAAGCACGCCCTTGTACACTTACAATGTAATTAGTGCAATAAAGAATTAAAATAATAAATAAGTATTTGTTTGCCTGGTTTAGGCACTCGGATACTGGTAGTGAAGAATGTAGCAGATGTGAAGCATCATTCTGGGAGGCTTTTACGTGACATATATTTTTTATCACCTTCCACAGCTTTTTCGAATTTGTTTTGCTATCTTCAAGTATTTTTTGCTCATGTGCTGTCTTGAGGCGTCGCAATAAATCAGTACAGAAGTTCTTGTACCTGGTGAATGTTAGTTTGGCAATTTGGTCTTTTGGGTTTTTCCTGCACTTAAGATGTAGCCTATCTTTATGCTTTATGCAACGCAGGAGACCTGGGGTGATCCAAGGCTTGATAATAAGTCTAGTTCGACTTAGTCTAACTTGAGAGCTGTTTTTTTTCAATGGCATCAGTAATGATACCTGTAAACTCTGCTACCGCCCCAGATGGCTCCATGTGCCTTGTAACTAGTGACCAGTCAGCATTACGGAGCTCACTCGCTATCGCCACATAATCTACTTTCAGAACATGCCTGTTGAGCCTTTGTTTCTGCTTAATACTGTTCTGAATGCCAAGCATGACTAAGTCATGGTCAGTGATATCTGTGGTACAGACAATAGATTCCATCCCGTGGCAGCCCTTACTTCTCACAAAAATGTGATCCAAACACGCTGTGAGACGAGTAGGTTCCGTGATAGCTGGCAAAAGCCCAAACTCTGCCATGAGGCACAGATACTCGTCTCGTCTAGCGTCGATACCTTCCGATAGGGTATCGATATTGATGTCACCGCAGAGGATGAGCGTGGATTTAGGGGGATATCCGATCAGGAGCCCATCAAGTGAGGTTAAAAATGAATTGGTGCATTTGAAGGACGGTGAGCGATAAATTCCTATAATTTTATAGCTATTTCGTATGTCAACTACTAAGCAGTTGGCATCACTTATATTGGGTTCATGGGCTGTTGCAGCTAGTTCTGATTTGACAAAGATCACCACACCTCCAGCCTGGTTAATGTTATTTTCTGTGTGGAAGGAGGTATATCCATCTATTTGTTTTATTTGTGAGGTCTCACTTAACCAGCACTCCGTCAGCACGATCACGTCAAACACCAAATTGAGTCGGTTAAGAGCTACTAAAAAAGCTTCGAAATTCTTAGCTATACTGCGTATATTAAAAGTAATTACTTTCATGTTGTATTTGTCGTCTAATAGCTGTTGGCATGCTTCCACCGTTTCCAACTTATGGCAATTGATTGAAAGGTGATTATCAATATCCGTTGCTATGTCATCCACCATCTATGAGCTTTTTGAGGACAGTACTTGTAATGAAAGCAGTGCCAACAAAGTGGTTACATGAGAGAGAGATTATAGGTGTGACGTGAGAGTGCGTACAGTTAGTGTATTTGAACAGAGTTGGGGAATATATGTAAAGAATTGGTGATGGAACATTGTTAAGAGTAAGCGCGGCAAGTATTGGTTTTGAATGGTATTCATGGATTGTGTTGAACAGTGGCGTTTTAATGTGGTAAATACTTAGAGTTCGTGTGAATGCAGCCAGTGAGATCCTTATCAAGTCGATTGCTTGAGATAAGTTCATGTGTGGGCACATTGGGATAATCATAGGCAGCAAGCAATAAGCACAGGTAATGGCTAGCACACAGAAAGCACACAGTATCATAACATAAGCATTAACTAATGAGTGAGGCAGAACCTCCGAGTTAAGTTCTATTGATCGGGTCAAGTACGTGATAGGGCCCACTTGCACAATCACAAGTAGTAAACACAAAGCACAAGCAATTAATAGCATACCAAAAGCACTCAGTATAATCCCGGCTGCATTACTTAGTAAGTGAAGTGGCGACTCCAAGTTGTTCCAGGTCTTCGAATGTGCGGATCGCGATAGCTGGTTTGTGGATATCTTGACGAACGTGTACAATTCCATTTCGAATCCAGCAGAATCTGTGACTATGTTTAGTCCTAGACCTGGCTTCACGAAAAAGGTCACGGTTTTGCTTAGTGAGTCTTATGTTGAAGTACAGTCTCGCGGTGGGGCCGTCTGATATTCCCTCAGTGTTTAGTTCTCGTCGGCTTTTGGCGGCTTTGACAAGTTCATCGCGTTTGGCATATTGCGCATAAACAGCCGTCTCTTTTTTTACTTTAAATTAGATGAAGTTTCCGAGATAAAGGGCTTGACAGACAGACGGACCGGATGGACGGACGGACGGACGCACAACAAAGTGATCCTGTACGGGTTCCGTTTTTTTCTTTTTGACTTTTTTTTTTTTTTGTAATCTTTTTATTAATAAGGGACTTTTGTCACCGAGTGACCATGTCAGCCCCATCGTAACTTATAATGACAACATTTCACACATAATTACATTGGAAAACAAAAGAAAAAACTAAAAACTACTTAAGTATCTTATCTAGGGGTCTGAGAGAGCTGTTCTTCTCTTCTTTGACGCAAAGAATGGTAAACGAATTTGTAAACTAAAAAGGACTCTTCTGATAAAGGATTTGCTAAAATAGATTGAAAACTACCGACGTCAAGCAGATTTATTTTAAGGTAAGATAATAACAGCTCCCTCTCGGACCGATTGCGATTGCATTCGGTTAACAAGTGTTGAACGTCTTCAATGGTATCACAACAAGCACAATTTGGACTCTCCGTCTTTTTCATTAAGAATGCAAATTTGTTAAGAGGCATATGACCAGAACGCAACCGATGTGCCATTACTACAATTTGTCTATCTATCTCGCGCTGTACAAACCAAGGCACTCGAGGAGGCTCATTCTGGATCGTTTTGTACCAAATACCTTTTTCTGTAGATCTTTGGTCAAAGTAAACTTTCCAAGCATCTTGCACTTTAGATCTATAAGGAGTCAATTTTTCAAAAAAAGCTGGCACCACATTTAAACTTGCACCTTGCTCGGCAGCGATTTTAGCCAGGCGGTCAGCCTCCTCGTTGCCCGATAAACCTATGTGCGAAGGAATCCATTGTAATTTGACAAATATGCCCTTACTTTGTAGCTCGAGTATTTCTCTAAATATTGCATAGGCTTTTGGGACCCCTCTGACACCATATACACAACGATTGAGGTGTTGTAACCCACTCTTACTATCTGTAAGTATAACTATATTAGAGCAATTTAAACGATTACAGTACCTAAGGGCCTCATAAATTGCAGTTAGTTCTGCAGTCATTATGCATATTGGTGTCGTAATCCTAAAACACATACTGTTACCGGTATTAAGTGGATCATAAAAGGCAGCTCCAATTCCATTACTATTTTTGGACCCATCTGTATATATTTTATGCCAATTCGTATATATTAAATCTAATTCGCGAAGAACTTCATATTTCAATAATATTGCGTTGTATTGATCTTTTGAATTTGTCACACAATCGAGGCTAGTTCGGATGATATTTTCAACGGGGATAGCGGAAAGCCAAATGTTTAATGCAAACATTTCTAGAGGATCACTCGAAGCGACAACAAGCGGTTCTACGTCTGAAAAAATTGTGACTAACAAAGGGAGTTTTTTATCACGCCAGTATGCATTAGAACAAAGGGCATTCAGCTCTTGCAATAAAGTTATAGTTAGGTTATCACCCCATGATTTTGACTTCAGATAAAATTTATAAGCTAGGTATTTCCTACGAACGAATAAAGGTGGCAAACACAACTCGCTTTCCATTACATGAATGGGTGTGCTTCTAATAAATCCTCCTATGATCCTTAAGGCTTGGTTTTGCACCTTATCTAGTTTGCTAAGATGAGTCTTCGTGGAATTGTCGTATAAGAAGCAGGCATACTCCATTCGGCTTCTTAATAATGCTACATAGAGGCTCCGTATATGCTTTGGATGTACTCCCCAATTTGATCCGGCTAAAACTTTTAATAAACTCAAAAACCTCTGAACCTTATCCCAAATTTCATTAATATGTTTGCCCCACCTCAAACCTTTATCCAACCATATTCCCAGATATTTGATATTGTCTATTTGTTCCAAAACCCTCCCGTTTACATTTATAGTTATTAAATGTTTTTTACGACCACGAGTGAAGTTACAAACTTTCGTCTTCGTACACGACAACTCCAAACCTAAATTGTTCAAAATTATAACCATTGTATCAAGAGCATTTTGAATGTTTAATACACTGTCTGCCAGGTTGGTACCACTAACATATATCACAAAATCATCAGCATATTGGGCTATCATTGTGTTTGTGATTGTCTGACAAATTTTATATGTAACAATGTTGAACAATAGAGGCGAGATCGGATCACCCTGTGCAATACCTCTGTTGGTCCATCTGGTGAATCGTGCATTAGTTGTGTTTCCCAAGATTGTCAAGTGTCTTTCACTCAGGAAGGTCCAAAGATATCGACAAAACCGTTCGCCAATATCAAGATCACTTAACGTACCTATTACTTTTTCCACCAATATGTTATTATAGGCATTATCAATATCTAAAAAACACGCTAATGTAGATTGGTTTTTAGAGAATCCTATTTGTATTTTACATACTAGGCGAGCCAAAGCATCCAGACAAGAGTGACATCTCCGAAACCCAGTTGTATTTTTAGATAAGATTTGTTTCTTTTCTACAAACCACTCAAGTCTCTTATTAAGCATGTGGTGGAATATTTTGCACACACAAGAAATAAGCGAAATTGGTCTAATTTTAGGTTCAGTACTATTAATTTCCGAGTTGCCTTTAGGTATAGGGATGACTTGAATTTCTTTCCATTGGTTTGGGACATAACTTGTAATAAAGATTTCGTTGTACACATTTAATAGGTATGATAGAGCATTGTCAGGGAGATTGTGAATCATAGAATAAGTTATCATATCACTGCCTGGGGCTGTATCCTTTTTCTTAACACATCGTTTTAACTCTGCTATCCCAAATGTATCTTCAATGATATTATGACATGTCTTCAATTGTGGGCTACGGGTTGTCACCGTGTCCGGCGTCAGGCTCTGCAATAGTTCTATTCGCTTTTCATCAGATACTGTAAAACTAGCTGTGGAGCACCCTTTGACCCATCGCATGTGGCGCCACATGTCTGAAACTGATGTGATAGCATTAATACCACTACAAAAATTTTGCCAATTGTCTGATTTAGCCTGTCTTAATAATGTTTGACAAGATTTAATTTCTTTCTGTAATAATTCCAGATTCAAAGGTGTGGGGTTCTTCCTAAAACTACTAAGTGCAAGTCTACGTTTAGCTACTGATTTTGATAATTCGGGGGTCCAGTAGGGTTTAGGTTTAAAATTACTTGTAGGGTCATTACATATTTTGAGCATAGGAATGCTTTTATCAGCGGCATACTCTATTTGACTAACAAAAAAATTATATTTTTCCTGCACCTGACTTAACATTGGTAGATTGAAGAAACGTTCTGAAAGAATTTGCTTGTACAAGACCCAGTCAGCTTTTTTATAGTTTCTTTTTGAAGTAAATGTTTTAGATGATTTAAAGTTATATTTAATTTTTATTATCAGGTGGTCACTGCCTAAATTTTCATTTAACACATCCCAAGAGAAGTTAATTAC
Source organism: Yponomeuta malinellus (assembly GCA_947308005.1). NCBI lineage: Eukaryota > Metazoa > Arthropoda > Insecta > Lepidoptera > Yponomeutidae > Yponomeuta > Yponomeuta malinellus. The sequence goes on from OX370994.1 coordinate 8,572,136, forward strand.
AATATCACCAGAAACGAAGGTAATGTCAGGAGACGATTTTTGCAATATTCCATTCACTAGTTTAATTCTAGTTATTTTACCGTTGTTTAGTGCCATGTACCCATTATCTAGAGAAGAATCGTACAACTGCATGCCTCTTGTATTGTTCTTGTAGGACCAATTTCTGTGGTGACCGTTGAAATCCCCTGCTATCATTGTTTTTACCCGAAAGTTACTAAAAATAACATCCCAGTCTGCCTGTGTAGTTCTAGCTGTAGTTGAGTTGCAATAGACCCCAATTACATTCTCCAAATCGTTACAGTTTAGTAGCTTCACATGTAATAGTTCAATTTCTAGGTTATTGGATACCAAAGGGCAAACAAAAGCCTTAATAGACCGATGTACTAGTATTGCCACGCCCCCATATGAATCACACCTGTCGTTTCTAAATACATTGTAATTGCTAAAAGCTATGTGGGACTCTGGTTCTAGCCATGACTCAGTAACAATCGCAATGTGAACTTTTTCCCGATTTAAGTGACTATCGAAATCTATAAACTTGGGCCTTAAACTTTGAGAGTTCCATTGATGTATGTTCAACACACTATTCTTTGAGTAATTATTAGCCATTATTTACAAAAAAATTTAAAAATACATTAACCCATTCACAATTTGTAAACGCCCGTAGTAGTATGTCTTTCACTTCTGTTATCACTAACCTGCACACACTAGATATTTTTTCTTCAAATCCTACCTCCATTGTAATTATATCCTTCATTTTTTTCAAAAATACCTTAAATCCATAGTCACCTTTCTTGTCGCTAGAGGACGATAGTTTTTTAGTAACGTGTTGACCCTCACTTTGTATAGTTTTGACCTTCTCTCTGTCGTTTTGTCTAGTTTCTTCCACAATAATTTCTTCTTGTCTTATTCTTTTTTTGGATTTCTTTGTCATATCTTGCCGTTGATAGGTCTTATTTATATTTTTATCTTCATACCTTGTGTCTTTTGTTTGTACTCGTCCTTGTATTTCCATATTTTCTCCCTCACTTCCTTCATCTTCCTGAGCTATTGCGTGTATTTGAGCCTTTGTCATAATAATTTCACTATTAGCTGTCAAACTACGTACGTTGTTATTAGGTAACTCGGGTTCATTAGCCTTTTGATCTTGTTTTTGTTGGGTCATGTATATTCGAAGTGCGTTTCGATAGTTGCAATTTTCTTTGCACATAATATTGCGTATTTCCTTTTCCTTATGAAATGTTGGGCAACTTCCCTTGTTTAGAGCCATATGGTCACCCTTACAGTTAGCGCAAGTATAATGAACTGTTTCACAATTTTCGTGATTCTCCGTGCACTTGGGGCACACAACTTTCTTGCTCGGACAAAATCTGGAAAAGTGGCCGAACTTCCAGCATTTCGCGCACTGAGTTACTGGAAACTCGTACGGCTCTAGTTTGAGCCGACACCCGTATCCGTATATGAAAAAATGAAAAATTCTTTATTTAACCGCCACATAAAATCTTACTTTGCTAGACCGGGTTTTTCAATAGTCAGATAAAACCCGCCGGAGAATAAAACCGATGCCGTCACATCGACAGCATGCAGTTTACTTCCAAGTTAAGCTTCATCCGACCATTCAAAAATACATACGGGGGCAAACCAGAGCCATTGATACAAAGTCGGACCGCTTCACTCTCCTTCCATTCTCCTACGTCCGTCAGCCTCCTGAGTCTTTTTGCGGCTCTTATCTCAAACCCGGAACAGGTGAATTCCTTCAATATTTCGCTTTCTGTGATCTCCAAATCTACTCCTTTCACAACTCCGTATGATACACTAAGTTCGCTTGTTATTTGGCATCTAAGACCCATAGACTGTAGCTTTTCATTTTTCACCAATTTATCGGCCTCTTCCTTTCTCTCGAACTGTACCAGCACTTTGTAGGGCCCCTTGTATTTAATTCTAAGTATGTCTTTTATATTTTCCGCACGCAATAACTTTGCGAAAGCCATCTGCTTCGGTAAAATATCTTTCGAAATTACACAAACTTCATTCGTTGGCATTGAGTCTATCTGGTTTTCAGGTCCATGACCGGTAGGTATTCTACGAGGTACTTTTTTAGGTTTTCTCATTACTGTTGTAAAACCGTCATCATCTGGACTATGTTGCTCATCGCTATCGCTTCTCATCCTTTTTTCCGCCACTTTGCCGGTACTCACGGTTAAACTACCCTCAACTTGGTCACACTCCGATCCCTTTGAAAAGCATTCGTCGCAATTCATCTCTTCCTTGCCCATTCCATTTCCATCACTCTCACTTGCAAGCACCAACAACACTACCGAGTCCGTATCACTCATTGTTAATTACGTAAACGCAATCGTAAAATACGATCATAATAGCTATACTAAACGAAATCAGAGTTATAACTTCGAGCGTGCGTCCACTCGCTGCGAACCGCACTTAGCAACTCGACACTATTACTTAAGTGTTTTTTGACGTTTGGAACCCTAAAAACAACATAACATAAACTCGCGCCTGTATCTCGGAGGGGTAGGCACAGACCAGGTCTGTGAAGGTTGCCACCATCCCGACAGATCTCTTTCGCCCTTCTTCTTTTTCTCTTTCTTTTTTGAGCAGTTTCAAAGAAATTATCATACATCTTTTCTTTCAAGAAAGCGATGGACATTCTGCCGCAGTAGAAACTTTTTACATTATTTGAAATCTTGTAGCAGCTTTTTTATGTTACTTTCTATGAAATTACTGATTATTCTGTATCACTATAAAAAGTGTGGTCAATTATCTCCGTAGATTAGCCGAATCGAGTCGAGTTAGGCATACAACCAGTAATTTCTTAGCATTGACTACATAATGGTAAATTTTGTTCGTGCCTATGGTAAATTTAATGACTAGGCGGGCAGTGCCACGTAATCTGTCATTTACATGGCGGCGACGCTGAGCGGGCCGCCCAGTAGTGAGCGCAGCTGGTCCGACGTGTCGGCTCGGCGTAAGAAGTCGTGAGCGGCGACACGTAGATGGGGTAGCCGATGGGCTGGTCGCACGATGAGTTTATTATGTTGCGCAGAGCCAGGGTCTTCCAATAGGCACGTCCGAACTTTGACAGTTGGTAGCGGCCATCTTGTTGAAGCTACATCTGTCAAATTGGTTGTCATTTATTCATTCTGTTTTGCCAAATCATCATGGATAGTTATAGCATTCAACAACACGTGCAAATGATAAAATTGTTTTATCAAAATGAGTGTTCTGTTCGGGCAACGCACCGCGCGCTTCGCCCATTTTACGGTCGCCGTCACTGTCAACGGCGAGCGCTATAGGTCGATGATTACCAACTTTTTTTGGCATGAACTGGATCATCGGAACACCAACGACATGTGGTTTCAACAAGACGGCGCTACGTGCCACACAGCTCATGCCACATTGAATATTCTGCATGAGAGATTTGAGGGCATGGTCATCTCACGTGGAGCTGATGTGAACTGGCCACCGAGATCTTGTGGCTTAACCCCACTAGACTTTTTCTGTTTCTGTGGGGTTTTCTTAAGTCGCAGGTCTATGCTAATAAACCACAAACCACAGCGGCCCTCAAAGCCAACATAACCTATGCCATAGGTCAAATTCAGCCTGATTTATGCGCAAAAGTAATGGAAAATTGGATATCTCGCATGCGCTCCACCCAGAGAAGCCGTGGTGGACACATGAATGATGTCATATTTCACACATAATGGCATCACTACATCATTCAAATAAATAAATAATTTCGATAATATCTCACACACACTTTGTTTTAATTAAATTTAAAAATAGGACTTAATGAAAGACCCTATTTGTATCGCATGAAATGCTAAGATAATCGTTAAAACGTGTGTTTCCTTATCTGATTTTGGTAGGCGTCAACAAGTGGACAAAGGCTAACTTCATTTTTTTCAGCCGTGATTAGCTTTTGAGCGAGTAGCCTAGTGGGTAGAGCATTGGACTCGGAAGCAAGAGACCCAGGTTCGATTGCCAGGTCGGGCATGTACCTAAGACTTTGTTTTCTAAGTTATGTACTTTTGTGAAGTTATAGTAGCAATACCACTCGCTAACTGTGAAGGAAAAAATCGTGAGGAAACCTGAGTGTCTGAGCTATTCACATATCTCAGCGCTTGAAATAGCCAATCCGCGGTGGGCACACGTGGTGATTAAGCCCATACTCCCTTTCTGAGAAAAGTCCTGTGCCCTCCCCTGTGGGACGTATATAGTCTGCTTATGTGTTAGCTTTTGAATCGTTCCTTGGAAGAAGCGGCGTGCTTTGTGGATGCCTTTGTCTAGCAGTGGGCGAATACAGGCTGATTGATTCATTCATTCTGTTACGTATCTATTTACTACCTCTAATTGATGGATTGATTTGGAACTGCCTGCGCCTCCTCAGATGGCTGTACCTAGAGCCGATCCTGTCAGCGGGCGAGGGCGAGCTGGGCGCCCGGTTCCGCAAGGTGGACCAGGGCTTCCGTCAGGCGGCGCGTGTGCTCGAAAGCGACGCCAGGCTCTCCGCCCTGCTACAGTCAACCCGGCTACAGCCGATGCTCGACTCGATACTGGAGCAACTGCTCGCGTGCCAGTCCGCGCTTAATCAGTATATTGATGTGAGTGTTGCTGTCGTTCTTGTTAAAACACTTGTTTAAAGAGTAAGGGGTCGTCCATTAATCACCTGATGTTTTCTAACAACTTTTTAAACTCCCGTCCCTCCTGATCATGTGATGTGATGTCATCCGCGTATCGATCCAACGACGGCGGCTATTATCGTACTTGGTTGTAAAAGTTATCCATTATCAAAGTATGGGGTCTTAATATTTTTTAGAATATTATATTTAATGTAACAATGTAGTTTAATTCTGGAAAATTAACAGAGCGATAAATATGTCCAGATAGACATTAAGGTTGCAGGTTATTTCTGACGAGTAAATATGTTAAAATCGGCCTATACCAGTACATCTTCCATTCAATGGAAAAATTAATACACCTGTTATCTCACTATACCCCCCTTGTGATATTTCGTGATTTCTTACCCCCTTTCGAGCCTCACGCGACGACGTACTGTTGGCTAGAGTAAAGTAGAAAAGTCTGTCGAATAAAATTATGTGCTTTTGCAAAAATATGGCAGATTCATTGACGCCAAGGTTAATAAATGTGCCACATTTTAACAATAGCATATAATTTTTTATATGCCGGTCGTGGAGCTACTTGCTATGGCGTAAAGTGCGATAATATACTGCAAAATTTAACGTCACCCACGACTGTAGAACATAGATTTAGTGTCAGGAAAACGTTTGCTGCTGCAACCACAAAAAAAAAACAATTCTCCATTTCAATAAAAATTTGCTCCAGTTTTACACTATTGCAATCATCTCTTTTATGATTTCAGGACAAACGCTCGACATTCCCTCGCCTCTACTTTCTAAGCGACGATGATCTTCTTGAGCTTCTAGGACAAGCTCGCACGGGAGCGGAAGGCCGCGAGGCAGTCATGCAAACGCACCTCAAGAAACTATTCCCGGGCATTACCGGTGTGCGTTTAGGTCCAGACGGCATGTCCGTCACTGCCCTCTGCAGTCACTATGGGGAAACCTTCCAACTGGAGCATCCTGTGGATATTGATTGTGCTGTTGAAGTAAGTAAATTAAATTGGCACTAAGAACTAAGGGCCACTTTTTTAACGTTATAATAATAACTTCCACACAACATTATCACTTGTACTGGTCCCAAATTAGGATACCCTGTGCTATGGTAACCAGGCAAGGACGTCACAAACGTATTGGGAAACGTGTTGAAACGTATTCCAAATATTCTTTTCATTATGAAAACAAAATTTTTATTCAATGAACGTCAAAGTTAATAGATTAATGTGGAGAAGAAGTTAACAAAGAAGCTCCACATTTATTCTTTTCAAAAAAGTTGTACCTTCATTAACTTAAAAATTCTTAAGTACTCATAAATCTATTGAACAGTAGACACAGTCGTCCTCTAAATACCCATTAACGTTAATCTACTGTTACCTGACATCTTTGACTTCTAAATAATCCTTGATGTTATAGTAGGCCAAGACATCATCATCTGATAGATTTACGTCACTAAGCGCTGCTGTAAATCAGTAAAGTACATAAAGTACACTGATTGGAAAGTTAACATTGTGGCCTTATTACAGGTGTGGCTCAAGAATTTGGAAATAGAAATGCGCTCTTCAATAAAGCACATGGCGTTGAAGTGTGTCGTAACTAATTCACTGCAAGAGCAGGATCCATTTTCGCTTCCGACGCAAATATTGTGTCTAGCCCAGAACATCCGTTTCACCGAGCAAGCTGAAAAAGCTATCACGTCTAAGGAACTTCATAATTTAAAAGATAACATTGAGAAAGAGAATCTATATTACGTAGAGTGTGAAGTTGAAGATGAGGATGAGCGTAATAAGCGACAAGCACTCATACTGCAATGCGCCTATTATTTGGGTGTTATCAAGACATTGATAGCAAACAACGTAGTGTCGACCAGTCATTGGCTGTGGCAAAAACAATTGAGGTATTATCCACTTTCGAATACGAGTGCATGGATTTGTTTCTGATTCTCAAAATATTTAATTTCGCTACTTTCCAGGTTTTATCTCTTGAACACCAAAGAGATTGTGGCAAAAATGGGCCTCGCACAGATATCCTATTCTTACGAATACCTCGGAGTAAATACGGGACAGTTTGTGAGAACTGAACTAGCTGACGAATGCTTTTTAATCCTAACACAAGTAAGTCAAAGAAATCACAAAACAGCATAGAAAAGACAAAGGATAATTCACTCACAAAAAAAAAGACTTTATTGTCGTAGACGTGTGAATCAAAGCAAAGAAAAATTTTGTTTTGTTTTCAGGCTTTACATCTAGGCTTAGTCGGAAATCCTTTCGGTCCCGCTGGGACTGGCAAAACTGAATCTGTCAAGGCTCTCGGTGGATTGGTGGGCCGTTTGGTACTCGTTTTCAACTGCGATGAGGTATTTACTGTGTCAGAATATTTTGACTATGTTCTTCTGGAATTCTTGGAACAAATAAATCAAATTATTTTAAATTAAATTAAATTTATAACGACGTGTATATCATATAAAGTATAATGTGCGACAGAACTTAAAAATCAGCGCGATGAGCTTGCGACGGATATGTAACAGCGTTTTTTTCTAATTATTTGTTTATTATATATTATATTTATTGTATTATTTTTATTATATTTCACTTAACTAAAAGACCGAAGAGTTCCAATTCACATTCCGCGTCCTACGCCTATGAGACCCGAAATACATGTGAAGTCCTTTGTCGGGCTTGAGATATTGTAAAATATCGAGCATTTGGGTGCTTCGCACAAGATTAAAGGATGCGACACACCTTCCTTTTTTCCCAGGCAATGGATGCAAAGTGCATGGGCCGCCTGCTAAGCGGTCTAGCTCTGTGCGGCGCGTGGGGATGTTTTGACGAGTTCAACCGGCTCACGGCCGACACTCTGGCCACAGTATCGCATCAGTTTGCGTCGCTACTCTCTGCGATGACGCACAAGGGAGATTCGTCCAAAGCCACTGCCTTATTGAATGGAAAGCAGGTGTGTTTAAAACAAGTGCCACCACAATACAATATCGTCATTAATTTCACCAATCTACATTCTGATACAACATACTCGTAATATCTTTTCATGAGAGCGATATTCCTTCTGTTTCTTGCACGTTTTCAATCTTTCAGCAAACTATTGACAGTTGTCAATAGTTTTTTAGGGTTCCGTAGCTCAAAAGGAAAAACGGAACCCTTGTAGGATCACTTTGTTGTCCGTCCGTCTGTCTGTCAACACCTTTTATCTCAGGAACGCATAAAGGTATCAAGTTGAAATTAAAACCATATGCCCAGGTCTACAGTGCCTTGAAGCTGTGAAAAAATAAAAATTCTAAGTTAACGTAACAAAAAGATACGGTCGTGCCGCAAAAAATGTCAAAATAGTACTGTTAAATTGCCTAAACTGACTACTGTTAACAGTTAGTGCAAGAGAAATCGAGGGTTAGTTCGAGAACTTTTAAAAACCACGGTTTATATTATTTTCTCTATTCTACCTCATGGCTGGCTTAGCGTTGGTTTCTGGGTCTCGTAAATACAAAGTATCGTTCTGTCTCGTTCTTCTTTGAGAAATCTGAAGAGAGGGAAAGAGACTATTAGAAGACTAAAGAGAAGTTACCTATTCCGAAACCGGGGGTCTGTGCCAGCTTACGTAAAGTGGTAAAGGGCACATTGGTGGGTCTGGTCTAAATAATCCGGCTCTAAATAATAATAATAACTTTCACACAACATAATCCTTTGTCTTGATCCCAAAATACTAACGAGACAATCTAAATGTCTTCTACACGCGAAAATTAGGCCTAAGTTTGCCCGCAACCACACTGCGGCAGGACGAGGGTGGCCGAGGACAGAAAGAAGTGGGGTGCCCTGGGGGAGGCCTATGTCCAGCTGTGGACGAGTTCGGGCTGATTGATTGATTGAGCCACACGATCCAGGTGGCGGTCTCCGAGTGGTGCGGCGTCGCGGCCACCATGAACCCGCTGGGGCGTGGCTACGGCGGGCGCCGAGCGCTGCCGGCGGCGCTGGAGAGTCTCCTGCGGCCGGTGGCCATGGCCCAGCCCCGCGGCGAGGAGCTGGCGAGGCATCTGCTGGCTGCGCGCGCGGTCTCCAGCTCGCAGCTGCTGGCTGGGGACCTCGCTCGCGTCTTTACTATGGCGAGGTAAACAAACTGGCCAAACCGAGCGTTATAAAAATAATATTACGAATTGTTTTCTTTTCTTGATGAATTAAGTTCAGGCAGGACCCTTAGTGAGAGTCAGGTTTTGAAAAAAAAATTTTTTTTGTGTGGTACCACACAATTTTTTCTATTATTTTTCATCTTTGAAGTTCTTCGGGGGCGAATAACTTTAGTTAGCCTTGTAATAAAGTTGCTCATTAAGCTCAGACTATAAGCGCTCAGAAAATAAAGAAAAGAGGCCATGGACAATCCTGCGCACAAGGAACAAATAATCACTATTCTCTCCTATATCAACTAAATGTAATCTGGGGCCGAATGTAACGTTCGATTCCGGGCACCTGTAGTCGGAGTCTTGCTCTTTTCACATTGTAGTGAGCTGCTAAGCGGTCAACGCCACTACGACTGGGGTCTCAGAGCCCTGAAGGCTGCGGTGGGCAGTGGTGCCGCAGCCCTGACCGCCACAGGGGCGCCCAAGGAACTGACGGCTCAGAGGGCTCTATTACGACGTGTCTTACGTCTCAATAACGTCTCGAAACTCACCAATGACGATGCTGAGAGGTAAGAATGCAGGGTTCGAGAGTGTGTCCTCGATGAGGTTTTATTTTTAACATTCGACACTCATTTAAGTCTCGTTCAGACCCAAGGTATTGCTGGACGTGTCCGCTCAGTCGCAATTTATTATCCTCATACTATTTGTAAAGTAAATGCGTGGAGTTTTGTGGCGCGTTGATCGTTTGAGGGAGAACGGCCCTGCGTCGCGTTACAAAAACATTTGTAATATTACAAATTTGTTATTTATTGTTATTTAACAGGTATAGTGTGACGCACGTACAACGGCGCATAACGTTATATACTTTGTATTTAAACTAGTCTTTTCCTTTTAATTTCATTATATGTGTAGTAACCCTGAATTTTTTCACGTTTCTACAATCAACCGTTTAGCCAGGAGAGGGAGGGGGCGCTCTACTCGGACAAAAATTTGCGCTTTAAAGCTTAATATTTCGCAAACGGAACCCTAAATCAAAAAATTGTCTTCCTACACCCACAATATTTAACGACCAATCCAACGATGCCCCATATGATGGGGTAGACGAGAAAAAAAATCATCCCCACTTTTTACGTTAGGGGAGGTACAATAATATTTTTTCCAACACTTTATTCTTTAACTTTGTCGGCGTGATAAATATGTACGCACATACCAAATTACAGCTTTTTAGTACCACCCCGGTCTTTGCGCTAAGCCGCGGACGGACAGACAGACGGACATGGCCAAACCATAAGGGTTCCTTCTCGGACTACGGAACCCTAAAAAAAGAAATGCCTTTCCTGATTTACATTTACAAACTTTCACAGATTCGAAGCAATCTTATCCATGGTCTTTTCTGGCGTTCCCGAAGAAGAAACCTCAGCAAATCCAATAAGTTCATCGTTGGAGACAACATCAAAATCGCTTGGTCTCGTGTACAATAAGCTGCAAGCGCAGAAATGTATGGAATTATATGAGCAATTGCAGCAACGTATGGGCGTTGTTATTGTCGGACCTCCGGGGTCCGGGAAGTCTACCATTAGACAGCTTTTGAAAACTGTAAGTACGGTGTTAAATACATACCAAGTTATTTAGAGAAAACGTTCAGCAAATAATACCTACTAGTAACTAGCTCGTAAGAGTCATGGGGATTTTGCTGTAAATACGGGCTAAACAATAGCACGCTATAACAGCAGTCTCCAACAGTCAGGTTTTCTCTTTTTATTTTAAATAGTCGAAACTGAATAGTCTTATATTCTTTTTGTTGCACTAACCCGTGCTTTTCGTTGCACGGGTTAGTGCAACAAAAAGGATATAATCATGTAGGTACATCGATATCATTCCGGTGTAAAAACCTAACTGCAAAGTTGGTTAATCGGGGCTGCAAGTGATGTAAATTGCTTCCGCCAGATGTCGCTGCCTGTACGTAATACAGATAAGTTTGTTAAGAGGCTCAAATTTCGCTGATGCCTGCACTTGCCCATTAGCTCGGTTGGGAGAGCGCTGGCACGATTAGCCAGAGGTCGCGGGTTCAAGTCCCGTAGAATTATTATACTTTATTGCACACACAAGAATAGAGTACAGGAAAGGTAACAAAATAAAGTACATGTACAAAGGCGAGCTTATCTCTGTAAGAGATTTCTTCCAGCAAACCTTGGGGAGTCGGAGCGGAGGTGTGAAACGGGTCTACGCACGTGCATATGATATAATATACTACATACATATTTACACAAATAACAAAATAATATTAATATAAATACCTACCCAAAAATACAATATATATGACAATAATGAAAAGAATAAACTACATAAACAATGAAAGGAAAATACGTTCTTACTTAAAATATAATACCTAATGACAACCTACTTATCAGGGAGTTAAGATATTGATAGGTAATGCTCTTTCAACCGTTTTTTGAAAATACTAAGTGATGGGCTAGTACGAATACTCTGCGGCAGTGCATTCTGGCTGAGTGCACCGTGAAGGAATCCCCATAAGCCCCAGTATTGTGGACAGGAATGTGAAGAAGATGAGAGTCTATTGATCTTACAGGTCTCACTCCAGAGTGCAATAGTTGGAAACGCTCTTTTAAGTAAAGAGGATAGAAGGGCTGTCCAGGATTTTGTCGAGAAGAGAAAGGATATGTGCATTCCGGCGAAGACGAATTTTTAGCATCTAAAAATTTCTGAATAGGTTTCTATTGAAATTTCTCTAAAGGTTTCTGAATAGTCTTTTCAACCGTTGTTACAATATTTTTTTTAATAGGTATTATTATTATATCACATACGATTTTGCTCAGTCGCAATAAGAGCATAAGCAGTTCCAAAAAGTGGCTCTATTCAAAAGTAAAAAAAACAGGCTGTAAAGAATCCTTTTTTCACGGTTACTTTTCAGGTTCTTTCTTACGGATTTTTTTTTTCAGGTTCTTATGCAACAAGGGAAAGCAATCGTGGATTACATAATATGTCCGAAAGCGATGAGTCGCAACTGCCTCCTCGGCCATATTGACCACGACACAAGGCAGTGGACCGACGGCGTGATATCCGCGACTGCCCTGGAGATCTCTAATCAATCTCCTGGTAAATACAATAAAAGCCTAAAAAAAACAATTCTAAAACACCGACATATTTTTGCGGTTTCAAATATGTAGCTTTAGGTCGGTAGGTCCATTGCTCGATCATCGATATTCTAAGTTCGCTCTAAAGTACATTTTAACGTCGTATTCTCATAAAAAAACCGTACAAGTGCGAGTCGGACTGCCCACCGAGGGTTTCTTACTAATTTGTAGGTACTTACCTACATAATATAAATAGTTTAGGAATCGAGTCTCCTAGTTTTATTCGAGCTTTTCTCGAACTTCAAAGACTATTTTTTTATGTATTAATTACAAATGTATAGTTTTTAGATTTTAACCTGTACTTGTAGTAGTAAAAGACGATATTACTTGACAAAATTCATAGTTCTAGGTCAACGGAAAGTATCCTATACATTTTGATTCCCTTGAGTGTCGAAATATACGTTTTTTGTGGCATAAGAGGCCGTATCTTTTTGTACGTTAACTTAGAAGTTTAATGCATTCATAGCTGTAGATTGTAGAACTGAGTATATGGTTTTAATTTTAACTCGATACCTCCACGCGTTCCCGAGATAAAAGGTCTTGACAGACAGACGGATGGATGGACGGACGGGCGGACGGACAACAAAATGATCCTTTAAGGGTTCCGTTTTTCCTTTTGAGGTACGGAACCATAAAAATGCTTTAACGCAGTAACCAATAGTACATTGTTCACCGAGAGGAGAAAGTGACCGATTACGCAGTTTCTCTCGAGTGATACATAGTGCTTTATACTACACCTGCGCCAATGGCGCTGCAATTTTCACATGTTCTTTTTTCAAATTGTTTATCCTGCCGCCGCAGGGTCGCACTGCCAGCCCGACACCATCCAACACACAGCTAGTGGCCAGTGTCATTTTGCGAACTTGGAGATAAAAACTCACTGTAAAAACTTTATGGCTTTTGATATTTAGGTTACCGGCGCATAGTCTTACCCAAAATTAAAAAAGAAAAACCACGTAAGAAATGGATTTTCATACACTTTTCTCTCCCGCTCAGATGCGTTTTCTCCCCGCATATTTGTTCGATATGCAATGACGTACTTTCTACCGTAAATTTGATAAAGTATCAAGGTACTTTCCAAGCAGGTGTAGTATAAAGTACCTTTTTTAAGGAACCTTGTACAACAGATAATCATGACGCATGGCATCTTTTACTATGTTGCGTCTGATATATCATTACGATGCATCTCGATGAAGAATAAATTTGTTTGCAGATGTATGGTCCTGGGTAGTCTGCGATGGTGACATTGACCCCGAATGGATTGAAGCTCTGAACTCAGTGCTGGACGATAATCGTCTCCTGACGCTGCCTTCCGGATGGCGCATTCAGTTCGGACAGAATGTGAACTTTATTTTCGAGACGCACAGTCTCGATCACGCTTCCCCGGCCACTGTTTCGCGTATGGGCATTATTTTACTAAGGTATGTAGTCTATTCTTATGAAGTTAGGGCCCATTTTACATTGTTAGTCGGTGATTGACGTTTTAGCTACCTATCAAATAGCCGAAATTATTGTAAACAAAGAAGACCATATAGGCCACAATTAGTTAAACTTCTAATACATTTGAACATATTGTCTGGGATTTCAGTGACGAGAACAGTTGCGCACAAGAAATGCTGAGCAGTTGGTTGGATAAGGTGGAAATAGAGAACGAAATGGCAAAGATAGCGCTGCCTTTGCTGCAAAAAGTTATCAACAAATGCCTTCAATGGTTTTCTACGCATCGGTCTGATGTTATTACAAAAGTTTATAACATTTCCATGGTTTGTATAAATTCTATCAATCCTGAACTTTCAATCGGGGCCGGATTTCATAAAACTACAATTCATAGATTATTATAAAAATCAATGTAAATTGATCTGTGGGTTAATGGGCTATGCTATGTACATCGAATGGTAACCATTAATTTTAGTTCTATCAAATGAGGCTCTGATGTCTATACTCCATTCCACGAAACGAGCTCCCAAAGCAAGTCGTCCATGCGCGATTGCGTGTCCATTGGTTAATGCGCGTGACTAATAAGTGACTATTGAAGCCACTTCAATAGCGGACCGTCTTCGCTTATTGTTTCACTTATCTCTAGCCGCGCGCATTGACCAATGTGATGCGAGTATTGGATTCCCTCGGAGTTCGACTCGTGGAACGGACTATACGTGCGCTGCGTACGTACAGTGTCAGCAAGTAACGCTCATTCCCCTTCCGTTTTCTTAATAAGAACGTAGAAAACGTTGGGTTTTGACAATCGAGTCTAATTAATGACATTTCCCTCACTCATACGTTTTCTCCTTCACCCTGTACTAGTTGCAAGTACGATCGCACGGGTTTAACTCTTTTTTTTACATTGTAACACGTGTACTTAATTGAAAAACTACTTTTCTGGTTGCACAATATACGTACACTGTAGTACTTGCTTTTCTTTTCTCGGCGACACAACATAGACTGTAGTATTTATGTAAGCGAGTATCAAATAGTTGCTCAGTTACTTTCTATAATTAAGCGTGCAAAACATAATCGAATCGTATCTGTCCATTTCTTGTAGGTGAAACAAATCCTCACTCAGTTCGAGTACATCGCGCAGAATGTAGGCGTGAGTGTGATGAATACCAGTCCGGAAGAACTCGTCTATATGGCGGTGCAACGCAGTGTCGTTGGCCTTTTGAAAATTAGCTCTGTCAAAAGTTTCCATGAAGAGGTAACCTATTCGTTTTTTTAGTTTATATGATTGAAACTTGAGCTAAAAAGTAATTGAATAAAAATAAAACTTCAGGTGTGAGCAGCTGTGCTGTGAATGATGCATACCGCTCAATGCTACTCTGGCCTTTTTTAAGGCTTACACAAAAGCTAATCATACGTCCTCATCTTTGAATCAAATTCATCTCAGATTTGTAGCCTGGTTGTATTTTAGTCCATTTGTTCTTTCCCATACTGGCTTGTGTAGTCTGAGTTTTTTCACTCACAATAACCAAACTATGAGGTGTTAGGTTCCCAAACCAAAGCGGCGGTGGCGATCGTGGTACGCATCCGCGACGAGAAAAATACAAACAGTACGAGTACTGCAGTAACTGGTTGTCCACCGTACCACAGTTTGAATTTAATTTCCAAACGACATGCCGGATTGCTATGGAGTTTTCTCATTTTTCCCAGATGTCTGATTTGCTGGGTGTACCACCAATAGAGCCGCACTGGGTCGGTGAATGGCAGGACAATGTTTACATGTCTCCGCGCTTGGCTCGCGTGGAGCCCGCGGTCCGCGCCGTTGTGACGTCACAGAACGCGCATCTCTTGATCATTGGAGCCGCTGCTTCTGGAAAGAAGTGAGTGGCACACTGACGCATCAATTTAACAGTTTTGAAGTTTAATCTGAACGAGATTTAATGACATGAAATAACACAATATTTTTTTCAACACAGTTGCTTGTAAATTGACTCTTATTACACCGTTTTTAGTTTCATAATTCAGCATATATTACAATACAAACTTTGTTTAAAATTTCAGCAAACGTTAATGTCTAAGAACATTGAATATTTTTACGAATATTAAATTATTTTAATATTCGTAAAAATATTCAATGTTCTTAGATTCACACTCGTGTTTTACCCTTCATTATATGACAGTTGCATAAACTACTATTCTGCGGTAGGAATAAGCATACAAACTACAAACTTTCGGATTTTGTCGTTGTTCAATGTGAATAAATAAATAATAATAAGTAACTTCCACACAGTACAATCACTTGTCCGGGTCCTAAACTAGGATATCCAGTGCTATGGTAACCGGGCAAAGACATTACAAACATTTAAATTCACCCAGACTGAGGCCATGTGTACAAACGAAGATTATATTAATGAAAATATTTCGGGGCTCCAACGTTCACAGCGTGACATCATACTCTGAACTCACATTTATGGCTGCACGATAGTAACACCATTGCCTCAAAAAAATACAACAGACAGTGCTGCCAACTTGCTTAACGTTTGTTGTTTATTCGCTATAAGGGGTGAACTTTTCTATCATTTTCTATCTAAAATATCAATATCCGAATGTAGGGCCGTCGCTTATTGGGTCGTATTTTGCAGTTTGTTAGCCGAACATGTCCTGAGAGACTCCAGTACGACTTCGTTGATTACTATCAACTGTACACCCATCCTGGAGCCAGCTGATATCATTGCTGAACTGAAGAGGGTAAGCTGCTCTTTGTTTGTCTCCCAATCCTCCCGCCCATCAATAAAGCCTACTGCTGGGAACAGGCCTCTTTCCTGATACGCCAACCATCTCGATTTCAATCTCGTCCATTGCTTTCCGAAGGCTTTACTAAGCCAGTCAAATACGTTACACTTCTATTCACCAATTCCTTAACTTGACCAGCCCCTTACTATCGACGTCATTGTGTAGGTGCAGCAGTTCCCACACAGCAGTTGTACGTAATACAGAGAAGTTTGTAAAGAGGCTCGAAATTTCGCTGATGCCTGCACTTGCCCATTAGCTCAGTTGGGAGAGCGCTGGCACGGTTAGCCAGAGGTCGCGGGTTCAAGTCCCTGCACAGGTGGAATTTTTAGCCTCTAAATAGGTTTTTAAGATGTTATACAACGTCACTGTAACAAAATGTTTTACAACTACAACATGATATAACAAATTATAATTTTTTGTTGTATAACATCATCCGACCCTCAGCGGACGCTAGCGGAACGGAGACAGGCCCAAACTGATTGTTACAGACTGTTATACAATGTTATACAACGAGTTCAACCAGTGTAAGAGCGTTTATAACATATAACATTCTTGACATGTTGTAGCAAAATGTTACACATTGTTGTAAAATGTTACTGTGCTACACAATGTTTTATAACATTATTTAACTGCTGTGTGGCAGTACCTGAAGGGCGCGTGGAGGAGATGGCTTGCCTTTAGCCAATTCGCACCTCCTTCATTGAGCTTCAATGAAGGAGGCTTCCACCAGGCACCAGCTTCCTCGAAAGTAGACCCAAACTGATTGTTACACAATTTTATAAGATGTTATACAACGAGTTCAACCGTTGTAGGAGCGTTTATAACATATAACATTCTTGACATGTTGTAGCGAAATGTTACACACTGTTATAAAATGTTACTGTGCTACACAATGTTTTATATAACGTTATATAACTGCTGTGTGGGAGCAGCTTTTGAGCCTCAATTAAGTGCAATATGTCGGAAATTATGACCTTGTAAACGTTCTAATTATATTAGTGTCTATTTCTTGTGGATTTGAGGTTTTGTGGCGCTAAAATGTCAGAATTTGGCAATTAACGTACAGGAAAGTCGCGACTTTTCACATTTTTAACGCGCGACTAGCGTCATCGTGCTACCCTTGCATAGGTGAGCAATCCTTGTGTTTATATTATTTTTGTTGCACTAACCCGAGCTGAGGACAATTAAAAAATAAAAAACCTATTTAGAGGCTAAAAATTCCACCCATGCCGGGACTTGAACCCGCGACCTCTGGCCCACCGTGCCAGCGCTCTCCCAACTGAGCTAATGGGCAAGTGCAAGCATCGATGAAATTTCGAACCACTTTACAAACCTCTCTGTATTACGTACAGGCAGCGACATCTGACCGAAGCGATTTACATCACTTGCAGCCCCGAGTAACCCACTTTGCAGTTAGGTTTTTACATCGGAATGATATCGCTGTACCTACATGATTAGTTGTTATTATTAGTTGGGAGAGCGCTGGCACAGTGGGCCAGAGGTCGCGGGTTAAAGTCCCGGCATGGGTGGAATTTTTAGCCTCTAAATAGCTTTTTAAAATCCATTTTGTATCAACGAGCCTGACCGGTGCTAATCTGTGGCTCAGACAGATGTACCTATACTCGGTGATTTTTCCGCAACTGTGTGGGTGATCGCCCGCGCCGCTGTGCGCGCTGACAATTAATTAAATTTGATCGAAGAGACTGCGCTTGAACTAAACCTTCATGGATTCTGTCACATATACATCCAAATACAAATAAAAAATCTTTTGTTTGTGGAATGTGGGTGGATATATAAGTTGCTAAATACATACATGTACTCTACATTCTGCTAAAAAAGCATACAAATATTTACATTACCTACAATCTAACATGCAATAAGTACTAAAGTGTAACTTTTTATTAGATGCAGTAAAATGACGTTTCAAAATGTCATTCCGTAAAATAATGTTGACAGCCTAATCTCAATAGGGATGTGATTCAGTTCACATTAAATCTAATCGTTCCATAACTAACTCATAATGATCATACATAATTCTATTTATTATTCATGTAAATAAAAGGCTGTATAAACGTTGATCCTTTTATACATTGTAAGGTAGTAGATAAATGTGAAGGGTTCTTGATAAAATAAAAGTCATTATGAACTGTATAACTTCCGATTCGTTTTATTGTAAAACAGAGTATAGAAATAAGGAGTAAAAGAAGGTGATAATTTACAAAATGTTCGCATCAGTCGGAGGTAAAAAGTACAGTGAATCAAAATCGCAAAATAATAATGGGTGACGTAATTTTGAATTTGAGTTTGAAATGATAGGCCAAAAAGAACAAACAACAACATGACGTATAAAATGCAAGACGTGAAAACTTTATTCCAAGAAGGAATCAACAAAGTGACACCGGATAAGTGGAGTGACTGTGTGTACCACACTATAAAAGAGGAAGACAAAATGTGCCACCTCGATCACATTATAGATGAAGTGACAGACAGATTTGTCATTAGTGTGACCAAAAGCGACAGCGACATTGATTCCGAAAAATATTGATTAAATAACATTATTATGACATTTTTGTTTTATTTTGAATTTACGCCCCTTTACTTCCACTGAAAAAGATTAATCCTTTACTATAGTAACAATAATAGAATAAAAAAATACATTATAACTTAATACTAAATCTCTAAAACCAAACCAAACTGATCATTCATTATTGAATGATTCACTTACTCACTTAGCTACATCCCTATTTATTTTTCTTCAAAGAGTGGCAACCCACAAAGCGTCATTTTACTGCATCTAATAAAAAGTTACACTATAGGTCAAATTTATGTTTATCAAGATATCAAAAGTCACTAACAAAGTTTATCATACATGGGTAGTTAAAGTCACGGAACAGAAAAGTGGCTAAAAAGTTATTTGCAGAATTTTTTGTCATTTAAATATTCAACAATAGAATACCTAATAACATTTGTCAATCAGAATCGATTTAAGCTTTAATTTAAAATAATTAATATCATGTTTTTTATAATTATTCGGAATTTTATTATAAATCTTTGGAGCTAGTCCAATTACGCTTTTAGTTAGTAGAGCTGTTTTTGAAGTTATATTTTGAAGCCTATGAGGATTTCTTAATCTATTAGTTTTTGTAAACAATATTGTATTCGTTTTTACAAATAAAGCAACTTCGAACGAATATATACATACAGGGAAATGTTAACAACTTCAGTTCCTTTAAATATGGTTTACAGGTGTCTGTCGACTTTAATTTACCCATTGCTCTAATACATCTCTTTTGAGATTTAAATATAATTTCTCTATTTGAACAGTTCCCCCAGAATATGATACCATACCGAAGTGTGGAAGCTACATAGCCGTGATAGGCACATAACACTGCGTCGCGGTTCACAACTTTAGCAGCTTATATAACGCGTATGAAAATTTATAGAGTTTTGTTGCAGATTTCTTCTGATTGTGGCTTCCAAGTCAAGTTTTTATCAATAACTAACCCTAACAATTTTGTATGGTGTACTTCTTCAATTATTTCACCCTTGTAGTTTACATTTACGTTGAAAGCTTCTACCCTCTGACTACAATGCATCACCTTGGTTTTGTCAATATTTATAAGTAGGTTATTATTAGTTAGCATTCTATGATGTTGCTGAGAGTACTATTAATATATTTCTCGTAGTCCAAATCATTCGTCTTTTTTATCAGAACTGTGCTATCATCGGTAAACGGTACCATGGGGTGGTGCACATTATTTGGCATGTCGTTTATGTACAGTAAAAACAAAACTGGCCTTAAAACGCTGCAACTGTTGGGACTCCAAACAAGTCATTCTAGGCTCCGATCTAATACTTATTTCTATAGCCCTATTCTGACATATATGCGTTATTTCTGTGTATTGGAATCTGTCACTGAGATACGACTATAAGATCATCCCAAGTTTTTTAACGAACCTTGCAGCACAATGTAGTCCGCGGCGGCGGACGCGGCTCTGCGCGCGCGCAGCGAGGCGGCGCGCGCGCGACGCTGTTTGTGCGCTCCTTGCATCGGACGCGCGCCGACCCGTGGGGCAGCAGCCTTATACACGCCATGTTGCTGCAGGTAACATTTCTTTGCACTAACCCTTCAGTGCATTGGTAGATTATTAAACTTACAGATTATTAAAAAAGATACCAGTATTTATACTTCAAAATCGCTATTCATTTAAAGAAAAAGATTTCATATAACAAATAATAAATTACAGAATTCATCATACAAAATCAATACTCAAAAACTATTTACTAAAAAACGTTTCGATATTGAACGTTTTTGCAACTTTTTGCATGCCGGCATAGCATCCATTAAATTTGCGGGTCGATTCTTTGATACAGATTGCGTGAACATGATAAAGCCGTGTCGCCGTGTTCGTTACTAGGACATGTCTTATGCTTAAGGCTGTTACGCTTTAACCCAACTAGCATAACGCTACTTCTTCCCAGATAATCCAGCACGGAGGTTTCTGGGAGCAGAGCGGCGCCAGCGAGAGCGGGCGCGGCGCGGAGTGGTGTTCTCTGCAGCACGTGCGGCTGGCCGCCACCGCCGACAGCGCGCGCCTCTGCCCGCGCCTTGCCGCCGCCTTCTGCCCCGTGCCGCTAGCGTGAGTCACTGCCGCCCGGCCTGGTGTCGGCGCTGCCGCTAGCGTGAGTCACAGGCGCCCGGCCTTTTGTCGGCGCTGCCGTTAGCGTGAGTCACTGCCGCTCGGCCTGGTTTCGGCGCTGCCGCTAGCGTGAGTCACTGCCGCCCGGCCTGGTGTTGGCGCTGCCGCTATAGTAAGCCACTACTCGGCAGACTAGTGTCGAGCTGCTTACAGCAGCGGCACAAGCGAGAGCGGCGTGGAGCGTTACTACTAGAGTGAGTCACTGCCAGGTAGACCCTAGTATTGGTAGTTAGCGGCGCGAACGAAAGCATGCGTGGCGTAGAGTAGTGTTGCTAGAGTGAGTCACTGCTAGACAGACTCTAGCTACCAGATGATCTAGTTCGATTCAAGAGTTTCGAGAGTTTGCGCCCGTGTTGGCTGAGTGGACATTTGGATAAATTATATTATGCAGGTTCTCGAGTCGAGATTTCAAACGCAGCATAAGACGCCCGACAGCTTTCTGGACAGACGATCTAAGGCTCATTACTGGTGTCGGCTGGATGAGAATAGCCAAGGAGAACAAAGTAGTAGGTATGCCTTAGGGGAGGCTATGTGCAGTTAAGTACTGATCGAATACAGGGAGTTTGATTGATTGATAGTATGCAAAGGATCCTCGGAGATTCAACAAGAATTTCTCAACTATTGTATACCCTAGCCCACCGACCTACCAGCCCACCTAGAAAGTTCGTCACTTAAGTTCTCAATACAATTTGAAAGTCTTTTTTCTGTTGCAGTGACCCGGATGATGAAGAGATTCTAGAACTCGCTGGCCAATATTTAAAACAGAGTGTCAATAAAATCGTTGATCTTAACGATCTGACCAACACTACACGCAGCATCTATAAAATGTATAAAGAGGTTTGTATAAATAGATCTTGTTACATTCTTCTAAAATTATATACTTGTTGACTTATGGACTCATTCGTGTTATTCTCACGTTTAAGGTTACGGAATGGTTCTACTCGCAGCCTCATTATAAATGGACCGCCTCTGATGTAAGAAAATTGTGCGAAAATGTTAAATGGTACGCCCCAAGCAACGCAGCAGAACTTAACATCGTAAGTTTTTTTGCTTGGACGGCCGGAAATTGTCATAGCCGCTCCTTACAAGGTTCTGTTTTTCTTTTTTGATCCATAACATTTTTTTTTTGTTATTTCTCAGGCTGTGATTGCAGAAGCCAACAATATATTCCGTGACCGATTGGTTACTGAAAGTGAGAAAGCCAAGTTCCATTCCATATTGAAAGACCATTTCAAAGACAACGCTGAAGGCGTTTACTTCGTACCGAAGTTGCGTAGCAGCGGGGTTTATATGGAGGCCATCGAGCACCGAGACTGGTACCAGAGTACTCAGAAGATTATAAACCAATGCTGTAAGTAAATCTACTACCTGTTAATATCCATCAAGGGGTCAGTTTTATTATAAGGCAGCCCTGAATCCACGGTCAAAATCAAAGAGGAAAATAGAGAAAAAAATATCCCTTCCAACACGAACTAAAACCAGATGCAGCTCACCATAAAAATTGTTCATACCTGTATTTAGTTTTCGATTTCGAACGTACGACAAGTTGCTGAAAGCCAACATGTCATTTGGAGAATTTGGCATTTTGTAAAATGGCTATATTGAGAATTAGGCAATAATTTTTTTATTTATTAAACGAAAACAAACGGTCTCACAAAAATCATGTCCTTGAAAATGAATAGACCTATAGTTTTCCGAACTAACAATTTTTTATATAAATCCTTAAAAATTATAACCTATGCCTACAATGTTCACCTAATTAACGGACTTAAGAAACAATAAAAATTACAGGAAAAAAGTTACAAAAAACAAATGAGTCTGTAGCTTAACTTCAGCCTAATAACTGAAGAATATTATTTTTAAAAGAGTTTAGTGTACTACAAAAAATATCAATTTCACTCAGCTTATCATTATTAGTTTAGTTTACAAGTACGTCTAATAAAACGATTCTGTCCACTACGTGTGCCATCACAAGATAGTGAAAAAAGGTCTCTCTTGCGTGAACCCCTACGGGGAACTTTAAAACCTATTTTAATTTTAATAATATAATTTGCCAGTTATAATTATTATCATTTCGAGAATTGGGCGTTTATAGAATTTGCCATTTTGAGAATTAGTCTTTTATATTTTATCTATGTACTTTATGTGATGTTGAAGATTGGGCATTCTGCGTTTAAACCGTCAATTTGTACAATTTTATAGTGTCGGAGCATGAACACAGCGTTTTCGGCGACGGCGCTGCGGAGGTTTGCCCCGAGCTGGCGCTGCTGTGTCCGGCGATAGCGCGGGCGGTAAGTTACTAAAACTCTCGATAAGAATTCTCGATTAAAATTGTTAAAATACGCAAAAAATCATGTGCTTTGCTGCCAGTAGGTCCTCTGAATTTCTGATTTATATTTCTTCACTTTGATGTATTAGTGTTTACAGCCAGGGAAAGCGCGACTGGATTTTAAGTATGTACTCGTACATATATTTAATTTTATTCAGTTCCTGACTTCATTTTCTAGCAAAGCTGCAGACCACATTTTATCAAAAGTCTAAATTTTTTTTAACAATAATTAAAAATTATCGATGGAGAACTTGCACTAAAAACTTTTTCTCTACGACTAATCCCTACCTTTCATAATATAACCAGTCGAAAGTCAATATAGTCACGTGGTACAAAACGCGCCGTACAAATCGACCTCAGACTATGACGTCACATCCTCACGTAACGCCTTATAATGTATGAAGCGTTTATCAAAATTTGACTTAACTCGTAAAATAATGTTATATGCACTCTTACAAGAAAACGTTTACAATACAATGAAAAAACTATATCTAATAAGTTTTTTATTATTATAGTCACTTTATTTTTCACATTTTTGTGATTTCGAAAACCCTCAAAAAATATTTTATTGGTTTTAATTTTTTATTGTTCTTATGTTTTTATAGTCTTCTATGGTATAAAAGCAATGATACTCCAATCTAAGTGAGACGCAAGTTCCCCATTGTATGAGCGGGACGGCGAGCGTGTTAATCGTAACAGCAGCCTTATCGTGTGACGAAATAAACGGATGGCCCCTCGTCCCAGAGCAACGGCGGCTTGGCGGTGTGCGTGGGCAGCGCGGGGGGGGGCAGGCGGGCCGCCGCGCTCGTGGTCGCCACCGGCCTGCCGGCGACGCTCTACTTCCTCGACCAGACGACTCAATTCAACGCGCAGTTCAAAAACGTAAGTTAACCACGATCAAAAAATTGCCTGAAATTTAAAAGATAAATAGTAGAAAAAGAAATACATTTATTGCACCAACAGTAACACACACAATAATCAATATAGTATTAAAACAACGAAAGACAGAAAACACCAAGAAATATCTTTTACAAACATTATTCGCAATGTGCCTCTGTTGCCGCAAATGGTAGGTAGCTCAACTTACAATGTGTGCGAATGAAATCGGCACCTGGCGTGAGATCACTTCACTCGAGGAGTTGAGGTGCGATGTGATGCGGTATTCTCTCTCTCTCTCTCTCTCTCTCTCTCTCTCTCTCTCTCTCTCTCTCTCTCTCTCTCTCTCTCTCTCTCTCTCTCTCTCTTTCTCTCTCTTTCTTTTCCTCTTTCTCTTTTTCTCTGCTCCTCTCCCACTCTCTCTTTCTTTCTGTCGCTCCCTCTCTTAGGTATAAGATAAGGGCATCACAAACATGGAAGAACTGAAGGGGATATTGTAAGGGCGACTATAAACAGATTTAATGTCTACTTAAACAACTTAACAATTTCTCCAGGCTCTAACATCAGCTGGCGCCGAGTCGAACCGCACCCTTATTATGATAAGTGAAGCGGCGGCCAACAAGGCGGCGCTGGGCGCTATAGAAGCCTTGCGGCGCGCACGCACTGTGCACGCGGTGCCGCGCGACATGTTGCCGTCTCTCTCGCACGCGCAGCACACGCACCAGTTCCTTGATAGTAAGTTACCCCAGAGGGCTCCCTTCCCTTTCTTTCCCATTAGAACAAGAATTATAACGCTATAGAAGCCCCCACAATTTTAGGATTAGCGGTTTCAAAGGAAAGAGTCTTTATTTCCATTGTTTTTCTGTGACAGACAGACAGACACAAGTGTGAACCAATAAAAATACCATTTTTTCGTCGGCTGTTTGGAGCCATTGGATTTTAAATTAAAATCAAATGACGGAGCCCTATGAAGCAGAGTCTTTCAGATGACTAGGTAACGTTCGTTATGTTTTCACAGATGTAAAACAGAACCTCGGCATCATAATAACACTGGATAAAACCCAAGAAGATATCTTCGAGCTACTAGAGAAGTATCCGATACTCTACAAGGATAGCCACATGATATGGCTCGAGCGGTGGTCAAACGAGACGCTTCGACAAATGCCTCAGTTGGTCATACAGAGGTATTCAGCGGGTTGCCATGCACTTGAGTTTTGTACGCACTTTCACTGTAGTTCCACTTGTGGAAAGGTAGGATTTTGCACCATATTTTCGTACTTAAATACTTCATTTCGCTTTAAAAATGCGAATGTAATGAAAATTTGGCGCTAACTCTGTCATTGCTGTTGCTTTGTTGCTCTGTCAGTGTGTTTTTTTTTTTCGACCACTTCTGTGGCGGTAAATAAACTTCTTCTTCATATCTATACAACAAACAAACCTCACATATTAATTATGGGTCTACGAAAAAAAGCTAAATTTTATACAAACGCTATTGCCATGGCTTTTCAGTAACCGTTACTTTGAAATGGTTTATCTTTCAGATTGATAAAGGACAATATAACAGAAGGCTCGAGCGATGAGCATGAATCCATACCAGTGGAAGGCTTCGTCAAGATATACAACTCGATGAAAACTGAGTGTATGCAGGCGCCCTGCCGATACGTGGGCTTTATAAAGGCTTACTACAACATTGTGAAGCGAAAGAAGGAATCACTTGTTCAGAGGAGGAACATGCTTTCAGTAAGTTGTAAACAATCTAGGCCTCACTGAAATTGAAAGAGCCGCCACGGAGAACCAGCTATTTCTTATTTTTTGGACGTTCAAGCGATGCTAGCGCGTTTGGTAGAACACTTGCCTTACGATTCGACAGGTAGTGGGTTCGAAACCCAGCCAATCCGGCGTGGAATGTGGCGCGTACGCCAAAATGACAATGTTTTTGGGCTTGTCTTGCTTTGCTCCAAAATAGCTAATTCTTTTAATTAGCATGTATAATATAAACAATGACAGAGGTATTATAGCTCAAATAATAAATGCTATAAATAAACCCTAATAAACGTCATGTGGCCCCGGATTAAGAATAGTGTCACTCCATTTCATCCGGTGGATGTCGTAGAAGGCGACTAAGGAAATAAATTAGGAGGAGACTGGCAGCAGCGTCTTCCTGAGATTCCAACCGCGTACTGGGATCGCCAACCCGCCTGCCAAGCGTGGCAATTATGGCAAAACGCCTTTTGGTTATGAAAACCATGAGGGAGGCCTATGTCCTGCAGTGGGCGTCAAGGGGCTGATGATGATGAATAAATGCTCACGATCATACGTTACGAGCACCATGTGACGTTATAGTTTACGCCCGTTTGGCGCGTTTTTGTACTGTCCATCATCATCATCAGCCATTTGTCGCCCACTGCAGGAAACCGGCCTCCCTCATGATTTTCCTAACCATGATGGGTTTTGCCATAATCGCCACGCTTGGCAGGCGGGTTGGCGATCGCAGTATGCGGTTGGAATCTCAGGAAGACGCTGCTGCCCGTCTCCTGGTAATGTACTATATCACTACAATAACCTTTCGAAGAGTCATATTATAAAACGTCGATAAGATTTTTATCATGGCCTCTCCATTAAGACTAATCTCCTCTTTCTCGTACAAAAATCTGAAATCTATTTTTCCCTGTATTTGTAGTATACGTTGTATTTTTAGTATTTGTGGTATACTGCCAAATTTCATAATTCTAGGTTAATGGAAAGTACCCTATCAATTTTGATTCCCTTGAGTGTCATGCATGATACCTTTTTATGCGCTATAAACGTACAGTCAAGTTGGGTAACATTGAACTTCCTTGCAACTTTGAATAAATATTGTCTTTGGAAAATTGCACACATAAAAACTTCTAAGGTAATAGAGAGACTAACGGTAAAAACTGGCACTTGGCCGGTTTTTACCGTTAGTCTTTCTATTACCTTAGAAGTTTTTATGTGTGCAATTTTCCAAAGACAATATTTATTCAAAGTTGCAAGGAAATTCAATGTTACCCAACTTGACTGTATCTTTTTCTACGTTTGTTTGATTTTTTCACAGCTTCAAGGGACTGTAGACCTGAGTATATGTGTTTAATTTGAACTTGATACTTCCACGCGTTCCGCGTTCTTGACAGACAGACGGATGGACGGACGAACGGACGGATGGACGGACGGACAACAAAGTGATCCTGTAAGGGTTCTGTCTTTTCCTTTTGAGGTACGGAACCCGCGGGACTAACATACGTAGCGTAAAAAAACACCTTGCGGTGGTAGAATATTATCAATATTATCTGTGCAAGTCGTCCATTGCTCGATACCTCCGCCCCCCAGTCCGGCGTGGAGGCGCTGCGGCGCGCGCGCGTCTCAGTGGTCGCGCTGCAGGCAGAGGCGGCGCAGCAGGAGGCGGCGCTGGCCGACAAGCAGGCCGGCGCCAACCGCGCGCTCGACCAGATCGGGGCCACCGTGCGCGCCGCCACCGACCGCAAGGAGGAAATGCACGCGTTGAAGGCTAACATCGAGGAGGAGAATGCTAAACTGCAGATACGGTGAGTTTGTGCACTGTTTTACAAATGCAAATTCTGAATTTACCAAAAACTGATCGGAGCCGCCACCGACTGCAAGGAGGAAGTGCACATGTTGAAGGCGAGGAGGAGAACGCTAAACTGTAGATACGGTGAGTTTGTGCACTGTACCATCCTGACAGCTTAGTCGGCCTAGCCCACAGAAAAGACAAGTCAATACGTGCGGAGCCAACCAAGCCGCAGGTTTCCTCACGATGTTTTCCTTTACAGTTTTATACAGACAAATTTATAGTATAGTACTGGTTCGTGATGTTAAGGCTGCATTGATCCGCATGTTTATCAAAATACTCGAAACCAAAGCAGGCCCAAAATACACGCAACAAGAGAACTGCAGATATACCTAGTAAATTCGCAAGTGCTTATATTAGGCATCTGCAAGAAAACAGACAAAATACCCTGTGAAAAGACTGTCATCAGAATAATCAAGAACATAAAATACGATTCACTGCAAAGAAAAATTTAAAAAACTTTTTAGGTCGACCAACACTTTATTGTAGTACTTTTATTACATTAAACTTTATTGTTGCAGTAAAAAAGAAATAGAAGCTGAATTAGCATCCGTGGAACCAATCATCGCGGCGGCTAGGTCTGCTGTTGGTGACATCCGGCCTGAGTCTCTGAGCGAGGTATTTATCTTTTATCTGTGTATTGGATTGTTGAGCATTATTTTGGGTAAAAAATCTTAAACTATAAAAATATCATCTTTGTGCAACTGTCTAAACAAAAAAGGATTAGTGTTTTCATAGTTCTTGTTTATTTCTCCTGATGCCGCGTCGGGTAGCATAGGGTAAAAAACCGAACTAAACTGGGAGTCGTATTTTTGTGTTTTGTAATAATAATCTTGCAATAGATAAGATCGCTTCGGGCGCCTCCAGACGTGGTCCGGGATGTGTTGGAAGGTGTTCTGCGGCTTATGGGCATCGCTGACACCTCGTGGCACTCCATGAAGAACTTCCTCTCGAAACGAGGAGTCAAAGAGGATATCAGGCAAGATTTTTAATTATATCATTTATATACTTTGATTCGTATATTTGGTATCTCTAATAAATATGGTGCTTAGGTCGTCAGTGCGACGGACTAAATTTCTCAAGAAGATTTATTCGGTAGAGCGTCGGCGACGAATCCATATCCATGGACTGGGTCCATCCTGTAAAGCTCTTTTCTTATTGTGCGAGTAAAAATATCTTTGACAAAGTTGACTCATTGCCAACGTTTAACCCGAACCCAGGTTCGATCCCAGTGCGGGCATGTACCTATGACTTATGTACATTTGTAAAGTTATAGTAGCAATACCACTCGCGGTGAAGGAAAACATCGTGAGGAAACCTGGGTGTCTGAGCTATTCACATACCTCAGCGCTTGAAATCGCCAATCCGCGGTGTTCACGCGTGGTGATTAAGCCCATACTCTCTCTCTGAGAGAAGGCCTGTGCCCTATAGTGGGACGTATATAGGCTGCTTATGAACCCGAAAAAAACAACGTATCTGCTTAATGTCTGCCCCTCATGGTCGCCGTAGGATATACGCCTTAAGGCTGCTGTTACGTCTCTCATGTTATCTCGCTCTTTACTACTACTAATGTACGCACGCTGGCTTATACATGTGTGCGTGAGTCGGAGGCCGCGAAAGCAAGCGTTGCAATTGGCTAATGAAATTCACACCAACGCAACTTTTGATGTGTGCATGCGCCTGTACATACAAGCAAAGCAATAGGGATTGACAAAAAGTTAAAAGATCGATATTATTAACTTTGTTTGGCGAAGCTTTTTGCGAATGAATGTAATTTTAAAATTTTGATATTTTGTGTGTAATTATTGATTGTTGCATGTACTGGTGTGGTGTGATTAGGTTTCATTATTTACTTATGGCAATTTTATCGTAAATACTTGTGGCAAGTGTGTCAAAAGTTGTTAAATGGGGAACTCGCCTCAAAGTCAGACCGCAAAGATCATAAAACAAAATTTCGGCGGATTGTAGGTCTCAGAATGTGCAAAAAAAATTACATTTTAACGTCTGCCTTTTTCTTTTTTTATGTTTATTTCATGTTGAGTTATTTCGCTTTGTGTGTGTGACTGTAGTTGCAAATAAATGTATTTATAATAAAAAATGAAAAGGAAAAAAATCCGAAATCCGTAAATAGTAGTTACAAAAAAATATATCTTGGAAACTAGATTCCTGCAATGGACGAACTATTCACATAGCTACAAGTCTGTACTGAACCCTCGGTGCGCGATATTGACTCGCACTTAGCCGGTTTCTAAGAGCAATGAAATATTCCGTAATAACAAAGTTGAACAATATCGACACCACGACAAAATGACCCAACACTATCGATAAGTTATTCCCTTCGCTACTCTTTTTGGGGAGTACCACGGAATATTGTGAAGTCAATCGTTCACGCAGATACACATGCTTTGCATTGCTCTTCGCGTACATAATACGTTGGCGCAGCAATTATTTGCGTACAACACCGGCAATGTATACTTCATCTTGCGATATTTTTTACTATTGCTGGAAAACATACTCTTTTCAATATTTTCGATCAAATCACTCAAAACAAAGGTTTAATTTAAGTACCGATGAAAAGAAATTCCTCCATTAGTCTGACTAACGTCTCTGCTTCGAGCTCTGCTGGTGATAATTGCGCACGATGGCATTTTTACCCTTTTTAACAGTTTTTCTTCAGTAACATGCTCGGTAAGACTACGCGGCCGACTGGGTATGTTTTTGTAAAATATGATCATTTGTACAAGTTCGTGGTACGCGCGCCCCGCCCACATGCGCTTTCTACCTTATTCCTGTGTTCTGTGCATAGTACATTGACATTCAGCAAACAGAATGTAAATTCTTTACGTTGAAATAAATTATTGATTTCTGATTTCTGTAAACTTCGCTTTTTAGGTGTCCCCACTAAAAAAATAGAGAGGCGTTAGATCGGGGCTGCGAGGTGGCCACTTAGTTGGACCATGTGTACCTACCTGTCCACTATGTCCTGAATTATCTGTTCAAATTTAAACGCGTACGACGGCTGTTATGTGGCGGTGCGCCATCTTGTTGCAAATAAACTTTTCGCAATTCCGTCAGGGGCCATTCATCCAACTGGTTTTCAAGATTCTCTAAAATGACCTCGTCATACACAGCAGAATTATGGTATTCCACAATTACGACACGGTTCGACATTAGAGCACAAAAGAAAAACGAACCTGATTGTGGCGTTCCCGAACTCTGAGTGGATTTTCTTTAGACCAATAATGATGGTTTCGTCGGTTGTACATACTGAAAAATTGGTTTCGTCAGACCATAATATGTACTTTAAAAATTCATGATCTCTACTTATTTTTCCTCTTAGCCCTCGACAAAAGGTAAGTCTTCGAACATTATCACCCGGATGTACTCGTAACGCTTAAACTATGCGCCCCTCTCGGCAGTATTTATAGCCCTATTTCTTCCATGTCTTTAACACAAGTGAGTGGGAAACACCCACTTCAAGGGCGACACATCTGGATGATATTTTTGGATAAGCTTCAACATAGGTTAAAATAGAGATCACCGAATCTAAGTCCATGACATGAGGCTGCCGGACTAACTTATTTTTAAACGAACCATTTTCTTCAAGATTCTTCAAGAGTTTTGTTATTACCTTTCTTGTTGGTACATGTCGCAATGGATATTTAGTCCCATACCACACTAAAGCTGCTTCTTTGTTTCTATTGTTTACAAAATCCGCTTCAACTAAGTCCCAAAATTCCTGATTTGAAGACATTTTTACAAGAAGTTTATAATTGCAACTAACAATCCAGAATTTTCTCAGCGCAAACATAAGAATTACGTGAACATATTCGAATTGAATTCAAAATTTGAAATTTACTAATGTCGTTTCACTTTTTTTTTCAGCCAGCCACCTAAAATAAAAAGTTTGGCCAATGTAGAAGTTTGACTCGCTTACCGAAATGTATGAAAAAAAGTTTTTGGCGATTTCTGTCATTTCTAGTACACAAACCTTAAATAGTCCCATAGAGTCTTTTGATCCCCACATGAAATAGGATCGATTGGCATAAAAACATATTTTTTTGTATTTCAGCATTTTTTTCGCTGACTGTACATTTTCTCCAAAATCTGTGAATGCAGTTCATAATATCTTAAAAAGTTGGGGATGGTCTCCTAGGAACGTTTTCCTGTAACTATAACGATTAAGGTACCTGCCCTTACTGACCCGTTTCAAAAATCCACCCTGTATATGGTCTGAAGGTTTTAGATAATAAAATTATGGTCATTTTAAATAAGTACAGTTTTGTTTTCCTACCTTCAGTAGGAACTTGTTTTTTAACAAAGAAAACTTGTTTCCAAAATTATTAATTTTAGAATCACTTTCCTCAATGTGCAGGATAAGAAAAATGTCCGTAATTGGGTATTTGACAAAATATCAAAAGTTACTTTTAAAACGGAATTTTGTATGAAAATACTGGCTTATGACGTCACATTTCAGCGCACTCTTTTTATGTTTAATCTATTTAAAAATTGTCATCATCAACCCATTATGTCCCCACCGAGGGGCACGGGTCTCTTCCCTGCGGAAGGTATAGGCCATACTCCACCACGGAGGCCAAGTCTGGATTGGTGGAGGCTTGTAGACTAGTGGCTCGTCTACTGTCAGAAGTTGTCAAGCCGCCCTAAGGCCTCTGACTTGGCTTAACAACTGCCATCTATCGACGGCAGCCGGCACCAACAGCTTAACGTGCCTTGAGAAGCACGGAACCGCTCGGAAAAATGCCACTAGCGTTAGGCATAGACGGCGACCCATCCATGCACTGAACGCGCACTGTGTTGCTTAACCTTCGTGATCGTTTAAGATCACTCAGGCAGCCGGGGCTACGAGTGATTAAAAATTGTAATAACTAGTAATTGACTAAAAGAGATACATTTTCCGAGATATTTTGTAATTTTTGTTTTAATCGAGCATATGAAATAATTTATTGTTGATCGTGTCAAATACCGTATTTTATTATCTATCAAACCCTCAGACCACATTTATGGAAAGTATACTAATTTTATTAGAATCATGAAAAATGTTCGGACGCTGCGCCACGACATGTTTGGTGTAACAGTAACCTTAACATGCAGTTTCTTCAAACCTTTGCTAGATGCATGGACGCGAGCCAGATCACCCCAGAAGCGGCGCAGTCCGTGCAGAAGCTTCTGGATCGGCGCGGCAGCTCGTTCGAGGAGAAGGTGGCTCGGCGCGCCAGCGCCGCCTGCGCGCCGTTGGCCGCCTGGGTCCGCGCCAACGTCGCCTATGCGCAGGCGCTGCAGAAAGTGCGGCCCTTGCAGCTGCAGCAGCGAGATCTCAAGCAGTAAGTCACTTTCGAGGAAAAGGAAAAGGTGCTCGAACTTGAATAGTGCGGTTCCATTCCTACTGCAATAGCGGAGTCTCAAAATCTAACTGTAACGTTATCGTAACGCTCGCCGCCTGAGTTTGGGCCAGCTGACTGACTCTTTGACCTTCGGGCAGGCCGGCATCGGGAGGCTGATCGATTTTGAGAAACAAGATCTCAATCGATTCTTCATAATCGCGCGAAACACTAGCGAATAGGCTATATGAAATCAGCATAAATCCGACAAAAGAATTAAATTTTTATAAAATTGCAATCAACTTTAAAAGATATTGTTCTCTGGTGTACAATAAAGAATATTCTTATCTTATCTTATAAATAAATAACCTAAGACGAGCAAACAACTTGATAGACATTATTGCTTTCCGTATTCTAATCTATCAGTGGTTTTCGAACTTTCGAAAACTTCCGTAATCGCTATACATTATTAGCTTAATCCACTTACTTGATTTTTCGTCGGAACGTCCATCCCAGGAACCTACAAGACGCCGAGGAGCAGCTGGCGGCGCTGTCCAGCGGTCTTCAAACCGTGGATGAGCGCGTCGCGGCGCTCAAGCAGCAATTGGGCGCTCACACGCGGGACGCGGCCGCGCTCGAGCTGCGCCTGGCCGGGGCCGCCGAGACGCTCGCCGCGGCCGAGGGGCTTTTGGGCCAACTGGCGCACGAGTATGAGGCTTGGGAGACTGACGTGAGTCGTTCGACCTAAACTGTTCGAAGCATCGATGGTCTCAAAGAGCAAACTACAGTTAAGAGAACACGCATGACATAGTATGAGCGAATGTTCGCTAATAACACAAGCCATTAGATTATCATCTGCCAACATCTTTACTGGATGGGTTGGAAGGTTCCAATGCAGTAATCCAATATCCCGGAACGGACACCGAGCTATATAAAAATACAAATGGCAAGTTTGTTGCCGTAACTTATTTTATTATAATGCGTGATTATTTTTCTTCTAGCTGGAATACATATCGAAAGAAATATCGGAGCTGAATTTTCGCTCACTCTTGGCAGCTGCGTACATCATCTACCTACCAGATGTTACCGAGCCACAAGCAAGGTTTGGATCTGACCGTTTAAAGTAAATTTTATTCGCTTGACATTACCGCGATTTGTTCAGTTCAGTCCAGTCATGCCACATGTTTAATTGTTTATCTACACTCATATCATAATCTTCAAATTAAGAATTCAAAGGTAAACACATATTGACAGGCTTTAAACAATACATAACTTTAAAGAAAATTAAAAAAAAAGTGTAATATAAAGTTACATTAAAGGTCAGATTTTTCACTTTATGTTACAGTATTTTTTTTAAAGTGTTGTTGTGATCACGGAACAAAACTTAAGTTTTTTTTTTAATGTCAAAAGTTGACTATAAAAAACCTAATTTCATTTTCGTGGTACCAAAAGTGCAACTAAAAATACCTTAAATTGCGCGCGCAAAACTGAGTGCAGACGATTGAATGTCAAGATACTTTTGTCGAAATTGCGCCATTTTGTTTCAAAAATTTCATTATGAGTGTAGATAAAGTAGTGTATGAGACTGCACATAACTTGGTATTAAAACACTCGCGAATGCTATAAAAACCAGCCAAGGCTCGTTTTTTAAAATCTCGCTCGTGTTTTAATAACCCTCATTAGTTATTAAAACACGAGCCAGATTTTAAAAAACGAGCCTTGGCGAGTTTTTTAATAGCATTGGCGAGTGTTTTAATACCAAGTTATGTGCAGTCTCATACACTACTTTATCTACACTCATAATGAAATTTTTGAAACAAAATGGCGGAATTTCGACAAAAGTATCTTGACATTCAATCGTCTGCACTCAGTTTTGCGCGCGCAATTTAAGGTATTTTTAGTTGCACTTTTGGTACCACGAAAATGAAATTAGGTTTTTTATAGAGTCAACTTTTGACATTAAAAAAAAAACTTAAGTTTTGTTCCGTGATCACAACAACACTTTAAAAAAAATAACTGTAACATAAAGTGAAAAATCTGACCTTTAATGTAACTTTATATTACACTTTTTTTTTAATTTTCTTTAAAGTTATGTATTGTTTAAAGCCTGTCAATATGTGTTTACCTTTGAATTCTTAATTTGAAGATTATGATATGAGTGTAGATAAACTACTATTATATTACAATATATTAGCGATATTGTATAACGCCGAAGTAAGGAAGTTACAAAATGTTCGTATATGTGCTCTCGTATGTGGTACAAAGCAATCGCTAACAGTGAAGGAAAAATCGTGGCGAAACCTAAGTGTCTATGGTGATCACATCTCAGCGTTTGAAATCGCCAATTCGCAGTGGGCAGGGCATGCGTGATGATTAAGCTCATCTCGCTAGGTTCATCCAGGCTCTCTGTCTATAACAGAACGTCTGTCCCTGCAGTGGGTCGTTTGCAGATTGCTTAAAACGAAAATAATAGAACGACGTTATTTCAGAGCATACATAAACAAATGGAGTGAGTTTATCGGTTTCGAAGACCTTACGTTCTCGGTGATCAACTTCCTATCGACGACTGAGAAGCAACTGAAATGGGACGCGGACGGCCTCCCTCTTGACAAATCTGCTATCAAGAATGCCGTTTTGATTGATCAGGTAACTTTACAAAACATAGTTTTCAGGGAATTTGTGAGTTCACCTAACTGCTATAATCAAAGAGATGTCTTCGTAGTTATCCTGTAGGCTCAGCCAGAACTTAAATGATGATGCTCAATGATGCAGATCGATGCAGTAATATGAGTCGCCATCTTGTTTACTTGCTCGATAGAGTGAGACATATAGAACGAAACGGCACGCCTATTGTTTCGATATTTATTTTTGGGTATTAAAAAAAGTATATTTATTTGCCATCAGTCGGTTACACACTTGCTGATCTCTACACTATGGCTGTCACGTGGTAGACATCGGTTAACAGCTTATCAGATTATTCGGTTATAAGAGCTATTCTCACAGCTGCCTTTTGTGGCAATGTAGATACACCACAGGCTACATCTATAGTCCTGTTTTATTTATTCGTTTTGTCTGTTGTGTATTTAGTTTTCCTTCTGTGTTGTGCATATTATGTTACTTATGTGCTTATTTTGTTTCTGTGATGTATCTTGTTGGTATAATAAATGTCTTTCTTCTTCTTCTTCAATGTTTACTCAAAACTTGCTGTAGTGCTTACTTTGCTATTCCTATCTTATCTTATGAAATATGTTTCTCTCCTTCAGATCCTAGAACCTCGCAAGTGTGGGTTTACTCCTCTCATAATCGACCCCGACGGAGACGCGGTCGAATGGCTCAAGAACACCCTTGCCGGATTCCCTTGCGACTTTATATCTCAGCAAAGTGACAAATTGCACACCGCTATTCAATATGCTGTGCGGTAAGAATTTTTTATATTTTCCTAAAATAACGTTTTATCAAAGTTCTAGTGGACTCAATACTTCTGAAGCCTAAGTACGAGATTTGCCAGATAGTAGCAATTTTGACAACTTTATTAACATACACAAAGTCCCTTTAGTGTTATAACATCCGAGCAAGAGGGATGGAAGGCAAAAGTAGCCTTTCGGGCGCCTTTTGTTTTACACTTTTATTGCCTTATCTCAAAACCAACGAAGCTTCCTTCCTTCTTCTTTTAACCTTCTCTCAAAATTAACGAAGGAGTACAGGCAAACGGGGCAGGTACTCTTCAATAACCCACGAGTGTCGATGCGATATTTGAGGTGCCGTATCCCGATCGAGTTTCGCCCTCCCTAACACGTAGAAGTTTCGGCCTAACCCCCAACTCCCCTACTTAGACTCGGCCGCGTGCTGGTGATAACGGACGTGGACTCGGTGCACGCGGCGTGGGCGCCGCTGCTGCGCGGGCTGCCGCTGGCGGGCGCGGGCGGCGCGGCGGGCGGGGGGGCGGCGCGCCTGCTGCTGTGCGCGTGCGACGCCACGCTGCCGCAGCGGCTGCCGCCGCAGCACGCTGCCGCGCTGTCGCTGCTGCACTTCACTGCCAGGGTCGACGGCCTCACTGGTGAGCTACATTTTGGTGCTCATACCGTGCTGCGCCTGTGTTATGCCACTTTCAGACGTATTGTGTTATCTATCTTCAGGTTTACGAAGTGTCCAAATATGTATGTATTTCACTGCCGACGGTCGCCATGAGACCCAGTGGAGACATAATAGAGGCGCATGACTTTGGCTTGCATTCACAGTAGTAGACTTGCGTCAAGTGTGTCTTTGAAGGGTGTAATCTCTTATAATAGGGGTTAAAGTATGAAATTGCCGTTTTATTGCAATAGGTTCTTTGAATTGACATAGAATCTTCATGGTTTGAGGTTTTAGAATGAAACTTTTTTCAAATGGTTTCTATGATGTTTTTTTTTTTAAAAATGTGAAACATTTGAATATCGACTTTCAATTGTTTTTGTTATTCAATTTAGACAAGAAAGATGGATACTGCGAAAATTCGAGTGATTTTTGAATACGAGTTCCGACGCGGAACTAACGCGGCAGAAACAGCCCGCAATATCAATGCTGCGTTTGGAGAGGGGTCTACTAATGAACGCACCGTGCTATTTTGGTTTAAACGCTTTCGTGATGGAAATTTCGACTTAAAGAACGAGCCACGAGGAAGACCGCCCACACAGGTGAATAACGATGAATTAAGAGAGATAGTGGAAGCCGACCCTAGTCAAACTACCCAGGAATTAGCGGCATGGTTTAACGTTACCTTACCCACAATATTGACTCACTTGCGTCAAATCAATAAAATAAAAAAATACGAAAAATGGGTGCCTCATAATCACTCGAATTTTCGCAGTATCCATCTTTCTTGTCTAAATTGAATAACAAAAACAATTGAAAGTCGATATTCAAATGTTTCACATTTTTTAAAAAAAGAACATCATAGAAACCATTTGAAAAAAGTTTCATTCGAAAACCTCAAACCATGAAGATTCTATGTCAATTCAAAGAACCTATTGCAATAAAACGGCAATTTCATACTTTAACCCCTAATATTTTCTCTCTGGGACAAACTATATCTTAATCCCATCACATATCTTTCAAATGTATGGTTTCTCTTTTCTCCTCAAGTCTCCAACTCACACTTATTTTCCACTTTATATCCAACTCGTACGAATCTCTGAGTTGGTGATTTAAAAAGTTTGAGCTCTATCATTAACATGTAATATATACGAATGCCAAACTTTCTATAATTATATAAGTATTTACTTAAAGATCCGTAGACGAACGAAAATCGTCGTCATAGCCCAGCGGATTAGTAAGTTGAAGTGGCAGTGGGCGGGGCACATAGCACGCAGAACTGATGGCCGATGGGGCCGAAAAGTTCCCGAATGGAGACCAAATATCGGCAAGCACAGCGTAGGACGACCAGCCACAAGATGGACAGATGACCTTATCCAAGTGGCAGGAAGGTGCTGGATGCAGGCCGCTTCCAACCGTTCTTTTTGGAAATCCATGGAGGAGGCCTATGTCCAGCAATGGACTTCTTGTGGCTGAATGATGATGATAATTTAGTTAAAGTAGGTATAACGTCAAATAGTGAAAACCGGTTGAATGTGGGTCGGATTCCTGCCCAACCGGAACTGAATGAACACATTTTTAGGTAAATGCGTAAGACTTATGTAGTTTTGTGATATTATGTGGTGATACATAACCTTCGGTGCGCGTGTCCAACTCCCACTTCGCCGATTTTTTATTTACTCATTACTCCGCGATCTGCTACTGTTTGTCCTGCAATTCACATCGATTTCAATGACAACATTCAAAGTATTTATTCACAAGACAGTACAAATATTTCAGATCAACTAGTCCACTGGGCACTGCAGCAACAGAACCCAGAAGTTAACGAGAAGTCTAGGGAAATCAAACTGAAGAAAGCCAATTTGCAGAAGCAACAGCACGAGCTACAGGTATCACTTGTATTATTGATAGTTTTGAAATTTTGGTAACTGCTATTTTGGTCTAGCTGTAACATTTTTATTACCAAGACACCCCTGTCTTGGGATCGATTGCCGCTGAAGGCTGCCGTACTTTAATTTGAATATATGGCCTCAGACTGGGCATTTTTCCATATTTATGTTTTCCTTGTCTAGGTACCGTATAGATAGAGAACACACCACAGATTGATTTAGATTTATTTATTGAGCTTCCTTGTTGTATAAAAGATGTTACTTAAAAAAACTAGAACTAAACAAGGACCCTGCAAGGGCGCCGCTGAAATTAAGTTATTTATAACTTAAATTAAACTTAACTCTATTTACAATGCACATATTCTATACATAAATATACACAATTATAACCATTTAATACAATGAAAATTTATTTACAATCTTATATTACTGTCATGCTATAGTAAGGTATAGTAACATTTTTCGTTCAAGTATTGACTAAGAGCTTTTTTGAATACGTTAGGTTTTTCTATTATCTGGCTATTTTTAGGTAAGTAGTTGTAAATTTTACAATACATTTGGTCGTAACGATTGGTGAAACCACCAATCGTTACGACCAAATGTATTGTGTTATATGGATTATATGGATGTTTTTACTTTTCATAACATCATTGACTACGTCGTTAGTCTACCCGTTGACACGCATGTCTACCAAAACAGTCATCGTGGCGGCCGCCGAACTTGATTTGTACAGTCTGGGTGTATTTCCATGATTGAAAAGTCCTTACCGCAGGATTTCCTAATTTGGGCCCAGGACAAGTGACTCTGTTGTGTGGAAGTTATTATTATTGAAAAAACTTTTCACCGCCAGGAAAATCTCCTAAAAGTCTTGTCGACGAACAGCGATATCCTCCACGACGCGAACCTGCTCGCTTCACTCAACAAAACACGATCTAGCAGCGCCACCATAGCGGAGTCGTTGCAAGCTGCCCGCGCCATCGAGGAACAGACAAAGACGGCATGCGACGCGTTCGAGCCGAGCGCGAAGAGGACGGCGATACTGGCGCTGGCCGTCAAGGAGCTGATGTCACATCGGCCGCTGGTAGCGTTGCCGGTCGAGGCGGTGTTGGACGTGTTTGTTGATGGCATCAGGAGGGGTGGGGTAAGTTTTCAGAATGCTACATCCTTCTAAGTCAAGTCCTCGTACTCTTTAGAAAGTAGAGAAGTCACGTGACGCACTTTTAGCTCTTTTTTGACCCCCCAACTCCACTTGGTGACATCTTGACCTTCCCACCCATACTAAGATTTACGAGATTTCTGGACGCCATTAGCGTCTAAATTTGCATGAAAACCTCACAGGATATGCCTGTGCATTGTCCTCAATTGTGGTGTATAATAAACGCGTCGTTGAAAGGTGAACGCTTACCAACGTTGTTTATTATTGACGAGTGATTTTGCCTCGTACATACATTACATTACATAAACTTACGCCTATATCCTGGTGGGGGCAGGCTTGCCACTTATCACGATCCTGAAGGACTTCTTTCGCGTCATCAACATTCATTTTTCGTTGCATGCAAGCACGCCTGGTTTTAGGGTTCCGTTGTCGACAAGGAACCCAACTTACCCAATAGGCGACCAACTTATAAAAGGAAAACTTTGTACAAAATCCATTGAAAATTATGTTGACGAATTTGTTAGCTCTGTAAAGCAGATAAATCCCCCTCTTTCTACGTATTTGCCGATTTTGCCTTTTACTTTATTTTTTTTATTAAAAGTATTTTATTAAAAGTATTGACATTTCCAGGGCAATGAAGAAATTGTGAAATACGTCACGAGGAGAATAATAGAGCGCGTCCTATTGGGACTTCACAAGAAAGATAAATACATCGTAGTGATGCATCTGTTGAAACAGGTGTATGACGATGTTATTCCCGAAAAGGTATGTTTTTATTGGACGCGCGCGAGTCACTAAATAACCAACATTGAAGTCACAATGTGGCGAAAAAAGGGTTCAATATTGTTATAAAATTTATAGATGTCATCCACCTGCCTCCCAAATTTATTTTCATTATTCTTATTCCATGTATTATAATTTTGTATATTTTTCTCCTTAGCTCTGGCAAACACTTGTTGGCAACAGCGACTATGTCGAAGACCAAAAGAGCACAGCTGAGATTAAGCAGAAATACCCGTGGATACCAGACGAGTGTGTGAAAAAAGTAGCCATGCTACTGGCCACAAACCCTGATTTCCTTAACAAGCTCCGGTTGGAGAACACGGAATTGTGGCAGGAGTTCCAGCAATCCGGGGACTTAAACGTCATTGGGAAGTTGAATCTAAGTGCCTTTGAAAACGTGGCGGCCGTGGCTACGATGCGAATGGAAAGCCTCTATCGGGCTATCGTGGCTTTTGTTGATCATATTCTAGGTGAGTATAAACCTATTTACTAAAACTCTGAATGAACTTTCGCCGTCTGTTTATTTATTTATCCAGACCATGAATAAAAACTATGGTTGGGCAGCCGATTATAGTTATTTATTATACAAGAGTGCAAAGTTGCTTTTTAACCGCGTGCTCAATTTTGATGGCTGAGCCAGCGAAGGATTCTAAAATTGAATGATAAAAAAATCAGAATCCTGAGCGAGGGAATCAAAACAGCACGAGGTGAAAAATCTTTGCACTCGAGTGCAACACGTAACTTTTCATCCCACCTCAGCGAGGAAATGACTAAATGCAAAAAAAAACACAAAAGGGGTTCCGAGTCTGAGATTTTAACAAATAAAAAAAAAAGTTGTATGATAAATTTGGCACTGTGGAGGTAGAAGTAATAGTAGTTTATGCAACTGTCATATAATGAAGGGTATTAAAACACGAGTGTGAGTTTATGAAACGAGCGCAGTGAGTTTCATAATAGTAACGAGTGTTTTAATACCCGTGTTATATGCAGTTGCATACACTACTTTATCTTCACTAATGAATTTGTCGGAGAGGTTTTTGAGATACGCAAGAATGACATTTTCAGAAAATGATGTAGTTTTCTTTTCGAACTATAAAGTTATTATATTCTTTTTCATATAATTTTCTAGATTTCTCTGGCAAAAGATTGTGAGTTAATTTTGTTGCCACTTCTAGAATATCCGGAGGCGTACAAATATCATCGTCGCTATCCATTTTTAACTTTTAATTTATTAAATTAATTTCACGCGTACGTGTATAATCACAGTGATTTTGCCGCCATTAAAATTTAACCAATGAGAGCGCAGCTGCGCGCTTCAATAAAACGCGACCAACCTGATTGGCCCTGCAATCAAGTTGGTCGCGTTTTATTGCTGTTATAATGAGATTTTACGATATCGATGTGAATATTATACCATCATGTGAAATTGCTTAAATTGAGTGTTTTGTTGTCTGCGCTATAACAGTAGTAATTATAAGTCAAGTATTGAAAACATAAGTAGAATGTTACAACATCAGTGTAGATAAATATTTTTAATGATTATATTCTTCTTTTTTTTTGTTGCACTAACACGTGCTAAAATAGGGTTTTAAAGGTTTAATGATGTTTTTGAATTTACAAACTTAGTGCACACGATGTTCTAAATTCAATTTACTTTATCCTCTAGCGGATAAAAACGGCTTTTGCACTCAGATATCGAAGAGCAAAAATACTCTTTCCGAGATGGGGGATGAAAACATTTCTTTCTATTTATCGCGCTAGTCTCGCTTGCTATTCAATTGCACAATGTAGAGCCCCTCTTTCCATTCATACAGATTCTACACTTGGAAGCTAAGGAGTGAAAATATGGATAGTTATAGGAGTTTAGGTCCTTACATATCCTTACACTCATTTTTTCGAACTGGCCACTAACTCACATGCTCACTGCGGATTGGCAATTTCAAGCGCGCTGAGGTATGTGACCTCAGGGTCTTAAGTTTCCTTACGTTTTCCTCCACCTCTTCTTCTTCTTTCTGTGCCTCTGCACTAATGGAGGTTGGCCGTCAGCTCTTCAT
Source organism: Yponomeuta malinellus (assembly GCA_947308005.1). NCBI lineage: Eukaryota > Metazoa > Arthropoda > Insecta > Lepidoptera > Yponomeutidae > Yponomeuta > Yponomeuta malinellus. The sequence continues at coordinate 8,615,094 of OX370994.1, forward strand.
TTCTTGCCGAGTGAAACAGGTCTTCAACGCCGTCCATTCCTTGGGCCTGGATTCTGTTAGTGCATTATAGTACAATGACATGTTATGTTTTATCATATTATTGATGGCTAGAAGGTTTGATACAGTGGCGCTAGTCAACTAGTTGTGGCAAGTTCATGCAGTTGTCATTGTACTGCAATGATTTAACAGAATCTAGGCCTGACACATTGCAGTACAATTGCGACTCGGAAAAAAAAAATAAGTAAGTGATTCCGGAATTAAATGAACAATGTGTGGTGCTTACGAAAGTTAAAAATAGCGGGTGGGGCTGTGTCGGGTTACACAGCCGTCGGTCCTAACGTGAAACGTCCTTATGGACTGTGAGCGCTAATTTTTAGCTCAAATTGCGCAATGCGTTACGCGGCACTAGCGCCATCTAGCGGCACGTGTCAAGACGACCTGAGTACATAATAACTAATCTGCTCCCCTCCACGAAATACATATAATTGAATTGCACACGTAGTTACAGAGTAACAGCCCTCGCCGAGGCGACATGTTTTCGTCGCATGCGGTCTAAGCAAGTGACGCCCTACTACCGAAGTGAATGACGTTTGACGTCAAAAGTTTACCTACGTGCTTGTCTGTGCGGCAGGCGGCGGCGCGCTGCGTGCGGGCGGCGAGGTGGCGGCGGGCGCGCGCACAGGCGGCGCGCGGCGGCCGCGGCTGCTGCTGGGGGCGCACGCCGCCGACCAGCTGGCCGCTGTCGCCGCCGCCGCCGCCGCGCCGCTCGCGCTGGTAACCTGCGACCACACATCAATCTATATACGCTGAAACCTGGGCGGTTTGAAATCCGTCGTTATGTAATTAGTGATTCAAAACCGGCACCATTACCATCACCGGTACCATTATCTATACAACGTTTGAATATTTCAAGCGTCTACCTGTTGCCGTTGTTACTATCGAGCTAAAAACCGCAAAAAAGGAGGGGGAGGGGGAGGGGGAGACGGAGAGAGAGAGAGAGAGAGAGAGAGAGAGAGAGAGAGTATGGGCTTAACACCACGCGTGCCAACCGTGGTGTTAAGCCCAGAACAAAAAAAATATACATGTGATATGAAGTTCACGGGGTCATCTAGTCTCGAATAAATCATCAAACTTATTCTCAAGTTAAATACAGGCAATATCCACGTATATTGTACTAGGAGAAACTTCAGCTGAAATTGTATATTATTGTAGTTAATGCAGGGCATGATATTTGATTTGTAGGAAATGTGTGTTTTTCCCGGACAATACTTTCTCGGTCTATAACTATAAATAAAATTAATTGAAATCGGAAATGTATTTCTATAAAGAGTTTACATTCGTTGACTATCAATGTAAGCTGCCTTAGGGGTCGCTTTTTAATGGGGAAAACGGCAGCAAAAATAATAAAACACACAAAAACAAGTACATTCAATTTGTCTAATTCTTGAGTTTCTAACCTGGGGAATTACCCTCGCGGAGATAAAACAGTTATTCTGCAGTGGTAATAGGCAGACAAAATTGGTAAATTATAGATACGCGCCATGGGAATTGCGCTCTCTCGCATAGAAACATTGTGTGGCTATTACTCTGTTTATTATTGGGGGGTAAAAGCTATTTTACTACAAAGTTTCAGTGGTAACGAGATGGGTAACTTGCGTCTAACTTAGATTGGTGTGATATTGCTTCTGTACCACAAAAAAACATATAAAAACTAATCTTTTAAAAAATATCTTTTTCAGGGTTTTCGGGGTTACAAAGAAATGCAAACAATAAAGTTACTATAATTAAAAAACTTATTACATTTGGTTTTTTCATTGAAATCTAAACGTTTTCTTATAAGAAAACATAAAAGGGATAACTCAAATATTGCTAGTCGCTTCAACAAAGGCGTTACGTGCAGGTTGTGAAGTCATAGTTTGAGCCCGATTTGTACGGCGCGTTTGGTACCACGTGACTATATTGTCTTTTTGACAGGTCAGATTATGAAAAGTCGAGTCGTAGCCTAGTCGCAGGAAAAAGGATTACTAAGTTTTTGTATCTTTTAACGTGGTCTCTTCGATCGTATTAAACTATTTGAGTGCAAGTTTTCCATTAGTGAATGCTGTGTACTGTGATCTCCAGACGTGGATAGACGCGGGGCCGGGCGCGTGGCAGGCGGCGGTGGAGGCGGCGCGCGGCGGCGGCTGGCTCGCCCTCATCGTGGGCGCTTCGCCCTTCACTGCTGAGCTGAGGACCTTCATCACACACTTCGCGCAGCGCCCAGTCAGTTACAATTCAAACTCTAACGATCTTATTTATAAAAATTCGATCCTGCTAAGACACCCTTCTTCTTCCTTCAGTGCCTCTCCACTACTGGAGGTTGGCCGTCAGCTCTGCTTAGTCCTCTCTTCTCTTTCCCAAGCAAGAATTTCTTCGACGCTTGCAACTCCAGTCCATTTTCTGATGTTACGGAGCCATGATTTTCTTCTTCTACTAGCGCGCCTCTTCCCCACCCTTAAAACGCAGTTAAGCCAGGTCCTCCTCCCATAAAACGACTTTAACTCCGCGTTAAGAGTGTTTTAGTGGCATCGACTTTCTATAAATAAGACTGTAATATTTTATGCATCGTCGCACAATACATTGTGACGTGCAACAGTGGCACGTCACACTGTATTAAGCATTTTCAAAGAAACTTTTCACGGGCTCAGATTTGTTTTTTATTCATCGATATTCAATTCTAAGCATGATCAAACCCCGATTTGTGTCGTCTAAACATATTACTAAAATTTAATTGCGATTCGGTGTGTCGTTTGTGAATTAAAACTAAGCTACAGGCAGAAATGAATGAAAAGTGAGCCGTCTGATTTCGCCTTACGACATTTATTTTCATTCCATTCCAAACTTTCCCTGCATTTAAACAAATCGTTGTTGAAAATCGTTGAAATACGAACAAAACTGTCTTTCTCTTTTTTCTTGTCATTGATCGTATTTCAATGAATAGCATGTTTATATCCAGGAAAATCTGGCATGAAATATAGTTGGTCTAGAAAATTTTCAAGAAAATTATGTGTTTGTTACAGGCCGAAGACTTCAGTACAGAATTCCGCCTGTGGATCGTATCTGAAGACCGTGATATTCCACCGCTCATATCGAACGCTTGCGTTAATATTGTTCTAGAAGTAAGTAACTATACAATATTGTTTTATTCTGGTATTTACTGGCTCATTTTGCTTTATAACTGAGGAAACTCCAGGTCTGTTTAAATGTCTTATTTCCTAATTTGATTAATATTTGTTTCTTATAAATAAAATAATAACATTAACCGAGTTCAAAAACCACACATTTCTTACCGTCATAATTCTTTCTACATAACCATTAGTTAGGACATGAAAAGCACTCAGAAGAATGACGGGAAGCTTGGACAGAAATCATTGTATTTCTTTTGATCCGTAAAATTTTAAGGACAAATATATTTGACTGCTTGCGGGCCGCTCGTTTGCAAGAAGTTTACATTTTGGAGGTGTACAAAATCATGGGATTTTGTGAAATCATGAGGTTTCTTATTGTCCAGAATCATCGGAATGACGTTAATACAGTGTTTTCATTTGTCCAGGCTCCGGAGGGCGTTCGCAACAACGTACTGAGCACGCTAGCGGCGTGGGGCAACTACACCGACGCCGATCCAAAACTAGTGCGGATGCACGCGTGCCTCGCCTTCCTACACGCCATCTTGCAAGCGCGTCGGGCTTACATTCCTGAAGGTATTTATCTAGGGGCCTCTTTAGAACACGTTTTTCAAAGGTGTACATAATTTAATAATGTGTAGTGCTTACGTAATTTTTAGATCGAAAAATCATTAAATATGTTAGAATGTGCTAGCGAGTCCGATAACAGACGTAGCAGCAGCCTTAACACTTGTGTAATGTAGCAGGCGGAGTCATCGGTATCAGTCGTCTTATAACAGAATGTGCAAGCTCGTCGGGCGTACGGCGTAACGGCAACCGTAACACGTGTTAAACTCGGCAGGCTGGAGCCGCTGGTACCCGTTCGAGTGGGGCGACGTGAGCGCGTGCGCCCGCGCCGCCCGCGCGGCCGGCGCCGGCGCCGCGGGCCGCGGGCTGACGGCCGCGCTGTACGGCGGCCGCGTGCTGGCCGCGGCCGACCGCGCGCTGCTGCACGCGCTGGTGGCCGACTGCCTGGGTGACCACACGTGCGCGCACGCCTGGCGCCCGCGCGGCACCGACGTGCAGCTGCCCTTTGTCAAGCAGCTGCAGGTACCTAGTCTAAGCCGGGTTTCGACGGTCTCAGTACGCTCGGACCGTGTGCGTACAGCTGTATAGTTGATTATGACGCCGCACTCGGTCCGAGCGCACTGACCGTCGTCACAATGTAGTAGACGTTGTTTAACTAAGCTGTGAAAAATGTCGTTATTCGTTTGACTAGAAAATAGAAATATTTTTCGTATTGCTGAGTCGTGCTCGCCGCGCCTGATAGCCCTTAAGGCGCGCTGGTGGCCGACAGTCTAGGCGAGCACACTTGCGCGCATGCCTGGCACCGATGCCTTTTGTAAACTGAGAGAGACTTAAGAAACGATGATCTCCATCTCCAGACGTGACAGGGTGCTTAATTATGTTTGTATTAAGTGCACACTAAATACACAGATGATTGTTTCCTATAATCAATCGATACACTGTTAATTAATGTTTTTAACATAAGTTTTATGATAGAGCTGTCAAATTATAACTGTCAGCAGGCTTATCAATCTAAAGTAATTTAACCACAAGATAATAATTATGGAATCCATTAAAGAAAATGACTCCAGTGTACTTTAAGTGGCATTTTTATATTCCGATTAGGCTCATCTTCTATATTAATTGTACAGACTTACGCGTCAGCAATGAGTGGTATACCGAGCATCGATTCGCCGCAGCTACTGGGTCTGCCGGCCAACTGCCGCGTCGCTTGGGAGACTAAGGCGGCGGACAACATCATCGCGGGGTTGAAGGGTACGAAAGCATCCGTCCATTTCTATATAAATAGCACATTTGTTTACTAAAAGACAGCGAAACCGTGCAAATCTACAGGGTGGAAATGTGGGTTCAGGCAACAAGAAGAGCTACCAAAAAAACTCTTAGACCATTCAAAAATTTTAGATCATTCAACGTATGCTACGTTGCAGGTTCTTGACTAGAAGAATTCACATCGACACTTCTCACTCGTCACATTCATGATGCTGCGCTCCATGTGCATCAGACAATCGTTGAGTCTGGATATGACCGTAGGTTAAGATAGATACGATGCGCATGTCGACGAGTTTTCGCTTCAAGACAATCGGTAGCTTGCCGTTCATCAGATCTCGGGGAACACAACACTGCGGTCCGATGCACTCTAAGCTCCTATGTTGGAGCTGCGACCGCTAAGCTGAAATGGAACGAGCTCAAATAAATGGGCTAGTGTTGCCACTGATTGGGTCCTACTCTAAAGATACCGCAAACGTGACCGTGGTTTTTCTAATAGTTACTTAGACTCTCCGACGCGTTCTATTCGTAAGTTACACTCAATTTCACTTTGTGCCAATGAAATGAAAGCCCAATTAAATACAAATGTTCTACTCCGATAGTTTGATTAGAGAACGTTGTGGACTGAAAGAGGATGTAGTGACTAGAATTGAGAAAGGACTGTTGCGTTGGTTTTGACATGTGGAGAGGATGAAGGAAGAAAGGTTGACGAAACAAATATATCGAGTGAATGTGGGTGGAACGGCCGGTAGCAGACGTCCCAGGCGAACATACGTCGACCAAATAGGGGATGTGTTAGCAAAGGGCAAGATAAAATGTACCCGAAACCGGCGTGCGTGCATGCAACGACTAAAGAACGTTGAGGAAGCGAAAGTGATCTGTCAGGATCGTGGCAAGTGGCAGTGCCTGGTCACTGCCTACCCCTCTGGGATACAGGCGTGAGTTCATGTATTTATGTTTGTTCTGCTCCAGAACTCAACACAGCAGTCACCGCGAACCGGAAGGCAGTGGACGCGAACCCACTCAAGCCGCTGCTGGCTTTGTGGAAGAAGCTCATGTCTGGGAGTCCTCTCATCAAGGGAGAATATTACAATGAAAAGGTATTTTTAGTAAAAATCTTTACTTAAATCCAAGAAAAATAAATTTAATCTGCTGCTACTCTTGACAGCTGACATTCCTTCTTGTTTCGCACCTAACTAGTGGCATCCATGGAAAAGAATCATATCTTCTTTGATAATATTTTTTGCCAAAAGTGAACATCATAAAATCTCAATGACTAAGAACGGAGGCGGAAATCAATTAGTCCTAGATTGTGTTATTACCCTATGTCCTAGGATGTAGGTTTTAAAAATAGCTATCACCGCTATTGAGATTTATGGTGTTCACGTTTGAAAAAAATATTATCAAAAAGACAGCATTTTTTCCATTGATAGCGTTAGTTGGCACCGGATAGCTCCTTAAGGCTGTTCTTATGTGGAGCATGCTGTCTCGCTCACACAAATCAATAATTTTTGTGATTGTAATAAAATGAGTAAGTACTTATACTTTTGATAAATGTGGTCTGAGGGTCTGATAGATAATAAAATTGCGGACATTCAAGCCATTTGTTTCTTATCTTGTACCTCCTAAGTTTTTGATTGAGAAAATTTGATTCCAAAGTCAATAATTTTGGAACCAACTTTTCTATAAGATTAAGGATGGATGCGAGCTCGAACCTCGTACCGGGACCTCTAATGGCCAGTTTCTGAATTGGGAATTTCGCTGTGTAAATAGTTAACTGTAGTGCTGTCTCTTCGAATTTCTCAGAAAAGAGCGTGACGGAACGTTACTTAAGTACTTATTTACTTAGTGAAATTCTCAATTCACAAACCAGCCCCAAAACTCGTATTTGTACGAGAAACCTCGTATGGATGGCAACCCGACTTCCGGTATCTATTTCTCCTTCCGCAAATTCTCCAATATGAGGTTGCCTGGAAGAAATTGCTATTAGCAATAAGGCCGCCAATTATATATTTGCTTTTGTCATTGCTGTTTCTGTAACATTTTTTTTCCTGTATACAATAAAGAATATTGTTATCTCTTATCTCAACCCTGACCGGACCTGACCGCAGTATGTGTGTGGGTGGCGCAGGCGGGCGCGGGCGCGGGCGCGGGCTGGTGGCGCGGCGTGTGCGCGGGCGAGCTGCGCGAGGCGGGCGGCGCGGCGCGTGCGCTGCACGGCGCGCTGGCCGGCCTCGCGCGCCGCCGCCGCCACGCCGCCGCGCCGCTGCACAAGGTTACACTACCATACACTGCGGCTCTCGGAGCCCAGAGAGACCCTTTATAACTGACAGTGAAAATATTTTATTTAACATAAAATCAATGCTTACAAGATACAGAACGTTAAATACACCCTGAAATCTGTGTGATTTGAAAGCCGCGGTTACCTGATTTGTAATTAAAACGACATCTATTTAGACTATCATCTACTCTTAAGTATAGACGTCAAATAAACAAAAATTGTGTAAGTTATAATAAGTTGAGAAATATTGTTTAAAAAATGCGCGAATAATATTGGTACCGCCTCTCCGTCTATCAGAACGACGACCCGCGGACCGGACCTGCAGCAATCACGCACCGCTCTGGTTATTTTTGAAAAAGGGCTTTTTAAAAAAAAAATGTTAAAGCACGTTCAATTTGCTATGGCTTTCAAACCACCCAAAATTCATAGTTTAAACATTATTTTTATGGTAAAAAGAAACGGGCTGAGCTTATTACTATGTCTGCACGCGTAGTAAGTAGCGCTGGTTTTCAACCCCGCATCGGCAGTTGGACAGTTGCCCCGTGAGCAGTAAGACAATTGGGGCGTCGCCTAAGGAACAGTAATGCGCCGCAGGTACTACGGGGCTGTGGCGCTGCACGAGGTTACGCACTTTTGTACACTACGGGGGCGGGGGGAGTTCAGCATAGGTAGTACGCCGGCGTGAGTTACGCCTTTTGTGGCGCTAAAACGTTAATATTTGATAATAAATATAGTGGATATTCGCGACTTAACGTTTAAAACGCGCGTCTCGCGTCGTCTTACTCCCTATGCTGGGAAGAAGCTTTATAAAGGGGTAGGAACCGCGGCACCGCGGCCCCGCTGGACTAGACAAGGTTACACACTTCATACAGTGCAAAGGCTTGAGGACTGTAGGGAAAAGCCTTTATAAAGGAGTTGGAGCGTCGCCTGAAGATTCGTGACGCACCACGGCCCGCTGCACTGCACGAGGTTACACAATTTCATACACTACACGGGTTTGGGGAGTCCAGAGAAGAGCCTTTATAAAGGAGTTGGGGAGATAGTATACCTGACGGAAAAGCAGATTATTGTTTTTATAGTTTGAAAGAGTTTATACAATTTGACAAATATTGAATAGTTTTATTACGTATTAAGTATGTCAGATGTCGAAATTATTAGATATATTTAGTTTTTAAAATGATCTCATACAGCTAAGGATTGTTATTTTAAAATGTTATTATATTTCTGACTTGTTACGCTTACCATCATACATAACGTATAAAAAAAATATGTTACACCTGTTAAGGTAAGATTTGGTGATTCTATTTTGAATAGCGACTGTTACTGCTAAATATGTCATATAACCCATATCTAAGTTCACAATAAATATTGTTGATTCGTGGTAATGAAGTCCGTGTTGGCGCGGCCAGGTGCCCGCCGAGTGTCAGCTGCAGTGGTCGGGCCCCGACCGGCCCGAGCGGTACCTGCGCGAGCTGACTCACCGCGCGCGCGCCGCCGTCCAGCGGGCCGACGCTCTCACTGCCGGCGACGACTATTTCCCCACGGGTAGGTGCTTTCCTTGACTTCTTACACGACAATTCCGTATGGTTACAGTGCCAATGACGTTGCAATGTGAAAAATCCAATAAAGTTGCGAATCAAAGTGCGAAATAAAATTTTTGGATTAATTTTCTTGGAAAGTTAGTTCTACAAGTTTTTTTGAAAGCACGGGACTTTGATGTTTGTATCGAGTTCGAAAAAGCGATAATCGCGCCGTCTCGATTTCGATTGTGCCATTGGCACATAGTATAGCTTTCGTTTCGTTATTACATGGAGGATTGTACCTAATTTTCTTACTTTGCAACGTGTATTAATTAAAAAAAAAACATATCATTTATGCTGACTCCTGTATATAACTATAACACTTATGAAGTTTGTCATAAATTAACTCTATTTTTAAATGTAGTCTGTTTAAAACGTAGCGCTCACCCTAAGTGTTTTCGCAAGGTTACGGGAGAAGGCGTATACGCGCCGCGCCACGTTTGACAGCTACTGATAACCCAATTTAGTGTACCTACAGTAAAAAAAAATAAAAAACCTGAATTCTTGTCAAACGTATATTTTTTTTTACTGCAATAATGTGCAAGCGAGACGGAATGCCAGCCAGCCGTAACTTCCAGACATCGACCTGCGCGCGTTCCTGCAGCCGCGGCGCGCGGTGGCGGCGGCGCGGGCGCACGCGGCTCTGCGCCTGCGCTGCGCGCCCGCCGACCTCGTGCTGACCGCCCGCTGGGACTGCGCCGGTCACTATCCGTCTACCTAATCGGCCCATACACAGAGCCCCAGGCCCGGATTTAGGGGAGGGCAGGCGGGGCTGCTGCCCTGGGGCCTCCACAAGGGAAGGACCCCCACAATAGACTAATACGTACTATTATTAAACGCTAGTCTTTTATAAGTATAACGTCTCTTTTTTGTTCAAATTTGGAAAAAAAAATCGGTGGCAATTCATTTCAGTTTTTCTTTTGTATTTTTTATTTGGAAATAATCAGGGGCTCAGGATATTGTAGACATATTTTAATTTTTGTAATAGATTAGATAAGATGTTCAAATCTTAGCATTAAGTCCGCCACATTACCATTGCATTTTTTTTACATATGTGCAATAAATGTATCAATAATAATAAAATACATTACAAGGCTTACATATCTAAGATTTGCCATATACAATTGGCAGTCTTATCGCTAAAAGTGATCTATTCCAGACAACCTTGGGATGGATAGAACTGAAAGATGAACAGAGTAGGTATGTAGTAGAAGTGATACATGCAAAATATTGGAAGTATATGTACATAAACTGACTTACATATAATATTCATATATATGTAATAAAATACTTAAATTAACCATAAAATAAAAATATGCAATAAAACATGATCATAAAAAAGCGGCACTACAAAGCAATATTCCTCTCCTTCGTTGCCCTAGGGCCTCCAGGCCTCAAAATCCGGCCCTGCAGAGCCCACTGTTGGACATAGCCCTCTTCTCTTTCGCGCCAGACCATCCGGCTCTGGTCTAGGTTTTTCACTACAACAATATAAACAATATAAGCAGAACACTATAGTTATTTGCCTCCGAAGTAGTCTACAAAGCAATAGCAGTACTTTGTCTTTCCAATGGTGTAGGTACCCATGTCTCGCGAAGAAGATCGTATCTATCGCGCGAGGCAAGTTGCCCAGTTTATACCATGGTGTGCCATTGCATACTAGACTACGAATAGTGTCAATGAAACAGCTTTCACGTACTAATATGACTATTAAACCACTATGCATTTTGGTCTCTTCCCCCCCCCCTGGTCCTCTGTTGGTCTCGTACAATGTTTCTCAGCCGCCTTCACAGTTTGCGTCCGCATGTACCGATGACTTTGTAAATTACGTACATTCGTGTACCTATTTGTAGTAGCAATATCACTCGCTGACCGTGAAAGAAAACATAGTGAGGAAACCTGAGTTCTCGCATCCTCGTCCTGTCTACATAACAGCTACTTAATGTGACTCTTTAATTTGTCAAAATTATTGCCACTATCTACTACGAAAAAAAAAACCGTAGAAGTATTTCTTCCTACAAAATTCACTCTCAAAAGCGGCCCCTGTCGATTACTCTGTACCAATGAAATGAACGCAAGATGTGCTGTAGAGAAATCACTCTGTGATTGGTTTATTCTGTGCGCCATGCGAGAGGACGTGAACGTTGATTGGGCGATAGTAAATGACAGCGAAAGTTATTATTGTTTTTATACAAAAACGTCAAACCATTGATTTCATTATGTATAACCCGTTGAAATATCTGGGTACCTACCTCGCAAAATGGCAGTCTGACGGTGTCAGGTATATGGATATTCTGCCAGGTAGTACTGAACTCGCTCCTATTGGTAACACAATTGACAAGCCCGGCCCGGCTTCCCACAATTAAACGTGGGGTCATTTTTAAGCGCTAGTTAGACATCTATGTTTTTAACTTTTTCTGACTATCTACAATTAAAAAACCTTAATCGTTTCTTTCTACTAATAATTTTTTTGATATGTTTGAACAGACTCGGATCAGGCCAAAGATGGCGGCGTGATAGTCCGCGGACTGCGGCTGTGCGGCGCGCAGTGGCGCGCTGGGCTGGCGCCCGTCACGGCGCAGGCGCCCCCCAGCCAAGTGGCGCCCCCTATCCTGTTCCGCTTTCTGCAGGTAAACGTCTATTGCACTTGCTGCCCGTCAAAGATGCGAGATGTCAAGACATCGCGAAAGATGGCGTGATGGGGAGAAGTCCTATTAGCAGGCCTTTTCTTTTTAATATTACAATTTATCAGGCATTTCAGGCAGACCAGTCATGCTAACTGCAGAATGGCCAGTCTATTTCTTTTCTAATTTCCAAGAATACCTATCGTAGATTGCAATGAACTATGATTAGTAGAAAATAGAAACAAATGGATAGAAGATCTTGAATACACTCTGACAGTCAATCGCCATAGAAAAGATCACTTACTATTTAGTCTTTCCTCTACCTCCTGCGGTTGACTGATAGAAAATGCTTATGACGTTAAGTCCGCCGCACTGCACGCTTTTTTAATGTAAGTGCAATAAAGGTAAATAAATAAAAGTTGGTTCACCCAGCCAATCTGACGCTAACGAGAAACCTTTGTGATCCGAACGGGCCTTATGCCAACCATCCAGTCTTCATCGTAAAATGTTTACTTTCAGCAAGAGGAGTCAGCGTCGGAGAGCACAGCACAAATCCCCCTGTACAGTAGCGAGAGCCGCGAGTTTCTGGTGACGAATGTCCCCGCGCCGCTGGCGCCCCCGCTGGACGCCGCCGCCGCGACGCTCAACGCGATCGCGCTTTTTGTGGCCGCCGTGTGAGCAAATGCTCAATATTTACTCATTACATTTTAGGGTAACTTACAGCTCACATTAAAAATGTAACTGAGTAACGAACAAACGATGTGCAAGGAGATATAACAAATGAGTTTAAAGCAAGTAAATATCTCCTTATACTGCAAAGCAGCTCCACCTGGGCACCATTTCGTATTATTACAGTTAAAAAACAGACCTGTTTTTTAATTCGATGCAAACAAAAATGGAGCAGTGTTACCATTATAAAATATATCGTTGTATTCGGTAGATTTTTGTTTTACTGTAAAAACAGTAGACTCGTGTGATCAAAAACCTGATTGCATCAAAAACATTAATATTTAGTAACCCATAAAAGAAAAGTATTTAAAAAACCACTAACGTAGCTCACACCAATTTAATGTGGAACTAAAAAAGAATTATTTATTTCTACGTATTGGCAACACGTCTAACCTTCGGTGTGAGGTTTGACACAATCGTGAAGACGTAATTTTTTTTCGAACATTTCGTTTTTTTCTTGGTTACGCGAATGTTGTTTCCCGTATTTTCTTGTGATTTCGAAAATTTTTGGCAAGCTTTTCGAGTCCACATGAGTAATTCAACATGTGAAAGAGATTTCTGTTGTATAAGTAACAGTTCTTTTTACTTTTCTTTTGATAACGCAGTTTTTTATTGGCATACATTTCATTGGAACCTTAGATTTATGACCGTCACAGGCGTTAATATTAGGGGTTAAAGTATGAAATTGCCGTTTTATTGCAATAGGTTCTTTGAATTTACATAGAATCTTCATGGTTTGAGGTTTTCGAATGAAACTTTTTTCAAATGGTTTCTATAATGTTCTTTTTTTAAAAAATGTGAAACATTTGAATATCGACTTTCAATTGTTTTTGTTATTCAATTTAGACAAGAAAGATGGATACTGCGAAAATTCGAGTGATTATGAGGCACCCATTTTTCGTTTTTTTTTTTATTTTATTGGTTTGACGCAGTGAGTCAATATTGTGGGTAAGGTAACGTTAAACCATGCCGCTAATTCCTGGGTAGTTTGACTAGGGTCGGCTTCCACTATCTCTCTTAATTCATCGTTATTCACCTGTGTGGGCGGTCTTCCTCGTGGCTCGTTCTTTAAGTCGAAATTTCCATCACGAAAGCGTTTAAACCAAAATCGCACGGTGCGTTCATTAGTAGACCCCTCTCCGAACGCAGCATTGATATTGCGGGCTGTTTCTGCCGCGTTAGTTCCGCGTCGGAACTCGTATTAAAAAATCACTCGAATTTTCGCAGTATCCATCTTTCTTGTCTAAATTGAATAACAAAAACAATTGAAAGACGATATTCAAATGTTTCACATTTTTTAAAAAAAGAACATCATAGAAACCATTTGAAAAAAGTTTCATTCGAAAACCTCAAACCATGAAGATTCTATGTCAATTCAAAGAACCTATTGCAATAAAACGGCAATTTCATACTTTAACCCCTATTATATGCGATATTTTTTCCACACAATATCCGACATGCAACCCGCGTCCACACACGACTGCGGTCGGATTTAGTATAGAACACGACATCGCGCGATATATTAATATATTTACAGCCGTTGTCTGTCACGACCTTAAAAAAATTTTAAATAAAAAATAAAAACTGACTTCGAAACACTACAGCACTAAAAAGATAGAAATAATTTAAATAATTAGAAGTATTTATACATGTAGGTATTGTAGAAGTATAATTTTGAAGTCGGTGTCCAAATATGTGCTAGTCGGGAAATTGAAGAGTTCCGTTCTCCATCTCTGAAAGTCTTCATCAGATCTTCACCAAATTAAAATGGGACCAATGGGAGGTTATATCTGTTCAAACAAAAAAAGAATTGTCGAAATCGGTTATGATTTGACGGAGTTATGGAGGAACATAGCCAAATAAAAAAAGAAATATACGCGTCGAATAGATAACCTCCTCCTTTTTTGAAGTCGGTTAAAAATAAACTGGTATTGATAGATATCCACATAGAGCATGTCAACAAATGTACCTAATAATGGATTCTGGCGGCTCTTGTCAGAGTGACTGTATTTTTTTTGCATAGAATTAAAAAACAGACTACAATCATGGTTTACTGTAACAATTAACAATTCGATGTACATTGTATAGCCGTAAAAATCACAGATTATTAAGTTAATCAGCTACGCAATATAATATATCGAAATGTCGAAATGAGGACAGCTCTTAAGACATTATAAAACGTAACTTTGCAAAACTTTTAATCACGTTGTTTATTAAGGGTAAAGGCACATTGACGTAGACTCGACTCGAGGCGAAGCGTACAATTCTCTAGGATACCCGCGCATTTTCGCGTGCATTACTTACGTGTCACTTGCGTGTCATATCTGACGAAATTTTCAGGCCAGGTATCACATCAACGCAAGCCGCGCATTTTAAAAGCCGCGGCTTTTGAGTACATAAATTGTCAAATTCTGACATTTTAGCGCCACAAAACGCGTGACTTGCGCTATCGACTACCCATAGACTCGACTCGAGGCGAAGCGTAAAATTCTCTAGGATACCCGCGCATTTTCGCGTGCATTCCGTTTCATACCTGACACAATTGAATCGTGTGATTTTAAAACGACACATGTCCTTTCATTACAACTTTGCAGGAAATAGAAAAGACTGTTTTATTCAAATACTAATATCTACAACAGCAATATTTTAGCATATTATATTGATTTCTGTATGAATAAACTCAATTTTTTTTCCAAATGTAAATCAATAGGTAGGTGTAAATAATTTAATAAAAAAAAAATGGACCAGTGTTATTTTAAAAACAGATGTGACTTGTGTTGTTTTAAAATCACACGATTCAATTGTCAGCGCAGGTATCACATCAACGCGAGCCGCGCATTTTAACGTCAAAAGCCGCGACTTTCCAGTACATAAATTGTCAAATTCTGACATTTTAGCGCCACAAAACGCGTGACTTGCGCCATCGTACTACCCATGCAGGACCGACTGTTCGCGTAGGTAGATGCGCTTGAGTTTGCGGCGCTGCGCTCGTACCAACAAGACCATTATCTTTTTTTTCTTGATAGAAATATCTGTATTACGATATGTAAATATGCTATCGTAGATTGATGCTTCGATCCCGTGTCAGTGTGCCTTGGCCCTTATATTACTTCTGCATTTAATTCACAATTGTTGGATATAATGAATTTGAATGTAATTTCAACGGCATTCATAGGGTGACTCAACAAGGAGTTGATATAGCAATCGAACAGGGTGCTTTGACAAAAATGTATGGAGGTCTATGAAAAAAAGCGCGCCCACGCAAGAACCATAGAGCTCCATACATTTTTGTCAAAGCGCTCCGTCCGCTTGCTATATCTGAACGCGCACCTAAGCCAGCAAGATTTGCACGAAACAAATTTTTGAATTCTTCGCATGGATTCCTATGGAACCTGTCTGACCGACCCGTATTCGACCACACCCAATGATCGTTGTGGATAGGTGCGCGCTATCCTTAGCACATTCTTCTTCGATATTAAGTTTTGTGAATGCACCTTGCCTTTGTTTTACCACAGCTAGAATTTGCTAGTCACTAATTAAATGTAACTTGTCGGAAATTGTGGTTTTACTAAATCAAACAAACATTTGCAATAATAATAATCATTTATTCGTAAAAAAGTTCCTTCCTAGGGCCTAACGTTAATTAATAAAAGCTCATGGACGGATTGTTTGCTACAAATGACACTTTTTATGACAATCGCAAACGCGTTTGGAAATCGAACAAAATCTCTTAAAACCTAAACTGTTCCGACTTAGATATAGTTTAGCAGCAACTCCCGAAGCTGGTTTTACGATTGCTTCAAATTAGTCATCCATATCAAACTCCTATTGGATCCGCGACTAGAAGTATTATTCACCCTTTGGACATTGCAATAGGTAAAAAGGAAGTTTTTTACAACAATAGGTAATACATTTAAATCAACAATATAATATTGTGTTCTTTAATCAGTGCATCACAGCCAGTTCAACAGATAAGGCATGGTTTTACAATTAAACTAATCTAGGTACTGGTTTAGTCTTAAAACATCATGAGCTCTTATTTTGAGAACATTCGTGTGATATCTAAACAATAAAATGACGTACTTAGAGTAAAATGTAGACACCAAGGCACTCTAAAAGGCACAATTTCAGTAGAACTGAAAACTAAAGGAAAACAATCTCGTTGAATCTAATACAGAAACAGTTTATATACCTAGCTGCTAACAAAAATAAAAACGAAAGGAACTATCTAACGTATGGCTAAAAGAACATTACAACAAACAACATTCCTTAAAATCGAATACTTTAATCACACCAAACAAATCTAGCTCGTGATAATGTTTTTTTCATTCAACTTATTTCCTTTTTCTGTAAATTCATATTGATTTTAATTGTTTAATAAATTTATGCATAACAGAAAGTAACTATACCGATAACAGATCTTTAAAGCCAACTCACTATAGTGGCAGTGCCATCCGCTAGCTTGAGAATGATACAGGATATCTCTACACTGGTACAAATTTTATTCTGGAAACGTTATGAACTAAATTACAGTTTAGTCACTTATCAGAAAAAAGGCATCACATTGCATATAATTTTATTGATTTGAGACATGCAATCCCATTTTCACCGTAGGGTGACGCTTACCCAATCAGATTCTTGCAAAGATCGTTCTCGAAACTTGAGCATAAATTGATATTGAGCACTATCAAATGACGCTTTATTCAGTCATCGAATTTTCCTATTATGCAAATCAACTTAAGTACATTCACTATATTATAGCTAACTTATTCTAGCTAGAAGATTTAGGGAGACAAAACCATTGTTCGAAATCACGAAATTAATATCTTAACCCAACACTAAATATTTTAAAACGAGATCCACCCGAGAGTTAATAAAATGTAAACAGCTCCTTGGCACGTTGTAACGAATGGCACATTCATAAATGCATTTAATTGCCTCCATTCTTTACGAATTGTGCGATAAATAATTAGCAGAATCTATAACACTTGATATAATGACCGGCACATAGCATGACCAAATTACTTAGACTACGCCATGTATTTCGGGTCTCATTGGCCCGAAATACATAGCGTAAAGTCGGAAGAACTCGAAGTCCCCCGACTTAAGAGTGCTTCAGACTTCAGTCGATTTAACAGTCTTTGAGCTCTTAGGTATCCATCTCAAACTCATTCCGACTGCGCGGATTGTCGGTCAAGATGTGCCGGGCACTACACTTAAGTATGAGGACTACGTGCTAATGAGTTTGACGTCATTGTGTTGTTGGACCGTGATGTTGAAGTTGAGCGCGGTGAGGTGCGGCGGGGCGGCGGGGGGCGCGCCCGCGGAGCCCTCGCCCGGCTCCAGCCGCCCGCGCCGCGCGCCGTTGTTAGAGTCCTGCGGACAGTATGGCCCAGGATTAGCTTATAAGATAAGCTAACTAAGCAATTAACTTGCCTCAGGGTTTGAGCGGCGTGACATTGTATTTAAACCATAGAGGACATAGAAAATAAATTAAAGGAAAATGACATCAAAACACTTTTTTCGGATATTAAATAAATTGAAATTACTCCAATGATAAACAATCTTAAAAGATTTAGGTTGTCCAATGAGTTAAATGTTTTCAAAAAAGTAACGGTGTCATTTATAAATCTTACGGAATTTAATAAAAATACAATTCCTTAGAATACTCGATAAACGCCAATTAAAATAATCTGTGGTGGAGATTTTACTAAAAAGACGTAAGCACCAATTAAATAAACTGCATCTGAGTAGTGTTTTAAGGAATACTGTTTTTATAAATAAGATTGTAAATCTACTAAATGTGTTTATCATCGGGGTAACGTGAATTTCTTAAGAAAACATATTGATGCTCTTCTCTTTTTTTCAATTATTCTGTGCCGTCTATGGTTAATTAGTCTTATGTAGACAATTAATATTATTTTACAAGATAACTCAAATGTTGTTAACTGCTTCACACATTGTAAGGCGTTTAGAGCACAATGTGACGTCATAGTTTACGCCCCATTTGTTTGGCGCGTTTTTGTACCACGTAACTAGTATTACTTTTTGACAGGTTATAGCTGTCGGGTGGGTGCACTACGTGCCTCGCGCTTTGCTCAGAAGGGTGCTAAGGCCCTGGTCACACAGAAGGGACGTAGGGCGAGGGCGCGGAAAAGACGCGTCGTCTTTCCAATTCACTTTTATACTTTTATTGAAATTGAGAAACGGTTTAATTATCAAAAAAAATACAAAGATAACTTAACTAATAAATTTATGTACTGACGGGACGGGACGAAACCCACACAGAAGAGAAAGGGCCAGCGCGCAAACTCTATGCAACGCGACTCGACGTCTTTTCCGCGCCCTCACCCCACGTCCTTTCTGTGTGGCCAGGAACATGGCTTCGTCTCTCTCCCTGCGATAGTACGGTCAACTAAGGACAAAAACTGTATGTAATCTCACCTGGCGCACACAGACGACTTTGCTGGGCGTGGCCTCGTCTCGGTCGTCTCGGTCGGCTCGGTCGGCGCGGTCGGGCGGGCGCACCACCGTGGTCCCTCGCGCTTCGCTCAGAAGTGTGGACAGTTCTGCCGCGCTACCGGGCTCCGGTAGGGCGGTACTGAAAAAGACGCACCTGTTTAGTTGTTTAGTCAATTAATTCCCTACTTACTCGGTGGTTAGGATTGGATGTATAGATAATGCAGGAAAAAATAATTTATTTGAGGAATGGATGCATCTGAGCATAACTGTGTCTTGCCGGTAGTGACGTATTTTTTAGACTTGTTACAAAAAAGGTGTCTAGTTTTAAATTCTTAAGCGGGTTGTCCGTTAAAATTCAAAGTGCCCTCTAACAGAAAGAATAAAAATCTTAAGTTTTGTGATGTGTTTAACCTCGTCAGTCCTGAAGAATTAAAAACGATTGTTATTTTCAAGGTCAGCAGTGAGGAGGTTAAGAAAGTCTAGCAAGTGACGTCAGTGGCTTTTTTTCTAAATTAGATCTAAGGTGTGAGGAGTAAAATTGTGAGATATACGTAGGATATTCACCTGGTGTGAGCGAAGTTATTGTTGGCATCATCGGCAGGCGTCCAAGGGCTCTCCATGGTCTCCTCATCGTGGAGCTCGGGGTTCGCCTCCTCACCGTTCACCGTAGAGTCGTAACTGGGGACGAGGCAAACGACTTAGGGCTGCTGACAGGTCTGGTATTCTGTCTCGTTCGCACATTCTAATATTTCTTATTAAGTAAAAAAGAGGACACTTGATGTATTTTTTACAATCTTTAAAAAAAAGGTCAATGTTGGGAAGTCCGTCTACGAGGTAAGACCGTCTAGCCGCAATAACTTCCGTGTTTGGATACCTATGCAGTTTATGGTTCAGTCGGTAAAACAGTGTTATGGTAATAGTTCGAACTAAAAAACATAGATGTCGCTAAGATCATTATTTTGGCACAAAGGTCACTGGGCAACTTACTATGAAAACTATACCCACGGCCTACAGAGACAAAATTGGTATGGATGTTTAGATAAACGTCCCTAGTTTACGAATATATATGTCGCATCAATGTAGAGTATGGGAATCTGCCCAAAAATTGAAAAAAATAAATGTAAGTGATATACGGTAATGATAAGACATTTTCGACTATTTGCATTGAATTGATAGGTAATGAACTATTACGATAGGAATAATCTGATGCATTTTTAAATCAAACAAATGTGTGTTTAAATCAAACAGTTTTTATTCAACATAATCTATGTCAACAGGCACAATAGTGTTGTCCAAGAACATGGCTGGCGCATCTATTTGTTCTTGGTGTCTGGCCCAAGATAAAAAATACACCATGCTGGCAATATGCGCGCAGCATCCGATAGTTCGGCGGCCGTGGATACAAGAACAGTAATAGTCTTCTATGCTCTCTCTGCCCTCTATTGTAGGGTTCACCAATATGTATGTATAATACTGCTTACTCCTGACGTGTCGGAACTGAATTCTACCGCGTATCAATGATCTGTTGTTGACCAATTCGTGGTGCCGGTAGAGTTCGATGATATATAGGCCATTTGGTCGCATGTGCTCATGGACGTATGATCTTGCTATCCTGAGGTGATAGCTGCCCAGCGTAAAAAGAATTAAATCTTCGTACGATAATACACAGATCGCAACGACAAAGGACGAGAGACTGCGACGACAAAGCTAAGGTAGCGCGGGCGTCGAGCACAGGCGAAACCGGTTTTAACTTGTTTAAGAGTGTGTGGCGCGGCTTTAACGTGCGATTGAAACGGATAATGCAAGCCTCTGGCCGTGCATTATTGGAAGGCGCAAACGTTCATGTTATTTTTATTGATTACAATACTTAATTGATACCTACGTAATATTTTTAAACACATTTCAATTCAATTTCAATAGTTGTATTTCAGACTACCCCCGCGGTTTTTTTTTTTTAACATCACAAAATGAAATGTAGGCTAGCCCTCAATAGTTTACCAATAATTTGATTTTTGTAGCAAACATTTCGAAAACCGGGTCAGATTATGCCCAATGACCTTTGACCGCCATTTTTTTTGCATTTTGTACTTGGTGTATGAGTGTGGCGTCCGGCAAAAAAAATTGAAAAAAGTGGAAAATTTAAGGGCTTTTTGGCTGTTGCTTCAATTACGTAAGTTATTTAAGGATCGATCAATATATTTCTGGTGTTGAATTCGTTTATATCGCTTTAGTTTCATAATTATACCTGCCGCAAATTTCTAACCTCAAAAGGTAGTAGTTGGGAAGTCCGTCCAGCGTGGCGAAGGAAAGACCGTCATATGCCGGTCTTACCTTAAGCCAGAGATAGTCAAACTTTTGAACAGTGCCTATTTAATCCATTATTTTACTACTTTGTGCTAGGTTCTACTTAGTAAATGTACCCAGTGGTGGGCCTTGAGGACTTATTATAATTTCGTTACCATAGACTAGTGATAGGTATGGTGTTTTTTTATCGATCCATTTTTATTTTAGTTCCATTCATAAAATAAATACCTACATAAAATAATATACTTACCTTTCGCCGATCTATAAATCAAAAAAAGACATGCAACCAGAAGGTACCTAGTACCTTATAATCTTATTTAAAAAAAAACACCCAGTTGTAAGCAGTCGAAAACCGTCAATTCTATTTCTTAGCTGTAAAAAAAGTTCTAAAGTTGACTTTAGGTGATTCGAAGCTCTTTCTCATCAAACAATTATATCAAACAGGTACCTACTCTGCAGTTTGGAGAACTGTTGCTCAGACAATCAAAGGTGGGAGTTCTACTCTTTAAATCTTACTATCTATAATAATGAATAACTTTAGGTACACCTACGCCTACACTGTAGGTAAATAGGTACTGGGAAGCATAAAACGAACCAAAATATTTTTTTTCAGGTCACGTCATGCAAGAAGATGCCTGATTTTGTCGATCTTGATCGTTTTTTGGAAAGAAAAGATTTTGAAAGTCTATACCAAGAAAATTGGCCGTGGTTAATAACGCACTTCATACGAGCAAATAGTTGTTATAATTGTGGCTACGAACCTGATTCCACCTGTCCCCGCCACTTCACGATGCATGAATCGTATATACAAGTTTTATTAGACTTAAATTTTTTCTGGTGTCAAGGCTGTTTCCAATTTACTCTTTACGACCATTATCCCTGCGACGAGTGCCAATATTGTTAATTTCATAAACCGGGTTATTTAGCTAGCAATCATGGTAAGCAATTATAGAAGAAAAACGGATAAAGCGTCATATAGCAAAGAAACTCTTCGAGAAGCGGTAAGGTTGGTCAAAAATGGAAGTTTGAGCGGCTACAAGGCTGCCCAAATTTACAAAATTCCCATTGGTGGCGCTAGTAAAGTTAGGGTGGCACAGAGCCTTAAGAAGACTTAGGTACAAGATAAGTGAACAGGTGATTTTTAAAAGACTAAAGAAAATGAACAATGAATGCTGATCTCTCTATAACTAAGTAATGTCTGAGAAGTGTATTTAATAAAACTGTAAACTACGTAATAAAATATTTTTGATTTATAATTTGTTTTTCATTGCCAAGAAATTTTTCTTTTTTTCAAATGTTGAGAACCTCTGTGAGCAAAGATATGCAGACTTTCCTTAAAATAAAATAAAATTTAATATCTTCGAAATTAAGCCTTATTTTTAAACACGTAAAGCACATAATTTCAACGCAATTATTAAATTATTGTCTGAAACTGTTTTCAACGTATTATCCTAACAATATTGTGGTTTTATTGCTACTAGACGGACTTACCTTCAACTGCAAGGGAAGTCCGTCTACACGCGGAGTTTTAAAAAAATACTTGTATCTATAATATTATTACAGTTAATCCAATTTCTGTAACTTTACAGCGTAATTAAATATATTGTTCATCATTTCCGGCCACACACGTCAGTAGAAAATGAATATTTCAATTCATTAAGTTAAATCAAATTTAGACATTAAAAAAGTATGCCGGACTTCCCGACATTGACCTTACCTAGATAGATAAAGAACACTTTATTGTACAACATATCGCACCTACGGTACAATATCGTCACTTATGCAAATTTAGCGAAAATGAGTTGAGTATGCAAAAAATCGTCTTAAACATGCCTGCATCTGGTGCGTGATTGTCATTTGTGTAGTACGCATAATTTTCGTGTGAGGGCAGGAGTGTCGTTATCGTTTTGGCGCGAAACAAGGACGCACCGGGAGTAGCAACGTTTCATTGGTCAGTTGCGTGCCGCCCCTCATATGAGCAGGTGTACTTTGGAGCTACAACGCCACTCAGGTACTTGTGACATTTTATTTTATATTTTTTGAAGCAAGAATGTCCTAAAATACGTAGCATGTAAGTTGTGCCATTCTTTCTCCATAATTAAAGTTTTTTTTATAGCTGCATCTTGGAGTGATAACAGCTCTTATATACGTTAAGACTTTTATTCTCCAAAATGACTTCGGCTTTATTTTTTACCAGAATAGTATTATGTGTAAAGTATTTCATGACTTGGATTTTCTTTTGAATTTACTTAGTTAGAAAGATGTTCGTATCTATTTAACCAATTTTTTGGACTAGAGTATCTGCACGATAGCGTTACTTCCTGTTTTTTCAATAATACTGGAGATATTATGATAATAATGCGTTTAAGATGAAATTTCAAAGTATTTAGAAATATTATATCACATTTATGACAGTTAATAAATAGGACGTTGTTAGTACAGACATAATAAAAAAATCATTTGTTTTAGATAACCTGCATGGGTGTAGTAACATGAGCTCGCGTAGCAAAAATCTTGTACTACTGGCACGTTCAAGCAAACCAGTAAATAATACAGAGGGACCTTCAGTAACGCGTTCAGAGCAAAATAAGACTGATTTACCACTTCCCAAATGGAAGAATTGCGAGCCAGTCAACAGTACCAACCCGGACATATTTGCGACATCATTTTCTGCGCAGGATTCACAACATCCTAATTCGCCGTCTATTTTAACTGTCAGCGAGGTTACCCAAGAAATTGAAATACAAGATTCCGAAATCCCAAAAGATGTCTGCTCTAGAACAAGTGTTAATGATGGCAATGACACCAACCAGCCACAATCCAACAATCGAGATAGCCTGATTACACCAACACCTTTAGAGCAAGATTTTCCACGTCAAAACTCTCCGTCTATAACAGCTGGTAATAAAGATCTTGAACCTCAAAATTACGACAATTTCTACGATCTGAAGTCTCTGGAAGAAAATCTCAACTTTAACATGACAAAAAACGTTGATGGAAATGTCATCAAAGTAAGTGAAATTAAAAGTATTAAGTTCTCAAAAAATTCCGACACTTACCGGATACCGGACCACATATAAGACTGAAAATTGGAATGAAGCAAAATCTGTAACCCAACCAAGAGGAAAAACTTTGCGTGGAAATAGTTCTCGTGGAAATGTTCAAGACATTAGCAAAATTTCTTTAAAACCAGCGTACACTTCGAAGATTGCCATTAAAGAACACAAAAAACGCGATCTTTTACAATTAGTTACGACAAATATTGTGCCAAGGTACTATGAAAAGTTCTACAAAGATCTCATTTAATTTACAGTACATAAATATTTAATATTGTTTTTGTTGACCTAGTATGTACATGGTTGTCATTCTAGTAGGTATGTAATTTTTTTGATACAATATTGATTTCTAAAAAGTTTATTGTTAGAATTAAGTAACAGTTCCTGTTTTAGAGTTATTTTACGTTAACAAAAAAAAGTTAGATAAGTACGTAGTAGAAACTAGAATTAAGAGGCAATGATAGACTGATCTGATTTAAGAAGTCTGATTATGAATATTCCACTAATAATTATCAAAGAACTGCCCCTATATTACGCGCACCAAATCCTGAGCGATTCCAATCGTCTAACTGTCAAATTAGTATGGAATTTGACAGTTAGACGATTGGAATCGCTCAGGAATTGGTGCGCGTAATTAGGCCCCTGATTAAACTAGGGTACGTACAAATAAAAGTAACAAGGTGTTATTAGCGGCGTTTTACCTGAAATAAAACGCTTATTAAATACTTACCTTATTTGAAGCTTTGAGTTTGAGATAGGTAATCTCCTTTTCCGTGCCAGTCGACGCCGCTTGAACCCTAATCGTCGCACTTTGCTAGTCTGTGACACTCTACCAACCAGGATGCCTTCCGCGTAGTAATGATTTCAGAACGCGCGACGGCGATCTTGTTTGTCATTGTGTCGAAAACCACAGGCAGGAATTAAATATAAGCTTCAAATAAGGTAAGTATTTAATAAGCGTTTTATTTCAGGTAAAACGCCGCTATTAAATCCTGTACGTTATTTGAAGCTTTGAGTTTGAGACGTGTTTGTTATCGCCTGGTGGTAGAGTATGCCAATGTGAGATGATTCACAGTTAGCTGTGTGTAATACAAAATAGTACAAAGCTGGGTAGGTACTGTACTAATGTAAAATATTCCAATAGATATCCACAGACCCAATAGTGCGAGTAATTAAATTTTACCCCAATTCTCTGAAATCAGGACAATAACACAATTTGCAGGTACGTACAAATATACAAAGGATAGATAGGTAGGTGTACACACATCAATCCATAAAATATATGGGATTGTAGAATTCGGAGCTTATGCGATCGATCTACTATGATAGAACTGTTAAAAAGTCAACAGGGTTTCTCCACTGATGTAAGCATCCTTATCATCCTTAGAGTTTTCTAATAAAATTGAATAATAATTATATCACTTGTGACCAGTGACATAACTTAATGAACTTAATAACAAGTAAACATTTATTCTTTGACAGACTATTTTGGAAGTTACAGTTGATCCAGACCCTGCAATACTATGCCAGCTGCTGATAAAATAGTAGGCCTTCAACCTGCGTTGTAATAATAATATGATAGGCAGCTTTTGATGGGCTTCCTATACTTACAAACATGTTTAGGTAGAGCCTATATAACAGGTTTGTCTTTGAACCTGCAAAGGACCTGAATAAATTGACATGATTCAGATTTTGGCTTTGGCAATAACATTCAACTCGATTACTTATGGGCTATGGCTTTTGAGTCAAACATAACACAGTAGCACAGGAAACCGTAGTGTCGTCTATGTCTGCCATAACAGATTTAGAGAAAGGCAGCTGTGTCTGGCGAATTATTTATATAGCTAATTAACTAATTATGTACTTCAACAACTATATTGTTTGTGGAAGAAACTTAATCACTTATTGCAGACGGGATTT
The DNA here is from genome assembly GCA_947308005.1 of Yponomeuta malinellus. Classification (NCBI taxonomy): domain Eukaryota; kingdom Metazoa; phylum Arthropoda; class Insecta; order Lepidoptera; family Yponomeutidae; genus Yponomeuta; species Yponomeuta malinellus. The sequence continues at coordinate 8,641,047 of OX370994.1, forward strand.
TTGTTCCCGGGTAGAGTTTGCTTCAGCAACCGATAGCAAAAGAAGTGTAGATTGACGTCCACGAATGTGTTAAATACATATTGCTGGCAAAGGTATGCGAGCCTAACATTTACCAGCTCCCGACAAGTCTCTCAGGCGTTTATTAAAGGTTCATGTAAACCTGCTTAGGAATTGTATAACTAAAGTGGAAAAAGAGCCACTCGTTCTTGTTTTTAGCTCTGCTCAACAAAATACATAAAACTCAATATGGTCTGCGTCCTCAAGGGCGGTGGTTCATAGTTTGCCACTACGGTCGCATTGCGGTAGTTATTGGGACTAGGTACCCACTCTTCGTATATATACAGCTTGCCTCACAGTGACGACGCTAGATTCCATTTTTATGGCCGAGGATGTGTATTTGCTAAGACATACAGAGCCAGCTTCATGGCGGGTCGGATGCGCCGCACCATGGTGCCGAGTCCAGGAGGGCAGCGCAGGACTATTGACCAAACTGTTTGAGTAGACTTAGATTTAACTTAAGTATCATTACCTGTATAGTGCGGATATAACATAATACCTTTATTTAATCTAAATACTACTAACGTTAGAAGTCAGAAGTCGATCAGAAAGAATATTGTTCAATTTAACGTGAAGCAAAGGGGAACTTTTGCCTGGGAACTGGAACTTTTAGTAAGGGTGCCTTGGAAAGAGTATATAAACCGACTTGCTGACAAACTGCATTAAATAGCCCTTTATGACAAGGAACAAGCCACTTCTTTGAAAATCTTCGCCCAAGTGAAAACTTGATAAGGCAAAAACATCAAATTATATGCTAGACAGTTCAAGACAACCATTTTCAAAACTGTTGCCATTCATAATATTATTATCTACTCGAGGTTAGTCATGTCGATGACCACTCGAGATATATCTTTGCTTAAATCTTACTCGGGTAGTACATATTCGCGGTACACCTCACTGGATTGGGGCATACCTCCAATACTGCTCCCACTTGGGACCTTATGGCCCAAGGCTGGTGCTGGTGATGTAGGATCATCCTTCTCAAGGTATACGTAGTACTGACTGAGCTTGTCCAGCAAATCCATCAAAGGCTTCATCTTTGTCCCATTTTGTTCGCTAAGTAAGATAAAACCATCCTTGCGTCTCATAGCCTAAGAAAGCAGATAACATAAATACTGACAGTTCCTCTGTTATGCAGTACAGCTTATACTCCAGGCAGGTTCACTTTTCTGATAGAAGTTATTTACATAGTTATAGACCACAGCCATACCTATAGGTTACATTCACCCCCAGGGGATATAAATAGGATCCAAATTCAAAAAGAGTTGAGCCAGTTAGGGTAACTTGAAACTTCTTCCTTTTAAGCACCAGTCGAATATAGTACCTGAGGTACTGGACAAATCAAGAAATGAATTGTAAAACAAATGATAAATACTTTTCCCAGGCGGTCTCCCATCCAAGTACTGAACACGCCCGATGTTGCTTAACTTTGGTGATCGGACGAAAACCGTGTATTCAACATGGTATGGATGTTCGCTGGTTTATTATTCTGAACCATTAATTATTTAGAAGATAACTATACAGTAATGGTACCGTTGAGAGGACATTGACCCTTAAATAGGTAAGCTTAACCCAGTAATGCTGTGGATTACTTTGCTTTGCGTTGATCTTCAACTTGTATTTGCTGCTACTTTTGGTCACAAGGAACATAAGATAGGAAACATTGTTTAACAGTACTTTTACAGCACGCCATCTTCCTTTAGCCTTGGTAGGTAGAAGTTTTCTCACAAATAAAATGGAACTACATAATTAGCTTGTACTCTAAAGTTTTCATCGTTATGATATGTTGATAATTGTTGCCGCCCCCCCCCCCCCCCTTTTGAGGGTTACATGTTATTGCTTATCCATCTATCTGTGTCTACGTCTTCGAACAGCTATGAACCGCTTCTTATATAACCTGCGAGGCATGATAATAGAAGTAATAACTACACATCAGTGTGTTGTGTATGATAATAGTGCTCTGCGAGAGTATGTGATTGCCAACTAAGTTATGCTAATAACCCCGTGAGGGTTTATTCATGTGTTGGCAAGGATACTGTAATTTTACCATTAAACTTCAATTAATAAACATTTTACATATTCCCCAAAATTGTTTTGCACTCAGGCTTAGGCGACACACGCAGGCCCCGCGAGGGTGTACTTAATTGTTTAGCAAGTCTGACTTTTTATAATCTTGCGAGGGTTGATATTAGGTACCATGCATAGTTGTTGATAGTACCCTACGAGGGTATGTGAATATTTGTCAACTGTAAAACTCTGTAACAGTGGATAGGTATTTACCATATCTGAGTATTATTCTACACTGTACCCTGCGAGGGCGCGTGATTGTTTGCTACTTACCACGTACCTATAGGTGTATTGTACAAAGGTAGCGGGGATATTGATTGATATACAATTGATTGCCAACTCTGTTCACCTTATAACCCTAAGAGGTCTGCTGCTTAACACATATATGCATGTTTGTACATGATATCCTGCGAGGATACTTGATTGTTTGCCAACTCTGATCAGGGTTCTGTGAGGGTTGATGTAGAGCCTGGCACATTACACATAGTAGGTACCATGCGAGGGTATGTGATTTTCTTGTGTTGATATCATGCGAGGCTATGTGATTGTTTGCCATCTTGGCTTAACTTAAAATCCTTCATAGGTAGTACCCTGCAAGGGTATGTGATTTGCTTGGGTTGATATTCCGCAAGGCTATGTGATTGTTTGCCAACTTAGCTTAATGTTCTTCATAATAGGTACCCTGCGAGGGTATGTGTAGCTCCATGGTAACTCAGTTGTAATCAATAACCTGCAAGGGATGATAAAAAGCAAGCATAGATGCATCCATTATAGTAGGCACCCTGCGAGGGTAGGCAGCTCTGTGGCAAGTCAGTATTTAATAACGCTGTGAGGGTTGATGTCGATTGCACATATTTTTGTATACAGTATGTAACTCCATGTTCCTTGCGAGGGTAGGCAGCTCTATGGCAACTTAGTTGTATTTAATAACCCTGCGGGGGTTGATATTGACTGCACATAATATTGTTCTTAAACAGTATGTAGCTCTATATACCCTGCGAGGGTGGGCAGCTCTATGGCAACTCAGTTGTATTTAATTTAATTAATAACCCTGCGAGGGTTGATATTGACTGTAAACAATATTGTTGTATACAGTATGTAGCTCCATGTACCCTGCGTTGGTGTGTAATTGTTTGCCAGAGACCTGCGAGGTCTGGCGTACAACCTTGCCAGTTCAGATTATCAAAACTGATGTCTTTCAGATAACTTCTCGTCTTCCAGCCATCGGTCATGGACTAGTTCTTTTAGTACTGCCTCAATCATCTTTGGAATTATGATTAGTAGGTGTCATTAACCTCAAGTCTCACGAACTTCTCTTGTAACGCAACATGATTGCGTGGGAAGCTAAAGAATCAAAATCGAACTGAAAATTGCAAATATTTTATTCAACGCTGCTTGCCAACATTGACAGTAGATTAAAATATCTTCATTTACACGCCTTTGACCGATAATCGAATGGGTACTGAAAATCGGCGAGGGCACCGACACCACACCATAACTTTCGTTTCAACAAAATGAAAGATATTCATTGTCACAATTATAACCTCAAAATCTACAAGAGTAGGATATATTATGTAAGATACTCACTGTTGACGTAGTCTTAAACCAATTATCAGTAATGCAATACCAATTGACATTATCAGTAATGCAATACTTACGTGTTAGATATTAACCACTCAATAACTATTATTTTACCTGAAAATTTTTTTAGGGGTTCAAGCATTTTTGTAAACTGCGTTCGTAGAAGCAGAATATTTATAACACAAACGGTAACACCGTTATATACTAATTGTCGTGTTGTTTATACACAATAGCACGAAAATATCACACTTTTTAGAATATTTGTATTTTTTGTCGACTGTCATTAGCGGAAAATTCGATGCCAATGACAAACAAGATCGCCGTCGCGCGTTCTGAAATCATTACTACGCGGAAGGCATCCTGGTTGGTAGAGTGTCACAGACTAGCAAAGTGCGACGATTAGGGTTCAAGCGGCGTCGACTGGCACGGAAAAGGAGATTACCTATCTCAAACTCAAAGCTTCAAATAACGTACAGGATTTAATAAATTGTATTCTGTGTCATTATTATAAACCAAACTTTTTAGAGCCTTTTTTGAATAAAATTCTTATAATTTCATCAATTTGGTTTTCTTTTTATCAATGTCATAAATTTACTTTTTAATTTAGCCTAGCGCCTTAATGTCACTTCTGAGGGTGTTATGTGATTTATAATAGTGTAACTTTCTAGTACAGTACTCGTGGATAATTAATTTTATTTCAATATAATGCCAAAGGTAACAGTAATAATATGATACACTTATTTTATATAAAACATGACAATTCATAATTTTATAGGCCTTCAAAATTTCAAATGCTCCTCCTGTAAAAACAACATTTTGCATAAGTGACGATATTGTACCGTAGGTGCGATATATTATATGTTCAAGGCATCGCGGTCAGTGATATGGAGCCTTCAAAGAAAAAGAAGGGAGTCAACGTCGCGGCCGGGTTGGAGAAGAGGCTTAAGCCTGAAGGCTTAATTTATAAGCAGATTATTTATTAAAATGATCTCCATACATCGCGCTCTTTTGCTACGAAAACAAAGATGGGCGATATCGAGATGGCGCTATATGCCGGTTCCGACGAAAGTCGTCAGAAACCCGTTTCCTAATAAACCAAATAGGAAAAGATCGCAATAAAAGGAATATTTTTTTAGTGAAAAATAAAGTACCTACTTAAGTTCAGTGTTGTCCTTTTACTCCGCTCAAAGTCTAAATTCCAATAATTTGGTGTGCAATATTACCTAGGCGGGAGTTCGGGGCCTCGCACGTAGTGGGGGTTGTTGAACACCTGTGCCTCCTGGTTGGAGTCGCGCTCTCGCGGTGCGCGCACGCGCCGAGAGTCCGCCCGCTTTATGAACGGATGGGACGAGTCTGCAAGGGATATACTGCGTTATTCTCCAGACTTAAATGCCAATTTTGTGTAAATGATGTGTAAAAATCTGCCTCAGATCGACGATCCACCGAGCTGGTGGGCGTACTATGCTGCGTTTGCCAGTTCGTGATCTCCAGTCAAGAACCCACAAAGTACCCCATGGATTATTGCCCTTCGGCCGCGATGGCAACTGAGTTTGGCAACCAGTTCCTAAAAAGTATTGGATATTCTTGTCACTCGACCAGTTGCCAAAGACGAATGTCAATTCTTGATACACAACTATTATACACAACAGCGGCCGGAGGTGATTATTGGTTCTTTGGCAGATGTAAGCAGCCCCTTGCTACTTCAAAAGAAGAGGCAGATTGCTGGCAACGGCTAGGTTAGGATGGCCGAGGACAGAAAGAAGTGGTGCACCTTGGGAGAGGCATATATCGAAGAGTGGACGAGTAAAAATGACAATTCTGATAGGCCACATAATACGGGCTTTGATTACCTTCTTGAGCCAAGGAGGCCTCGGGCTCCAGCGGCGGCGAGGTGGGCCTCACGGGCACGTAGGCCGCGGGCATTCCTACGCCCGCGCCCGCCGCGTACGGCGGCGGCGGGACGCCGGGCTCCGCGCGCGGCCCGCTCGCACACGGAGACTGGAACGACGCGCGCGTGACTGCACCACGATACACGTTAGATTAGGGCGCTGATAACCATAATTAACGTTAAGTACCTACATTTTAATTTTAGAAATTTTGATCTCACTAACGTAATTATTTACTTATATTATTTAACGTACCTAATTTTACTAACAACCTATGGTTTGTTTTATCCGAAATAAAGTGATACATACATACATTATCTTCGAAGCCAGGGTGCAAGCAAATATATTTCTCAAGCCATGTTTCTACAAAAAAAATTTTTCTTTGTGATAATTAAATCTTTTTTCAATTTCAATTACAAAATACATAAACCAACGAAGTCAGATCTTATTATTTTGGTCTCGACCATGGATGTTAATTAGCACTCTCACTCCTTTGGTAGACCATTTTCTATTGTCAGCCATTTTGGTTAGCTAAAGTACATAGGTGCAAGCTAACACAAGTTTGCACAACAAATTTTAGCCTGCACGCGATTGCTGAGCGGAGGTCCACACTCGTAAGTTTACCATAGTCTGGTGGGTGATTGTTAGGGTGACTAAACTTTTAACTATGTCATTTTCTAATCAATTCGTGTCAGTTACTTATTATTTGAAATAAGTGGAGTTTACCATCAGTAGGATTTTTTTTATAGTACACGGCAATTCGATGCCTCATAAACGAGAAGATTCTACCCGACGCCGACTGTACCTACTTGTAACTACCTTGTATTTTATTAATTCAACAATGCCTACACGTAAAGTAGATGGTAAACCTAGTTCAGACCATGTAGCTTCTTCACGCACAAGGGCTTCTTTTAACGGGTTTATTAAAACTTCAACGTTACTAACAGGAATCTACAGGTCATTGTGAATTTATAATAGGTTGCTATTGCTACTCCTGAGTTTCCGAGGTGAGCGTACTTCAGCGCCCGTAATCGTCAATCCGCGGTGGGCTCTCGCTGAGAGTCTGTGACCTGCAGTGGGCCGTATACAGGCTGCTTATGTACTCACAGGAAACCATCTTGAAGGTGTCAGTGTTCCGCAGCACATAGAGCAGGGCGCCGACCAAGAGGAGGAGGCAGATGGCCGCCGCCACCAACGCAATCCACATGTATGACGGGTCTGGCCCAGGCAGCGAGTCGGCGGGCACGCACGGCGCGTCAAGGTTGCCGCTCGGGTCCGCTGCCAACCTGCGGGTGGCCAGAATCGTTCAGGAATAACTCGCACAGCACTCGCTGGTTCTAAACTAGGATTATTGTCGATTAGGCGAGAGCCGCACGCAGCGAGGCGTAGGACAGCAGGTCACTGGACTGATGATCTGAAGCAGATCTCTGGCAGCGGATAGATGAGAATGGCCGAGTGAAGAAAGAAGTGGCGTGCCTTGGGGAGGCCTATGTCCAGCAGTGAACGAGTATAGGCCGATTCATTGAGGCGATAGTCACTATTCTTCTCATGAGCTGAGAGGTTGCTTTGGGTGATGTGCTTACAGGCTTGTGCCCTGCTGTGAATATAGGCTACATAAAAAAAAGCTAATTTGACTGAAGTCTGAATTATTCTAATTATAACTTCGACGCAACACAATCACTTGTCCTGGTCCCAAACTAGGATGCCATGCCATGTGCTATGGTAACCAGGCAAGGACATCCCAAACATGGAAATACACCCAGCTAAGGCCATTTGTACAGATTTACGGCCAGGAATTAAATTCTAAGAGGTCCAGGGAAAGTGATAGTGCTGTGTAGAAGTTATTGTTACTCTTTTCGGAGAAATCTGAAGAGATAGACCGATAGTCAAGTAATTACCGTTGTTTAATTCTCACATGTAATTCCTGGTGTACATACAATAAATAATAATATACCTTGTAAGTGAAATGCAAAATTCAGAAACCGGCTGTTAGTCACGAGATGCGAGAACTAACAGGATTATCTATCGTATACCCGTACCTCGGGTCCACAGAGAAAATAATCACTACGTCTCGGATCTTAAGTAAACGCAACCGAACATAGCTAAGGGGTTCATTTGTCATGTATTATAGACTGTATAATACTCTATGCTCTATAACAAGAGCATGCGTACATCATAACAAGTTGAACGACAGCATATTAGTGATTATTTTCTCTGTGAGCATGTATATGACATGCATGTTCGTCACTCGTCACTCTGATATGCGTCATACACATAACCAAGCGCATGCGATTAGTAACACGCAGAAATTAAACGTCATGGCAAGAATATTCTATCTAAGTATATACGGCACAGTTTTCCACACTAAATAACTGTGGTGTGGTCTTGAACGGAGTTTGTATGAAAACATCTTCAGGAAGCACATAAACCCTGGTGCAGTGTCACCTGGGACGAGTTTCATAAACCTAGAATTCGTAGTTTATTGTGACAATTTCGAGGGACATTGCGTAGCAGAGTAGTTTTGTTGATTAATCGACTTTGCAATGACATCGAATTATCACAATAACCCATGAGTTGGTAGCTCTATGAAAGAGGCCCCTGGAAAAGGGATTTTTTCACCCTTAGTCAGCTACCTCCCGTGACTGGCAGTCGGTTTCTGAATTTAGAATGTTAGGTAATAAGTAATATGTATTAGTAAAATTGTGAAGTTATAGTAGCAATACCACTCACTAACTGTGAAGGAAAACATCGTGAGGAAACCCTAGTGTCTGCGGTATTATATACCTCAGCACTTGCTACGTACAATGGCCCAACTAATAGGCTAAGTGCGGAAATCTCCAGTCGAACTAGAACTAGAAGTAATATGTATTACCTAGTGTCGTTTTATATGACACAATAAATCAATACGTAACAATCACTGTCCCTGGTCCCAAACTAAGATATCCTGAGGAGAGGATGTCTGAGGTGGAGGATAACGCGCAGCCACTCACCCTTCCAAACACGGGCCGCACTCGGCTATAGACTTGATACAGCTTGATAACACCGGCAAAGCGGCTCGTTTAAGGTCCTCGCACCGCATGCATTTGAGGCAGGAATAGTGGTCGAGGTTGCAGTAGTAGCCCACGTTGCATTGCGCGTTCTCTTGGCAGGGCGCCTTCTCGAAGGGGACGCATGCCGCGCCGTACGCATACGCCAGGAATATAGCCAGCACCCTAGAAATGAGAGTGTAGAGTTTAGCGAACACAATCAAGCTTCCACTAGGCACGCCACTTCCTTCTGACCGCGGTCATCCTCATCCAGCAATTTGGTTCAGATCGTTCGGTCTAGCGAGCTGGTCCTAGGCAAAAGGAATATTAGGATGCAAAGACCAGTTGTACACGCAAGTTCTCCCCAAAGTCTCTTTTAAACCGAGCCCAATTTCATACAAACTAGTTCAACCTTTTAACCTTTTGTGTGACAAACATACATATCACATTTATAATATAAGTAAAATAACATCCAATCATACATTTTATATCGGGGTGGTACGAGTGATCTGATCAATTAGATGATACCTACCTGTATACGCAAATTTAAAAACCGGCCAAGTGCGTGTCGGGACACAGTGTAGGGTTAAGTAGAAAGAGAGGGTTTTATCTGCTTTACAGAAGTAACAACTTCATCAAAGTAATTTTCAATGGATTTTGTATGAAGTTTTATTTATATAAGTTCGTCGCCTGTAACTCGTTAACTTATAAGCCTACTTAGCCGTGATAGTTTTCCTTTTAAGTTCCCTGAATTTTTTCACGTTTCTACAATCAACCGTTTAGCCGGGAAAGAAGGGGGGACCTAGCCGAAAAAAAATGCGCTTTAAAACCTGATATTTCGCAAACGGAACCCTAAATCGAAAAATGGCCTTTCTACAGCCACAATATTTTTACATAACCAATCCATAAGTAACCCACACTACGGTGCAGGCGAGAAAAAAAATTGCATCCCTAATTTAGGTGCAGGGGAGGCTGAGTTTTTAGAAAAATAAATCCGGTTCGCATACCGTAGTGAAAAAATATAATTAGGTTGTTCTTGAGAATATTTCTGAAGCATTTTATTTATTTATTTAAAACCTTTGCATTACAAAGCAAATTCCTCGATAAAAAGAATGGAGTTAATCCTTTACATAAACATTCAGCAATAATTATCTCTTGTCACTTATTAAACTTTATCGGTAAGATTACGGGAGGTGATTCATTATATTATATTATTTATTGTCTTACGTTTTTTACGGCATAAACGGGCGTATCTTTTTTTTATTTAAACTTTGAAGTTTTGATTAGATTTTTTCACAGCTTCAAGGGACTGTAGACGTAAGTTTAAGGTTTCAATTTGAGCTCGATACCTCCACGCGTTCCCGAGATAGGTCTTGACAGACGGACGGATATATTTAATAAGGCTTACATTTTTTCTTTTGAAGTACGAAACCCTAAAAATATACTATATATTTTTACATATACATAAACACACGCCTGTATACCAGAGGGGCAGGCATAGACCAGAGACTGCCACTTGCCACGATCCTGACAGATCACTTTCGCTGCCTCAAGATTCATTAGTCGTTGCACGCACCGGTTTCAGGTACTTTTTATCTGGCCCTTTGCTATTTGGTCGAAGTATAGTATATTATATTATATTATCGCTGATATTTCGAAAAATATCATGTGCCCGGTACATGTGTACAGTATTTTAAAAGAACCCAGAAACATCTTTGGTAATTTTACAACAATTCTGTGATATTGTAGTGATAATACATAACCAATACACAGAATATAATTAAAGATAAGCTGCCGAATACGCAAATTAGATTACAGAAACGAAACAATTCAACAAATGACTGCACAGTCATTATACCTATACAGTGAACCGATAAGGCAAAATTTTGGATATTACGTGAGAAAGGAGGGGCTAGAACAGCTTACATTCAAACTGTTGACCAAGATTTCCTATGAGCATTTTCCCACATGTAATATCCAAACTGTAGCCTTCTCGGTTCACTGTATATAGGTATAATGACTGTGCAGTCATTTGTTGAATTGTTTCGTTTCTGTAATCTAATTTGCGAATTCGGCAGCTTATCTTTAATTATATTCTGTGTATTGGTGAACCGATCACATGCATTTCTAATACGTTTTTTCCGACGTGATAACTGGACTGGCTTATCTTTTTGGAACCTGTCTGATCATCATTAATTTCGAGCGCTCGTTATACGTTACGTATGTCTCATGTTATTGTAATGTGAATCTCAGTCAACAAATTGTTCTCAATGTCGTCCATTCGGAGTCGACCGTGCAATGTCATCGCGACCTTGACTACCAAAGGATAGGTTCATGAAGTATCCAAGCCTAAACTTCTGAATGTATTAGTGGCATAGTCATCCACTATATTTCAGAAAAGGCCTTGAGTTAATGCTTAGGCTAAATTGTATAATGCCTGAGAAAAAACTTATACAAATGACTTGGATTTTGCATGGACGTATGTCGAGTCTAACTGGGCGGAGGACGCGGGATGTGACTTAAAATTCATCGGACTTTAGTGTAGTCAAATTAAAAAAATAACTACCTTTTAAAAAAATTGCTCCTTCGTGTCCATGGCAAACGCATCCCGCCTACGCGGATTTTTGTTTAAGTTATCTGCCGGACATTATATCACTTTCTTAAATGGGGCTTAAGTACCTAGTATTTAAGTAAAATTCTTCACACGAAAATTTTTTAATGTGACATTTAAGAAGTGGTGCAAGTAGGCGTAAAGATGCTAATTTTATTATCTTGCACTGCACTCCACGAGGGCCTAAAATGGTACCTAAACAGCAATCTTATTACGCTAATTACTTATTAGGTATATTTACTAGAACAGTTACTTAAATTGTAGGGATGTGGTTAATGCGTTTTAGGTCATTGCACCGACTGACGGTCATTTATACGTGGAACCGATGATGATGTGTAATTTGTGTAAAGCGAGCGAGCGATATATTGTTTTGTGGATTTTCCAAACAGAAAATCGTGAGTAAAAAATCTTTATTTATTTACCGAACAAAGTGGCTTTTCTGGAGAATTTTTGCTACCACAAGTCGTTGGTTAAAAAAATTGTAGAGAACACGCATGTAAAGGTAGATATGTAGGCCTGACATGGCAGTGTACCTAATAAACAAAATATTATGTACCTACGCTTGTTCTAGAAGTCTACGCATGTTATGTTGGGCCTACAAGCTTGCATGCCAGCTTCCTGCCAAATCAGGTAAACGGACTTTTCCATCACGAAATAACAATGTCCAAAATAAAGGAAGAAGTTCTTAATTTACCGGTATATATTTTTAGGGTTCCGTACCCGAAGGGTGCCAAGCGGGACCCTATTACTAAGACTTCACTGTCCGTCTGTCTGTCTGTCACCACGCTGTATCTTATGAACCGTGATAGTATAGGCAGCCGAAATTTACAACAACAAATACTAAAAACAGAATAAAATAAATATTTAAGGGGGGCTCCCACACAACAAACGCTCGATATTAATAACGGCAACATGTAGACGCCTGAAATATTCACAGAATATTTAGTTCTATATTCGCTTCAAAAATAAATATTTTATCCCATACAACAAACGTGATTTTTGCCTTCTTTCCTCGATATTTGTGTCTAATGTTGTATAGATAATTGCACGGAACCCTTGGTGCGCGAGTCGGACTCGCACTTGGCCGGTTTTTTCTTTTAAATAATTTAAAAAGTTCGCATACTGTCTACTGTACGAAAAAACAATGACTCAATACAAAAGACATGGTAGGTAAGTAGGTACATATCGTTACAAAAGTATTCCAAAAGTGGTTGATTAGGTTGTCTGAATTGTGATTCGAAGAGAACTAAAGTTCGATACCTACCCTTATCAACTAACACACACATCAACAATAAAAGCAGCAAATCAAAATTTTTGGGCATAGACACAGAAGAATAGACAATAAAACCACCGAAACTAATAACAAAATCGACCGTAAAATAGATGCATCTAATGAGACAACTAGGTTTGCACCTATCGAATTTGATAGTGGGCGGTGCGGTAGTAATGTTTTGAAGTCAGTTACCTACAACTGTTAGCTACAAGTAAAGGGGCTCAAGTGGGTAGGAACCGGTTGACGATGGATGACGATGACGCATGCATAGAAGGTAGGCGGCAGTATCCAGGCGTACGATACTCGATAATGGCTCGATCTTCAATACCACAAGCGTTATCTGTCAGTAGGTACGTACTAGGTACCTACTTATTCCGTAACCTGTTTGCAAATTGTTGTCTATTGCGCATAAGCGATGCATTTGTCCCATTGTGTAATCGTAACTTGATAATGGTACAAAAAACATCATAAAAATAAAGCGTGTGTATAAGAGATAATGCAGTCAGCACTTTGCGCGGTTCTTTATTGTTCTAATGTGTGAATGCAATTTGAGAATTATATTTGCATGTGTGAAGATAGGTACAGATGCAGGCAAACATCTTAATCAAAAATATGTGCAAAGGCGGAAAGAAAGTGCATCGCGGGGTGCAGGGACCGAATTATTAATCAATCGCGTTGCCAAAGCAATCCTCTTCCGCTCCGCATCACCTCCAGGCCGCCAAAGCGACCCAAAAATCGTCTATTGGGCATTGTTCAAGATGTCGCCGAGATCTGTACTTTAAAGATTTATAGCAGCAACGGCAATCGTGGCTACACCACAGTAGCTTAAAAAAGAAGGCCCATCCCTTGTATCGTTCTTGGTGTGCTGTCGCTGGTTATATATAATATTATAGTCGGAGAGAGTCGGACAAAGAAGCTGTTTATGCACTTATCGAGTGTTGAAACGGTGAAGGTACATTTAGAACAAAATAAGACAAAACGATCAAGTTTGCTAGGTAGAGGAAAGCGAACGCGTGGCGTGAGTAATACACCAAGAAGAGTTTTGCAAATGGACTAAAACAACGAGCGAGCGAGATGAAACAACCCGTCGCCCTCGAGAGCGAGGAGCTGCCGAGCACAAGCACTATCGGCGATCTGCTTATTCATCGCACTATTTTAATTCTAAATATCCACACGTGTCCTGCTCGTGGCGACTGGCGAGGCGAGCAATCCTGCGCTGAAATTGTTGATGATGCAACCAGAGAAAGATCTAGTCTCGATTTAAGTACCGCGGTGCCTGCCTAGGTACCCACGAAGTCGACTAAGATTTCAAGAAATTGCTGCAATAAAGTTCAATACCACCGGAGGGTACAAAACACAACCGTCTACCTACCGTCAAATATTTTACTCATAAAATTAAATATACTTGTAAATAGATATTTTTATTTTAAATACGATAAAAGTAAAAAAATATACGATAAATATATAGGGGTTGGTATTTCATAAATCAAAGAAATTAAAATCAATAACTTAGAAGTCTAGGACCAGTTAACAACTTGGTAGACATGATTTATTAGAGTTCGTTTAGCCCCAGGGAGAAAGTCATCTGAAACGGAATATTTATTACGCAACATCTTGTGATAATCCAATATATAAAAATCTCATGTCAGAGTGTTTGTTATCGAACTCCTCCGAAACGGCTACACCGATTTTTTTTTGTGTATATTTGATAGGTCTGAGAATGGGTCGTAGGCTAATTAATACGGCAAAGCGTTTGCCTGGTCAGCTGTCTATATGAGTCGTTAAATCTAAGTCTATAGGTATCCACTCCATCCAAAGGTTGTCTGGAAGAAATCTCTCTAAGCGATAAGACCGCCAATTGTATACCACTACTTAGATATAAGAAACTATTTGTAATTCTTTCACCTGGTTGTGCAATAAAGTGTTCTCTACCTATCTATCTGTCGAAGAACGGAACGAGTTTTCGGACTTCCGACCTGTTTCATAACGTAAAGTACTGAATTAAAATTGTGTGTACAATCTATGAATCTATTAGTATATTTTTAATTTAAGGTTTTTAAGCAGGTACTTACAATTACTAAGGCTTAGATTTTGTGTACTAAAAGGTACATAGATACTTAACTTACTTACCTACAGCCTTTGAAAATGTTTGGACAGCGATACATATTTCTCAATTAAAACCTTTAGCTCCTCAACGAAGTCACTATGAAATGAAAACTGCAACTGCACTGATCTAATTGGCAGATACCAGAGGCAGGTTACGCGATCGTTCAAGTTAAGGCCATGCATCTTAAACAGTATCCACCATGGAGAACTAACTGCAAATCATGTCGTGACAGGTTTCACTCCAGTCTATTGTCCTAAGCCCAACCTGTTGTTGGGTTAAAGGAGTTTTTGGGTACTTCAATGGGTCTTTTGTCACCTATTTTTCGACAAACAATGAGCACAAAGACTCTAATATAAGGAATATTACCCCGGGTAGCTTAACAACTTTGGCAAGCTAATCCAAAATTCTGAAAAAAATGTGGGGCCGCCGGCCGTCTCAGTAGAGGCCGGGATCCAATGATGGGCGCGGGTTATTAATTAAATAAACAGAGTTGCCACTAAAATGCGCTATTCCTGAAATAATTTGCTATTTACAACAGCTTCTACAATTTTTATATTCTTTTCGTCTACTATTGAAAAAACAAATTCTGTGACTTTACAGTTTTTCTGCTTTGCGCACCATACAGGGATCCTCTAACTAACGGGTGAATCCGATTCCGTTGATTGAAGGCTAGAGGGATGTTGGTGGTCGTTCTTGAGTTCTCAGCCATTTAGCTTTCCATATGTTATAAAAACATACAAAACTATCGTAAAAAATATTTTAATTTTTTATGGTCAGAGCTAAAGGGTTGGGTTTGACACACCCATATTCCCTCACCTCTATATAAACAACAAAGTAATAAAAAAAAACGGCCAAGTGCGAGTCAGTCTCCGTTTTTTTTAAATTCCGCAACTCTCGTGTGCGAGAGTCGTATAGATAGATATAGTTTGTCAACCATCGCCTCCCGTCTTCAGAATAAACAAGCAATACAATACATACAGGCTGTCTCATCAATACAAAGTCTAGGAAAAATATAATTGAACCCATCCATATTTGATATGGCGAATGTTACCATGAACTACTTGACTATCCTACTCGCAAAAAATACTATTAATTACTCAAAAGGTTCATCAGCTCAGTGTTCAAAATTTATAGGCAAGAATAAGTAAATTATTGTTATTCAGCCTATCTGAGTATTTTGGCTTTCTTTTGGATTCCATGAAGTATATTTTTGTGTAGAAAAGGGCCCCGTATCCAGAGGTGGCCCTGGAGGATATCTTACAAAAAGATGAAAGGTTTGCCTAAGATCAAGAAACTAAGAATAACATCTGATCTGCCACAAGGCCAGCATTCTGCTAGGACCACTCTATCATACGAATATGTCTTGAATGTTAGTATGATGATTTACATGTTCTTAATGATATCTCACCAAAATATGGATGTAAACAACTGGGCAACTATACTCGTTTCCAAAAGCACAATTTAAAATGGTTTTAATAACAGTAAAATAATCTTTATTTCACTCAAATTGGGGTAACATATCCCACGCTAGTGTTGTGTAATTTCTTGACAAGAGTCAAACGTGAAGATCTTGTTTGCTTCCAATCTTATTAAAATCTTGGTAAATAAAAACTTCCACACAATACAATCACATGTCCTGGGTCCCAAACTAGGATACCCGTGGGATACAACATGAAAACACACCCAGGCTGGGCCATTTGTAAATGAAGTACGGCGGCCAAAAGCGGGAACGAACCCAAGACCTCCGCTACGTATTAATATGATGCGTAACATGATGTTTATTTGTAGTCAGGTTGATATTTCAAACAAACTTTTTCCTATTGTGTTTGTCAACAGCAACAATTAACGAATCTACAGTCGACAGCAGATAAACCTTTACATTTTTGTTGCTAAGTCGCCCTCAACGTAACTGTTTAAGGTGAATCTATGTAAAGGCTGACGTGCTGTCGACTGTACATATCATCATGCCGACAATCCGTAGTTCATTTTTTTTTCACCTCGAATCAAAGTGGCAAACGCGCGCTCGGAATCTGGTTTACGTGGACGCAAGCAGGCTTCCAGCCCTAGAGTCGAGATCCAAAATGCGTGAGTCATCGCCTGTGGTACCTTGCACAGACTGTTACCGGGCCCGCAAACAGAGTAAAAAAACCGGCCAAGTGTGTGTCGGGCCACGCGCAATGTAGAGTTCCGTAGAAAGAGGGTTTTTTATCTGCATTACAGAACTAACAACTTCATCGAAGTAAATGGATTTAGTGCGAAATTTTACTTTTATAAGTTGGTTGCCTATTACTCCTTAACTAGTAAATGTGCTACTACCCTGATTTTTTTACGTTTCTGCAATCAACCGTTTAGCCAAAAGAAGGGTGGGGGTTTGTCTTCTTTAACTTTGTCGGCGTGATAAATATGCATACACATACCAAATTACTGCTTTCTAGTACCACCGGTCATTGAGCTAGGCCGCGGACGGACAGACAGACAGACGGACATGGCGAAACTATAAGGGTTCCTTGTCGGACTACGGAACCCTACAAAACAAAACAATACACTAAACTGTCAGGATACCTTGTACGCTTGTACAGGCATAATTAGACGCGCGGCGCGCTCTGTGCATCTGTGATATTTGATGATGCAATAATCTGAAATTAGTGTAAGTAGGTATTAAAGTAAGTAAAGAGTTGACGTCTGGCAGAGATTTTTAATGATAAGTCGGTACCACGTACGTTGTTCATGTAAGCTAGGTACCTATTTATTAAGAATAATTTAGTAAATCAGGTTGCATGCACAAAATAAAGTTTACAAATACAGTTTATATAGTAGAAGTACAGAAGTACAGAGGTACATAATTGCTAAATTTAATAAAATAAAAACACTAGGCATAGCTTGTATCTCGAGAAGACAAACGATCCTCCAAAAGACAAAGTTGCGATTTGACATAAAAATAATTTTCTCTGTGTTTTTTTCGGTTGGTTCCAATCAGCATGAATTAATTATTCCATAAAATTAACAACGAAAATAACATACTTATGTAATATTCTGAAAAATTCAATCTACCATCTAATTGTTTTACGTTGAACTGATTACTCATGAAGCATCTGATCAAGCATATCTACACTTCCTTTGATGGAGTCAAAGACCAAATTTATTTCAGATTTGTTCTTATAGCTTACATCAGCCTCTTTTGATTGATGCATAGTAGAACAGAATATGACAGCAAGATACTTTTTTGGTAAGTACGAGACAAATGTCATATTTTTGGAAAAACTAAAGACTATCACAGAATTTTTTTAAGCCCAGGAGAGGTTTTAAAAATTTTTTGTACTCACTTTCATCAAGAGCACATTGAATTTTGTCATATATCGCCTTTCATCTATTATACTGCTTTATAAGTTTATAAGAACTGATTTATTTGAAATCTGAGTACATTGTGAGGAGAGTAGATTGAAACACAAACACAGGCCTGGGTGTCATTTCTGCCTACTTGACACCCTGACTGTAAGACTATAAATGTAAATAATCAATCTACCTTCATATCCCAATGAAGCAAAATATCATTGTGTCTATCCGACACATGTGTTGTTGAGTTACTATTTTATTTTAACAATTAAAATAAAATTATTTCTGTTAAATTCAAATTCAATTATTGCCAAAATTTTTGCATTCTTATGCTTATAAAACCAAAGGTATTTGTTTTTCCATCCAGTGTTTTATGAATCCAAATGTACAGTGAAAACATTAAAATTATTTGTTTTTAATTGAATTTGAATTTAACAGAAATAATTTTATTTTTATTGTTAAAATAAAATAGTAACTCAACAACACATGTTGGACACATTTTTGCATTCTTATGCTTATAAAACCAAAGGTATTTGTTTTTCCATCCAGTGTTTTATGAATCCAAATGTACAGTGAAAACATTAAAATTATTTGTTTTTAATTGAATTTGAATTTAACAGAAATAATTTTATTTTTATTGTTAAAATACAACACATGTTGGACACATTTTTGCATTCTTATGCTTATAAAACCAAAGGTATTTGTTTTTCCATCCAGTGTTTTATGAATCCAAATGTACAGTGAAAACATTAAAATTATTTGTTTTTAATTGAATTTGAATTTAACAGCTACAATACAAACAAATACCTTTGGTTTTATAAGCATAAGAATGCAAAAATGTGTCCAAGAGACACTTGTGGGTTGTTAAGAGTTAAAGTATTTGTTATGAGACTAATTTTATTATTAAGCATCTGCTTAGATCTTGTATTACTATTTTGATGATGTTGTTACCTAAACTGAATAAATGAATATGAATATTTCTACAATGGAATGCAAGGTGTATGTGACTCTGAAAAAGTCTGACTAACAACAAAAGAGATATTTAGTGCACCACACATTAAACTTGACATGTGTGCACTCTACTTAGTTATGTTATAAATTTACAAGCATCTTTGCAACTAAAATGTAAAGTTTGATTTGGTGTCAACTGTTATATCCATCTCTCTCTTCCCAGCTTCACTCCCACATGGTGGTAGGGTCAACTTTCCTTATTTTCTTTCTTTCCTAGTTTGGTGTCGACTACAGTCGACAGCACATCAACTTTGCAGCCAAAATGTAAATGTTAATGTGCCGCTGTCTGTACATGTGCAGAAATAATTGGTTGCAGCCTATGACAGAGGCAAACTATAAAGAGAATTAGGGTTAGTGAATTAAATTAGAGGTGCATTTAAATGACTGACGAGAGAGAGAAGGTATAATGGTTATTTCAGGTGACATTTTAATATTCATAAGCAGCCTCTGTAGGGCACAGGCCTTCTCTTAGAGAGATAGTTAATATTATTTGCACCTATTTTAAATTTCCATTAATCCAGATACTGTTTCTACAATAAGATAATTAATGCCTTTAATTTGTATTATCTTTATTTCAAATTAAGTAACATTCTATTAAATTTTAGGGCATTTTGTCAATAGTTTTATTGTGGCTTTTCCCACAATCTATATGCCTCACCAGGCAAAGGATTGATGTTTTTCCACCCTCTCAATGCACTTGTGAGTCATAAATAAATATCTTTGTATCTAGACACCTATGTACTCATATAAAACTCCTCCAAAAAAGAGGTTTCGGTCAAAGTGTAGCAAAGGGTGGCCCATATATATAACTTTTCCATGTACCAACCTTGTTTAAGTTTGACACAAAACTAAGTTTTTTAGTGAAATATTTTTTTTCGCTTTTATATAAAAAAAAACTAACACCCGAAGTTTCAGGATGGAGCGTCGCTGCGCTCCGCTCCATCCTGGAACTTCGAACCTATTTTTGCTTATGTGTACTGACCTAACAAACAAAATGCGAAATATAAATTTAATCAAACAATTATTTGCTATATAACACTTGCCAAAACAATGGAAAATAAATAAAAAAAATTTTGGTCAAAATTTTTCTAAGTCCCAGGTACGGCCACCCTTTCCTACACCCCAACCGAGGTTTCAAATTTTTATAAAAATATTTTGTACCTACATTTCTTAGGCCTGAGAATACGTTGTAGGCTAATTAATATGGCAAAACAATGTTTGCATTGTCAGCTATTACCTGATATTTTGGTGTATACCTTAACTGTTCCAAACAATTTCTGAAGATATTGCAAGTTTGTTTCAAAACTCACAGTGATCTGATAAGGAGTCATGGACCAAATAAATCATTCACATTTTCAGATTTCGGTTCGTGGGTTAGGTTGATGGTTGCTAGAACTACGCATGCGTCTTGATGCTGTCTATGAAACCTGTCAGAGCCTGACAAGGCAAGAATATTCCCAACAAATTATTCGAAGGTAACTAGGTACCAAATCCATGCACAAGAAATTAACACAAGATGAGACACTCACTACCAACCAACTGTTGTTACACTCAACACCAATCGTACTTTTAGAGACTCACCTCCGCATGGTTGAAGTATCTATTGAGTATTTTGCTGCCAGTGTGTTGTACTCTATGAAAGAAGCAACAGTTTTATGGAACACCATCACCAACACTTCGATCGAAACGAGAAACCACAGCACTTGTTGCGCCGGTTAATTAATTTATGGAACTGTAAATCCGCGCCGCGGCGCGTCCACATGCCGTGACAAAACAGTCGCTAATGCAAAATTCTATAGCGAAATCATAAACACAAGCCATCAGCTGACTGAACTTGTCAAGACCTGCACGATATATCGCACCCTTTCTAATATTTCGTTTTTCTAGAGACCAAAAGAGACAGACGATTATTGGTTGTTCTGACAACGAATGAATATGTCAAAAAAAAAAGGCCAAGAGCAAAACGTATATCCATAGGAGTTCTGTAGACATATTTAGCTTGGAACCTCGGACAAACAGTTAATAAACCCTAAAGAAATAAAAATAACTTAGATAAAACCTTTATCAGGAATTTCGGTTGGTGGGTAAAGTTGGGTTCGGACCGGCTACCTACGTTCATACGTGCAACGTAATGCACCGACCGATCGATGTAGTCACCTGATTTAATCTACTCTGTGTGGTGCAGTTACCGTCATACCGGGCTCACCGCATATTACAGAGAGGAAAGAATGGTAATTTTTTAGTTTCTTATGATTCCATAACGAACCCTAAAACGCCTACATAAAAAATGACAGCTGCTAGTGCTGTTGTCACTACCAACTTAAGTAGGTATCGTTATTTATTGGTATACATATCGTTATTTTTTTTTTTTTTATAATAGGTTTAACGGCTCTGGATACTAGTCCTTTTGAGCCTTTTCGTTTAGTTTATAAGTTACTGTATTTACAAGGTATTAATCGTATTCACTACGTATTTACAGAGTGGTGTGAAGGATCTTGGATCAGCAAGTTATTTTTTTACACTTGTGTCCACAGATTATAAAGAGATACTACGTATAATATGGTGTTGTTTGTTGTGACAGCACTGACAGCAGTAGAGCCGGTAGAGGTCGGGTCCATAGAGTAACTTTCGGGTCGGCGGTCAGATAGGCGGTGTGGTGGTGGTGGGTCGGCGGCGGGCGGCGACTAGTGTACAAACATAGAGGTAAAAAACGCGAGAGAGAAATTATTTAAAATCGATCTAGTGTAGTCTGTGATTAGGTGCTTTTAGTTTTTGTTGGTTTTCTGCTTTACTGCAATGCAATGCGCAAGTCTGACTGAGTTGCTTGCGCAGTAGGTAATAATAAAGTAAATACCTACGCAGATAAAAAAGAAGAAAATACCTAGCTTGTGTTTCAAAAAGTGCGTTGAGCCCCTTCTACCCTAGCAAATTATATTCTGTCCGGCATTGAAAATATAAGACAACCTGAACATGGAATCATTGGAAAGTGATTGCAGATCTCAAGAAGCTCAGCAGGCCGACATGAACACCGAAACCTCACGCCTTGTTGGGCCTAATACAGGCACGAAGCCCTGTTATATTAATTTGGCTAGTAACCTGTGCGCATTGATATTACTTGGAGTAATAACATTTTGCTGTTTTAAAGATGGAGTTAATCTTTTCTCATTCCATCCCATTCTCATGACACTTGGGGTAAGTACCTCACAAAAAATTTCAACAAAGGTAGGTACATTAGTTAATAGCACATCCTTAGGTATATTGTTTGGGTACCTATTTCAATACATTATTTAGGAATTATATTATGATTCAAATTATGGCTGTACACTGTGTGCCAAAATGTCATCCTAATCAGTTCAGTAATTTTAATTAAAATAATGTAAGTTTGGTGTACAAAAATTATATCTTGTAACTAGTAGCTTACAAAAACATAATTTCAATCAGCAACATTTATTTAACAATCATTATAAAATAATTTCCAGGTAATCTAACATCAATAAATCTTTAAAAAAAATCTTATGTTATAAATATATACACCATTCTACACGAGTTTATTTTTTTAAATAAATTAAAAAATACATTATTTTAATTTCTGCCCAACTGCGAGAGGGATTAATCGGAAGATTTACGTTTTTGGGTGTTTAACAACCAGCATGTTGCTCAAATATTATAAGTATTATTATACATACCTACCTAACTCATTCAGTCGTTAACAGTTAAAGCTATTCTTAAGTGGAAAATGCTGTCTCGCTCGCACAGTTTAAATGTTTTTGTGAATATTATAAAATGAGTAAGTATACTTTTGATAAATGTGCTCTGAGAGCATATATAGATAATAAAATTGCGAACATTCGAGGCATATGTTTTTTTTCTTGAACAAAGGTTTTGATTAAGAAAATTTGATTCCAAAATCGATAATTTTGGAAACAACCTTTCTTTATTAAGAGTCACAGATACGTGGCTTTCTTTACTTTCAAACAAAAAAATATAAATTAATTGTAAGCAGGCGTGCAAGCAGATGCTGACACGCATGTTTATTAAGTCCAGCCTCTTCGAGACGGCCTGTATCCTGCAGTGGGTTGGTGGGACACATGGCGTAGCCAGGAACGGGCAGGGGGGTAGCTGCCCCCCGCTAGCAAGGCTCGGAAGGAGTACTCCTGAACCCAAGAATGGGCCCGGCCTTACGAAGGGAAGGGCGTGCGTCGTATCTGGCGGCCTTTATCTTCTAAAAGCCTTGTTTATGTTGGTCTTCTGGCCCTCCGCCCCCTTTGAAGACCTTCGGTCAAATCAATCCTTATAGGAATATGCTGCTAGTCCATACACAAATAGCAAAATTTTAGGGCGCGCTGCCGCGGGCCTTTATCTCCCACTGCATATTATGGAGGATAAGAATCTTAGAAATTAGAATCAACAGAACATGGAACACCACGATTTACAATTTGTGAATTTTTTTTTCTAAACAAACTGATCTGTTTTATCTTCTAAAACCTTTCTTTATCAATATTTTTTGTGATGATATTGAAATATGCAATTAGTATAAAACATAGAACATTATTCATAAATATATAATTTAGCTGAAACTGAACTGAGACAAAACTGATTTCTTCGAATCCGGGGGCCGATGGCTAGGGGCGCCAAGGGCTAGCGGGCGCCGATACTAGTCAGATCAACCAGAATTTAACTAGTGTTTCTAAATATTTTAGGTAGATGAAACATTTGTTTAACGGCACAGTACTCAACATTCCTGATACATGAAACAAACAAAAATGCTAAAAAGTACACAATCAAAATTATTTCGTTCATTCGACAACACATATGTGCACTCTATTCAGTAATATAACGGGGAATTTGCAACAAAAATGCGTGAATTTGAACTAATGAATTTTACTGTTCTCTAAGCCCATAACTCAAAAGCGGTCATTTCTATCTGTAATCTACTATCCTTAATAGCAGGAATATTACAAAATTTTAATGATATGTAGCTTTAACGTGAAATAGAAGGGCCTGGGGTTGTGATTGAGAAAGTTTGTAGATGATGAGCTGCTGCTGGACTAAACGATTCAGTCCGGGAAACATTCGACCCTCTTGAATTTCGGTCAGGGCAATCCTTTTAGTAAAATACCAAGTCCCAAGTTGTAAAATTTTCGCGCCTTTATTTTCGAAAAAACCTTGTTTTTTTTTTACAAAACTGGCGGTACATGAGTTTTTCTAACAAACATTCTATCCTACGGGGTTATTTTTAAATACGAAATTTCTGACACATGTCAATTGAAGTTGTTCTGAGCTTTTAAACATTTTTAATTCAGTTTTTGATTTTGTTATTAATTTTTTCGATTTTTTCCCCTTATAGTGGCAATGCTCATCAGTCATTACCAAGCATTATTTACATTTTAGTCACTTATGTCTGTAAAACACAGACCATCCGTGTTCTTTATCTATCAATCTATCCTTAATTTTATGAAAATGATAAAATGTTTAAAATGAAAATGTATGGACCAGGATGGTGATTGGTTTGTAAGGGTCGCCTTGATGCTAGGCTAAGCGATTCGGCTCGGGAAACATAATAATATCACCCTTCGACCCCCTTGGAGAACTTTGGTCAGGTCAATCCTTGTAGAAAAAAGCTAATAGTTCGTTCGTACCCAAGTTTCAATAGTTTAGAGCGCGCTGACGCGCGCTTTTATCTTCTAAAACCTTTCTTTATCAATATTTTTTGTGATGATATTGAAATATGCAATTAGTATAAAACATAGAACATTATTCATAAATATATAATTTAGCTGAAACTGAAATTGATTTTGCACTATTATTTCTTGTAGGTACTATAAACGCGATATTATTGTGAAATTGGCATTTATAGTGCAAGAAATAATAAAAAATAAATATTTTTTTATTTGTACAACCCAGGTCCCATTATTTTAAACGTAATATTTCAAAAAGGATTAATTAATCTTAGAACAAGTCAAGAAACTATTTGACGTTTCAGGAATGGTGTATTAAAAAAATTACTTCGTATTTTGTACTGAAAACCTTTGCAGATAGGATAAACGTGGTAAATGGGGCCATGACCCAGGCGCGACAACGCGACCTGGAATTGAACCAGCTCTACCTAAGTAAATATTGTTTTGTGAAAAACCTCGGATATTATTGATAATACCAATATTTTTGTATTAATGGAGCACGATTTTTGTAGTATGTATGTAAGTTTTACTTTGCCTGCTCCCCCTGAACATTATCCTGGCTACGACCATGGTAGGACACGTACTTTGTCAGGTTAAGTAATTTTTAGGGAAAGTACATATTATTAAAAATAATGTCACCAAATCATCCAAACCTTCATCCTGTGCAGTATTTTTTTAAATTATTAATGATTTCAAAATTAGTATTTTTTCCTACACTAATTTGAATACTCGTAAAAGTAAACGTATTTATCTTCTATACTCCATTCTATTCTATAAATCTCAGTTCCTGCTTTACGAATTTAATGATAAGATTAAAAGGCGGAATATATTTTAAGTCAATTTCTTAACAAGTTTCTTTAAAGAAATCTGCATTGTAAAACGTATTTTCTTTCGCAGTTCTTAGACCAGGAACTAAAGGTAAAGACTTATTAAAACTAAAGTTAGGTAGGTTTATATCTATACAAAAACAATGTCCTAGGCACTGCAGCGTCCGAGTGGTCACTTCACCAATCTAGTGTGAGCGAAGGTGCCACTGGACGTATAAACCATCTTATTACGTAGATGCATACATGCATTTGTAGGATATTTTTTAACAATAACCTCTTTTTTTTTTTTTCAGTGGCTGTTGTTCATGACTACGGCTATTAATGCCGTATCTCCAGGTGATCTAGCTTCCGAGTGGATGCCAATTAGGCTGCGAAGTGCTCGTCATTGGGTTTTGCAAGTTTGTGGTGGAATCATTATTTTATGTGGATTCCTTATCATATTATCTAATAAAATTATTGGTGAAAAACCACATTTTGTCACTTTGCATGCCAAATTTGGAATATCGTCACTGACTTTGATGATTTGCACGATGCTAGGTGGTCTTGGTGCATTGTACAGTTTAAAATTAAAACACTATCTTGCGCCAATGTACACTAAACTTATACATGCTTTTGTCGGAATATTTACCTTTTCACTTGGTGTGATAACTATAATATTAGGATTCTTTTCGAATTGGTGGACATTTGGAGATATACTAAGATATTCTTGTCTTCTTTTAGCTCTTCTTGTAACTCTTTTTACAGTGCTGAGACCAAGCTTAAAAATTTATTTTCGACTCAAAGAAAGATTTGATAACGCAAATTAATAAATATTTAAGCATGTCGCAAATGGTCGCATAATAACGAAGTTTTAAAAAATATAATGGTGCTTCAAAGTTTGTATTTATTAATATTTAACTTATGACCCAAATTCTCTATACAGTAAAATTCATAGCGAGAAAAAAACAGTACAAGCTAAAAGTAACTAATTAAATTGGTCCTAAGTTGTTAAAATACTCAAAAGTGGGGAGAGAGATCGGAAAAATCACGAAACATCACAGAAGGTAAAATGGGATGTATTCAACTTTTTGTGCGATTTCTAAACCGAAATGCGGCGCGCGACGTTGGCTCGTAATTGCCAGGCAACTAATTTAAAAATAAAATTTTAAAAATGAACTTGGTTACTAAAAACATCACGGGATTATGGGCGACCCCTAACCTATGCGTGTTATACACAACAATTTGTTGCCAAGCTACCAAACTTAGTTTAGCACTTTCCAATACCTAACTTTGTTAAATCGCAAAAGTAGGGTACAGAAATACAAACCATATCCATACATAGTTTCATTATTTTACATTTTATTGGTACTTCCTCTACACGATTGGATGCACAAAAATGTTAATATAGTTAATAGCCGTTTTAATGATACCAAAAACTATCTTAAGCACTTATCTTGTTTATTTTTTTATAAAAATATTAACAAACGTGATACATACACACTTGCCACGATACTGACAATTACTTTCACTTTTTCAAAATTCATTAATCGTTGCATTATCTATCACTCACTGGTTTACAAACACCAGAATATTTTTAGCAGTTAATAAATTACACTTAACAGATAAATTATTAGTGTTATAGAAATATAATATATTATCTGTTTGACCAATTTTGTTAATATTATACCTACGTAATATTGTGTAATTGTAAACTTATTTATCGAATTTAATTATATTGTTGCTAATAATAGATAATATAATATTTATTTTGAGATGTTTTTACTGAAAATGGTTGGAATAATCAGAGTAATTTATGACTTCTTCAAATAATAACGTTTTTGTATTTTTCAATTTTCTATGTCTGTATCTACACAAGAAAGATAATGTACATAATATAACAAAATATTTTCTATGTAAAACCTTTTCTTAGTAAACCAACCTTGTTCGTTAGTAAAAGTTAAAAATAGCTTTGAATTAGGTACCTATGTAATAGTAAAGTTAACGTCAAATAAGAATTATACACTTACCTATTATTGTATCAAATGGCAGGTATGACAATTATTTTTTAATTCCATTGTTTGATTGCTTGTATTATGAATGCTTACTTTTTTGGTACTTCTCTAAATATTGCTGTTCAGCTACTACAGGAACATGCGTGCAGGCAAGTATATTGAAGAAAAATACATAGAAAGAACTGATTTTACAAGGGTCCATGTCTGATTATGTATATTAAAATGCAAATTTGTTCCCGAATCAATGTTCGTAATTATCCAGTGCCAAATTATCATGACAATAGAGAAGTTAAGTACCTAATTAATATTCGACCCTACTATCAAAATATACCTATTGTTGAAATTCTAATACTGCACAAATTGTGTGTGAACAAGTGTACCCATTGGGAAATTTGATAAATCTACAAGGTTGAAGAAGAATAAGGTATGATTAAGGTAATTTTTTTAATTGTCTCTTATAAGAATAGTAAACATACAATTATATGTGTCTGGCCAAAGTAGTATTTTCGGACCTCGTGTGTGTATAAGAGGTTATCTACTTAAGTAATATAAGTAAGTACTTAAAATATTTTGATGTTACCTACTTAATTAGGCAAGCATGTACCTATCCATGATAAATGCATAAATCTGTTCAATGTATGCATTTATTAGATAAAAATGTAATGAAATGAACATAGATACTTAATAATGAAATAAATATATTATGAAGGCAAGCACAAAAAGTTTTTCTAATTATGCATGTAGTGGGAAGTCTGGTGGAAAGGACTTACCTAGAAAAAGCTACACAAGTTCAATGAGTACCATGCGACATGGCGAGTACTTAAGTGCCGCCAGTAAATAAGCACATCTATCCCTGTAGTGGGCAGCTGCGCTGGCAGTAGACCTGAGAGTGGAGGTCACGGAGACTGGAACAGTCGAGGGTCACCATTGTTGCTACGGCAACAAACAGCGATGCGGAAGGCAAAGGGAAAACCACCGCATAACATATTCCCAGGATAATCATTATGGCTGAGCACAAAAATACCATGGCCCTCAGTCCCCGGCAGACCTTAGATGGTCAGAGGGTGCTAAGAATCCCCGGGTCAGCCACCAAGATTGCGACATGGAATGCGCAAAGCATGTTTAAGGAGGAGAAGTTTAAGAATGTGGAGAGGGAGTTAATGAGACTCGAAGTGGACATACTGGGGATAAGTGAAGCCAGATGGAAGGGAACCGGTATAGAAACTAGAGAAGAAACCGTTACCTACTACAGTGGTAATGATGAGAAACATCACAGAAATGGAGTTGCAGTCATGATAAAAAAAACATTTAAAAGCCACAGTTACTAATTTTCTACCAATATCAGATCGCGTTATGTTGATACAACTGAGAGCCAAACCTATAAACATTAATATCGTACAAATATACGCTCCTACGGCAGATAAAAGTGACAATATTCTAGAAGAGTTTTACAGAGACCTGAAAACCGTGCTTACCAAACTAAAAAAGTCAGAATGCACTATAGTCATGGGTGATTTTAACGCCAAAATCGGTGAGGGTCCCATTCAGGATACTGTCGGACGATATGGTTTGGGCGTGCGCAACGACCGAGGAGACCGTCTTATCCAGTTCTGTCAGGAAGAATCTTTAGTAGTAATGAACACCTACTTTAAACTACCTCCACGTCGTCTATACACTTGGAAATCCCCGGCTGATTCTCCGACAAATATTGTAAGAAATCAGATAGACTTCATACTGGTAAGCAAGAGGTACCGTAACAGTTTCAAATCTGTCAAAACTTATCCGGGTGCTGATATTGGTTCAGATCACAACCCTCTCGTAGGAGTTTTTGCCACCAAACTCAAAAAACTGACACGGTCAAAAGCGTGTTCAAGAATTGATTTTTCGAGACTCAGGGATAAGGACACAAAGAGGAAATTTCACTGTGCCCTCCACAACCAATTCCATGAGTTGCAGGAACAAGTCAAACTTCAGATGCCTACAACTAACACAGAAGGGCTATGGACACATATCAAAGATGTTATTATAAACACAGCAAAAAAGACCCTCACAGCTGTTAACGCTGTCAAGTCAAAAGAATGGATAACGGAGGAAATTCTAGATTTAATGACGCAGAGACGACGTGTAAAACATACAGACCAAAAACAATATAAAGATATTCACAAAGAGATAGGACGAAAATGTATAGAGGCCAAGGACATATGGATCAACGACAAATGCACAGAGATAGAAGAGCTACAAGCCAAGCATGATGCCTTTAATATGTTTAAGAAGATAAATGAACTCACAGGGCAGAAAAAGCGACCACCGGCCTCCACTCTTCTAGACAAAGATGGTAATTATGCCATGACTATTGAAGATCGTCTAAGGATATGGAAAGAATATATTGAAGAACTTTTTTACGACCAAAGGGGAAACAAACCACATACAGAAGTAGAATTTACTGGACCACCTATTACAAAAGATGAGGTTTCACACGCAATCAAATCTGCAAAAGCCGGAAAGGCCGTAGGTCCAGATGAGGTCCCCGTAGAAATACTCAAGTTGCTTGAATATGAGCAGCTAGACATAATTGTGCACCTCTTCAATGCTATTTACAACTCCGGAATAATTCCTTCAGAATGGCTTCATTCCACCTTTATTACTCTGCCAAAAATAAGCACCGCGAAACGTTGCAATGAATACCGCACAATATCATTAATGAGCCATGTCCTGAAAATCTTCTTAAAGGTTATTCATAAAAGAATATACCGGAAGTGTGAAGAAAACATTTCAGAGACACAGTTTGGGTTTAGAAATGGTTATGGAACTCGGGATGCACTATTTGGTTATAAGGTGCTGATGCAACGCTGCTGGGATATGGACAGATGTGTATACGTTTGTTTCATTGATTATGAGAAGGCATTTGACCGTGTAAAACACAATAAATTAGTACAGATCCTAGAAAGAATAGGCCTTGACTCCAAAGACGTGTCTATAATAAAAAATCTGTACTGGCAGCAGACAGCCAATGTACGCGTGGAACATGAACTCACTGCTGACGTAGAAATATTGCGAGGAGTGCGACAAGGGTGTATATTATCGCCGTTGCTATTCAACGTCTACGCTGAAGAGATTTTCTCAGAGGCCCTGGAAGATGCAACCGAAGGGATCGTTGTAAACGGGAGGCCCCTTACCAACATTCGATATACAGATGATACCATCTTGTTAGCAAGCTCGATGCACGATCTGCAACAGCTGCTAAATCGAGTTGAATCGATCAGTGCTCTCAACGGTCTAAACATTAATATAAAGAAGACCAAATACATGATCGTAGGCCGCACTCCACAGTCTTCTGCTGTACTCAGCGTTAAGAACCAACCGCTAGAGGGTCCGTTCTTACAAATATCTTGGATGTAAGGTAAACGACCAAGAAGACCAAAGTACAGAAGTTAAATGCCGCATAGAACAAGCCAGGAGCGCTTTCATCAAAATGACTCACCTTCTTTGTAACCGGAATGTCAAACTCTCTACCAGATGCCGTTTGGTGCGGTGTTACATATTTTCAGTCCTCCTATATGGAGTAGAAGCTTGGACTCTAACCCAGACTTTAAGTAAACGGTTAGAAGCGTTCGAAATGTGGGTATATAGAAGAATGCTGAAAATATCATGGACAGATAGAGTAACTAATGACACGGTTTTGCAAAGAATGAACAAGGAATTAGAGCTCTTAAAGACCATAAAACAGAGAAAACTACAATACTTTGGTCATATCATGCGCAGTAACAAGTATACTCTGTTGCAACTCATTCTGCAAGGCAAAATCCAGGGACGACGGAGACCTGGCCGCAGAAAAACATCGTGGCTCCAAAATCTTGCAGAGTGGTATAACACTACAAAGATAGAATTCTTCCGAGCCGCAACATCACGGGCCAAAATAGCCACAATGATAGCCGACCTCCGATAGGAGATGGCACCAAAAGAAGAAGAATTATGCATGTATCCTTCGTCTTCAGTAAACTTACTTAGCTATAATAATAATAAACATTTATTTCGGATAGAACAGAGATCCATAGTGTTGTTAGTAGCCTTAAATACAAAAACTAAACTAGAAGTACAAACTATGTTAGTAGGTTTAAAAATTACTTACGTTAAAAAACATAAAAAAATATAGCTTAACTAGTCTGTTTTTTAATTCGATGCAAAAAAAATGTTTTTGATTTTGTTTCGATAGCAGTCTTTTATTGGCATACAGTAGAACGTCGATTATCCGAACTCATTGGGAAACATGGGTGTTCGGAAAACCGGTTTATTCGGATAATCGAACTATGTACCTACTTTTATTTGCCAACAAAAACTATATTTATAATTATAATCATTAATCAGTTTCAGGCAAGTAGATAAGTATACACCCTATAAGAAACATACTTCCAAACCTTCAATCATACATAATAGATACAATCACAGATTTAAAAACCTTTAATCTTCGTTTGCCGAAGCAACCACCTCGTCTACCCGCTTACGAGCAGCTAGGTCTCGTAGTTTTTTGAGGACTGGTCGCATTCAGCATAAGCAGCCTATACAGAGCGTCCCAAAGTTATGGGCCATGAAGGGAAAGTACCTTAAATATCGTAGATAGGGTATTTTGCTGAAAGAAGACTTTATGTTATTTTTAAAAGTTAGTAATTCTGCATTAAAATATTTTCTAAAAAAATACTTGCCTTGTCTGGGAATGGAACCGACTTAAATTAAAAAAAAAACACCACTACTTTTATGATGCCAATCGAAATAATGGCCAAAAACTAATAACTCTTCTTAAGTAACATAGTATTTTAAAAGAAAGGAACAACGTAAAATGTTTGAGTCAAATTTTTTTATTGAAAGAAAGAAAGTTTTTTATTGCCGTCGACGACGTTCGAAAAGTAGCGATATTATCATTCCATAGATAGCATTGATTATTCGTAAATAAGTACATACCCACTTCATAAAATACTTTATAGCATAGTTTTCCTTATTATAAGTGGAAGTGTAGATAAAATGATAAAATTTAGTATTTCAATACGTCCTTGGTAAGCTAGACACAAGCCAAATTTAAAACAAAAATAATGTTCTTGTTAAATTTGAAAATGTAACAATTTATGAGAGCGTTTGTTTGAATGCATGCTTTTTAAGATATTTTAAAAAGAAGACAAATTTTTAAATGTTTTTCTTAAATTTGAAAATGAAACAGTCTATGCAATTGTTTGCTTGTTGTTCTTAAATTTGAAAATGGAACAGTCTGTGCAAGAATTTGCTTTTCCGATATTTATCTGTTTAGTTTTAATTCACTTACAAACGTGTTATTGTGTTAATTTATTGCGGACATGGCATATCAAGTAAGTTTTGATCTAATGGAAGCATATTTTTTTAAACGATAAAGATATCTCTCGAAGTTTGCGCTGGTATAGCGTAAAATATCCTGACAGACAAACACCGTCTCGTAAGGTTTTGAAAAGGCTTGTGAATAATTTGAAAACTCTGGGACGTTTCGATAAACGCTCAAGAGAACCACAGCAAGAAAACCATACGATCAACGACGAAGAACTTGATATTTTAATTTACTTTTCGGCTTTTCCGAAAACATCGGTGAGAGAAGGAGAAAATGAAATTGGAGTTTCAAAAAGTAAAATACATATTAAAAAAACACGGTTGCAAGAGTTATGTTGAAGGACGATTGGTTCAAAAATTACTTCCAGGCGATACAGAAAGGAGAAAAAATTTCTGTCTTGATATCCAGGCACGCTTGCTCGAAAATCCAAATTTTTTGGATAATATTTGGACAGACGAATCTAACTTTAGCAATTGCGATATGTATAACCGCCACAATAATCGTATTTGGTCTAAAGAAAATCCCCTACGAATCACTGAAACGAATAACCAAGTGCGTTTTTCATTCAACTGTTGGTGCGGACTTTTAAAAAACCGGGTTTTCTTAATCCATTTTTACCATGGAACCTTGAACACAGAAAAGTATTTAGAAATACTTCAAATTGTAAGAGATGAGATAAGAAAACTTAATTTTCCAACAAGATGGAGCTCCGGCTCATAATAGTCGGAGAGCAGCAGATTTTCTAAATGAATGTTTTCCTACTTGGATTGGTACGAATGGACCGATTAGATGGCCGGCCAGATCCCCGGACCTTACACCATCAGATTTCTTCTTTTGGGGATACGTGAAAGATATGCTATACAAAAAGCGATATGAGAACGTGGGCGAGTTACAAACAGGATTGTGCCATATCATATCGAGTATTCACCATAAAAAGATAAGAAAATCAACAGGCAGCGGACTCATTAAAAGATTGGCGATTTGCGTAAGACAAGAGGGATCACATTTTGAGCATTTAATTAATTAATTTACAAAAAAATACCCACTTAATTGACTACGGCAGTTTCATGTATGTTTTTAATTTGATTAAAATGATTAATTTCACGCTGTTCCTTTCTTTTAAAATACTATGTTATTTAAGAAGAGTTTTTATTTTTTGGCCATTCTTTCGATTGGCATCATAAAATTAGGGGTGTTTCTTTTTACATTTAAGTCGGTTCGATTCCCAGACAAGGCAAGTAATTTTTAGAAAATCTTTGAATGCAGAATTACTAACTTTTAAAAATAACAAAGTCTTCTTTCAGCAAAATACCCTATCTACGATATTAAGGTACTTTCCCTTCATGGCCCATAACTTTGGGACGCCCTGTATACGTCCCACTGTAGGGCACAGGCCTTCTTTCAGAGAGAGTATGGGCCGAATCACCACGCGTGCCCACCGCGGATTGGCGATTTCAAGCGCTGAGGTATGTGAATAGCTCAGACACCCAAGTTTCCTCACGATGTTTTCCTTCACCGTTAGCATTTAGCTTGTGCTTCAATCCATCGCAAGACAGTAGCAAAACATTCAATCCAGAAGCAGAAACAGCAGGTATGTTTTCATCTTCATTGTGTGACTCACTAGTAAATGACGGCACTTGCAAAAGTAGTACCAACCGAAACGTCGGAAAATTGTAAAGTGGAAAAGTAAACGAGTAAATATCCGTTCAAATTAAGTTTTATTAATAGGTACTTCTTCTACTAGTTAAAAACAAAGATGTCTAACTAGCGCTGAAAAGGACCCCATTGTGTTACCCCAATCGGAGCGGGTTCAGTACTACCCGGCAAAATATCCATGCATGTCAGACCGGCCATCTTGCGAGGAACCTAGATATTTCGACGGGTTTATACATCATGAAGTCAATGGTTTGACGTTTTTGCATAAAACATAAGTTAGATACTTCAATCAAGTTGTTGCATCCTTGGTTGCACGCCATGCATGCATGCATTCAATCAATCTATCAATGCGACAACAAACAATAGTGAAGACCACAGACTAAAAAGAGATACTAGTGAGACGCATGGCGCGGCGTGTCGGTATCTCGCGCACAACACCTTATGGTCTGAAAGAACTTAATCTGAGGAATGAGCTTTCATTTTATTCTATTAATATTTAAAACAAACTCTGCAGCGGCAGCCAGTGCTGCCAGATAAGGTTATTTATCGCTATTTGGGCTATATCAAAAGGTGATATCTGATATAGCTACCAAAAATTTTAATCTGCCAACCGGTTGCCAATTTGGGCTAATAAAAACTGATTATTTGCTAGTTTATTTTTTCATTTTACAATTTTCCGACGTGTCGGTACTTTTGCAAGTGCCATGGTCTCGGTAGACTGAGATGACAGGCGTCTTTTTGAAAGCTTTAACTGTTAATTTGGGCTAACTCAATTTTTATCGATATCTTTTGGACTATACTTGGGAAAACAGAAGAATCCATATATTTTTTGCGTTGCAAGTGAATACTCACTTCGTCATTCATTAATTCAGGGTTTTTGGATTTGTATGGTGCTGTAAGGGTTCGAAGAATATAAAAAGCGGTAATTACCATGGAATTTTATGTAGAAAACCAACAAGTGTGTGTCGAGCCACGCGCATTGTAGGATTCCGTAGTTGGTCCTCGAAATATACGAACTTGAGGTTTTTGATTGATATTAGGATTTCATCATCATCAGCCATTTGACGCCCACTGCAGGACATAGGCTTCCTTCGTGGTTGTCATACCCATGAGGGGTTTTGCCATAATCGCCACGCTTGGCTGGCGGGTTTTTCTTCTACTGTATTGTGTGTATGTACAAAAATAAATTTAATGGATAAATACTTTGAATGTCGGATTAAATCCTCGTTCTTCGATAA
The DNA here is from genome assembly GCA_947308005.1 of Yponomeuta malinellus. NCBI lineage: Eukaryota > Metazoa > Arthropoda > Insecta > Lepidoptera > Yponomeutidae > Yponomeuta > Yponomeuta malinellus. The sequence continues at coordinate 8,676,736 of OX370994.1, forward strand.
TGTCTGCTCCAAATGATTTCATTTGGAAACAACCATTGAATTTTGAGTGTTTGCTAGGAAATGTGATTCGGGTGTTTTGCCACAAAGCAATCAATGCAATGCAGAGCCAGTGGTGGAGTCAATAATGGCAAATTTACTTTCCCACTAAGGCAGCACGATCCTGGCGTTTCCTCGGAAAACTTCAAAGCGCCACAATACTCGCAAACAACGTCCATCGGCCCAATGCGAAAGCTAGTATGCACGCCGTAATCAGTGCTGCAATCGTATCGAAACGCTGCTCGATTCAAATCAGTACTTGATATATTTCTTCTTGTGCATCGTAAATTATCTAAGTACTTGTTGATCTCTGAGGTTTGCTCGACGATTTCGCATTGACAACCTAGCCGTTTCACGGGCTGCCTCGCTTTGCTGGTGTGATTGAGAAGCACGAAGTCGAGTCATACTAACGCGGCGCTCTTCACGCGCAATTTCTTGTTCTTCTTCAGTCCTTTCACTCGCAACGACCCAGCAGAATTGCGGGAAGGATGGTGGCTGCCGAATGATAGCTGCGTAGCTCACTTCGTAGTCATTGTGCGGCAACATCTCGACGCTGTATATACAAATAGATGGATTGGACGCGCAGGGCCCATCTTGTGGCCACCTCGCTCACCAGACCTAAATTCTCTGGATTTTTTACTGGGGATGTCTCAAATAAAATATCTACAAAGACCAGATCGTTAATGTTGACCAGCTACGACAGCGCATCCATCTAACAGTTGAAGAAATAAATGGCGGCTTTACCCGGCGTCTAAAGCAATCCTCTATACAACGCTGCAGAGCGTGTATTGCTGCAAATGGTGCTTCATTTTAACACTTGCTGTAGTGAAAGGTACGAGTATTTTGTTACTAAATATATATATTTTAAATCTTTATTTAAGGGTTTGGTACACAATGTGACCATGTCACTACTAACACTTTACCAACTAAGTATTTACATGATCACACTTTTTGTAGCTTTAAGACCAAATGCCACTAATTTGCAGTGCCTCTTCCGAGTGCGGTAAGGCCAGACCAGACCACTGCAGTACACACCTACGTCATATCAATAATTAAATGTCTTCTTAAAGCTTAATTCCGGGCACACTCCACCAAGATATGATAGGCGTACTCAATGCCACCGCATTCAGCACAGTTTGGTGAATCCTCTTTTCGCATCATGAAAGCGAATTTGTTTAGTGGAATGTGTCCGGATCGAAGCCTGAACATAAGGACTAGATCATTTCTTGGCAGGTGTGTCTCAAAAAGAACCAGGGGATGCGACGAGGACAACATTGTATGGTTTTATACCATATTCCTTCAGACAACGATCGCTCATCAAAGTATTCTCTCCAATGACGGTAGCATTGCTCTTTAACCATGGGTAAGTAGTCAGTGTGTATCGGAGTACATAATAATATGATACCGTCAGTAGTAGCGCCTTTAGCCAACGTATCTCTTCGTTTCCCCGGATACCGATATGAGATACGATCCATTGAAGTATTATAGTCTTATTGTTATTTGTAATATTACAATAGCTCTCAATATAGTATAGGCTATCGGAGTACCTCGAAAGTTCGAGGTGCATCGAGCCAAACGTTGCAGGGCACTTTTTGAGTCCGAAAAAATTACAGTTTTATCGCAAAACTTACGAAAATTTAGTAAAACAAAAATTTTACAAGAAATAAATGTTTGTGTTAAAATAGTGAAATTTTTTAAATTTTGCTCCTTTCGAATTTTAATACCATTACCATTTTTAGTTTTAAACTACTTAATGTTTAGCTCACCACTTTAAAAACTGCAATTAATGGATTTTTTTTTAACTAAGGGCATTTTAATTTACATTATTTTGTCAATAAAAGAGTTAAAACGTGTATTGAAATTGTGGCATGCATGCGATAGCACATGTACTTAAGACTAGAAAACAAAACAGAGATTAAAATAGACTGTAAATTATGGAAATACAGCTACTTGAAAAATGAAGATAAACGAAGAAAAGGGTAGATTTTAGAATACGATGCAAAAAAAAATCTTTTTGTACCTATTGGTAAAAATATGGGTATTTTGTTGGTATCTAACTACGTAGTGTATCATTCCCTTAAGCTTGGACCAATATTAACGCCATACGCTTTGTAAAATTATAAAAGTCGTACTACCTTTTTACTCTATACCGTACCTTTTCTAGCAAACCGCCTACAACGCCGTACTAAATCGAGAGTACATGCTGGCAACACTGGCGATTATTTGCAACACAGACAGTGTTGCCAACTTAGGCGATTTTTCGCCTTTTAGGCTACTTCGAAGGGTATCGGGGCGACCAAAAATTGTGATTGGCGACTAGGCGCCATTTAGGCTACTTCGAAAAATAATGGGTGTCTTTTCAGGCGATTTTTACCTTTGGGGTAAACCGGAAACATTTGAACGTGCAAATGGCAACCTGGGCTGAGTAGGCTCTGCCAACACTGGTCGCCGGGTTTTCCCCTGCCGATTAGTTTATTGAATTTATTGTTGATTTCTTTTCGTTTGTTGTTTGTGCTTACTGCTTTTGTTTTGTATCCAGTTAATTCCAGTTTGTTGTTGAGTGACAATCAATAAGTCTAGTCCATCTATGCCATTGAAAATACAAGTATATGGACGATTTCTTTTAGTTTTTGTGAGTGGTTTAGTAAGTGAACAGATTGTTATTGAATTGAGTTCAAATAAACGTGTATGACAATGGGAAAGCACGGTAAATACATAAAACACTACAGAGATGACTGGGAAAAAATACCAATTTTTAAAAGTAAGTACCTAGGTATATACAAACTGCCCGTATTAATAATCATTTCGGCCATCCGGTGTTGTTTTTAAAATGAAATTTCTTTGGTTACGGGAAACATGAAATCTGTGATTTTTTATCACAGTGTACCTAGATTTTTTTGTTTAGCTCTAACACTAAGGTTTCAATTCATCACAGACCCATCTGGGACTTGTTTCATCGATGTACATGGGAGGTTTTCTTTTTGACTATTAAAAAAAAGTAGTTCCCAAGGACTCTGTAGATGGCGCTGAATTGACTACGTTACCAGTCGAACGTTTCAATTTGCGACCGTGGGCAAACCTGAAAGCACTGCAGATCGCTTACATACTCAGATTAATTAATAGAAAACGTTTAAATTATACGACTTCAATGAGGAAGACATTAAAATCGTAGGTTCTTGCTAATTTCACATACGAATCTTCGATATGAACAAAAGAGAGGAAGTAATGCTGTCAGTACGTTTCGTTTTATGATCTCAAACTACATCCAAGTGAATTAATCAAAAAATAATGTGACGTTCCCTTCCTTGCAGTAACGTACCAAGTGCAGCGCCATCTATCCATCGACTAGGGAAGAAATTAAAAAAAATAAAAAGAAAATCCCTCAAGTTGTTACCTAGTTTAAAAATAAACAAATATTTTTATTAAATTTTTATTAATTTTTAACAGTATTTGACTTCCGATTGAAAATTGAAAATGAAAAAAAGAAAAGCTATATGTCTTAAAAAATTTCTTTAGGATACCTGATATTTAATGGGGCGATTTTAGGCTACTTTGCAGAAAAAAAAATTAGGCGAATTTAGGCTACTTAGTGCCAAATTTTTGGCGACTCGGACCGGACTAGACTTGGCAACACTGAGCACAGAGTATATTATTATTGCTGAGAATTTGCAATCTGCGGTTCTAGAAGAAAGAAATTGAAGGGAATTTAGTTTTTCATGTTCTAAAAATATCTGTTGAACCTCAGCTAGTAATTTTGTGTGGCTGAATCGTTTGGAACATCGTAAGTAAAATATTTGTAAATAGGTAGACAAAATAGGTATGTAGTAAGATGGCGTCTGTGGCACTCGGCGGATGCACGGTTATAAATAATTTTAGACCAACCAACGTTTCAATTCGTTTTTCAGATGCCGAACATTAAATTGCAGTCTTCGGACAATGAGATCTTCGACGTTGATGTTGAAATAGCAAAATGCTCTGTTACAATAAAAACTATGCTGGAGGACTTGGGCATGGATGAAGATGAAGAAGAAGTAGTGCCTCTGCCCAATGTCAACTCTGCTATACTGAAGAAAGTGATTCAGTGGGCAACCTACCACAAAGACGACCCACCTCTACCAGAAGATGATGAGAACAAAGAGAAGCGAACCGATGACATTTCATCATGGGATGCAGATTTCCTTAAAGTGGATCAAGGCACACTGTTTGAACTCATATTAGCTGCAAATTACTTAGACATTAAAGGTCTATTGGATGTAACCTGCAAGACTGTTGCCAACATGATCAAAGGCAAAACTCCTGAAGAGATTCGCAAGACTTTCAATATAAAGAATGATTTCACTGCGGCTGAGGAAGACCAAGTCCGTAAGGAAAATGAATGGTGTGAGGAAAAGTAAATGACTTCTATAGCCTATTACATTTCAAGGTGTATTTAATTATTCTGTTAATCCAAGACAAGACATCTCCCAGTATTAGCTGTACAGCTTTTGGACAGTCCTAATTTTAACATGATTATGCAAATTAAAGCAAATTGTACATCAACACAATTTGATTTAATTTGCTTCATATGAAATGAAAATAATTTTGTATATTAGTCTTGTGTTGAAGAAAGTAGCAGTAATATATAATATACATCCCAAGGCGAAAATGTTTCATATAGAAATGATTTTATTATGGTTATGAAACTGGCAGCATCTCTGTATATACTTACCTACCTATTAATAAACCCTTTTTTTTTCAATATCTCTGGATTAGAATCTTTGCTCTTTAAACAATATAACAAGCAGAAGTAGGAGTAACTTTTATTGAACATGTATCTATTTGGTACAAACTTAACTACAAAAATATTTTTTCTTTGATGCGCTTATGTTATACATCGAAATGTGTCTTCTAATTTAGTGTAAGTGTTTGGCATGAAGAAGCTGTCTATGCAAGTAAGGATGGGACTATCAAAGCGTCCTAGTGTTGCCCCACACGACGCTGCGCCCAGTAACAGACCAGATATGAAAGAAATTCCAACAAAAGTTGCCAATGCACATTGACACTTCAAATGATGCTTTTGCAAGAGTTGTCTGCAGCGTTGTATAAAGCTTTGAACTGATCTGAAACAAATACAGAACTATAAAGAGGTACCAAATTAGGTGGGTTTGAAAATATCAGATATTTATGATATATATCCAATATATATTAAAAAGATATATACAGGGCGTCCCAAAGTTATGGGCCATGAAGGGAAAGTACCTTAAATATCGTAGATAGGGTATTTTGCTGAAAGAAGACTATGTTATTTTTAAAAGTTAGTAATTCTGCATTCAAAGATTTTCTAAAAAATACTTGCCTTGTCTGGGAATCGAACCGACTTAAATAAAAAAAAAAAACACCCCTACTTTTATGATGCCAATCGAAATAATGGCCAAAAACTAATAACTCTTCTTAAGTAACATAGTATTTTAAAAGAAAGGAACAGCGTGAAATTAATCATTTTAATCAAATTAAAAACATACATGAAACTGCCGTTGTCAATTAAGTGGGTATTTTTTTGTAAATTAATTAATTAAATGCTCAAAATGTGATCCCTCTTGTCTTACGCAAATCGCCAATCTTTTAATGAGTCCGCTGCCTGTTGATTTTCTTATTAGATTAGATTGCCTAGATTTAGATTAGATTAGATTAGATGGCCGGCCAGATCCCCGGACCTTACACCATTAGATTTCTTCTTTTGGGGATACGTAAAAGATATGCTATAGAAAAAGCGATATGAGAACGTGGGCGAGTTACAAACAGGATTGTGCCATATCATATCGAGTATTCACCATAAAAAAATAAGAAAATCAACAGGCAGCGGACTCATTAAAAGATTGGCGATTTGCGTAAGACAAGAGGGATCACATTTTGAGCATTTAATTAATTAATTTACAAAAAAATACCCACTTAATTGACTACGGCAGTTTCATGTATGTTTTTAATTTGATTAAAATGATTAATTTCACGCTGTTCCTTTCTTTTAAAATACTATGTTATTTAAGAAGAGTTATTATTTTTTGGCCATTCTTTCGATTGGCATCATAAAATTAGGGGTGTTTTTTTACATTTAAGTCGGTTCGATTCCCAGACAAGGCAAGTATTTTTTAGAAAATCTTTGAATGCAGAATTACTAACTTTTAAAGATAACAAAGTCTTCTTTCAGCAAAATACCCTATCTACGATATTTAAGGTACTTTCCCTTCATGGCCCATAACTTTGGGACGCCCTGTATATCCATTTTGTATGACAGTCATATTATTATTTTATTGTATTATTTATGTTTGAGACCTGTAACACCATAGTGGATTAATATCAGAGAAGGTTGGATGATTGACGCAATCAAACCCTTTCGAGAGGTCACAGAAAACACTAATGGCGTCGTCTGATCCCTCCGATGCACTAAAAATATGTTTTATTAACATGACACCCGCATCAGTGTTGCACCTTGCTTTTCTGAAACCGTATTGATGCAGTAGGATAGCTAATATCTGATTAAGATCTGAATAATCTGGTTGTAAGTATATATAACCAGCAAATTCAACATTCATTAACCGACTTACAAAAGCTTCGCACAAAGGACTATCAGTAACACCTATTGTGAAAAGATGTTTATTGTAATAGAGACCCCGTTTTATCAGACCCCCTTGTTTCAGTTGTTTAGTCCGGTGACCAAACTTTCCGAAGGCATCGAAAATATTTACGTCCACTATCATCACTGATAACGGGGGCAGCACTAGCACAGCACTAGCGTCAAGAGTACAGGGCTGGAATGAACTCGGTACCTTGTGGTGGTTTCATGAAAGAGTCTGTCAGTTTCGTTGATGAGTTTATGGAGCTGCTGCTCAGCCAAGGAGATGACCGCGCATTTCTTGTGCAAGATAAGGGCTATCTCTCCGTCGTTGGTGGCGTCTCCGCCGCAACTGCAGCCAGCCGAGTTGGATATACCCATGGTAAGATTGGCTTGCTGAGGTTGCTCTACCTGAGTGTTCGAGTCAGTCTCGTAAAAGTCTGTGTCGTGAGGACTTCGGCCTTTCGCGTAGGTTTTACGGATATACCGATGAATGTTTTGAACTTGACAACCGTCCGACGACATTGCGATTAGAGAATCCACCAAATTAACAACTGTTGGATGATTGCAGATCACGATTAAATGGAGTATTATCAGTTGCCCTAAATGGAAGAGACTCCGCCGATTTGCACTGTACAAAATGTTTTTACTTCACCTTCTGTTTTTTGTGTTATTTGTAATGAAGTGAAAACATTTTTTTATCACTATTTTGACACCAATTAAAATAACTAGGTAACGTCATTCGATAAACAAAGAGTTTCCATATTTTCAATAGAAAAAAAGTTATCTTCAGCAGTAGAAGGACAGTCGACAGCCAAGTTCTTGTCGACAGCACATCAACCTTTAGGCCCCTCGCCCACGGCGACTTTTTGTAGTGATGCTGTCGTGCGTTTCGTAAACGCGTAACAGCATCGCTACGAACGCGCTTTAGTCGCATTTGCAACGCGCTGCAGAAGCGATGCCAACGCGCTACTAACGCGCTACAGCATCGCGACTGTATCGATGCAAACGCGCGAGCGTATTGGAAGACATCGGGAGGAGAACGGAGGAAGGGTGGCGCATGAGTAGTGCAACACAGAGAGATCGAGAGTGCTGTTGTCCATCGGTCCAAGGGAGTCCATCTTGCAACTGTAGCGATCGCAGGCATTTTGGTTCCGTTACTGAATCGCATTTGCATCGCGACAGAAGCGCGACGGTATCGCGTTTGCATCGCGACTGAATCGTGTTTACGGTGGGCGAGGGCACACAACTAGCGCCCGCATCGCGACTGTATCGATGCGAACGCGCGACAGCATCGCTACAAAAAGTCGCCGTGGGCGAGGAGGGCCCTACGTATATACTCTATTCAGTTACGTGACGAGCGATGTAAAGGTTGACCTGCTGTCGACTGTACCTAGGGTAGACCGAGGCGAATCGGATATATTTTTTTGAGAGTCTGAAAAACAGAGTAAAGTGTAATATGTGTAAGATTTATTAACAAAATGGTAATCAGTAACAATCCAGCTACACAATTAATATTTCAAAACCTAAATTGTTCAAAAATTCTCCAAAATATTAACTAAAAACTAAAAAGACAGAAATATCCGAATCGCCCCAATTCACGGGGCGAAAGGGATCGCACATAACATTCGCCCCCCTAAAGCCAAGCCGAGAATCCTTCTCCAACGCAACTTTGGTGGCATGGATCGCAGCAAGCTCTGTGATGATGCCTCTAACATAGACTGGTCACTTGTTACCGGTGTGGAGACCGTCGATGAGCAAGTTGATATTTTCAATTCACTTCTCACGCAGCTGTACGATGTCCACGCTCCTGTTCGAGCTGTAAAGATGAAACATCTTCCGGCACCATGGCTTACGGATGAGATGAAGTCGTGTCGGGTAGTTTTGAAAAAGTTTTTAAATTGCGGCAGCTAACAAATAATGAGAATAAAGTAGGATTTAGTGAATGGGCAACCTCGGGTATCCGGAAAAGTAGAGACACACTTTATGAACTGTATGACAAAAAGACTTATACATATGACACCAAATTCATACAGCACGTCAAAAAATATTCAAAATTATTTAAGGCCGTCTGCCATAAGGCTAAATGCGATCATATAAAGAATAAAATCTTACAGTCACCGAATAAAATTAAAACAATTTGGACAATAATAAATAGAGAAACGGGTAAAACAAAATTAGGAGATCGAGATATTTCGCTTAAGATTGATGACAAAATAATAACGACTAATGAAGATATCGCTGCAGCATTTGAACAGTTCTTCACTAATGTTCCAATCGTGACTACAGCTCCGTTAGACTCGTCACCTGATCGTGCAGCAACATTACTAAAAGACCATGTCTCCTCGTGCGAACACGATTTCTCATTTAATTACATTGAGCCTCATAACGTTCTTAAAAAATTTAAATTATTGAATCTTAAAAAAACCGAGGACTTGTGGGGTATGTCAGTAAAAATTGTTAGTTCAGTGATCCATGTCCTAGCTTTACCGTTAGCAAACATTTTCAATAAATGTGTAGATGAGGGAGTATTTCCGGACCTCATGAAATATAGTAGACTAGTACCCTTATTTAAAAGCGGTGATAAACACGACCCAACCAATTTTAGGCCCGTCTCAGTACTACCAGTATTAAGTAAAATATTTGAGAAGATCATCTTAGATCAATTACTTACGCATTTCAATAATTACCAACTCTTTCATAGCCAGCAATTTGGTTTTACTAAAGGGCGGAATACAACAGACGCCGGAGTTATGTTACTTAAACATATTTTCAGCGCGTGGGAGGATCGCAAGGATGCAGTAGGCATATTTTGTGATTTATCAAAAGCATTTGATTGTGTAGACCACGAAACGCTACTCCTAAAGTTAAAACACTACGGCATAAAGGGTGCAGGTTTAAGATCGTATTTAGAAGGAAGGGTCCAAAAAGCAGACGTAAATCGTATTAAATCCTCGGGTTCACTTGTAAAAATAGGAGTCCCGCAGCGATCTATTTTAGGGCCGCTCCTTTTCCTAGTCTATATAAATGATTTACCGTTTATGGTACAAAAAATGTCTGAGATAGTGTTATTTGCTGATGACACGTCACTTATTTTTAAAATAAGGAGACAAGAAAATAATCTTGACGATGCAAATAATGCTCTCTCGCCAGTACTAGATTGGTTCACAGCAAATAATCTGCTGCTAAATTCTAAAAAGACAAAATGTATAAAGTTTTCCTTACCTAACGTACGAGTAGTTGAGAACAACATAGTAATTGGACATGAAAAACTAGAATTTGTAGATGATACTGTATTTCTGGGCATCACAATCGATGCAAAACTACAATGGGGTCCACATATTGTAAAATTAGCACACAGACTTAGCTCTGCAGCATATGCAGTGAAAAGAATTAGGGAGCTCACTGACGTTGCAACTGCTAGGCTTGTTTATTTTAGTTACTTCCATAGTATTATGTCCTACGGTATACTACTATGGGGCCGGGCAGCAGACATTGAGACTATCTTCATCTTGCAGAAGAGAGCCATCCGATTTATTTACAAGTTAGGTAGTAGGGATTCGCTAAGAGATTTCTTAAAAGAAACAAACATCTTAACAGTTGCATGTCAATACATTTATGAAAATATTATGTACGTTAGAAAAAATATCAAAGACTTCGAAAATGTTGGTGACCACCATAATGTTAATACTAGAAATAAACATTAATTGTCATTTCCACTATTTAGACTTGCAAAAGTTAACACATCCTTTATGGGGCACTGTATAAGGTTCTACAACAAAATTCCTCAAGATATATTAGAGTTACCTCAAACGCGATTTAAAAAATGTGTTAAGCACATTTTGTGCAAAAAGGCTTACTATAACATCAAGGATTATTTAGAAGACAAAGATGTTTGGCATTAAACAGTAGATTAATATTATTTAAAGGACGATTGTGACTAGTGTTCAACACATTCATGACTAATATTTTAAGTTGAAAACTCTGTTAATTAAGTTAAAACGTGTTTTGAAAAGAATAAATGTGGAGTTTCTTTGTTAGCTTCTTCTCCACATAATCCATTAATTGTGAAACTAACAACTTTGACGTTCATTAAGTACCTAAACATTCTGTTTTTACAATGAATAAAAATATTTGAATTGAATTGAATTGATCAAGTCTCTTTTATGTAAGAAATCCCAGGCCAAGTCCAAATTTAAATCTCGCCCAACTGATCTCAATAGGGAAAAGTATGAGGCTATTCGAAATCGCTGCAATAGGGTGTGTAGGGATGCACAACGACGCCACATACACAAATCTGTTGAAAATGGAGATCCAGCTAAAGTCTGGAAATTTCTTCGATCTCTAGGAGTTGGAAAATCTCGTCAAGATTCTATCCCAAAACATTTTCCCTCTGCGTCTGCCTTCGATGGTGCTATAAAATCTGAAACACTGAATCGTATTTCTTCAATTCCATCTCCTGATCTCTGTTCCTTTAGTCTGAGTCAATTTTCGGATTGTGATGTTAAGAAAAGCATCATCTCCATTACATCGAACGCTGTTGGTTGTGATAATATCAGCCGTAACATGTTAATACCGATCCTCGATATAAAAATTACTCCCATTATCACCAAAATCCTCAACAATTCCATAACCTCTGGGTCATTCCCGACTGCGTGGAAGGAAGCCCAAATCACCCCCCTACCCAAAAATGCCAATCCTTCATCATTCGCTGAGTATCGCCCCATATCCATCCTGCCATTCCTGTCCAAAGTCCTTGAACGTCTTGTTCATTCCCAGTTAAGTTATTTCCTTATAAAAAATAATCTCCTCAATCCTCTCTAGTCTGGTTTCCGTCCCGCCCATAGCACTGTTACGGCTCTTATTAAAATAACGGACGACATGCGTCTGGGGATGGAGGAAGGGCAGTTGACAGTTTTGTCGCTGCTCGACTTCAGCAACGCCTTCAATGCAGTCGATTTCGACATTTTGTTGGCGTTGCTTTGTTCTCTTAACATATCTCCAACGCTAATTGACTGGTTTCGTAGTTATCTACACGGGCGCCGGCAACGTATTCGTATTGATGATTCCTTCTCCGAATGGTGTGGAATATCTGCCGGTGTCCCGCAAGTGGCGTGTTGTCACCCCTTCTTTTTGCAATCTTCATTAATAGTATCTCCCTCAAGTTATCTTCTTCCTACCACCTTTATGCAGACGATCTTCAAATATATACGCAAGGTCCAGTGGACCAACTTCACACAGCAATAAATATGACCAATAATGATCTGGTGCATATTTTGGATTCGAGTGTGTCACGGACTAAAAGTAAACCCTAATAAAACTCAAGTCATCATTATTGGCAGTCCCCGATTTATCTCCAGAGTTGACGTGAGTTCCCTTCCACCTATCTTGTTTGATAGTATACCCATACCGTTCAGCTCGGTTGTCAAAAATCTAGGGGTCTTGATTGACAGTACTCTATCCTGGGTTCCTCAGTTGGAAATGGTAAGTCGGAAGATGTTTGCATCAGCAGGTTCCTTCCTGCGGCTACCAAGGTTGCGTTGGCTCAGTCTCTCCTTCTACCGATTCTCGACTACGCTGACATCTGTTACCTGGACCTCACTGAGGAGCAACTAAATAAGCTTGAGCGTCTCCAAAATCTCTGCATCCGGTTCATATTTGGTTTACGCAAATATTACCATATTTCTGAATATCGAACTAAACTCAAGTGGCTCCCAATCCGACTCCGCCGGAATACACATATTCTTTCTCTCCTCTATTGCATTCTGTTCAATCCAGCTACCCCATCTTATCACAAAGAGCGTTTCGAGTTTCTCCATTCTGGCCACAGTCTGACTCTTCGCTCATCGCAAAACCTTCTCCTTAAAACTCCATCCCACAGTACCAAATTCTATGGCACCTCCTTCACGGTTCAGGCAGTCCATTTATGGAATAACCTGCCCGTGGAGGTTAGAAAAGCAAAGTCCTTGTCTTGTTTTAAGGCATTGGTGAAATCTGACTACCTCACTGTTTGAACTGTGTAAACTGTTGCTTATATATATTTAATTATGTATTTATTTTGTAGGTATTCATGTATATTATATACATGTAAACTGCTGCTTATATATATTTAATGTAGTAGCTATTTTTTTTTTAGGTATTCATGTAAGTATATTATTGGTACAATATGTAATTATAAGTACTTATATTCTTGTAATCACTCGCTGTACATCCATCTACCGACTGTATTCTTGGTGCATTCCTCTCCATCCGAAGGTTGTCTGGAAGAGATCGCTCTAAGCGATAAGACCGCCAATTGTATACCACTACTTAGATATAAGAAACTATTTGTAATATCTTTCACCTGGTTGTGCAATAAAGTGTTCTCTATCTATCTATCTATAACAAAATTATTTTTTTATTCACTATAGGTAAGCTTTGTAATCATTAACAAAATTATAATAATCAATAATGAGATCAATATTAATTACTAACACATGAATCACATATATGCGGGCCTTTTTTCCCTCCCATATCAGCACGTTTTTCGTGGCCCCATTCTTCGCATGCATCGCACAGAATCCAATCCTCTGATGGAGGAGGAATGATTTTGCTGAGCAGTAGATACAATGCCAATCACTGTTTCGCAGACGAACCTTTAATTTTTATTCCAGGCGTTCTTTTATTCTTCTTCTTATTCACATTTTCTTTGTCATCAGTCTTTTTCTCCTTTTCCCCAGCTTTTTTGTCAGTCTTAAGTTTTTTTTAGCATTTTTTTCGAGAAGATTATCCTTACTCTGACTCTTCTTTGTAAACTCGTGTATGGTAATTCGTAAATCTCAGCAGCCCGACGTAAGGTTGCGGCTTCCCTAATTTTTTCTTGAGACTCTCCCGCATCTGTCTTTCTTTTGTACGTGTAAACTATAATGTTGTGCTTAAAAACTAAAATTATTTCTAAAATAGACCCCTTCCCAGTCACATTAAGCAATATAATTTCAAGTTTTAACACAAATTCTTAGAATGACACAAAGAAATTAAGTACCTACGAACCTTAGATGAGCGCCAAAATTGAGTAATTGACACAAACACCCGACTCGCTGACGAACAGCGCTGAGTGCTGACGTGCTCGCTCTGTGGTGCTGACATGACAGTTAAGTAATGTACTAGTCGAATCGAAACACTGCCGTTGGGGGGGACTTCCAACTTCCTAAGACGCCAGTCGCTCGCGTTCCGTGTCAACGCGTTATTCAAAATAAAGAATATAAATTTTGCGTTTATATTCTTTATATAGTAGAAAACTAACTTGCTAAATAACTGAATTATATTATAGCGTCTCCACCTTGGAAACGGTCACTCTCAGAGAAAAACTTGAGAAATATAAGTTGTAGAAAATCTAATTCTGCGTAAGTATATTGCGTACCTCATAGGTATGTCGAATTCAGTCAAATACACTCGTCGCAATTGGCAATCCCTCAATTTCCTGCAATTGGCGTTTTAATAGTACCTATAATACTCAATAGTATAAAGGGAGTTATAATTACCACTAGTATCATCAAATAATCATCTAAAAGTGTGAACCGAGAAGGAGAAAATAAGCAAACGGACGCATGACGACCTCGTGGCGGAGCGGTAGTGCACCTGCATACCATGCGAGAGGTCCCGGGTTCGAATCCCGGCTGGGGACAAAAAAAAAATACAACCCCAGGTCTTGGATGTTTACATGTTTGTGATGTCGTTGTTTCTGAATGTTTCTGGTTCCCACGACACAGGGTATCCTAGTGTGGGGCCAGAAGCAATGTATGTGCCTGTATGTAAATGTAAAAAAAAAAAAAAAAACAAGTTGTTGAAGTTAGTTACTACATATAATTACAAATTAGTTTAAAGAACAACAGAATAAGCTACATAATTAGTATACCTCTGTCTAGTCATTAGGCTACGAATTTCATCTACTTAACAAAAAAAAAATTAAGTACTTAATGGTTAAAAATCTAAGCCGCGTGTCATACCTACGCTGCACTTACTTGGAACAATTTATTGCTTATATTATGTTCGCACGGCTACTTATACCTACCTATGTATAATACATGTATATAACGGTATTTTGTTAAATTCAAACCAAATTGCAATTACTACTGCAAATATTCCAATAAATTGAACATATCTAAATCGGCAATACGTGTTGTTCACACGGTTGCTCCCATTTCTGTACCGTGCTCTAATATGTTTCGCTGAGATACTGAGATATGAAACATTTTCTGATCCAAAACTGTATGTTACCGGATGCAGTAAAAATCATTATTAGAGATAATTATGTTTTTACATTTTCGAGGACAATGTCCAGAAAGAAATATAAACTTTAGTAAGTTTCGTAGCGTAACTTTCGTGGCAAATTGACTAACAAGTAACTAAACTTGCCAAAAAAGGTAAGGTCTGTGTTAATATGGTAATATTTATTATATAGATAATATAGAGTTTTAGCACTCGAGATGGAATTAAAATCATGGTATATTAAGTTTGCCGTGCTGTCGTTTTGACTATGGTTTTTTTTCTGCTCTATTACTTGGCCGAATTTTTAAGTTTTGGTACTCGTTACACGCAACAATTCATGCTCTTTAATTTGTTACAAAGTAACTTTTCATTAGGATGCACCGTATGTAAGTTACGAGTAAGAAATCAAGAAAAGTCCAAAATGTTTTCTTCTTCTTCCCAAAATGTTCCTCTTAGTAATTCACAATTTCAGATAATTTATTTGATGATACTAATGCTAATCTCATCATCATTCAGCCACAAGAAGTTCACTGCTGGACTTAGGCCTCCTCCATGGATTTCCAAAAAGACCGGTTGGAAGCGGCCTGCATCCAGCGTCTTCCTGCCACTTGGATGAGGCCATCTGTCCATCTTGTGGCTGGTCGTCATACGCTGCGCTTGCCGATATGTGGTCTCCATTCGAGAACTTTTCGGCCCCATTGGCCATCAGTTCTGCGTGCTATGTGCCCCGCCCACTGCCACTTCAACTTACTAATCCGCTGGGCTATGTCGACGACTTTCGTTCGTCTACGGATCTCATCATTTCTGATTCGATCTCGTAGAGAAATTCCGAGCATAGCCCTTTCCATAGCTCGTTGCGTGACCTTGAGCCTTCTTATGAGGCTTATAGTGAGAGACCACGTTTCAGTGCCATAAGTCATCACTGGTAACACACACTGGTTGTATAATGTTGTCTTGAGCGATTGAGGTATATTAGACGAAAAGACTTCTAAGTTTCCCGAATGCTGCCCAGCCGAGTTGGATTCGACGATTGACCTCTTTCACGAAGTTGGACCGGCCTAGTTGAACTGTTTGTCCTAAGTAGACGTATTCGTCTACAACTTCGAGAGTCGTGTTCCCCAATGTTATTGGGGTGGGCACAACACGGGCGTTCGACATGACCTTCGTTTTGTCCATGTTCATTTTAAGGCCCACACGTTGGGAAACTCGACTGAGGTCTTCGAGCATTATGCCGAGGTCTTCCATCGTTTCTGCCATGACTACTATATCGTCGGCAAATCGAAGGTGCGTGATGTACTCGCCATTGATATTGATGCCGCGTCCCTGCCATTCCAGAAGCTTGAAGGCATCTTCCAGTGCGTTCGTGAACAGTTTCGGAGAGATAACGTCTCCCTGTCTCACGCCTCTTCTCAATGGAATTGCCTCCGAATTCTGCTCCTGTACTCGGACCGACATGGTGGCGCTGTTGTACAAGCACTTCAGCACCTCGATATACCGATAGTCAATACGGCAACGCTGGAGAGACTCGAGCACTGCCCATGTCTCGATCGAATCGAAGGCTTTCTCATAGTCCACAAACGGTAAGCAGAATGGCAAATTATACTCCTCAGTCTTCTGTATAATTTGCCGCAGCGTGTGGATGTGGTCTATGGTACGAAAGCCCTTTCGGAAACCGGCTTGTTCGGGAGGCTGGAAGTCATCAAACCTGTGTTCGAGACGATTCGTGAGGACCCTCGAAAACAGTTTATAAACATGGCTCAGAAGCGAGATGGGTCGGTAGTTCTTCAATAGAGAGTTATCCCCTTTCTTGAAGAACAGCATCACCACGCTTCTGTTCCATGATTCAAGCGTTTTTCCTTCGAGCACGACGGAATTGAAGAGCTTCTGAAGGGCTTTAAGTACTGGTGTTCCACCCGCTTTCAGGAGCTCTGATCCTCTCCTGGTGCCTTGTTATTCTTGAGCTGTTTCAGGGCCATCCTAATCTCGTACAGGCTGATGTCCGGGATATCTTCGGTATAATGTCGGGTCAGTTTGGCTCTCGGATCTTTGTTCAAACTGGTAACAGGTTTTGCGACTGAGGTGTATAGCTGTCCGTAGAAACTCTCAATCTCCCTCAGCACCTCTGATTTGGTCGACGCTATACTGCCGTCCTCTCTCTTCAGCTGCAACTGCACTGCAGACTGCAGTTGCAACGCGCGACGTTTAGCCATGAGGTCGAGAGTATAGTTTGAGAGTTTTTGTGGTCTACTCGTACGGTTGGGTCTATAGAACCTCGACAGAGAGAATGTAAGCACTTGAACCACAAGCCCACTGTACGGACAGTTTCTACAAACCTGTTATTGATCTCGTCCACCGATGCGGCGCTCTCCAGGCACTCAAAGCAATTTGACAATTCGAGTTGAAAGTTCTCGGGGTTTTGGATATGGGCACGAGTAGGTCGGAGCGTGGACTTCATGAGACGAGACCTCTCAAGTTTGACATTGATATTCAATGTGCCTCTTACTTACTAATGCTAATATAACTCTCTAATATTAAAATCTTACCATTGAGGCATTGGAAATTATGAGCAAATTGAAACGCCGATTCCAGGAAACGCTGACGCCGATTGAGAGAATGCCAATTGCCATGAGTGTATTTAACCGAATTCGACAAAAATGTGGTATTCAGTATACGTAGAAGTTGATTCTCTACAAAAAAAAATCTAAGAGTGCCGATTTCCAAGCTGGAGACGTTTAAAACCCATTATATTCCAAGTTATTAAACCTCGTTTTTAGGCAATTGTTTTTTTACTATATTGCTAGACCGAACTGATCAGTTTTGATACTCGTTGGATGGAACATTGCATGTTCTCTAATTTGTTACAAAGTGAATTTTCGCTAGGATGCATCGTATAGAAGTTATGAGGAAGAAACCAAAATAAGTTTCAAATTTTCGAGGTTTATTAGCTGTCAAAAGTTGTCTAAGATATCTCGTGTTACCATTTTTTATATTTACGTAGTTGCACCCATAACTACGAGATAAAAGCATAAAAACTACTGCACACCACCTTTTGCATCGTACACCCTAGTCTAGTTTTGAACCTCTAATGACTGACCTATACGTAGGTACATGCCTGGAGTTATGCAGTAGAAAGATAAAATACTACTAGGGAAAAATTTGTAATAGGTACATACTTAATAAACAATATAATCTCTTTATTCTCGTCTTATTGTTGTAATCAACAATAAGACGAGAATAAAGTAAGAATTCGAATATTTACAATAGTTATAACAAAAACATTTTTATTAAATAACAGATTAAAAAATACATCATAAACGTAACATAACATAAACGCTTGTATCCCGGAGGGGTACCTACGCAGAGACTTTGATTTGCCACCTACTACCATCCTGACAAACTTCTTTCGCTTCATCAACATTCATCTACACTATTAATATTATAAAGTGGAACAGTTTCTATTATCTCCGAAAGTACTTACCGTAAAACTACCCAACTATGGTCCGGATTTTTCAGGTTTCAAGTTTGTGCATTTGCCATTTGGGAATATTTATTATTATGTAGTTACTACTATTATTTTTTATGAAGCAGAATGTAGTTAATGGATACCCTTAGGTCAAAATGTAATAAATGCGTTATTATTATACTTTTTTTATTTAACAAAATTTGGACTATTGTTGTATGGTATATTTGCAACTATGGGCTACATATATAAATCATCCTCACGACGAATGTAACAACACTCTGGACTACATTTGGACGCTTCATTTGTCTGGCTATTGTTATCTTTAATAAAAAATCTAAATAATGAGATCAAAGAAGGTTTTTTAATTAAAAATCACATTTCAAGAAACACACCTTAACTCTAATATTTTTTTTTAATCACACTTATATTTATTTAGTAAACTCTTCAGCAATCAACGGGTTTTAATTAAATAATAATTAGTTAATAATAAGAAATAAAAAAACCAATTATTTTTTTGGCCTTCCCCATTTATATTCCAGTTCTGGTACACGGAACAATGCACGCTTAGTGCTTAATTTTGATGGTGTGTTAATCCGGGAGAGAATCTTGTTGAGTGGATAGAATATGCAATCAAGTTTCTCAGGCCATTTCCAAGATAACCCACATCGTGACAAGCAGCTAATAAATGCTCCGTCAATTTCGACACTTTTCACTTGTCCTGGCCACGTTTCACCTTCGTATTCGACTAATACGTATTCTCCTGGTTTAGGGATGATCTCCGAAGAATTCAGAGTTTTGGCTGGAAGTTCATTTTCGTCGTCATTCGAGAAATTTTCTTCGCCATTTGAGAGACACATAGTCGTATCTGAATCGTAATGGATTTCAACATCATCTTCGCTTTCACTCGAAGGATCTGTATATTGATTTTTAGATTTTCGTTTGGAATCTTTTGATGTGCTGGGCTGCGGTTGCTCTTCATGTTTGTTTTTTGGCTCTTTTGATGTGGTAAGTTGCGTGAGAGCATGTTCTTCTGACGAAATACTTTTACCCGGCGGAATGTTAAGTTTCTTTTTTCGTCCTTTGCCACCACTTTCAACGACTTCCTTTTTTTTATTTTGTAGGAATTCCACAAAGGATTCAGAGATCAGGCTTGGATCTTGAGGTGGAGCATCTGGATCTGCAAATGATGGCAGGCGTTGCAGCACTGGAGTGGCGTCTAATGGAAAAATGCCAGTTTTTTTAAAACCAGCTTTCAAATTATCTGCAGAGTTGTGCAAGATTTTATCCCATAGCTTCTTTAGCAATTTCGGAAACTTATCTTTTGGGATAGTGGGACACTTTTGCCCTTCCTGACTTTCCTTCCAGTCGTTTAAAATTTTGCGCCAACACAATTTAAGCGGTCTAAAGTATGCCACATCTAAAGGCTGCGTAAGGTGGGTGCTGTTTGGCGGAAGAGCGACAAAGGCAATGTTGTTGTCTTCGCAAGCTTTCAAAACTTCTTTGTTGACATGGGAACTTAGATTATCTCCTATGAGGACCTTTTTCCCTTCTTCATTGCGTAGAGCAGGCAGCACCATGGAAAAGAACCAGTCTTCAAAAATGCTGGTATCGAACCAGCCGGACTTAGTTCTATTGTATCGAGTGCTGTTGGGTCCACCCTCCGTCCATGTGGTCCACAAATGCTCAGCTTTATAATTCACGTAAGGTGGTAGAATTTCTCCAGCAGCGTTTCCACATATCATCAAACTAACAGAAGCTTTCGTGGAATTCTTTATGGCTTCCGGGTACTTACATCCTCGTTTTGTTAGCACCTTAATCTTGCCAGGATCGTCAACAAGATTTGTCTCATCATAGTTAAATATGAGATGAGGTGGCACTCCCTCGACTTCAGTCTTTAAATGGTCGAAATACGACTGTATTTGTTCAGCGTCAACAGCTGCTCTTACCCTCTTTATGTTACTGCAGAACCTTTGGGACAGACCTTTTTTGTGTCTTTTAAGAAACAAAGTAACCCAGGTTTTGCCTGGTAAATTCTTCTGGAATTTTTCAACTTTTAATCCTTTTTTATCTAGGTACATTTTTACAATGCATCTGAGATCGAATACCGTTATAGGGAAACCGAAGTCACACATTTTTGTTGCATGTTCGATAAAAGCGGCCTCTTCGGCCTCTGAAAAGATACACTGACGTCCAGGCTTCCGTACTTTGTTCTGCCGGTATGCCTTCAGTTTCAAAATAATTGAACTTCTTGGAATTTTGTACTTTTCAGAGGCTACACGCTGAGTTAACACCTTGTTAGTCACATCAAGAAGACATTGGTCCATTTGTCGCTCAGTGTAGCACTTATAAGCGCGCCCTCCAACCTTTCTTCTTACTAACTTATCTCTAGACGTCATTTTCTGGAACAAAAAAGTTGGCTTTTAATTATGGTCCAATAAAATTTTTGGACTATAGTTAAAACCTAAGTACCCAATTTTGTAAAAAAACTGACTTCTCTTTTATTTTATTAAATAAGATAATAAACCATACGTTGTATGCAAGTTAACAACATTACCTTCCATATGAATTCAACTCCGAAACGTTTACCGCACTTTGACCAATGTTTTGAAATTAAAGTTTGCAATGCACTCGTGACGTGTTTGAACGGGTAAACTCGCCGACAGATGAATGACGGAATGTGAGTACGCCATCTCACTTTTTTGCGCGTAACTAATTGTGCCATTTTGCATAGAAACAAAATAGTACCGTCTAATTTCAATAGATGTCACTAGAAGTCACGGACGAAGCTTTTCCGGCTAAGTGGTTGCTGGAACAGAGTTGGGGCCCTGGATTATAGTTGGGTAGTTTTACGGTATCTGATTTCAAAAATTATTTCACCATTATTTAGCGGCTGATGCGACTGTGTCGTCAGTGAATTAAAATATATGGAACCGTTTCTGTCGTCTGCCGCACACGTCCGTCCGTCGCAGACCTCGGAAACGGCGCCATGCATTTGCATTCACTGACTATTGTCGCACGCGATAGATCACGCGCAGCTGCGATCGGCCGCGATGCACGGTAGCGTACCTTAAGATACTTTGGTTTTTTAGTGTTTGGGAAGGCCATAGGCATTTTTTAATCACCAAAGGATTGATGCATGAACTTTTTGGAGTACTCGTATACTACAAAGAGGGCTGCTGTCGCTGGTATCGTCCTTACTAGAGTCGGTTTAAGGCCATTGTAAAGAGCCATTACACCTGAAATAAAAATATTAACAATTAATTACAAATAATTACTTTTATATTTATGTATATTTTAAGACTTTCGTGGTGGTACGTGGACATAGGGCTTATGATGTTTAATTGCAACAGTACGAGCTAGCAACGTACCTACATCCTGTTAGTAGGTCGTGTTGCTGACAGCCCTAAGCAATGTTCAGTTCACGCGGCGAAAACATTGTAAAGTTAGTCGGCTAGAGCCACTCATCAGTAACACAGTACCATCAATAAATGTGGGAGAAACATGTATAAATAAACGTCTACAAGCTGAACCATCTTTCCATCACCGTCCATCAACTCGAGAGTCGCACACACTCTTCTCTTTGTCCGTACAGCTACTTTATCGATAAATATTTAATTTCAGTCAGCTTTTATCTAGGTTTACAATATCTCATAGGTACCTTTAAACGAGCAATTCTTGTACCTATTTGAATCTCGGCAACGGCTCCAACGATTTTCATGAAATTTAGTATGCAGGGGTTTTCGGGGGCGATAAATCGATCTGGCTAGGTTTCATTTTTAGAAAACGACGTTTTATGCGTGTTTTCCGGCAATGAAAAACTGCTACGAAGGTAAATTTCGCCACCATCCACAAGGTTTTAATAGCTCAGGAGGGAAACTGGGCTGTCACAAAACCATAAGACCCCGGTTCGAGTCCAGATGTCTCCATTTCGATAATTTTTTCCCTTTTTTTATCGATAAATATACTTTCCAAAAAACACGGTTAAAAGCTCGGTCATTCAGGTACCTACTATTTTTTTAAATACTATCAAAGTCAAGAAATAGATAATAAGGGTTGATATTCCTTGAATAAATGAGTTAAATGAATGACCTACGACGAGCAAACAACTTGTTAGACAGTATTCCTTGGCGTATCTTAACAATGGTTGGCTTACATGGATCATCATCATCAACCCATTATGTCCCCACCGAGGGGCATGGGTCTCTTCCCTGAGGAAGGTATAGGCCATACTCCACCACGGGGGCCAAGTCCGGATTGGTGGAGGCTTGTAGACTAGTGGCTCGTCTACTGTCAGAAGTTGTCAAGCCGCCCTAAGGCCTCTTGGCTTAACGACTGCCATGTATCGACGGCAGCCGGCACCAACAGCTTAACGTGCCTTGCGAAGCACGGAACCGCTCGGAAAAATGCCACTAGCGTTAGGCATAGACGGCGACCCATCCATGCACTGAACGCGCCCTGTGTTGCTTAACCTTCGTGATCGTTTAAGATCACTCAGGCAGCCGGGGCTACGAGCGATTCAAACGCCACATGGATGCAAACGCCAAATGAAACGAAATATTACATATTACGTACCTTCTTTCTTGACAATTTCATAGCCTACTGTGAGGAATTTCTGGCTCTCGTTTGATATTTGCACTCGAGACTTGATGACATCTGTCGGGAATATGACAGTCCACAACACTAAGCCGCCTACAGCCCCAGCTATCATTGTTTTAAAGAATCCAATGTCGTCCTTTGACTGCCCTGGCTTTGCAAGTAGTCCTCTGGTACCTGGAAAGAAATAGTAATTAGTAGCAACAAGCCTGGCCAAGTGCGAGCTGGACTAGTGTTGCCGCTCGATAGGCCAATATCGATTGTCTATCGATAGCCTATCGATAGTTAAAGAAAACACGATAATATCGATAGTCAATCGATAGTATCGATAGTATCGATAGCATCGATTTCTCTTCTACTGCAATACTATCGGTAAACTGCAATACTATCGATAGTATCGATAGTTTCGTCGCTGCCAACCAATGAACTATCGATAGTATCGATACTATCGATAGTATTGCTCTTTAATATCGAATAGACTATCGATAGTATCGATACTATCGATACTTTTGTGCTATCGATAGTGATATTTATTTCAATAGTACTTATTGCATTCAGTATGCAAGCATAATGAGTGGTAGAAAAACTAGTGTGGTATATTCAACCAAACCAAATCAACTAGTGTATTGACTTTTTTTAAGCGCACTAAATTCTGTTCTCCGCCTTACTCCTACCTTACATGCATGCATACTTCATCCAATACTATTGAATTAGAGATCTCTATCGATAGTACAAAACTATCGATAGTATCGATACTATCAATACTATCGATAGTCTATTCGATATTAAAGAGCAATACTATCGATAGTATCGATAGTATTGATAGTTCATTGGTTGGCAGTGACGAAACTATCGATACTATCAATAGTATTGCTGTTTACCGATAGTATTGCAGTAGAAGAGACATCGATACTATCGATAGTATCGATACTATCGATTGTCCTATCGATCGTGTAGATGATTTTAGCGTTTTACAATCGATTGCAAAACTATCGATTTTTCGGCAACACTAAGCTGGACTAGCGCACCGAGTTTCGTACCATCACATAAAACGTTACGTATTTAGTGTATAGTCTTTAATTCAGTTTGGGACCCCTTAGCGAGAGTCCGAGTCACACTTGGGGTTTTATATGGATATTATAGGTATGGTTATAATGGTTGTAGAACTTAGTAATCACACTAATAACAATTAGTGTTTGCATAACAGTTTTTAAGAACTGAAAAAAATATGTGCCTTGTATGGGATCTGCTTATTTATTCTTAGCATTTTTTTATTACTTGTTTTAGGCTATCCGCTGTGACAACAATATAACATATCGTTAATGAACGTTTTATCTAGCTACCTATTTCAACGTTTTCTTTCAAGAGATAAAGTGCTTTACAGGCAGACAGACATACAGACAAACATTTACGTAACCCTAAACAGGACAAAATAGATGGAACAGAAAGGATTTGCAAACCTTCATATCCGCCAAAGAAAAAGAAGTAGCCTGGCATTTCTCTCATTATTGTAGGGACTAATCCTCTGAAAAGACCTTGAATACCATACTGTTTAAATATTTGCTGTGTCAATTGTATTGGTGTGATTTTAATCTGAAAACAACAAAAATCTTTATTAAACATTCTCTATCAACACTGATAAGATGAAATGGGATGAGATAATAATGTTGATAATTAATTATCTGTTGCTGTTAAGGGGCTCCAGGGAGTAACACTAGCGCCACCAAGGAGAAAAGTATCTTTTTTAGGGTTCCGTACCCGAAGGGTGCCAAACTGTCCGCCTGTCTGTCTCTCTGTCCGCTGTCTGGCTGTCTGTCTGTCGGTTCGTCTGTCTGTCTGTCACCAGGCTCTATCTCATGAACCGTGATAGCTAGGCAGTTAAAATTTTCACAGGTGATGTATTTCTGCTGCCGCTATAACAACAAATACTAAAAACAGAATACAGTATTTAATGGGGGTTCCAATACAACAAACGTTGTCTAAAGACAGCGCTTGCCGTCTAGCGGCCACCTATTTAACCTTTACAGCGTCGATGTCATGTCGTTAAATGTCAATGTTAAACGCTTCTTGTTTGTTTCTATTTGTGTCTAATGTTGTATAGATAATGGTACAGATCACTTCGTGCGCGAAGATCATAGATTATAGATCGACTTTGCAAAAAGTGTCTGTACAATCTCTCAATCCTGTTAATAGTGATTTTCAGGACCCACGGCCAAGACAAAACACCTAGGACTAGATGGCATTAACGCCAAAAACGGCCGTTTTTGGCATTTATGTTATCTATTCCCAGGTTCGTGATCCTAGGTACTTTGTCGTGGGTCCTAAAGATGATTGAGAGACTGTACAGTAATTTTTTTGCAAATACGATCTGTAAAAGACGATATGATTTTTATTTCTGTTAGCCCACTGATCGCGTGATCAGATTATACGAACCCCCTTAAAGTATTGTTGCAGGATTGGATTTAAGGTGGGACGATTCCCATACAAATGATTATTTCCAAATATGGTAAAATAAAAATTAAATAAAAATAAATAAAAAATTTAATCGATGCAGACAGACATAATTCCAGTGTACAATTGTGTAATTATTAAAAAAAAAAATTGGAAATAACCATTTGTAAGGGAATCGTCCCACCTTAACTACGTAGATATAGATCAGTGGTTCCCAATGGAATAACATCTGAGTTCCATGTAAAAAAAATCGCAGTTCACGACCCACCCGGTGTCTAACATGACAAGGAAATTAGCAGCCTTATATTGCTGCTATGCAGTTGCAGTATCTTCAGGTTAATACATATTATAACAATCAGTTAGATAGATAGAGAACACTTTTCGCAAGTAAATAAAAAAGGAAATAATTAGAAAAGTTAGAATTACATTTCTGTCACGCTATAAGTTTCAGGGCCCACCTGAAGCTGGGTCTCTTGCTCTTTGCTTATGTTTTGCTTTCCCTGGTAAAGAAACGTTTTGCGCATGGAAAATTAACTATTTTGTGTATTTTTAGGGTTCCGTATTTCAAAAGAAAAAACGGAACCCTTATAGGATCACTTTGCTGTCCGTCCGTCCGTCCGTCGATCTGTTAAGACCCTTTGTCTCAAGAACGCGCGGAGGTATCGAGTTGAAATTAAAACTCAAGCTGTGAAAAAATCAAACTTCTAAGTTAACTTAAAAAAAGATATGGCCGTTGATGCCGAAAAAAACGTATATTTCGACACACAAGGGAAGCAAAATAGGGTGCTTTCCGTTATAACTATAAAATTTGGCAAGTAATATCGTTTTATACTAAAACTACAGGGAAAATCTCAAAACTACACATTTGTAATTAAATCATAAAAAAATAGCCTTTGAAGTTAGGGAAAAGCTCGGAAAAAACTGCGAGACTCGATTCCTGAACTATTTGTAATATGTAAATGCCTGAAAAATTGTATGGAACCCTCGGTGGGCGAGACCAACTCGCACTTGTCCGGTATTTTCATAGCAGTATCCACTTTATGCCTTATTATCCACTGACGAGTCACAACACATATATGTAGAAAGTATCCACTTTATCCCTTAATATCCACTGATGAGTCACAACACATACATTTAGAAAGACTGGTCTGTATGATTTCATTATCCTACCCAACTAATTTTAAATAAAAAACAGAAAACAGAATGTCTTTTTTACAGTTTATACTTTCGTAAGCACTGCACTTTTAATAACGTTGGTTATCCCGACATAATAGAAGTGAGTGAAACCGTTAAACCAATATATAAACAGAATGTCTGTTGCTAAACTTTGGTCAAATATGCAGAGTATGCTCTGCTAAGAGTAAATAAACTAATTATACTTACAGTAGTTTGTGATCCCTGCAAGTTGACTTCTCTCATGGCTTGCAGCTGGCACTTGATGAGCTCTGTGGGACAGAGGGTAAATGAAGAGAAGAATGCAGCAAGGAATCCCGCCGATGCATTGCCCACGGCAGAGAGCTGTTCCACTTTCTGTAAAGTGATATAATACAATTGTAGAGATTCACTGTGGAATTATAATAGGCAGTACGACGACGCTAGTCGCGCGTTTTAACGTCAAAAGTCGCGATTTTCCCGTATATCAATTTTATTGTCAAATTCTGACATTTTAACGCTACAAAACGCGTGGCTCGCGACATTGTACTACCCATGCATGATCCTGACCTTTGCTGACTTAATTATCAGGGATTGTCAATCAAATTGCTAGAAAGAAGTGTTAGCAATGCTTGCCTTGCATTCGAGAGGTTTTGGGTTTAATGCATGGACCAATGATTTGGTTTACTATGTTAAGTACATTTGTGAATTTATATCAGCAGTACCACCTATTAAAAGTGAAGAAAAAGATTGTGAGGAAACCAAAGTGTCTGATGTGTTCACAATTAGTGCATGCTACATTCAATAATCCTAAGTGTGGAAATCTTATGTTCAACACAATGTGACAAAATCTTCTAGATTTTTTGTGCATAATTAGGAGATGTAAAAATCATAATTACCTCAACACCTGACAACTGACACACAAATTTCTGGCAATATCCATAAGCAGCAAAGAGCACAGAATTCTCAGCAACATTGGCCATGATGGCTGGTGTGGTACCCGCATATAAGCCTCGTATCACTCCATCATTCCTTAAAGTTTGTTTCAAACAGTCATACATTCCTTTATAGATGTGGGGGAAAGTCTGCATTTTCACTTTTACTGTGTCCAGTGGTTGGCCAATATAAACAACTGCTACCCCACCTGGAACATACCAATAAAGACACATGAAACTAATAAATAGGAATGATAATTACTTAAATATCATATTTGTAATGTGAAAGTGAAATATTTCAGTGGTATATTTCTTGCCCGACGGTCTTGTTGGTTTAGCAGTAACATAGATAGATAGAGAACACTTTATTGCACAACCAGGGGAAAGATATTACAATTTGACTAACAAAATAGATCATGGGTTTGATTCCCGCTGGAGGCAGCCATGTTTGGTTTATACAAATGACCTTGGTCTGTTAGTATTTTCATGTTTGTCACATCCTTGCATGGTTACCTAGGACTCAAAAGTCTGTAACTGTATTTGTGTATGTATTGTTTATGTAACAAATAAATAAAAATATAATACCCAGCGAGCCAGCAGCAAAGTCTATAAGACCACTTTTCAAGTTACTGGAGTCTCCCGAGCCATGTGCCATGATGCCCTATTCTTCACAGAAATACAATTTATTCTGAAATAAAAAGAGATTTGATTATGTATATAAATTGTTTAGATTAGCATTGTTAGTAGAAATAAGCCCGAAAGCTATTAAAAACTTACTTGATATTACATGAAACTAACCTCTGATGTAGCTTTACAGACTGTACTACTCAGCACTGTTGTTTCTTTTGGTCTAATCGTTAACTTATAGCGTAAGATAAGATAAATATGCCCCAACAGGTTAGGTATGTACTTCGCGGAACAAGATGGGCCAATTTGAATATAATTTATCTGTTTATCTGAGCACAATTCATGTTATGGTTAATGTTTTACTGTATTGTTAACTAAAGTAAATCTGTAGAGATTATATATGGTAAATATATGGTATTAGATTCCAAGATAGGTATTTCAAAGAGCGCCCGCGAGTTTCTTTACAGATACACATTGATAAGCAGTGTTGCCAGATGGGGAGATTGAAAATGCGGTAGCACACCTTAAAAACGCGGATTTTTAACTAAAAAAGTCTCATTTAATGCACTTATTGATGTTTTTGATTGCTTATTCATACAAAAGCAAAAGGCAACTTACAAACGATTGAATAAAAAAAATAAGATTAAAAATCCAATTTATATTGTTACTATACCTAATGTAAAGGTTGACCTCCTGTCGACTGTACCAACCTTCTGACAAAATAAACTCATTCACTCCCGCCCGCTCGACCTGTAACTTTTTTTATAGTCGATAGCACATGAACCTTGACATACGTGCACTCTAATCAGGTACAGTCGACAGCACGTCAACCTCTACATTTTAGTTGCAAAGTCGCCCGTAACGCAAAGGAGTAGAGTGCATGGATGTATACCATGATGTGCTGTCGACTGTACATTAAAGAAGACTTTGAAACACACATGTAAGGGGTGATTTGTTGACGACTGTGCAGTCAACAGCACATCAACCTTTACACGTGTGCTCTTTATTCAGTTGAGTTACGGGCAACTTTACAACATAAATAAGGTTCACCTGGTGTCAGCTATACAGCCCCAGCCCAGTTGCAGTGGTCTTCAGTCAAGTGTAAAAAGTGAACAACCCACGTGTACGTGCAGTCAACAGCGCATCAATCTTTACATCTTAGTTTCAAATTCGCCCATAACGTAACTGAGTGAAGCGCACGAATGTAAAGGTGGATGTGCCGTCGACTATATTGTGGCGAAGTTGGTCACAGGAACGAAGTCTGCGGCGGACTTTATTGTTTTTAAAAAAGGCGTTTCGATCGAGAGAATCTTAAGGCCATGTATAAAGTAGACTACAAGGACCCTTTTCTTTAAAAAAGGTATCGACACTTTTTTCCCTACAAAGCAGCGTTCTCGACTTATTACGATTTCAGACGGTAGGAAAGTCGTATTTTCAATTATATGTACGCATCTCCGCACCACAACAAAATGGTAAACGAAAATGTAAAAAAAGAAATTGGTACCTCCCTTGCCCCTAAATTAGCGATGATTTTTTTCTCGTCTATCCCATAGTATGGGGTATCGTTGGATTGGTCATTTAAAAATATTGTAGGAAAACCATTTTTTGATTCAGGAATCCGTTTGTGAAAATATTAAGCTTTAATGCGCAAATTTTGTTAGGGTAGAGAGAATGATAACTCGAGAATGGTGCTTTATAGGGAAAAAAGGATTGATACCTTTTTTCTAGAAAATTTTATGATCTAAAAACTTTTTATGACCTATTTTTCCAGTAACTCTCACCGTTTCAAAGATATAAACAAAAAATGAAAATTTGCGACCTTTGATCTCGGATAAAAAACAACGCACAAGCGAGATCGATGGAGACTTTTGACATAGCATTTGTATTGACGTATTCCTATACAAAAATCTAGCTTTTTGAATGGACTAATTGGTAATTTTTTGTTACTAATATTTTAGAATTAATCCCAGGGGAAAAAAATTGGGAAACTCTATTACCCATCTCTACATATACTCTAAGTCACATAGAACATTATAAGTCAAGCGAGCGCCTTCACTCCGTTCCACCTGCATGCGGTGAAACGGATTTTGCGCGACTTTTCTGCGCCCCGTCTTTTCCGCGCCCTCGCCCCACGTCCTTTCATGTCTTGAATGTTTTCATGAAGGATAAAAGCATAATGAATAGTAAACTTTCTTGAAAGTACATTATTTCAATTAATATTTAAAATTACTATGCGTACCAATAATCCAATGTACTATTAAACCTGTATAATAAAAGTGACTAGTAACCTGATTTTTCAACGAAATGATCTTGAAAAGCGTTCACCAATATCCATAAAACTTAAAACCCGATTAAACTTATTTAATTTGTAAAATATCGTGTCGAAATCAGTATATACGTTTGGAAGCTACGATGTCACCGACAGATAGAATTGAAACTTCTCAACACCACTTGTTTTTCAAAGTCAAGGTCTAAAAACAAAAAATACTAATAATTCTTTATAATTTTTATACATTATCTGGGGGCACGGGGCGGCAGTACCTCCGCCAAGTGGAGCAAAAAAGCGACACGGCCGTACCATCCTTTTGTCGAATCCGTTCAGGCCATTTTCGACCCCCTATAACTTCGTTGTTGATAAAACTAGAAGCTTGAATTTTCAGTTATCAAGCAGTTGTATAAATACGGTAGGTATATTTCAAATTTCATTCATTTTGAAAGAGTAGTTTTAAGAATTATAACTAGTCAACATTTCTTAATTTTGTCACTCACTCACTTACTGACTGACTGACCGATCATCAAAACTTTAAGCCACTTTTAGCAGACATAGAAACTTGAAATTTAGAATATAATTAGTGTTTAGTGTATAAATCAAGAAAAATCTAAAATATTTTAAAATTTCGGTCCTGTTTTCAGCCAAGATCAAAAAAACCAAGTCTCGCAACTCAGTTCTTCTACCGTAAAAAGTAGGAGGCCTATGCCCTGCAGTGGGCGTCAAATGGCTGACGAAGACCGTAAAAAGTTGTGAGATCCATGTAATACCAAGTCGGTTGACTTTGACTTGACTTTGGTTAATTTAGTCAGTCCCATACTTAAGAGTCCTTCTGTCTTAAGTCATGACGTAATTAGGTAACCTAACAACATCTTATAGTAACCATATCAATACTAAAAATATTTTATCTTTTAAATAGATAGATTGACTTGGCAATCGCACTAAACAATCTAATTTAATGTAATATGTGTTACTTGTGAGATACATTCCAGTTTCACGCGAAGGCCAAGTCAATCTACTTATACAACCCTTACAGGCCACGGCCTCGAAGCATCTAGAGGACGCTATAAATCGATAAACGATATAAACGATACCATTATGCGCAAAATATAGAAACTGGTTGCTTACCAAAGCGTAGCCCAAAAGTCCCCAAGAAAGTCTCCAGCTAGCCCAAATGGCGACCACTCGCCGATTGTAATTTCTACTTTGTCCACTCTCCGAGATTGCGCAAATACCGTTAAATCATCTAATCTGGCAACACAGAGCGGCTCGGGTACCCCTATGGTCAGTGGCTGTCAGCTGTCAAGTTGGGAAAGAAGGGCTCAAGGATAGGGCTCAAGTCAGTTAATCTGAGTTCACAGATTACATAATATAACGTTAGTCATTAACGTTAACATTGTGTCAGTCAAATGTCAAACGTGACATTTACGTTTCGAAATCATCTTTATCATACGGGGGTTCCTGTGGTGGATTCGATCCACTTCGATCTTTCGATGCAGCGATATTCCACGTGCGTCAAAAAGTCGTCCATGGTCAAGTTTTTAACTCAGTTAATCTGAGGTTTCTGATGTGTGCATGGACCAAGCATGGACCAATGACGACAGAAGATGGGCCCATCTTCGTTTCTCGCACCGGACAGTGATTTAATTTACATTTATGACTAGGAATCAATACCTACTACTTGTTTTTATTGGAAATAACTGTGGAGGTATATATTATTAGCCTACTAGCAGAGTGTGGATGACAGTAAAACGCTAGAGATGTTGCTCGGTGGATATATTTTCTGCAAGCGTCACACATCAAAACAGACAGACAATGGTAACCTAGCGATATTTAAATCGGTGTCAGTCATGTATCGGGATAGGATTAGAACCGGCCAGTACATGTGCATATACCACCTCCAATACCCCCTCTTAATCGATCACGTACATGCGTGAACACTTTTGTACTCCTCTGTACATAGTACATTAAATAAATTGGCTCAATACTTTTGTGTATAACTGTACCAACTGTCCTCAACTCCTCACATGTATAACACTGATTAAAATAGTTGAACAAAATCGAATATGCATAACAAAAGACAATCTAGAAAATTATAAAGCACATAAAAAAAACATACAATATAATATCAAAGATATCTGAGGAGTAGGCGAACAGAAAGTTACATTTCCATTTTTTACCTTTTTTTTATTATTATTTTTTTACTCTTGCAACACTGAATCCCACCATATACACATACCGTTTCCGTTCATATCGCGATATTTCCCGTAGAAATTAATTTTTAAAAGTACTGAGTTCCTCCAAAATGTAACATTTCCTTCATTTTTATTACGATTTTGAACGCTTTAACAAAAACCTGTACAAAAAGTAACTTTTCCCATAGTAAATGCGTCGATTCATAGGCAGTCTAAACAAAAAGTAAGTTTAAAAAAAAATAATTGTCAACATTGATAATCGTTTTTCTTTTCTTAATGTGAATGTAGTAACATTTCCATTCATACCCTACCAAAAAGTTTCATTTCCAGGCACGTCCAACAAAACGTTACATTTCCAATTTTGAAACTGAAATAACTTAACGACCGATTTTAAAAAAAAATACATAATAAGTATAATCGGTAGGTCTATCTCACTTCGTCAGTTTTTACAAATAAAATTATAAAAAATATCTTATAATGATGCTTTTTTACATTTTCGTCAATTTCCCTAAAATTTTGTAAAATGGAAATGTGACTTTCTGTTCGCCTACTCCTCATCTATCTAAACGTAAACAGTACGTAACCCGCCCTCTTAATAGAATAATTTATGAAAGAGATATATATCTTTCAAAAAATTCTTCAGCTTCGGGCCATAAGATGCCATTTTTTTCATAGGGCTCGTAAGGGGCATCAACGTGCCGCCTTTTTTGCCTCCGGCAATGTCCATCTCGTCATCTGCTCTAAGCTACGCTTCTGATGACGCCAGCCTTATCAATAGCTGCTACAACTGTCCTAGAGCCACTTAAGCCTCAGCGCCGACGCAGAGAGACACCTAGTACTTACAAGCCGCTACTAGCGCAGTCACCTGCAGCCCTCAATGAGATTATTTTATTTAATTCTATTTTTCCTGAGTTTAAACAACTAATCTGTACATGTGGTGCTTAAAAACAATTGTCTAAAATACAATTGATAAAATAGGGTTGATAACTAAGTATTTGCCTCTCGCTTTCAAAATATAGACAGCTATATTGTATGTGTGAGAGGGAAATAGTTGTCCAGTCCCTTTTTAGGGTTCCGTAGTCCGACAAGGAACCCTTATAGTTTCGCCATGTCAAGCCACGGCCTAGCGCACAGACCGGTGGTACCTACTAGAAAGCTGTAATTTGGTGTGTGTATACATATTTTTGTCTAAGTATTGTGTCCCCCCCCCTCTCCTGGCTAAACGGTTGATTGTAGAAACGTGAAAAAATTCAGGGTAGTAGCACATATTATGAACTTGAAGAGAAAAGTATCACGGCTAAGTAGGCTTTACTAGTTAACAAGTTATAAAAGTAAAATTTAGTACAAAATCCATTGAAAATGACTTCGATGAAGTTGTTAGTTCTGTAAAGCAGAAAAAAACCCCTACGGCCCGACACGCACTTGGCCGGTTTTTTATTCTCAATTGGGATAGGATATCCATTCTCAAGCAACTAAATTAGTTACGGATACACGCAGAAACTAACGTTTAGGGTAGTTTCAGGTAGCTACGACTGTGAGACTCCCTACCTACTAATCTAAAGTTCTTAATCCCAAGTCGTGCCATGCGAGGCTTATTTCTTGCCTATTAGTTTTTGTTTCGGCAATAGTACCTCAAACATGCCTGGGACAAATGGAAACTTTGCGCGTAAGTTGGATTCCTATGAACACCTTCATGCGTGAGTTCGCACTGACTGCGACGCACCGTGGGAAGGTGCTCGCTCGTGGAAGTGCGTGGTCTGGTACGCTTGGTTTCAACGCGAGCCGAGCCGGCAACTTCAAAGGTACACTGCGGTCTCTCTAGCGCGCACCGACTTGCATAAAGCTAGAGGCTCGGTGAGGTGCGTGGCTGTCCGTGCTCGTCCACTTCTTGATTCCCACGGTGCGTACGCGAGCGCTCGGAATCGCTCACCGTTGGTACCCAGCCTTACCTACACGGCTTACAGTAACACTAAGTTTGTACTTCGTACTCTAGTTAAGTAAAACAGAAAATATCCTACTGATAACGGTTGAATAACATCGTTCGACCCTGTTAGGTTAAGGAAAACATGAAGATAAAGATTGACTTTTCGATAATTTCCAACATAAACGCCGTATCGGATTCCGGTAACCAGTCACATGAACAGCGCAGTTGCATAAGCATCACAAAACGAAGACAAAATGGCCACTAAGAAATTTGCTGGACCTTCTCCGTATACCTTCAAACACACCTATCCTGCAGACGATTACCTTCACACTCAGTAAGTTTCAGTAGGGCTCATAATATTTAAGTTGTGACCCTGACCTTACGTAATGAGATGATTTATGCAGCGTCCAGTGACACCTTCACTTACACCAGATGGGTAAAGGGATCACTCGGACGCACGTAATGCGGTGCCTGGGACATTGTTTTTTAGATGGAGTAGGTTTGCCCAGCACCTATACCATCCTGCCAGCCAGCTTAGTCGGTCTAGCCCACAGGAAAAACAAGTCAATACGTGCGGAGCCAACGGGTTTCGATCCGCGGGATTCCTCACGATGTTTTCCTTCACAATTAGCGTGTGATATTGCTAGGTACAAATTCGCAGATGTACGTAATTTTGAAAATAAACAGAGTCGAAGGGAATCGAACCTGGGTCTCTCGCCTCTGGGTTCATGCTCACTAGCCCAGTGGGTAGAACAATGGATCGAAAAGATAACGACAGGTTAAAGACTACAAGAGGCATAAATACGCTCTATAACTAATGTAACTTATGTTGCTACAGTTTATATGTATATATATTGCATATATATCTATTTATATATATTATGTATTATAAGTTTATAGTGTAAATATTTACTAATCTAATTTTTGTTGAAGTAAATCGTCTTATCCGTCCGTCTATTTCGTATGCCTACCAGTTAATTTCTTGCACCAGCTGTGGTTGACTGGTAGAAAATGCTTATAGCATCAAGTCCGCCACATTACCACTGTATTTTTTACTTATGTGCAATAAACGTATTAATAATAACAACTAATTATGAAATAATTTTATAAGTCGCCCTTTGGTAGGTATGCTACTGCTGGCGAATCTGTAAATATAAAGACAAATCATCCAGTTCTTACGTCTATTATTTCAGGTACGTCAACGATGTGACCACTAATCACAGCACCAAGAGCCAAGTGCCTCCCGTAGTAGCGGCCATCTTTGGCCTTGGGCGCGCAGGCTCCATCCATTTGAGCAATATTGTGGGAAATCCACGAGTGGTCGTTAAATACGTCGTGGACGATCGCCCGGACAGGTTCCAGGACCTTAAAAAATACTGGGACTTGAAGGATGTCATGTTAATTACATCCAAGGAAGCGAATAAAGTGTATAAAGATAAAGCGTGAGTTATTAATTAAAGGTAATTTTCTGTAGTTATGAACTAAGTATTCCAAATGATTAAGTAGGTACCTATGTCATACAAGAACAAGGACGTGTTTTTAACGTTAAAATATTATCAAAATGGTACCATCAAATCTTCTTTATTTCATTTACACGTTCCTATTCTCCAGGGTAACAGTAGTATTCATCGGCTCACCGACGCACACGCACCACGAGATTGTAGTGAACTCGATAGCGAACAACAAGGACGTCTACTGCGAGAAGCCCATCGCTGAAAACATGGCGGACACGTGGAAATGCTACGAAGCTGCTAAGAGCAAAGGGCGCACTCTCTTTGCTGCCTTCAACCGCCGCTTCGACCCGGCTTACAGGGCGCTGAAGGACAGAGTCAGAAATGGAGTCGTTGGTCACGTGCAGATCCTCAAAGTAACAGCGAGAGACTCTCCCTTGCCTTCCATTGATTATCTTAAGAATTCAGGTACGTAGAGTTGCTCAAGAGTGTATCATCAATGCACGAACTGTCGGATATGAATAATGTGACTAATGTCATCAATGCGAATGCGATGTTTGCTTTGATGCAATCTAAGTAGATTCTGCCTACCTACTACTTTGAAAGTACTAAAGTATAAATTTTTTTAGGTGGCGTTTTCCACGATTGCCTCGTTCACGACTTCGACATGGCTTGCTGGATTTTGGGCGAGCTTCCTATTCGTGTGCAAGCATCCGCCTCAGCACTCATCCCCGAGGTGAAAGCCATCGACGATTTTGATACCATCGCCTTTCTTCTAACATTCCCGTCTGGGGCTGTTGTGTTGGGAGACAACAGCCGCTATTCCGCTTATGGTTATGACCAGAGGCTTGAAGTATTTGGCAATAAGGGTAAGACCTCGTCGATAATACGCTAGTTGATTCACATCAAAACTGATTAAAGAGTGTTTATATCCTATTGTACTTGTTATAACGAACCTAAATACTCATATCGATATAAATACATATAAAGGAAAAGACTTGAGAGAAAGATGCGAGAAATTTAAAAATCTTGTTTATAATCTTTTATCTAAGTATATGAAACGCCAAAATCGCTATTCAGCATGGCCGTGGCGTTACTACTAAGGTTGCCAGATTTTTTTTGGTACTGTAAGGGACAAATGCTCATTGTGGCGAAAAAAACGGGATTTTAAATTTTTCCCCGGGACAAACGAAAAACATACAATATATTTTACGTTGTTTTTATTGCTAGTTAATAGTTTTATTTTAAAGAAGATCGTGTAAGTTCTAACTGTAGAATACTCAGTTATTGTGATAATATGAAATCAAACACTTGCACGGATAAATTCAGTTGTTTATTTTCCGCGGTGCCATACACAGAGTCCCAGTTCCCAGATGTGTCATCTCACCATCACAGACTAATGTCATGTCTACACTACATCCCTTCTTTATTAATTTTGAGATTCCACTTATACATTATGTAAACTAAATAACTACATAACAATCAAAATTATGAATTATTAACAAAGTAATCTTAAGGAATCAAAACAACATATTTTAATATATCCATTGAGGTCGTAACACTGAGAATCATTAAACATAAATCATAAATTTTCTTCCACTTTATAACATAACAGAATCAGAACAATGAATTACAAAATATTAAAATACTATAACAATTATTAATGTTTGTACTTTTAACAATGTTCTTGTACAATATTATTAAAACACATCAATCATGTCCACTCATTGAAACATCATCAGTCCGGTTACTTTGTGACATTGGCATATCATTTTCACCCATAACTTTCCAAGATCCATCAACTTTCTTTAAGTGTACTACATTTCTTCTATATTCTTTGCCAGTCATATCATTTTGTACTTGTATGTCTCCACCATTCACACTTGTGACTGTATGAGTTGTAGGATTAAAGTTTGAAGCCAGTTTATTTTCCTTGGTCATATTTTTTACATACACCTTTTCTCCCACATCTAAACCGCTGACTGATGCTTGTCTTTTCTGGTCCCCATATTCTCTTCCTTTCTCCTTCTTTTCCTTGTCTCTGTCTCTTACTTCCGAATCTAGTTCTTTATTCTCAATATCTGATGCACTTGGAACCTTGTCACGGAATTGTCTTCGGTAGAATAATTCTGATGGTGGTCTGCCAGTGACAGTGTGAGGAGTACTATTATACATCATCAAGTAAACCAGCAGATCTTCTTTCCAATCCTTTTTTTCCGTTTGGCTTATCTTTAATCTCTTCAGTATATCTCGATTCTGCCTTTCCACTTCGCCATTCATCTGGGGCCAGTAAGGGATAGTGTTGTACATTTTAATGCCACATTCATTACAATACTTTTTGAACAACTCACTCGTAAACTGGTTCCCGTTGTCACAAGTCAATGTCGCTGGGAACCCAAGGCGTGAAAAGATCTCCTTTAACATATTGATGGTATCCGTTGATGTTATACTCCGCATTATTTTTATTTCCTTATAGCAGCTGAAGTAGTCCACGATGACCAGCAAGTAGTCGTTGCTTGGAAGTGGGCCCATAAAGTCAATAGCAACATCTACCCATGGTTCCTTTGGGAGTTCTCTTCTGCGCATTGGATTCGGCGGATTTGGGGCTGACACCAGAGTACATCCTTTGCATGACTTCACTACGGCTTCAGCATCTCGATCTATTTTTGGCCACCAAACTTTAGTTCTAAGTCGGTTCTTCATGGCCACGATGCCAGGATGACCTTCATGAGCTGCTTCAAGTACTCTCTGGCGGAGCTTCTGGGGAGCAACAATTTTAGTGCCTCTCAAAAGAATGTTGTCATGGAAGCAAAGCTCTGTTTGAAAGATCTTGTAGCTGTTTATAGATTCACTCCATTCGTTGTTGAAAATACCGGCTTTCACTTTCGAGATTTCTTCATCTGTTGCAGAAGCTGCCTCGATTTCTGCTAAAGGCACTGCTACTGGTCTACTATACTCGACAATTTGGTTTATATAGTTTTCATTGTCAAATGGTTTTGTTGTTTCTGTCTTGCATAGTCTTGAAAGAGGGTCTGCAATATTAGTTTTTCCGGGACGGTATAAAACTTTATACTTAAACGCCTGTAATCTGAGGACCCATCTCTCAATCCTCGCACATGGCTTTGATGTTTTACCAAAAATCGTTTCAAGTGGTTTATGGTCACTTATGAGTTCAAACTCTTTGCCGAAGAGATACATTTTGAAGTGCTCTACAGCCCACACGAGAGCTAAAGCTTCTTTTTCAGTTTGACAGTATCTCTTTTCACAGTCAGTTAGGCTCTTATTGTCATATGCTATGATCCTCGGTCCGTCGCTGCCAATTTGAATGAGGACAGCTCCCAAACCTACAGGAGAAGCATCTGCAACCACCTGAGTTTTGTCGTTTGGATCGTAATAGCCCAGCGTATGCACATTTGATAAGCTTTCTTTTAGTTGCTGAAAGGCTTTGTCTTGCTCATTAGACCAGTATTTTTCGATGTTAGCAGCTTTGCCTAGTTTGAGTCGCAATATTTCCCGAAATGGTTCTGTCAGGGTAGCCAGGTTTGGTATCCATTTCGCAACAAAGTTTACCAAACCAAGAAAACTTTGGATCTCTTCAATTGTCCCAGGAGGTCGGCTGGACTGTATGACCTTGATGTATTTTCCGAGGGGTTTTACACCATACTCGGATAGCTCGTGACCTAATAATTCAATTCGTCTGGTTTTATAAACACATTTTGCATGATTCAAGAGAACATCATTGTACTTCAAAATATCTAGTACTCTTTTTAGTCTTTTATCATGTTCGGGCTCATCATGACCATGGATAATAATATCATCAATGAAATTAGCCGTGCCTTCACACCCTAGAAGCATCTTCTCAAGGATTTTTTGGAATTTTTCTGGTGCACAGGATATTCCAAACATTAGTCGTGTATATCTGTAAAGGCCCTTGCTGGTACTAAATGTTGTGATGTATCTGGAGAGTTCATCAATTTCTAGCTGATGGAATGCATTTTTAATATCCAAACGAGTGAAGTATTTGGCTTTTCGAAAATGTGGTAGAAGTTCGTTCATCGTAGGAAGTGGATGATTTTCTCTTAGTATAGCTTCATTTGCACGACGCATGTCAATGCATATACGTACCTCATCGTTTTCTTTTAAGACTGGAACCATCGGAGAGACCCAGGGTGAAGGTCCATGTACTTCCTCTATGATCCCAGATTCTTTCAACTCCTCTAATTTAGAGCTGACCTTAGCTTCTAATGGAATAGGTATTCTTCTATACGGCTGGAATACTGGTTTGACATTTTTATCAATAGGTATTACTACCTTGATGTCTTTGAATTTGGGAAATGGTGCAATTGTGTTGACCTGAAGTCCAATCTGCAAGACACCAAGTTCTATGGCTGTATTTTTGCCAAGCAAGTTACGTGTGCCGTTACGTATAACATACAGCATTGATATTTTGGCCTTATTACTGATTACAATATCGGTTTCAAAAGAACCCATAACATCCAAGGGTTTTTGACTACCGTAAGGCAGGAGTACTTTATCTGGATTCTTTACTTGATTAAAAGCACTCACTTTTTGTTCTTTGAGGTACTGCCATGTTTTATCTGCGATAATGTTGCATCTGCTACCAGAATCAATCAACATGTCTATGTCAACTCCGCCAACCGAACATGTCACCATCGAATCTTCATCCAAGTGAAACACATAGTCCACTTCCTCTGTCTTCTTTTTCTCGACTTTGTCTTGCCTTGGTTGTTTAGGTTTAAAATCTGTCTTGCTATCAAACACCCTTCTTTTTTGTCTTGTTCTGCAGTGTTCTCTGTAGTGTCCGATAAGATTACATTTTAGACATCTTTTGTCCCTCGCTGGACATTTCTTGTCATACTGGGAATGACTACCAGACTACCACATCTCGAGCAGCTTCCTGTGTTAGTATGGCCGTTCTCTCGTCCATTGTACTTCTTCAGTTCGACTTTATTAACCTCAACATTACCTCGTTGAAAAGCATTTTTCTTTTCGAAATCTTCTAATTGTCTGTTGACAGCTTCAAGAGCATTTGCATCCGCCATGATCTGGTCCAATGTAATAGTATCTCCGGCCGATAGTATTTTTTTCCGCAACTCCGGCGAATTACATTTTTCCACTATCTGGTCAATCAGGTGTTCTTCTGTGAGCCCGAACAGACATTTTCCTGCCTAATTTCGCAGTCTAAGCAAGAATTTTTCGAATTTTTCATTATCTTCCTGCTTAATCAGTCTAAACAGATGCCTTTCAAAGATTTTACTTTGTTTTGGGGCAAAATATTCATTTAGTTTAGTCAAAGCAACCTGGTAGATGTCAATACCTTCCCTTTCTTCTACGTTAGCACCTGGTAGATTATAGAAGATCTCTTGCAAAGGCAACCCTCCAGTGTGCAGAAGGGTAGCTCGTTTTTTGATTGGTGTTTCCACATTGGATGCTGTGAGGTAAAGTTCCAGCGCCCTTTTCCATTTTTCCCAGCGCACACCAACTGAAGTTGGATCGCCCTCACAGTCGAAATACTCTAGGCTCGATATTTGAGCCATTTTGGAACAACCTGGAATGCAATGAGAACATACTTGGTCTTGTTTATTGATGGATGGCCCTTTTAGTTATAGTTTTGCATGGCCCCCTTTTTCATTTGCATGGCCCTTTAGCATTTGCTTAGTAACTTTTTAGCATGGCCCTTATCTACCAATACTAAATAGGTAGAGGAATTCTCTATTTGGACGT
Organism: Yponomeuta malinellus; assembly: GCA_947308005.1. Taxonomy (NCBI): domain Eukaryota; kingdom Metazoa; phylum Arthropoda; class Insecta; order Lepidoptera; family Yponomeutidae; genus Yponomeuta; species Yponomeuta malinellus. Next base: position 8,718,413 of record OX370994.1, read on the forward strand.
TTACATGAAAACATTATGTCAAAAGTAAGTGTCAAGTACTTTTTTCTTTTGCATGGCCCTTTATTTACCTTGTAAACAACAAATTAATAGCATGGCCCTGTTGACATCTTCTGTTATTATACACCTGGTGTTTTTCCAAACAATTACAGCTTAGTCAGCCGCAGCTTTACGTAGCTGAATCAATGAGATACATAAGTCTGCCGCATGACTTAACCTCAATCTTGTTAGGTACCAACACCAAACGACAATACACAGAATCGCTTGTTTTCTGTTTTTCCAAAATTATTCAAGAATAGAATAGAATCATGTCTATATTATGGTACATAACGAGAACACGTTACATTATAAGATTATGACAAAAAACACTTCATATTTTAGAACTTTATTAAGTACAAGTAAGAATATTTTTTGTTCTGATAAAAACACCAGTTGTAAGATTTTAAAATATTAAATATTTTGTGTAGCTGCCTTTTTATCCTCGAAAATCTTTTTATTGTTTCTTGATCCACTGAAAAAAATACAGTAATAATAATTAAACAATAATTACCATGCCTGACGGTTCCCTATGAAGTTTAATAATTCTCAAATCTGTTAAAAAATCAAGTGAAACATCATGTCTATTTTATTGTATCATTTATGATACAAAGTAGGTTTACAAATAATCTAAATAACAAATGAAATCATTCATTGTCGTTGAAATGTTTAAGTTACAGTAAGCAATAAGATGGTAGTGGCAAGTGCCAAATATTTTTATAAAATTTTTATGTACATTCAACTAACAAGAGGTACAGATTTTAGAATTAGATATTATAATTACTGTCAAATAAACCAATACATTTATGAGTATTAACGATTATTGAAGGGTTGAATTGATTCATTAAAATTTTTGTTTTCGGTGGTCAGAGCAGTATTTTCTGCCAATTAATTCGTTGATACTTAAAGAAAAAATGAGTCATCATTTTAGAAATTCCGTAACATTGTGACGACTTTACGTAACATGTCGATGTATTATCGTAGCTTTGTAACTAGTTGTGACGAGAATATTCTCACATAACAATTTTTTTTTCAAATTTACCTATTGGTTTGTTTAATATTGCTAAAATAGATTAGTATTAGTATTCATATTTACTATACTGAGCAATTAAGAGCATTTGAGCACCCGGTATATACAAATAAAGAATGTTTATACATTTGGCCAAAATACTAAAATTGTAATAATTTTGTGGCGCGTTGGTAAATTTCAACCTATTTGACGAAATTACTCAGTCAATTTCTTTTTCCCTACAATTGGAGCATTAAAACCATAATAAACCATCAAAAACTAAAATCTGATTCTACCTACCTCCATTATGAGTACGTTGTCTTATTTTTTTACTCAATAGTTCAAGTAGCATGTCACCTCATGAGTCAAATAAAATGAGCGAAATAATGCATGAATGAATGCGAACTCTGATTAAGATATAGTGTTACCATATTTACCATGTTACGACACGCGGCGACGCTGTAATCAAATGTTACTGCGTCGACCAGAGTCGACTGTTCCCCGTTTCTGGTTGTAGCGACCGCACAAGTACGTAACGGCGCGCGGCGATGAGATTTGTTTCGGGAATGAGTAAAAGTCGACACTATTTGCCGTAAAACGGTTACGTCAAGTTACCAAAAATGGCTACTTGGGTAAGTTAATAAGAATTCGAATTGCCATGGTTACGCCCCAGCCTTACGTGTTTGCTTGCTAACTATGTGGTAGGGGTAAGAAAAACATCCTTGGGCAGGGATAATCTGTAAATATCATGTCTGACAGAATTTTCATCCGTTCATGAGAAGTTGGCTTCAAAATAATTTGAACTAAATAGTTCAGCCTCAAAAAAGTTCAATAGGTATTTTTATTACGGTCCATTAGAACAATTGACTGTGTCGTTGGTCCAACTGTTAAGGCGCTTAGCTATCAAAACAGAGGTCGTGGGTTCGATTCCCACTGGGGCCGCCGTAAATTTGTGCAAATGGCCTCAGTCTGGGTGTATTTTCACGTCTGTGACGTCCTTGCCTGGTTACCATAGCACAGGGTATCCTAGTTTGGGACCAGGTAAGTGATTGTATTGTGTGGAAGTTATTATTATTAATTATTAACAACGATACAGCTTTCGTTAGAGAAACAATATATTATCAAAACTACGGTAAGTTTTCTTCTTTCTGCTACAGGTATGGTGAAAGTAGAGAACGAGCGGCCATGTCATTCCACAGAAGTGATCGTGGGTCATGAGGGTATAAAGCAGACTCCTATCTACTACTCGTTCCCTTCCCGATATAGGCTGGCCTACAAGTTGGAGATGGAGCACTTCTTGGATGTAATACAAAGTAAGAAATGACGCGTTTAGCTGACTTATTAGATTTTCTATGTGAAGGTGCATGATGATTGTCTTGCTGCTAATAAACGCGCGCTTATATGAACCTAGACAAGTCAGTGACTTATGTCTGCCCTATTGCTCTGCCATCTGCCATGAAGTATTTGCGATTATAAGCCTTATACTGAAGAATGACGACCAAGTATCGCTTGTCAACAGAGGGTGTGCCCATGGAGGTGACGAGCTGGCAGACCATGGCAGTCAGCAAGATCGCTACGGCGGCCGAGAAGAGTGCTCGCACCGGCCAAGCTGTGGAGTTAAGCTGGACTAAGGAAGACAATATCCCGGCCAACTACTCATAGATATATATTTTTTGTATCTTATTTATGTCCAGTTATATTCAATTTAATGCGGGGTTGGTACTCGATATGACCAATCCCAGGGCGCTACTACGTAAGTCATCCACTGTATGGAGTTGTCTGATTTAGCCTACTCCGAACTGTCAAATACATACATATTTGACACTTTGGAGTCGTCAAAAGAGTTAACCCGATAGAGTGGATAGTTACGTGATAGAAGGGCATATTTACATCTTAGTTTCATCTCAGCGTTTTTTGTTTTGCTCAAAAATAGAATAGACTTGTATCAAAGAAGGGTTAACATACTAATATTACTCCCTTTTATTTCTAACAAGTCCTCCGTAAAGGAATTCCTGACTAGATAAAGGATTTTTACTTTCTATTACGGGGCGAAATTAAACATGAATAGTTGGCCATCTTCTTTGACGCGGGGCATTCCAGCCCAATACGTTTACTTTGAAGACAAGACTGGTAGAGGAAAATATTATTCAACCAAAGCATTTTTTTAAGTACATTTTTTTGCTTAGATATGTTTCGTAGAGGCATAACATAACATTCTTATCTATATTATTTAATAGTCCTTGCTGTGAAACATAACAACAAAAGAAAGTTTTTAACCAAATAAAACGTTACCAGACGAGACAAAGTTTAATTCGGTTTTCGCTGAACTGGACTGCGCGAGGAGAATTATTTACAAAATGTTAAGTAACTCAGCAAGGCTTTTTTTTTACTGGTGTGTAGAGTTCTAGTTTAATATCACTATTTAGCGGCTTTTCTAGCTGAGCGGTAAGGGTTCAAGGGGTTATCTACTCTCAATCGACGTTGATATTGCCTGAAGAGAATATCGCCATAATTTTTTTATATCTGTTTTATAAGTTCGATTTCAAGGCAAGTAGCAGTGTCTTTGTATTCTTAGTGGGTTATAAGAAAATATTGAAAAATATTTGAACGACTCGAAAATTATTGAAAGAAAGGGAATGAACAAGTCGAAAGTAATGGTCTTGGAAAGAGACGACGCAATGACTGAGTGCAGGATAAAAATTAGAGATGAAAGGGTGGAATAACTGAAAGAGTACGTCTATTTTGGTACAGTAGATACATACGCCAGGCCACGTCAGTCGACGTGTTTAAGAGCAGAATCCACAAGCACTACTTCGGACTATAAAAATCCCGTATCACAGTTATCGAACTCCTCCGAAACGGCTTCACCAAATCTTATGATTTTTTTTGTATATATTTGGTAGGTTTGAGAATAGGTCGTAGTCTAGGTAATATGGAAAAATAAAGTTTGCCGAATCTCTGAAACGGCTCCAACGATTTTCATGAAATTTAGTATGCAGAGGGATTCGGGACATTTTCAGAAAACGTCGTTTTATCCGTGTTTTTAGGCAGTGAAAAACTGCTAAAATATCATTATAATACGAAGGTAAATATCGCCACCATCTACAAGGTTGTAATAGTTCTGGGTTAAATATCTCCGTCATTGTGGTAAAACTACTGTTTAATGACCACACAGCTTTTGGTGAATTTCTTACCCCCATGGACTTAAACGTGATGGTATGTAGCCTAAATGTTACAAGGGAATCTAAGCTATAATCATGGTGAGTTTTACTTAATTCCATTCAGTGGTTTTTGCGTGATGCTCGCACAAAGAAACAGAGTGAGACAGACATTCAGACAGACAAAATTTACAGATTTATTGTATGTACAGATAGATTCTTTTTGATTAAGTACTTCTACTCGGTATCGTTTAGAAACCTTCAATCCACCTTGAAATAGAAGAGATAAGCCGTGACCTAATTCCTAGGTCACAACGTGATGTCAATTTGTTCTACAATGTCATACATAAATATTATCATGATGATAATGGACAAATAATGCACCGCGTGATATAAATATTGTGTGCATGGAGCGGAAAATTGAATAACGTAACCCCATCGCCGCCACTGGGTAGATATAGGTAAGTTAACCATATGTTGTCAGTTTCAGGGTATTTTATCTCCACATACTTCTAAAAAATGAGAGTTTCAATATGAAAAACTTTTACTAAATATACTAAATAGTCCCCAGACTCGGTGGAGCGATGATCTTCGCAGGGCGGCTGGCAAGAGCTGGATGAGAGTAGCCGCGGACCGTGCTCAGTGGCGTGCAATTGGAGAGGCCTATGTCCAGCAGTGGACAAGCATAAGCTGATGATGATGATGATGATGATATACTTATGGGGAATACTTTGAAATAACTTGCAATTTTTTGAAGGCAATTTTACTTTAAGTCTACTTTTACATGAACATTCTTCACTTGACCTAAATCGCCTAGAGGTTCTATTAGATCGATTGAAGTTATCTAAATATAATTATTATTATTATTATTAAATCCTTTATTGCATTTAAAACAGGCAGTTTTGCACATAGGCGAGCTTAATGCTTAATAATATTCTTTTTTTCAGTCTTGCGACTGGCATACCTATGAATAATGCGGCAAAATAAATCGCAATTAAATCTCGCTATCGTGTCATGAAGAGAATCATATTTTCTATTTACGTCATGTTTCAAAATGGTTCCTTAATATTGGGGAACTTCATCAAACTTAGATTCGAGTGACATTGTTTTTATACATAGAATACATAGAACACTCTGAAAAAGGTTTTGTTTTATGTAGCCTACATTCATCCCATTGCAGGGCACAGGCCTTCTCTCAGAGAGAGAGAGTATGGGCTTTTAATCACTACGTGTGTCCACTGGGGATTGGCAATTTCAAGCTGAGGTATGTGAACACCTTAGGCACTGAAGGAAAGAAAACATAGCGAGAAAAAAAAGTAAAATTTAAAAAATATTATAATTTAGGGGTTTTAGAGCAGAATTTTGAAATTCCTTCAAATGGCGTCGCGCCTGGAAAGGTTTACATTACAGGGAAACTATGATACAATAATTTACGATTTATTCGCGGTCTCGTAAAAACCGATCGCGCCGGGCGCGGTTACGAAAAAAACCTGTCAAGTGCGAGTCGGACTCGCGCACGAGGGGTTCCGTACCATTACCTATACAACAATAGACAGAGATCGAGACAAGATAGATTAGGTACATTGAGAACAGCGCCATCTACAGAAACCAACAAGAAGCGTTTAAAATTGACATATTAACGACACTACATGATTTCGGCGCTGTGAAGGTTACATAGATGGCCGCTAGATGGCGAACGCTGTCTTTATACAAAGTTTGAACGAACGACAATGGGAGCCCCCTTAAATATTTATTTTATTCTGTTTTTAGTTTTTCTTGTTATAGCGGCAACAAAAATACAGCTTCATGAGATACAGCCTGGTGACAGACAGCCAGACAGACAGACAGTGTGACAAAAGGACGGACAGTGGAGTTTTAGTAATAGGGTCCCTTACCCCCTTGGGGTTAAGGTTCCCCTAAAAAGTATTTATTTTATGCCTTTTTGTGTTCAATTATTTTGAAGGCTTGGAATTATTGCTCTTCGCGATTTCGGAGAAGTTAATGTGTCACGCTACTAAAACAATAGAATTACATGTGGTTCGTTTTGACGAATAGAATCCTCCTTTTTGAATGTAGATATATGGGAATGAATACTGTTACATCCTGTAGAAAGTCGAGCTTGTCGATATCAAAGATCAACCTCTAGCACTGTTATTTGTCATCATCATCAGCCATTTGACGCCCACTGATGGACATAGGCCTCCCTCAAGGTTTTCGACTCCTCACCACCGTAACCAGGTCCTGTGGTGGGGCGTGAGAAGGCCCCACGTTGCGTCGTCCGGTCCGCGGTCGCCAGATCAGCACTTTTTCGCCCCAACGGACATCACTTCTCCGAGCTATGTGCCCCGCCCACTGCCACTTCAACTGAGCAATTCTTCGAGCTATATCAGTAACTCGGGTTCTTCTGCGGATCTCCTAATTCCTGATTCGATCACGCAGTGAAACTCCTAACTTAGTTAGCTGTTTTTATTTTTCGAAAAGATTCTCGTAACAAATGGGTATTGAATTGAGATGTACGTTCCGCCTATTCAACTACAAAAACTGACTAAGTGCGTGTCAGGCCACGCGCAGTGTAGGGTTCTGTATAAAGAGCTAACTTCATGAAAGTAATTTTCAATGGAGATAGCCGTGATAGCTTTCTTTTTAAGTTCATTATTTATGTGCTACGCCGGGGGGGGGGGGGGGGAGGACGGATGTTTCACAAACGAAAACTGGCCTAGTGCGTGTCGGGCCACCCGCATTGCAGGTTGCAGGGTTTCGTAGAAAGAGGGGGTTTTATCTGCTTTACAGAACTAACATCTTCATCAATATTTTGATTTTTAATGGATTTTGTACGAAGAGTTCTTTATATAAGTTGGTCGCCTATTACTCGTTGAATGGACAATAGTGGAAAAATAAAGCTCTATGATTTTATTGCTTTTTTGAGAAGAAAACGTATTTTTTCATTTCTTGTATTATTTGAAAAAAAAAAAGTTATTTTTAAGTTTTAGAGTTGATATTTTAGGGCCGGAAGTGACGTAGGCTAGAAGGCAACAAAAAACACAATCTTTGCCTCTACCTTTGTCTTTACTTGAAAAAAAAAGTGTCACTCATTGCCACGTATGCACGATAATAATATGTATTGTCTGTTTGTTGTAAGCTTAGTCTCCAAACAGTTATTTTTATTACAGCTTAATTTTAAAAAAAATATTGTCCATTGTAAGGCCTACTTGGCCGTGATAGTACTTATAAGTTAATTATCTGAATTTTTTCACGTTTCTATGAACCGTTTATCCAGGAGAGGGGGGGGGGGGGACTACGAGGCTCTACTCGGACAAAAATTTGAGTTTTATATTAAAGCTTAATATTTCTGAAACTGAGTCCGAAATCCAAAAATGGTGTTCCTACACCTACAATATTTTTAAATTATCAATCCAAGGATATACCACACTATGGTGTATGCGAGAAAAAAAAGCATCCCTAATTAGGGTGTAGGGGAGGGTTATATATAACACATAAACTCACGCCTGTATCCCAGAGGGGTAGGCAGAGACCAGGGACTGCCACTTGCTACGATCCTGACAGATCACTTTCGCTTCCTCAACACTCATTAGTCGTTGCATGCACGCACGCCGGTATATATACCGTAATGTACATATTTAGATAGATAGATAATACATTATATATATATACATATTATACAAATTTCATCTTCATCTCTGTGCTGAGCCGCGGACAGACATGCCGAAACTATAAGGGTTCCTTGTCGACTACGGTTCCTAAAAATGTGAAAGATGAGAAGCTGGCTGTGAACAGTAGGTGATAATAATAACTTCCACCAGTCGTGGTGCCAAATCAGGATAACCTGCGCTATGGTAATCCGAGAATCGAACCCACAACCTCTGCTCTGATAGTCAAGCGTGCTAGACCAACGAGGTAGGTACTGTCATTCTGTGTGTGTGTGTGTGTGTGTGCGTGCGTGCGTGCGTGCGTGCGTGCGGGCGTTCGTGCGTGCGGGCGTGCGTGTGTGTGTGCGTGTGTGTGTGCGTGCGTGTGTGTGTGTTTGCGTGTGCGTGTGTGTGCTTGTGTGTGCGTGTGTGTGTGTGTGAGTGTGTGTGTGTGTGTGTGCGTGCGTGCGTACGTGCGTGCGTGCGTGCGTGTGTGCGTACGTGCGTGCGTGCGTACGTGCGTGCGTGCGTACGTGCGTACGTGCGTGCGTGCGTGCGTGTGTGTGTGTGTGTGCTGTATGACTCACGCAGATTTTAGTTACCTTGGTACCCTGGTGTATCTGTTTACGTACGAGTGATCACAAATGGTCCGTTTGTTCGTTAACATTATAAAGGCGACTAACGAATGGTTGTGGATGCGGAGAGTGCGTCCTCGCGCCGAGGCCACAAGGAACGGCGCGATTGGTCGCATTGTACGCGCACAATGAGCACTCATTATGTGTGCGCTCTCGAGGAATGCGCGGTTCCGCGGTGGCCCCTCTAGCGCGACGGATACGGATACGATTCACATACCAGCGCCGGGTGATTTTTTTTCTTTGCCAGAATTAGACCTGTAACCTGCTTGGTATAGGCTTCGAACTCTTTCAACTTGCTGGCATATTGGTCTGAGATCGTGACCTAAACGTTTTTTTTTATTCTTGGCTGCTTTCACATATTTTTTTCCTAACTCTGAGAGTCTTCTTGGTATAGGCTTCGAACTATTTAAAGTTGCTGGCATATTGGTCTGAGATCGTAACCTAAATATTTAAAATAAAATTATTAGCTCCTTTCACATCTTTTTAGGGTTCCGTATTCAACAAGGAACCCTTTTACTTCCGCCATGTCCGTCCGTCTACCTGTCTGTATGTCTGTCTGTTTGTCCGTCTGTCTGCCTGCGGCCTTACTCAGAGACGATTAGTACGAGAAAGCTCAAATTTGGCATAGACATACATATTAATCACGCCAACAAATCGGCGAATAATATTAAAAAAAATATTTTTTTTATATATTATTTTGATTCCCCTACATTAGAGATGCAATATTTTTTTCTCGCCTCCACCATAGTGTGGAATATTGTTGGATTGGTCGTTTAAACATATTGTGGGTGTAGAAAGATATTTTTTTTGATTTAGGGTTCCGTTTGCAAATTATTAAGCTTTACTGAGCAAATTATTGTCCGAGTAGCCCTAGTAGGGCTTCTGACTAAGCGGTTGATTCTACAAACGTGAAAGAATTCAAGGCAGTAGCACATGTAATGAACCTTGAAGAAAAACTATCACGGCTATCAAAATAGAAAACCTATCTCGGCTTTACACGTTAACGAGTAATAGGCGACCACTTATAAAAGCACGCACTTGGCCGGTTTTTTCCCTTAATCTGAGGCTTAATTTTTTGGCATCCCTCTTATTCGCACATTCTAAAAGACTGGGTATACTTTTGACAGGTGTGGTTTGATGTTTTTAAATTGTATTGGATTATGTCTATATGCGGACAAACCTTTAGTAGAAATCAGTGAAATACGTGAAGCAATTCTAGGTAATTCATTCATCTCATTAATCCAACAAATTTAATATCAAACCCTTTACTTAGTTTTTTATAGAGAAAATTGGCCATTAAATTATTAATTTCTTACGCCACGTTTCTCTATCTGAGAGAAGTGCCCTACAGTGGGATGTATATAGGCTACATTATCGTAAACTAAGTACATGAAAATTTAAATGCCTAAAATAACAATAAGTAATTTTATTTTCTAGTGCCCTTGAGACTACATTGTCAAAAATATACTCTATTAATTTACGATAATGGCCAGAAAAAAAACGTTTTTCAAGAAATTGATTTTGAGGGCCTCAGATTCGTTTATTACTTTAAAAATTAATCAAGACACTGACATTCAAGATAATACACAAAAACAATAACAAAGAAAACCAAACCTGTTTGGTAGATGCAATTTACATCAATATTGCAAGTTGCACCAGTGTTTTATAAACCTAGTCACGTTACCGAGGGTTGTTTGTGTGAAGGCACAACCCTTGGTAACGGAAGCTAAAGAAATAAAAGAAAGATTTAGAAATGTATAAGTATAATCATCAGAACCCCTAACCTACAATTAAACTAAACTTAATACTAATAAAAACAACAAAAATATATATAAAAGAAACCTTAGATCCCAAAAGGATAAGCAGATCGTGGGGGCAGGCCGTGGAGATGGGCAGGCAAGTCGTGGAGTCGGGCCGTGGAGACGGGCAGGCAAGTTGCGGAGGCAGGCCGTGGAGACGGGCAGGCAAGTCGTGGAGTCAGGCCGTGGAGACGGGCAGGCAAGTTGCGTAGGCAGGCCGTGGAGACGGGCAGGCAAGTCGTGGAGTCAGGCCGTGGAGACGGGCAGGCACGTTGCGGAGGCAGGCCGTGGAGACGGGCAGGCAAGTCGTGAAGTCAGGCCGTGGAGAGGTAGACAGGAACTCAGGTAAGTCTCTCAAGCAAGAGCCCAGGTAAGACTCAGGTAAGACTGACTCGAAAGCCTTCTTGGGCGGCTTTTATACTCCAAATGTAGTTCGATTCTAATATTCAAATTTGATCTGAATCTGCGTCAGAATTCTTCTGGACGTTTCTGGATCCCGTTCCAAATCCATAATTTCGAATTCCAGATCTTCTTTCTCTTTCTTGCATTAAATTCATAATTTAGATTTGGAATGCGAATAGTCTTCTAGAAGTCTCCATAGGCCAGAAGTTTCCTTATTCGACCTTCTTAGTATGACATACTTTAGAAAAATAAAGAACAATATTCAAATAAAAGAAATATCTGACTAACAGTTGAATCGTTGACAGTAAAGCAAAATACAATATTTACAATGTGAAAAGTGGAAAAATAATTAGAAATACGTGTTAGCTTTGAAATAATAGTGAAACAAATTATCATTTAATTCGTGATAACATGAAGGTGTTGTGAAATTGGATTTCAGTGCTTCAACTTAGACAGAACGTAAGTCTTTTTGTATTGACAGAAAGAGTAGGGTGCTAGGCAATAGAATCGCGCTAGACGCGTAAGCTAAACCCTACAACCTGGTGTCAACAGGCTCCGCAATCCCGCCCATGGTGCTGTTGCCGCTGGCGCGGTCTCTACGTAGTACGTCTGCTGTTCGTTTCCATAACATGGTGAAGTAGCAGTCGGTAATAAAAAGCAGTAATACATTTTTAAAGCGAAATTAAGAACCTGAGTCTACGAAACCGGAACTACGTCATCAAAACCAACAAACAAAAAAACCTAAAAAGAAACCTAGTCTTTGCAATGCATAAGTTATGTGTTTTTACGGAGTACCGAGATGTCTATATTTTTTTTATACAAACATCATCATCAGCCATTTGACGCCCACCAGGACATAGGCCTCCTTCGTGGTTTTCATAACCATGAGGGGTTTTGCCATAATCGCCACGCTCGGCAGGCGGGTTGGCGATCGCAGTATGTGGTTGGAATCTCAGGAAGACGCTGCTGCCCGTCTCCTGGTATTTGATTTCCTTAGTCGCCTTCTACGACATCCTCGGAAGGAAAAGGAGTGACGCTATTCTTAATCCGGCGCTGCACGGCATCTTAATCCGGCGCCACACGGCATTGAACCTTATTTCATACACGTGTGAAGCGGACGTTAAAAGGTCGAATGAAAGTCGTATACTTATTCACAAAAATAAAGAAATCAGAGAACATTATTAATTTGCCTATCATTGTAGCATTAAATTTACAGAGCTTGTAGAGCTTGAAGTTTACAGAGCTTTAGGACAATGCCCATTAAATATGTTGAGTGATTTTGTACGAGCGATACCTCTATAACATTTATCACACATGCTATATCACGAGAACAACAACATTTCATCCAGCTTGGACCGGGTGTAAACAAAAAAAAAAAAAAAAAAATATTATCAAAGTGAAGTAATTGATAATAGGGGTTGATATCTCTTGAATGAATAATAATGTAAATAAATAACCAACGACGAGAAAACAACTTGATATTCATGATTGCCGTATTTTATCCTGTATTTTAACGATTTCTATGAACAGTTTGTTTACGTGTATAGCATGTCGATGAAAATTGCATAAGTACCTGATTTAAAGGCGCATTTTAATGTTATAAGGCGGCATTTGGCACAGTAATACCAATTTTAATTGGCCGCTTTATTTTTTATCAGGCTTAGCATTTTTATAAAATCATATAATGCGAACTTTTTCACAAAACATCTTACGTAGGTAAAGACAGTTAGATATTTAATTAAGAAAAGAGTAACCCTGGGTAACCCTTTATTATTTTAAATTAACTATATTTACATCAAATTGAAATCTAATAAACAAAACCATTCAGATATGTATTATCTTAGTAATCGTTCAACAATCATCATATTCAGAATTTAAATATTTCTTCACGATCAGATGGTTGAATTTCTGATGTATCAGACTATGTTTCATTATACATAATACATATCCTATTGTATATAATTATTAATTATTATTTTGTATTACATAGTATTCTAGTATATATAGTATTGTTCACGGTTGTACCACACCGCGGTATGTGACGCTCGCGGGGTAACTCCTGGCACTGACTGAAAATCAGCGCTGAAGGCTTGATCCTCAGCATACTGCTGAGTCAGTTGCCATTTATAGCAGCAGTGACACGCCGTGACCTTTCGTTTTCCTTGCTTTTTTATAACATTTCTGTTGAAATATTTTCTTGGTTGTTTTTTCTTTTGTTATTGTGGCGTGTGTACTGTTTTTATAATAAATGTTTTTTGTTCTTCTTCTTTTTCTTTATATTTACGATTTACGTATATTTAAGTATAAAAAACCGGACACGCCTACCAAGGGTTCCGTACATATTTGTATTTCGCGTAGAGCTTTTTCCAAACTTCAAAGGCAATTTTTTATGATTTAATTACAAATGTATAGTTTTCAGATTTTTCCCTGTACTAAGGCAGTGTTGTACGGGTGTCTCGTACCGCTTTTGTGGATTGCATGTTTTGTTACACAATGGTCACTATTGAACATAAAATAAATGTTATAAACCAGAAAAAATAACAAATATATTTTTAGAGTCGGAATTATTATGATCATTTTCACTATGAGATTAGAGGTTAGAATGACTTTTCAGAATCGATACCCTTACTTCAACTGACATTTACGTGATCGATTTTACTAAACACACATAAGCACCTAGGTCTAGCGTTTAGGTCTCTCGCCACCTACCTATTCTAGAAGCGTGAAGAAAAGTATAGGCATAATTTATCAGCTCCATGTGTAAATATCTATAGCAATTAGATATTAAAAAAAAACAACAAAATATAGGTATATAATTATTTAATAGTCTTAGTTTTTAAGGAACAGTGGTTCTCACTAAAATGTCTTCTAAAAAGGGAACAGGTCGTGTCATACCTTCGACGGGTAAACCCCAAATACCACACGATGCTCATTACATGGGAGCAGCATCCTACTGTCCTGAGCCCGTCAATGGCTCGACTCGGGGAAACAAACAATATACAAGCGTCTTTTCGCATTCACAGACCACCATCTAAATACCGAGGAGCGTGGCTCGACTCAGGCAATTATGGACAAGATTGAAATCAAATGCAAGACCAAGACTTACAATTAAAAACAAATCAAACCAATGAAACTCAAACAAAATCAAACAATTCGATCGGTTGATATTCTAGTGACTTACAGATTAGTTAGACTGACTTTGACACTTAGTGTTGCCAGTTTTATGAAAATCAACTAAAATAATGTCGCACAAAACTTGAAAATATCATTTTGTTTAGATTTTACAGACTATGCTATGTACATCTTGTTCCAACGTACTTATAATATCGAATGATTCAGGATTGTTGCGTATTTAGATGATTTTAGAATCGATTTATCGTATCTCGATCGTAACTCAACTTTTGGCCTGGCAGCCCCATATTGGTTTAAGAATGATTGCGTTTAGTGTCTCCATACTATCAGCGTTTCGTTTTTAATTTCGGTTTTTCTTTCCTCCAACTTAAAAAAATGTCTCAATACTGGATTTATACCGTCATGATGAACTTAATTAATTGTGTAAATATGAGTTCAAAACATTTTCTCAGTAGGCTGTACGCCAGCTGCCTTTCTCCTTTCATAGTTCTAGGTCCACGGAAAGTACCCTATAAATGTTGAGTCCCTCGAGTGTCGAAATATACGTTCTTTGCGGCATAAACAGCCGCATCTTTTTTTTACGTTAACTTAGAATTTAGATTTTTGACAGCGTCAACGGACCGTAACTGTAAACGTTAGTATGGTTTTAATTTCAACTCGACACCTCTACGCGTTCTCGAGATAAAGGATCTTCACAGACAGACGGAAGGACTGACGGACCGACGGACGGACGGACTGACAGACTGACGGACGGACGGATGTACGGACGGACAAAAAAGTGATCTTATAAGGGTTCCGTTTTTTTCCTTTTGAGGTACGGAACCCTAAAAATGGTGCAGGAGTTTTACCTATACAATTTCAGGAATGATTATGTATATCACTTCATGTCCGATAGTCACGTAAGGGTTATTTTATATACCCTACATAGCGCTGTGCGCGAGTGTTAAGTTAGATAGAGAGGCAACTCGTTATTGCACATTTACATAAATTATATTAGGAACTTAATATAAAGTTCTTATTAGTATACAATCAGCGGTGTAATGGAAAATTTGTTTGAAACATCATCTTTATTGGGTACTCCAGAGCAAACACAGAGTCACTTAACAGTGGCGCATCACAAAGTTTTTGATCAGATTACATTGGAACTCTTTATTATGATTATTTTGTAAAACCAAAATGGGTCCACGCGTTATAATGCGAAATAAATAACTTGCTCACAATACAATCACTTGTCCTGCTCTTCTATCGCGTAAATGTCCACTCTATCGTGCTATCAGTTTGGACGACTCCAAAGTGTCAAAATATGTATGTACTTGACAATTCGGAGTAGGTTAAATCAGACAACTCCATACAGTGGAGGACTTACGTGGTTACGCCCCTGGTTCCGAACTAGGATACCCTGTGCAATGGTAACCAGGCAGGGACATCACAAACATGGCAATAGAGCCAGACTGAATTCGTACATTCGTACATATCAAGTACGGCAGCCTTTAGTGAAAATCGAACCTACGACCTCTGTCTTGGTAGCCAAGCGGATTTACCGCTATAGAAAAACGAGGCAGGCACAAATACTAAGCATATTCTATTTTGACATGTAGGTAGGCTTTTCATGCGAGCCAAAGGCTAATATCAAAAGGTTAATCGTTCACATAAAGCACCGTACAATAAAGAATTTCACCATTCATGAGGCGCACCGAGTCAGACATCTCGCGTTATTATACACCTACTAGCGTATTCCTACGCTACTTTTTCAGTTTCTGTGATCCTTAATTGTCAGCAATAGTGGTGATATTTCTTCGAAAAAAATCGAGGATAAATTGGCCGGACAGTAGTCGTAAAGCTCGCCCTTTCCTTGCATAATGACATGACGAATTGCGTTAGCGATATTTTTGCTCCTTTATACGATGGGGTCATTACGAGTCGGTGGCGGGGGGAAGCTACTGGAAGTGATATTTTTACGAGAATGTGTTAGAAATAAAAAGAATGCAGACGTGAGAAGTTTGAGATAACTTTATTTTCTACAACTAGTTATTTTGTGGCTTTACGATATAAGTACTTGGATATAACAAAAAACAGCCAAGTGCGTGTCGGGCGACGCGCAGTGTAGGGCTCCGTAGAAAGAGGGGTTCTACTTGCTTTACAGAACTAACAACTTCATCAACTGAATTTTAGGTTTCCTTTTATTTATTTAGGTCTACATAATAAAGGAGAATGATCAATTTACTATAGGAGTTAGTCTATTTTTGCGTCTTCTTGCGCATTGATGTCCCAACGGTAAACTATAAGAAATTTGCTCTGGATTATGCAGGAAAAATATTATGAAAATATTAGATGGGAGTTTCGAGAAATCTTAATTTTGAGCTTATGAGACAAGACTATACTAATCCCACAATGGCGGTTTATTTTAGTTATTTATTCCACATATGGTTCATACATCATCAACATCATCATTTCAGCCATTGGACGTCCACTGCTGGACAAAATCCCCCCCAACGATTTCTAGAAGGGCTGGTTGGATTGTTCATACACATGGTCATTTTAACAATAAACTACACTAATTAAACAGTATAAAATCCACTGGAATCAATTTGCAAAAATAAAAGCGTAATAGAACCGCTCGTTTGAACTCCCGTCAAAAACTCCCCGTTTGCAGTTTGCACTTTCGCATTTTATGTATGTACACGATTTGCGATTTTTGCAATACTCTAATCTAATCTGTGTTTGTAATCTGTATTAACTGACTGAAGTTTTTTAGTTATATAATCAATACAGATATTTTTTAATTGTTACTTTTAAACCCCTGATTCTTTTAATTTATCAAATAGAACTATGAAATCATTTTTCAAAAGAAACTTTCAATAGACTGTTTTTGATCATTCTACTTTAAGTTTAATATGTGCCCTGAAATTTTTCACGTTTCTACAATCAAGCGTTTAGTCAGTTGGGAGCGCCCTATTTGGACAAAATTTGCGTTTTAAAGCTTAATATTTCGTAATTTTTAATATGGTACACCTATAATATTTTTACCACACACTATTGTGTAGGCGAGAAAAAAAATTGCATTCCTAATTTAGGTAGGAGACCCTAAAATTTTTTTTTTTAAGATTTTATTCTACCGTTTGCTCGGCGTCATTATATCTCGTACTAATCGTCTCTGAGATAGGCCGCGGACAAACAGACGGACAGACAGATGGACGGACATGGTGAAACTATAAGGGTCGACGACGGAACCCTGAAAAAGTGTGCGTGTTATAATTTCCGATATTGGTATGATACGGCCACACGTAGCGTAGGACCAGTTGATTGCCTGCGTCTGTTTTTAAGGCGTTCTCAATGCTGGAAATAGCTATAGCTCTTGAGACTTGTGGATGTAAGTAGCTTCACGTTGTATTCAACGTGTCAGTGAAATAGCGCAAAACCTGACCATTGTTTTATCACTATTGGTAAATTAGATAAACCATTTCCTAAGCACAAGAGCTTAAATTTCTCGATTTACTTTTTAAATCTTTCATACAAATCAATCGCGTCCGTTTTCAAGATTGGATAAAAAGTAATACTGATTTTTTTACTTTTTGGAAGAGATTTACCTAAATCTAGCCAACTCCGGTCTCTGCCTACCCCCCCGGAGATACAGGCGTGAGTTTATGTAATTATTATTATTATTAATAATAAGTTTATTGCACATAAGTAAAAAATACAATGGCAATGTGGCGGACTTAATGCTATAAGCATTTTCTGTAATGTAATATTCATCTAAATACCGACACTAATAAAACGGTTTTCGGGTTTGGAGTTATTTTAATTGTATCTGGAAACATATATTTATTATTTAAAAATTGTGTTAATTACATATTTTATTCGTTAATTAAATTAAGCCCGTTACAAAAATTAACTCTACATAATATCACGACTAAAGTAAAGTGAATTGAATTTTCAGTTTGCTTTATTTATCGGGCGCTAAGAAGTTCTGTCATTGCCGTACAATTTGCGATTAAATCCAAAGTTGGTCCTCGCTGAAATTGTAGACAACTGGAACGGACAGGCCATACATTTTTTCAAAAGCCGCTTCAAATTGCAATAAAAAGGAAAAGCGCTGGTAGCTTTTATTTTAGAACAAATTCGGTCGCCAAAATAATGGAGTACCCGAGTTTCGGCGCATGGTGTGCCATCCCATTGTGAAAAAGTGAAAAAGTTGTGCGGGCGCACGGCCTAATAAAGTTTAAATTTTGAAAAAATAAAAATAGTATTTTAGTTGAAATAAATTTAATTAACATAACATAAACTCACGCCTGTATCCCAGAGGGGTAGGCAGAGACCAGGGACTGCCACTTGCTACGATCCTGACAGATCACTTTCACTTCCTCAACATTCATTAGTCGTTGCATGCACGTACGCCGGTTTCGGGTACTTTTTATCTTGCCCTTTGCTAATACATCAATTGTAATCAATATTTAAACTTTTTATTGTTTGAGTAAGTAGGTACTTAACTCTTTTCAAATGTTACATGGTTCAGATTTTTAACTCTTAATTCACTGGTAAAACTTAAATGCAAGTTAAGAGTTTTCAACAGTCGTAAAAGCGCTATTCTTTGATTTTTATTTTGCAACGTTGTCGAGTTGGAAATTTTCTGTCGAGTTTCTAATTGTTATTTCGGCATTGAATATCAGTTTTTAAATAGAGAAACACGTTAATATCACGAAATATTAATAAAGTACTCACTTAACAAGAACAGAATGTTTCAAGAATAATTTCATAAAAATAAACGAGCAAATCTCCTCCTGAGCGGAGTGGGAGCAGTTCGTGCTTGGAATAAATTTCTTCAAAGGGATCGTTTTCAATTTCATGGCTCAATCTTCGGGATCTCCGCGAGAATATGTAAAAGGGCATTTGTCGGTGTCAACACAGTGTAATGAGCCCCTTTAACATTAGCTACGTGCTTCTGGATATTACCGTCTTCCCGCTTTCGCATAATTGACCATATTTGGTGGTTCCATTGCAAAGCTGTGATTTGGGAGGATGTTCGTGCATAATCATATTAGCATAGCAAAGTAAAGGATGGGAAGGGTTTTTATGTGATATTAAAGAAAACATTCGTGTATTTCATACGAACGGTGTTAGGTACAACTTATTGCCTTTATTAAAACACGGCTAATCCCCAGAGTTTTAATATAAAGTTATCAAAATATTAAAGAAAGCATCGTAATCCGTTTTGGTAGGTAATGTAATATTTACCCAAATTAAAATTCCAGTGAAATAATGAAGGTGGATCTGTCAGTAAAAAGGAGAGCAAGAAATGGTTAAGTCTGTTACAAAGAGGCAGTTTTGGAACCTTAATTACTGCCCGGGGCGATGTGCAAACTGATTTATTTTCTTTACAAGAATCTTACCTGCAATGGCAGAACCCCTTCAGGCATAGATACACTACGGATGTGTAATAATCCGTTGTTTTAGTCTATAATTATCGTGAAATTTGTTCCTATTTCGGCTGTCTACTTGTTTTGTACATCAGCTCTAACAAAATAATTTTCAGATTAACCCGTGTGTAACGATAACGAGTTGGGGGAGTAGAGGCGCCTCGAGACTGACCCTCTGAGATGTCCTTACGCGTATTTTATTATTAAAACTAGAGTGACGGTACAAGGCCATAAAAATGATAGGGGAGAGTATGCTAATTTGTACCGGCAACTAAATCGTACCGCAGCGTTAATTTCTACCGTTTGCTTTATTTTAGTATTTTGGCAACACTAATTCTCTGATGGCAACACTAAAGACCAACTAAACAAATGGTGCTTGCCTGTCATCACTGCGTCGTGCGTAATAACAAAAAAAAGTAATTTCGTTTGCAAAAAGCTATTTTCTCGTGAAAAAACATAAGGATTGTTGAGGAAGCGGTAAGTGTATAACAAAATTCAAAGATATATTGTAAAACATAGGTTATTTAGCTTGATATTCGACTCAAACAATCGAGCCAGTGTTTTGAGGTTATGAAAATATTCAATCTTTTCTAGATATGTTGTATGTTGGACAAATTGTACCTATTGCTGGTTTTCAAATTGTACTGGTACGAATTAACGAACGGGTCTTTAAATCGTACTAGTACAAATTATAAACCATATTTTTTATTGACTACTTTTTTAGATATTAATAAACTTAATTGTTTGTATCAATGTTTGTAAATTGCTGATGTAGCTTTTTTTCATGGTAGGCAATTTATTAAGAATATTATTATTCTTTGTAGATGGATGAGAATAAGGATAAAAGAAAATACTATTCATGGGCCCCGGATGATTTAGAGACAGCTCTGAGGGCTTTGAGAGCTAAGACTATCGGTCTCAATGAGTGCGCACGCCGATATCAAATACCCAAACCAACACTAAAGCGGCATTTACTGCGAAGTAACAAAATTTCAAAGGATGGCACAATTCATAAAGGAAGGCCTTGTGTTTTCTCAGAGAGTTCAGAAAAAGAACTAGCCAACATCTTTTGTATATGGAAAGCTGTATGTTTGGCTTTACGATTAATGATGTAAGACGCTTAGCTTACCAGATTGTAGAACAGAATAAAATAAAACATAGTTTCAATAAAGAAAAGCAGATGGCTGGCAAATCTTGGTTTTATAAATTTATGCGTCGACATCGCGAGTTGAGTGTTCGTCAACCGGAATGCACATCTATCAACCGAGCAAAAGGGTTCAACAAAGAAAATGTTTATGATTTTTTCACGAAATTAGAGAAGATCGTTGAGAAGAAAAAGTTTAACCGAAACAATGTATTTAACGTAGACGAGACTGGATTTTCGACCGTCCAAAAAAAATCTCAAAAAGTGATTGGTCAGAGAGGTAAGAAGCAAATTGGAGCTATTTCAAGCGGCGAACGAGGCGTTAATACAACAGCTGTATGCGCTACTAGTGCTTCAGGCCAGTATATACCACCTATGCTGATATTTAAAAGAAAGAGGATGAGTCCTTTGTTGGAAAATGGAGCGCCATCCGGCAGTATTGTCACGATATCTGAAACGGGCTACATAAACAGTGATTTATTTGTGCAATGGATGAGACAGTTGCCCGGACACACTACGCACAGGCTCCAACCATTGGATGTTTCTATTTTTGGGCCCATGAGCAAATATTACATCCAAGCGGTGGAGACATGGTTGAGAGCGAATCCAGGCAAATCCGTATCTCAGTACGAAGTTACTGAATTATTTAATCAAGCGTATCAGAGATCGGCTACAGTGGGGAACGCAGTAAGTGGGTTTAAAGCAACTGGGATCTGGCCAGTTAATCGTAATGTCTTCGAAGATCACGATTTTCTCCCATCTGAGACATTAGCAGTCAATAACGAAGATGTAAATATTTCCAGACCTACAACTTCACGCCGGGCTGAGCTGAACACATCGAAACCTGATCGGTCAGAAAAACCAAATTCATTGAATAACACGGATTTTGACAAACAGAGCCTGTCACCATCAATTCTTGCAGATACCACTAACATTAATTCTAATATTTCTTTGAATTTTGTCAACGAAAAAATACACCATAATCCCGAAAAATTGCTATCCCTGGCAGTAAAGTGCTATAACTCGGATATGATGGGTCATGCAAAGCAAATGTCGGTGGATAAGCAAAAGACAAAAAACGCAAGTATAAAAGCTTCATGTGGGAATGTAGTTTTGAATGTCCATTCCCAAGAAACTGCTAATGTAGTCGTGGCTGAAATCAATACTATATCTAGAGAAAAACTTGTCATTCCTATTCATGCTCTTTCACCCGTACCAAAAATTACAGAAGTGAGCAAGAGAAAGAGAGGTATCCAAAAAACAACAGAACTGACATCAAGTCCATATAAATCTGAATTAGAAAAATCTATCAACAAAAAAACCGCTAAAATCCCGAAAATGGAAGTATTTGAAAAGAAAACTGTTTCAACACGAAAGAAGAAAGAACCTAAACAAAAAGCGAGCACATCAGAAGATTTAAAAGCATCAAAGACAACCACTAGGAACAGTTCAAGGAAAAAAGGACAATTCTTGTCGTTTGATTCGTTCCAAACTGAAACGAACTACGGAGCAAGCACTTCTGGAACCAAAAAAAAGGTAAAACCAAAGACTGAAATAAGTAAGAAGAAAGCAATATCAAAAAAGAAGAAATTTACTCAACGCATAAGAGACAGTTCTGAAAGTTCAATTGAAGAAATAACATTATATGACGATTCTGATGATGACGTAAAGGACGACGAAAATGATTATTGTGTCATTTGCGATGGATACTATTACGATAAAAAAGGTCCAAATGTTGATTGGATTCAATGTGTGAGATGCCACAGATGGCTACATGATACTTGTAGCGAGATACCCGATGTTTGTCCTAAGTGTCTTAAGTGACTTCCGTTTATTGATGTCAAATCAGAGGCTGATTTTTAAACTTTACTTTATTTCTAGCTATTAAAAAAATTGGACTTACCTAAGTTATTAAACAATGACATGTAGGTACAGATATGAATGTGATTAAGCCTTTTAATTTTAATTCTATAGAAGATACAATTTAGTTTGTGATACGAATAATCTCGAATCTGAGAACTGATTAGCATTAAGAGAGGTATTTTGTGATTTTGTTTGAGATATATATTTTTGGATTATGTTTAAGAACTCTTTGATCACGTTTAAAATAGTACATTCAAATTTTGAACTTTTTAGTCATCCATACCTACGATTTTTTAAGATTATTACGTACACTTACAATATTATGAAAGATATGATACTTAGCTTGAAAGCATCTACATTTTGATACTGTTTTTTATTACTAAGTTGATTAGTACCATATGAATAAAAATTATAAAGTTTTATTCGATATTTATCTTTAAATTTAAATACATAGATCAACTCCCTTAAATAAAAGATTATGCAGGCAGGTACAATTTAGGAACCAATGATTTCATACCTTCTAATTCTACCACTGGGCTTTAAAAGTACTGAGTTTTTCGGTCGCCATATCGATTTACCCGTAAATGAATTTTAGTGGTTTTAATCTTATATTTTTTTGGATGAGATAAATTGGGTAAAGTCAAAAATTTAAGCAAAATGAAGATTAAAAAAAATAAAAATTTTGTATGGAGTAACCCAAAGTACAATTTAAAGACCGCATGGTACGATTTATCATGCGGTTACCTAAATCGTACTATTTGATGTTAAAATAAAAAATGGAATATGTACAAAATATATGCATCCTATTGTAAAATCCTGCGTGTAGTGATAGAAGTTGAACCATATGGTTCTTATGGTCAAGGATCCAAATCCCTATCTATTACAGAATTTGTTCAAATCAAGATTGAAGTTAGGGGGTACAATTTAGCCGACTTTCCCCTATACTATTATGTTATGTTATCTCCGAGATTTACGGTACAGAACGAAATAGACTTTAGCCGGCGTCTAGTTTTGCGATACCTATTCAAGTTTGGGGCTTCGCTTAAATTCGTAAGTCGCAATACGCCAATCTTCTTCTTTTGACAACCAAGTTCCCGCTATATTGTGAATTGTTTCAGCGGAACATTTCGCCATTGGAGCAGTAATAACGTTTGTTCAAGAAATTCAAACGTGAAACTATTGTGGCAGAGCGTACGAACTCACGAGCAGTATCGTGCGGAGACCGGTTACGTACGCGTCTATAAATAAATGGATTTCACTTTATTGAATTTCACTCAGCTTTGGTCTGCATATAAACAAACAGTTGATAGAAATCGTTAAAACATGTTAAACAACAATTTCTATAAAATTGTTAATTCAAGTAATATCAACCCCTTGAATCGTGTATTTGAGAAACCCCATAAGCCATGTTTTTTGGCTAATTGACTTTTTGATGGGAAAGTGTTCTAGGCATGTAAATACACATTACAGAGAGAAATCCCACTTGTCAATGCAATAGAACGGAAATTATAACAGGTTCAATATTTTGTTTATTTAAGAAATCCCATAAGTCCGTGACTAATGAGGTTTCTCAAATATATGAGTGGCAACACCGAGCAGAAGTACGAATCAAAATAAAATTAATTATGAAGACTTGGCATAAAGGCATAATTATAAAGCCATAAAAGTAAAAAAAGAAACAAATTCCTGGTATCTTTGCCATCGTCCCATGATATAATAGAATGCAAAATACTCTGGCCAAGATTTTACAAAAAAATTATGCTCTCTGAACTATCAGCAGGTAAAAACGTGCCCAAAGAAGACAAAGTATCACTCAAGATCAGACAATATTGTTACATCCGTCATTTCCATGAAAAATGTGGAGTAGTGTTTGTAAAAGACTTCATTGATGGTCTGATCAAACATTAGGTTTCTCTAAATAATTCTAATAGAGACATGCTAGTTGTGCCTAAGGAAAACGCTTACCCAGATGGTCAGATTCCGATTAATAAAAAGAAGATGGAGGATTTACATAAACTTAAAAAAGTACTTGCCAGAAGATTAAGAAATACAAGACTTTTATGAAAAAAAAATTCCAGTGGCCGGTCGCCGACCGCGAAATAGATGAGACAGTGGTCTAAACGTAGTTAACATGTAACATGTATTATTATGATGATGTCTTGGTATTGTAAGTAATTTGTGTGATTTAATATAGTTTTCACTTCTCATGCTCTAAAAGTTCGTCTTTATGTCGTGCGTAGGCGACATAAAGTCGCTTTTTATGCTCTAGAGCATAAAGTAAAATCTTCGTCGAAGACCAAGGCAATCGCTGCAACAGCCACACGAACATCTTTAACTTCATACAACAACCTCTTTATTTTATTTCGTTTCGTATAAAACGCGACCAACTAGATTGCAGGGCCAATCAGGTTGGTCGCGCTTTATTGAAGCTGCGCTCTCATTGGTTAAATTTTAATGGCGGCAAAACCACTGTGATTATACACGTACGCGTGAATTTAATTTAATAAATTTGTTGTTTGATTAATTGCATTAGTGAAGATAAAGATGTTGCTGTTTCATTTCCTCGCAATCGAAGTGAAAAGTAGAGTGTACAACTCGTCCATAAAACCCATTTTACACTCGACTTTATATCTATCCTCGCTCGCAAGCTCGCTCGGATGGATAAACGTCTCGAGTAAAATGGTGCGTTTTATGCACTTGTTGTACAATCTACTATTTCACTTCTCATGCTCTAAAAGTTCGTCTTTATGTCGTGCGTAGGCGACATAAAGTCGCTTTTTATGCTCTAGAGCATAAAGTAAAATCTTCGTCGAAGACCAAGGCAATCGCTGCAACAGCCACACGAACATCTTTAACTTCATACAACAACCTCTTTATTTTATTTCGTTTCGTATAAAACGCGACCAACTAGATTGCAGGGCCAATCAGGTTGGTCGCGCTTTATTGAAGCTGCGCTCTCATTGGTTAAATTTTAATGGCGGCAAAACCACTGTGATTATACACGTACGCGTGAATTTAATTTAATAAATTTGTTGTTTGATTAATTGCATTAGTGAAGATAAAGATGTTGCTGTTTCATTTCCTCGCAATCGAAGTGAAAAGTAGAGTGTACAACTCGTCCATAAAACCCATTTTACACTCGACTTTATATCTATCCTCGCTCGCAAGCTCGCTCGGATGGATAAACGTCTCGAGTAAAATGGTGCGTTTTATGCACTTGTTGTACAATCTACTATTTTGGTATCAAACGTGTCAAACTTGTTTATTTTTTCGTATATTTGAGAAACCCCGCATATTTTTTTAATGAAAATGACAGTAATTATAATTTTTTTTTCGATAACTATAGATATCAAAGTGCATAGAAAACGTATCACTGCCCATACATTTTTTTACAGAAAGGTTTTTTTCGTCTTCTGTAAAGTTTGGGACTGTGGACTAATAAAGTTTCTCAAATACACGATTAAATTTATTGACATTGATAGCACGTATTTCAAAAATTGTTTTATTTTTTTATTCATGTCGCTTATTGTTATTTCACAGACAACTGTAAAAATGAAAAAATAAATTACGATAGAACTTTTGTATGAAAATGGGGATGGCAACACGAAACTAATTACGGATGGCGTCACTGAGATTTGCACCGACAATGTTTATTTTGTTTTATAAGTGTTGCTTATTTTCGGATTTTTTCATGGAAATTCAATATAAAACGTCATAAAAATAAAGTTTGGAGAGGAAGCAGCTTTGTGGGCATAAAATGATGCTGCGGGACTTCTACTTGAAGGTCCCTATCAACAACAACTAAATTGTCCTATCAGAAGTACCTATTGATATCTATTCAGATCTGCCCAGTTCAATGCTATGGGCTGGTTCTGAGTAATTAAGTGCTGCTGCTTACCTATTTTAGGATATGGGCTTAGGCCAAAGAAATGCGTGTTACAATGTATGATTATCATTTTATTAAATAAAACCGATGTTTACAAGTACCCAGGAACATTGTTGTACTTCACTTATAATTGCAGCAATAATAGCTGGCTCTACATTTGCTAAATGGGTTGAGTCATTGATATCAAGGCTTGCATTTCTCGTTTTTAGTTAGTTTTAGGTTTAATAGTCTAGGTACTTAAACACTGCCTCCGTTTTTAACGAGTGTGAAAGATGCGGACCTGAATACAAACAGGAATGATCAAACATAACTTTTAACAATGATTCTGAATGTATTTCATTGGAATTATTTGTATTTACCTGAATAGACATATTTTTTTAGTTTCATTTATAAATGAGTGAAGATAAAGTAGTATATGCAACTGCATATAAAACTATATTAGAATACTCGTGTGATACTATTATCATAAACCCGCACTCGTATTTTAAGAGTCTCTCTTATATTACAGTTGCATAAACTACTTTTATGCACACCAATAATGAAACGAAAGCTGAATGAAACGAAATATACTTTTGCTTAGTTCCTTTTTACGCGGTGTCTCTCATCATCATCATCATCGTGTCTGTATCTAGTAACAATAACAATAATCGAACGTTCCATTGAACATCTTTTTAATGGTGTGTTGGTATTTGCGTTTGTTTTTCGTGGCTGTATTCAGCATACCATTTGCAACAATGAAATAGTTACACAAATGGTTTCCGGTCTCTGTTCCCACTTGTCCAGGATCAGATAAGTGTGAATAAACGGGGCAGGCGCCATACTCGCAGCTATACCATAATTGCAACAGTCTGTAGGTACGTTTGTACGTGATGTGCTCGTTATTCCTGACAGGAGCTTTTAATGGTTGTGACAACGGATTTAGATACGATTCCCCCATTTGCACTCTATAAATATGTATGCGAATCCTTTTTTAACTCGCTACGTGAGGTGGTCGATCATATAGAGATACCTAT
Source organism: Yponomeuta malinellus (assembly GCA_947308005.1). NCBI lineage: Eukaryota > Metazoa > Arthropoda > Insecta > Lepidoptera > Yponomeutidae > Yponomeuta > Yponomeuta malinellus. Next base: position 8,745,548 of record OX370994.1, read on the forward strand.
ATTATTTTATTTTTATTTTATTTTATTTAGGACACAAACAGTCAAACAGGAAAAAATAAAAAGTATATGTAAATAAAAATAGACCTGGAGGTCCCTGTAAACAAAATTGTAATAGGTATTATAAGCATGCGATCTTAACCAGTTTTGATTCTTAGTATCTGAAACTTAGTATTGGTTACAGTAAAATAAAAGTATGAGCCATTTTAACTTAATTGTATTTGAGCAATAGGCTACCCGCCTCTTTTTTAAATTCGTTTAATGTAACTGTAAATATTAATATCTTGCAAAAAGTCATTAAAACATTTGAGGCTGCGCCTGAAAAGCTTATTAAGAGCGTGTTGACTGCGAACTATATGAGTATAAAATAATTGCCCAGAACGTGACGAGATGCGATTGTCTCTCGTTTAAACAAACTTAATGTGTGACCAAGAGTCGAATAGTTGTTCAGTTACTTTCTTTAGTTAACTGCTATGTGTATTTTAAGTTCAGTCTTGGTTATTTATTACATGGCTGCGCGGTAGGTCAGGAAAACCAGTAGTGGTTGAGAAATGTGTCGTCGAAAGAGCCGTTGTTGATGAGGCTGTGTTCGACTTGGCACGAAGGGGATGAGGTGAGATTGCGACCCTTTTGATTACACAATGTTGCCTTTCATCCCTTGTGCAAGTCGCGCGCCGGAAATCTTTTGTGATTCGACTTCGGTTATTGTGGTACGGCATACTAATATGGAGCGGGTGATGTGTGTCGGCCCGCCGTGCGAAAAATCCACAAAGCCTTATAAACATAATAAGGCTTTCCAATATTTGTTAACATACCTACCTATTTGCCCTGCTGGAGGAAGAATTACTAGTGTGCACCCAGCTTATAAAGTGTCCGTGTGCGGATAAATTAAATTTGTGCCGCCCGTCGCCTCCATGATCTAGTAGCCAGTGCGGACACACTTGACTTGTTTCAATGTACCTACCCATAGAAAAATACCTATCCTTTCTATATCTCTACGTCAAGCACAGTAATCTAACTCCATCCAACAAATTCACATTCTGAATTCACGGGCAAATAATAAGAGTAAGCTCTGAAATAACTGAAATCGCATTACGTTCGCGGCAAATGTAGTCGTCTCCGAGTGTGATCTAAGACAAACTTTTATTCTCGGGCAAAGGATTTAAGCCAGTATGCCAGAAACTCCCCGAGAGCGTGTTTCTCTTCAGATAAGAATACGCAAGAGCATAAAAATAAAAGTTCACATCCAGAGAACAGGGAAAATGACGCGGAATAATATTTGGGATTTCAGTTTTATTTGACTGCCGACCCTCTGCGAATGTAGACAGAGATTTCCCGAGATGGCCTATCAAACATTTATTGTGTAGGTTCCTACATAAAAGGACAGCACTTAAGAACTGTTTCAATAAATGTTCAATGCGTCAGCCACGTGAATGATTCGACGCGACTTTTGCTAATGCTCAATCTAAGTATTTTATGAGCACAAGATTGCACATTTCCAGATTATTCAATATAGTCATTTTGTACCTAACATGCCAACACAACGTCCACCAGCACAAGGTATTGCGCGTGAATTGAACACGATGTCCAGTATGGGATCTAGCGATAACAGAGATTGAGGCATGTTCAGTTAAACGATTTAGCAGCTAGTTCACTGGCTGCCATGTCAACGGTATATTAAACCAGTTTGTAATCGAATACCTGCACATATACACATTATACTTAGATAGGTACTGACACCATTATAATGTATTGCCAAGTGCATCAAGTCGGCGTATAAATAATATTGTATAAGGTTCCTAGCGGTGGTAGCCTAGTGGGTAGAACATTGGACTCTGAAGCGAGAGACCCAGGTTCGATTCCCAGGGCGGGCATGTACCTATTACTTTGTTTTCTAAGTTATGTACATTTGTGAAGTTATAGTAGTAATACCACTCGCCAACTGTGAAGGAAAACATCGTGAGGAAACCTGAGTGTGAGGTGTTCACATACCTCAGCGCTTGAAATCGCCAATCCGCGGTGGGCACGCGTGGTGATTAAGCCCATACTCTCTCCATGAGAGAAGGCCTGTGCCCCACAATGGGACGTATATAGGCTGCTTATGTAAGGTTCCTAGATCATACCGGTGTATTTGGTATCGCATCGCAATTGTTTTATGTATGGCTGTATACTAGCAACTAGGCGAACCCTTTGCTCTATTAAGCCGGGAGCAGACAAGCTGACAGAATCGCTGAGTAGCGTGACTAGGAGGAGATTTGTTAGACCAAATACAAATTATCGATGCGGTTTGTCGGCGGGCGGCGCGGGCGCTCGTATAAATGCAAATCACTCGATTGTAGCCTTGCCTTGATTAAACTGAAACATTTGCTCGTTCGCTTCCGCAATGGCTTTATTGATTTCTCTTTTATCTAAACGTCGATTGGTTAACTATTGGGTCGATTGCTTATAAGACCTTATTGAAAACGAAGCGCGAAATACCCTTTAAATTCTTTCACTTTTCGATGCAACTCTACAATTGACTGACATTATAAAATATATTGAATGTATTTCATACCTATGGAAGACGCCCTTATATTCCACGCCTAGTTGGTAACATACTTTGGTTTTAACTCTGATGTTATGCAATTTAAATAAATAAATAAATAATAACTATAATAAGCAGATAGAATTAAAATAAATGACTCTACCAACTCGCAGAGCCTCAAGTCAAATGCTCAAGTGTGTCTGAAAGAAATTTCACTTGGCAGAGCAAACGTGCAATAGTTCGACGTTTGAATTTCCCCTGTGTAAACGTTATTACAGTACGTACCGATAGTGGGGTTGCCAGGTGAAACATTTCGCAATAACTGGCAACTTGGCGCCTTACTACAAAGTGGAACTGGCGTAAAGCGCGAACAAAGGGGAGGGTTCAAGTGTCTTGAAGCAAAACCTGGAATGATGTAGAAAAACTAACACTATAGACCTCCGTTACCACGCGTCGTGCCTAGTGTAGCTAGTTAACTGTTTATGAATAACTTTGATATTGAAAACAAAGAAGATAAGTGTCACGTTGCGTGTGAAGCTTCACTGAACTATAACAGGTTTAAACTCAAAATTGTGTCGCGTTTATCAACGTCACCTGCTCGCCCGCATCGTCCGGCCAAATTTGTCCAAACAAGAAACTTTGCTAAGTAAGACTGATTGACATTTTTAGGAATTCGGGCAGGAAATTGACTTTGATTGGCACACCCGAAATAATATTTACTCGTTACAAAATTGGGTGACATAAAAAATGTGAAACAAAAGAAAATCTATTTATCAAATGCCTTGAAGCACCTCGTTGAGACTTGAGTAAATACAAAAATTATGTTGATGCATTTCTATCTCAGGAGAATATAATAATCTACCAAGACATATCGTTTGAATTCGGTGTTACTGGAATCATGGAAATTCAAGAAATGTGTGAACAAGATATGAAAGTGTCAAGGAGAGATAACGAGAAAAAATATAATCTGTGCGCCATTTTTTCTTCATTTGCACCCCGTGCCGGGATTATCAACCTTGCCGTACGTGATTATGATTAAGAGCAGTCGTGAGGGGAAGCCTTCTACGAATCAAATTAAACCTACATTGGGCTTATTTTCCAGTAAACGAATATAATTTAGTATGTCACACACAATATAATAGAATTTTATATAGGACTACATTTACACGACTGACGAACATCAGAAATTCCAAAACGTTCTTTACTTTGTTGAATACGTTATGAAGTCTTTCACTGTAGAGTTCCATTAAAAACTACGTAACTCCACAGTTGACCGATATAATTTAAAAATAAATAAGCATTCAAATCTTCCACCAATATAATAAATATATAGAATTAAAATTAACGGCTCTACCAACTCACAAATTTTTATATAATATATAATCATTTTCATCATAATAAGTAAACTAAGGAGCAAGTTCCCTGAGCGCCATCCTCCGGCCGTACCGAGCTTCGCAGGTCACGGCAATCAGCCTTCGGCCGCGCTAGTTACTTATAGTTGGGACTTGTGTGTGGGGTCATGTATGGTCTCAGCCTTCGGCCTCGCCGCGGTGAGATTTCTCGTGCCCGCTTCGGTATAATCGTTATCACAATTAATTTTGATCAATCAGAAACAACGACGCAAACAAAATGTATGCACCCTTTACAGAATAAACAATTATTTATTTATTTATTTTATTTATTTATAAAAGTCATGTTTTTATTTTATTTATTATTCGTTTGCAAGTACTGTTAAATAGTCGTGTCTTTATTATTAGCTTTAAATTCAGTTACTGTTGAAAAAAAAACGGATTCCTTTAAACATATGGTTTACGTTCCGTTGATTTTGGTAAACAAAAAATCTTCAAAACCTTTAGAGCATTATCCTAGCATACCCGGTTGTAGCTCTAAAACTTAGCTGGATTATGTAAGTGAAACGGTCGGGTAAAGTTTGGCCATTTTAAGCTCTTAACTAGTGAAACGAGTAGGCAGATACCGTATTATAAATACTAGTTGCAGACAGGTGATGCCGGCAGGTGGCTTTAACAACCGTATTTGTCATTCGTGTGTGCTAAAATGTTTCTATATAGGTATCACAAGACCGATATTTACTTACACCCCGTATGAGTTCACATGACCGCTTTACTACAACTATCTGTTTGGCTAATCTGGCTTTACAAAAAAAAAAAAAAACCTGACAAGTGCGAGTTAGACGCGTTACATATCCTTCCTAATATAAGAAACGCGAAAGTTTGTATGTATGGATGGATGTTTGTTACTCTTTCATACAAAAACGGCTGAACGGATCCGGATGAAATTTTGCACAGAGATAGAATATAGTCTGGATTAGCACATAGGCTATTTTTTATCCCGGAAAAATACACATCAACATTACCACGCGAACCAAGTCGCGGGCAACAGCGAGTTATAAATAGTTCAGGAATCGAGTCTCGCAGTTTTTTCAGAGTTTTTCCCGAACTTAAAGACCATTTTTTCCTGTACTTGTGATATAAAACGATATTACTGGCCAAATTTCATAGTTCTAGGTCAACGGAAAGTACCCTATAAAGGAGATGCATCGTGGCCTACGTACAACGACTGCTATGAAATTTATGTCATTGGAAAGCTTATTTAATATGTAACTTCATATAATAATTTATAATTTTTAGAATATCGCACAAAAATTCTAAATAGAGTGGAATTTTTCTTTTCTTTTTTTGCTGTTCATGGCCACCCAGAGGATTAAAAAATTCAAATGTCAATGTCATTGTCATAAATAAAAAAAATATAACCTTCAACTGTGTGACCTAATATATATTTTGTGAAAAGAATTCTTACATATGGCCGGTTTGTGAATTGAGAATTTCACTAAGTGAATACTTAAGTAACGTTCTGTCACGCTCTATTCTGAGAAATTCGAAGAGACAGCACTACAGTTAACTATTTACTCAGCGAAATTCTCAATTCAGAAACTGGCCTTACTGAAATGTTTTTGAATGTGGAATGAATCAAGTTTATAGCTATTGAAGCGGTTTACTCCTGGCTGGTACAGATACGAAAAAGTGTACAGTATAAGCTTACGGGGCTCCCAGTTTCTCGTACATTAATTGTCACGCAACGAGCTATGGAAAGGGCTATGCTCGGAATTTCTCTACGAGATCGAATCAGAAATGATGAGATCCGTAGACGAACGAAAATCGTCGACATAGCCCAGCGGATTAGTTAGTTGAAGTGGCAGTGGGCGAGGCACATAGCACGCAGAACTAATGGCCGATGGGGCCGAAAAGTTCTCGAATGGAGACCACATATCGGCAAGCGCAGCGTAGGACAACCAGCCACAAGATGGACAGATAACCTCATCCAAGTGGCAGGAAGGCGCTGGATGCAGGCCGATTCCAACCGGTCTTTTTGGAAATCCATGGAGGAGGCCTATGTCCAGCAGTGGACTTCTTGTGGCTGAATGATGATGATGATAATGATGAATTGATTTTCAGCATGTACTTAAAGCAACAGAAGACAAACAGATTTACGGGAAACATGAGGCTATCCCCATTAACCGGGGCTTAATTCATAGGATATACAATGAGATAACTAAGCCAGGGGCTTCTACACCATCTTAACAGTCATTACATGCTGGGATCAGACCTCAGGACCTCATGGGAAACAAAAGACTGTAAACACTGCACTACTATCACCTCACACTCATGTAAAACAACTAATGTATCCACTGGGACACCACTTTACATCAAAATATTGAACTAAACCTTGCTTGCTTTCTTCCAACCTTACTTTCACTTTGTTGCATCAATCTACTTCTTACCCAGCCGCCCAAGTGTAATACAGACAACTTCACATCATTGGACAAGTAATAAAATACACACAGGGAAAATAAAAGAAAAAAAAAAGAAAAAAATCAATTTTGAGAACATCAGAACATCATGCGAGACCTCGAAGTCCCGTATTAGTATTCGAAAAAAGGAAAAAATGTAATCAAAGACTAACGAAAAATATTTGAGTGGTGTATCGTACATTGGGCAACCCTATATTATTTTTTTATTTGACAGCTCAAAATGTATCTTGCAAGCTCAATTATTTATGTTCCACTTTATTATATTTTATAAATTATAGGGCAATAGTTAAAAATATGATTATACATCTCGTAATTGAGCAAGATTATCGTCTCTACGGTGGTGAAAACTTGGTTCGAGTCGTACTCCTAGAACCAGCTCTCATACATTTTTTGATCTCCTTTTGATTCCCTTGAGTATCAAAGCATACGGCCGTAATTTTTTTTTTGTTTGATTTTTTCACAGCATCAAAATACTTTATATGGTTTTAATCAACTCGGTACCTCCACGCGTTCCCGAGATAAAGAGTTTTGACAGACAGACGGATGGACGGACGGACAAAAAGTGATTCTGTTTTTTCCTTTTGAGGTACGGAGCCCTAAAAATAATTGAGGTAGATTAGATTAGGTACATTTTAAGTCAGTTATGTATCCTGATTTATGTATCCGTGTATGTTAACAGAAATCTTTTAATAACAACTACACAAAAAACGTTAATAACTTTTACATTCGTCACACTAAAGTTTAATTCGACTAGGTATCACCTGTCGAATGTAATATTACTTATAGCGAAACCAAATCTTGTTCGTTGAATAAATGAACTAAGTACATACCTTGCTTATATTTTTACAGGAACAAAGGTGGTTCAACTAAGAATAGTGAGTATACTCGGGTCGTTTGGTTTGGCGAAGTTTTTTATATGGTGCGGCGCGGGGGCTACATAACGGGCACCTGCGGCTCTCATCTACATAATGTGGACAAGTCTGCAAGAGGCGGCCGGACACTTTTACGAAACGTACCGTAGCACTCGATCCGCAAAAATTCATTGACTGGCTTGCGGTATTGTGAGTTATTGAGATAACCTGACCTAAAGTGGTAGAGCTGTACCTTGTCCAGAAATAATGTAAGTTCTTTTTAGATTTTTCGTAGCAAGTACGAAATACGGTATTTAACACGATCAACAATAAATTATTTCATATGCTCGATTAAAACAAAAATTACAAAATATCTTGGAAAATGTATCTCTTTTAGTCAATTACTAGTTATTCATCATCATCATCATCATCATCATTCAGCCACAAGAAGTCCACTGCTGGACATAGGCCTCCTCCATGGATTTCCAAAAAGACCGGTTGGAAGCGGCCTGCATCCAGCGTCTTCCTGCCACTTGGATGAGGTCATCTGTCCATCTTGTGGCTGGTCGTCCTACGCTGCGCTTGCCGAGTTATTACTAGTTATTACAATTTTTAAATAGATTAAACATAAAAAGAGTGCTCTGAAATGTGACGTCATAAGCAAGTATTTTCATACAAAATTCCGTTTTAAAAGTAACTCATTTGATATTTTGTCAAATACCCAATTCCACTAGTTGCTACGAGATGCTACGAAGGCTACGTGATGCTACGAAGGCTACGTGAGTACTAGACCCTTAGCTACAAGCGGCACTAGCTGGTTAAACTTTTTAACTCGATGCTATAAAAAAACCAATTTTTTCTTTACGTGTCGAGGCCCAAAAACATTATCGTGACAAACGTATCCTAATAAAAGCGCGATTGTTTCCCATATGAATGACAGAGCGCAGGACAAAGATCGGGCGAAATGGGTGGCCATCAGCCGTCACACAATCGTAAGGGCTCGCGTTTAAAAGACACCCAGAGAGCCATAAAGAAACTTGATCCCCTCGCGACGCATCCAGCTGCGAAGAGAACAAATGATATTACAACTGTATACCATTAAAAATAAAATAGAGCTCTCGGTCTAATAGAGATAATCAAGCTGTTGCTATATCCAGTTGTACAAAACCAAAATAGATAATAGGATAATTTTTGTTTTGTTTTATTATAAAAACGATTTAGTTATGTGTGAAAACTAATAAGTACTTGTAATCATAAGGAGCCTGTATATGTCCCACTGTAGGGCACAGGCCTTCTCTCATGGAGAGAGTATGGGCTTAATCACCACGCGTGCCCACCGCGGATGGGCGATTTCAAGCGCTGAGGTATGTGAACACCTCACACTGAGGTTTCCTCACGATGTTTTCCTTCACAGTTAGTGAGTGGTATTGCTACTATAACTTCACAAATGTACATAACTTAGAAAACAAAGTCATAGGTACAAGCCCGCTCTGGGAATCGATCCTGGGTCTCTCGCTCCCGAGTCCAATGTTTTACCCACTAGGCTACCACCGCTCACAATAAGTACTTGTTATGTCTACTACAAAAGCACAACAACAAGATACTATTCTATGAAAGCGTGGCAAAATATTTATTCTATAAATAGCGCAAATGTTTGTTCCTCTGATTGTGTTTGTTTGTACTGAGTCATCTAAAAACGTCTGCTACAGTGAGTGAACGTTACACTTCACATTTCCCTTTATGCACCCAAGGAGAAGCAAACAAATAACATCCTATTTGCGCCAAAATTTGTGGATACATACGTTTATCTTTGTAGTGCAAAATATTGAGATATACTGAGAACTCAGTTGTAAATGTTTTTGCTTTGAAACAAACAAAAGAGGAACAAGCCCGTTTGTTTAGCTTCCCCAGCATTCCTAACCACATAATCAAATAGGATTCAACCTAGAATCGCAGTCACTAAATCAGCTGGTAGTCTTGCGCTAATGTTTTCCCTCGTTAACAAGTGGGGTTGTGTAAAAAACGGTTAAAACACAACGTTGCGGTCTCAATTAGGGGAGCATATTTCTAATTACAGAACGTTTTCGCAGTGCTTCTTTATTCTGTAGTATGTTGGCGATATTTTCTACACTATCTTCCTCCCTTCTGTTGCGAGTAACGGAGATAGAGGTTGTGAGATTGTTGGATTTATATCGCATCTAGGTAGAGTTTAATACGTGTCCGCTGCCACAGCGGCTGCTGCGGTGACACTCCTGAAGCCGCCGCAGCGCCGGCTGATTACTGATACCTACGCGGAGCTACGAACTCGTGACGAGAATACTGTTGCATTACTTGAACAATACGTTTAGTTTTAGCAAAAACATAGTAGATCTTTCTTGTTGATACATCTTGGTATCTCAAAGTTTATCTAATAATGACTTTTCAACCCGGGTTCGCGCTTCGCCTTAAAGAGGCTGGGACAGTAAAGGAAAAAAAATAAAAAAGAGGAGGTTACGGTAAAACAATAAATACAGGTCGTGGGTTAGGTCTCTCTTTAGTGTCGTCACGGTCAGGTACTTCCCTGAGCTGGTCGAAAACAGTAGAACGTTCCACTAACGGCCGTGGACCAAGTGCAGAAGGAGTTTGGCCGATGACAGGGAAAGCGGGTCTCCTCGTCTGGACGGCGGGAGCAGGGACCCTGGTGTCCTTGAAATTGTGGTAGACTTTGTGATCCGGTACTTGGACCCCAAAAAGTGTGGGGAGACGAGAATACAAAGGTTAGCAAGGGTGATCTCTTTTATATCAAATTAACCACGTTAAAATAAAAATGACTCGCGGCCGTTAGAGACGGCGGGCTGTCAGTACGAAAAGCAGGGCGCACGCGCATTCTCGTCGATGCAATGGTCTGAATGCAAATGTCGCGTGCAGCGGTCGAGAGAGGGGACGCACTGTCCGGTTCCACGTTATGTTGTTTTGGAGATGCGCAGTCGATGTGTCGCAGTGTACATATGTATATTTCGTTGTTTAAAAGGTTTTTTCTTAACTTATAGTACTTATTTTAGAATAATAACGTTCTTCTGAAATAATAACGTTCGGTTCGGTCTAAACCGAAGAAAACGCCTGTTTAAAAAAACTTTTAGGTAATTGAAAAGAACTAAGCAGGCACTTACTTAGGTAATATAAGAAATCCTCAAACATGGAAAAATTACAATTTTGTTTTGTTTTAGTTTACCCTCTTTATATTTTAATTTTCGAAGATAACATTTTCTCCTTTACTCGATCAACGTTTCACTAATGGGTCACGTTCGGAGCGTTTGTTCAACTTTTCGCGTAGTTTCTTTACTTTGAGTATAAAAACATACCCACCTACTGTGTCATGGTACTCGTACGAACAGTGGCGTAAGATAATTAAATACTTTTATTAATTAAATTGTGCATTTGTGTAGATAAAAACGAGACAAGTGAAACACTAAACTTAATAGAATTTTGAATAGAACTACGTTTTGGCACTATCAATCTCACTTAAAAGGTTCTATCACTCACTAACATCACTATCATCGGCAGAGTTCGACGTCTTCATTATGTGCTGCGCACAGGCCGTCAGCCGCGGCCAGGAACATCTTGCCCGAAGCACACACACACACTTGATACACTTTAACAGCCTTCGAGTTTCTACTACGAGGACCACTTCCACTAGTAGCGACAGCTTCCCTCAATTTACCCATGTAAATGTTAGGTGAATCGATTTTTATCTGAAAGATAAAGTTCAGTTTTATAAAGTGCACCAACTTTATGAATAGGTTAAAGTTTTGAAGACTCACGGCGCCAACTATGGAATCCAGTTTGATGTTTCCGTGAGAGGTGATGTCTATGCTTCCCGCTCTACTCTCCAGGTATATGGACTGGGGCGCTCGCAAATCCAATCGCCTTGTTTGAGATTCTAGCCTGGACACGAAATTCAGTTATCATCATCATGATTGTATGAATGACCAATAGCAGTGACTGTCATAGCCATGCCGCGGTGGTAGCCCAGTGGGTGGAACAATGGACTCGGAAGCGAGAGACCCAGGTTCGATTCCCAGTGCGGGCACGTACCTATGACTATATTTATTTTCAAAGTTACGTATATCTTCGCAATACGACACGCTAACTGTGAAGGAAAACATCGTGAGGAAACCCGCCATTTGGTTGGCTCCGCACGTATTGATTTGTCATTTCTGGCTAGGCTGACTAAGCTGTCAGGATGGTATAGGTGCTGGGCAAGTCTACTCCATCTAAAACAATGCCCCAGGCCCTGCAGCGTCCGAGTGGTCCCTTCAGCCATCTAGTGTGAATGAAGGTGCCACTAGACGCTGCATAAATCATGTCATTACGTAGATGCAAAGCCAAAGTTTTTTTATATCCATGACTGCAAGCTGTGCATGCAATTTACTCACGGTTTCTCGTACACTAATTATTAATCTACTGTTAATAGCTAATTTTTAATGAATTTTGGCTAACTGACAGCTGTTAACAGATTGTTAGTGTACAAGAAAACGGGAGTCAAACTTACGTGAGATCGAAGCCAGGGGGTGCCCTGAGGTGCGGGACCTGTATGGCACCCTTGACAACGACTCCGCCCGTGCTCTCGGCTGACAGTACGTCTGCCTGTACCCGAACCTCCTCCCGCGAAGCCCGGAAGACGGTCCCGCCGCGCGAGTCGGTCACCTCGAACGTGCGCCCACCGCACTCCAGGCTGTCACGCTCTGAAACCGGATTTGTTCACGATATTGACTGAGACTCTCTGAATCTATAGAATAATATCTGTTTGATGTCGACCACCACTGTCAGGCTAAGAGAAGTTGATACAAATGAAAATAAAAGCCCCGTGTATTCTTTAATTTCACAGAAAAACGGATTTGTTCACGTCTCTTTGAATTTATAAACGAATTATCGACATCGACCGTGGCCTGACGCTAAGAGAAATTGACACGAAAGGCCCCTTACGTTCGAGTATTCTTTAATTTCACAGCAAAATGCAGAAAAACATAATACATAGTACGTATTACATGTACTTTTAACTGTACTGAGTGGGTCAAAAAGATCGTATAGAGCTATAAAGTTCTGTTCTCCTCAATATTTATACTTGGAATAAACTTTTAATGACTTTGTTATATTTATTTCACATGTGCTAAAAGTATCCGTAACTTAACTACTTGGAACAAATTAGATTCAATTGTTCAATTGAACAAATTAGAGGTTAAACACTATACAACAAAGAAATAATAATAATAATAATTCCGTATGCCTATCATTCAGTCTCATTCACCTCCTGCGGCTGACTGGTACAAAATACTCGTAGCATTAAGTCCGCCGCATTGCCATTGTAATATTTACTTATGTGCAATAAACGTATATATAATAACAATAATTCATTCTTTCCAGCACAGGAGTTATTCCGACGAGCCTGTCGTAGCAAAATGCAGAAAGCTGTTATACCCGCACAACAGTAATCTTTAGGCGTCACCTAAACCTGCCATAGAAGGGTAATGAGTTAGCGGATAGGCCCACACTACTGAAACACTGCCGTCAAGGTGAATAAATAACAATAATATTAATAAGCGGTTGAACTGTTGGTTCGTTTTTTCGTGGTTGTTCCATGGCAGTTCTACTTTTGTTATTCCTTAAAAAATATATTTCTTATTTCACACGGCTAAAAAACACAAAACCGTATCGAATGAAAGTTGTTATTGGGAATAAGCCTTATTATATATGCGTACTATTTGTAATGCTGACACACTTACTTATAGTCAGTTTAGAAGTCTCCCTCTGGTCAGGATCAGAGACGAGAATGGAGAAGTTGCGGTGCGCATGCAGAGTGATGGGCTGACCGACCCGCGAAGCGATGTTCGATGCTACCAGTCGGTCTGTCACAACAGACTTTCCTTCTACTTGGATGCCGTTTGGCACTATCTTTATGGGGCCAATGCCTTTCTAGAAAAAATACAGAGAAGTATTTTAATTGCATTTTAAAATCATTACTCAGTCTTTTTTTTTAATTAGTAGGTGACAAATTAATTTTTGAATTATGTTATATCTTACCATGCTGAGCTTTAGTGAAGCTATAATCCACAGTGTCAAGGCCAGGTTTAGGAATACAAGCAACATGAGGACTATCAGTATCACATAGAGAGCGGTTCTCTGCCAGCCTCGAACGAAGGCTTTGGGCAGGAATCGTGGCCTCGTCGCCTCTGGAGCATCACTGGTGGGCGTGCATCCCCAGCCGTGGACCGCTGTTTCGACCGGTCCGCTCATGGCTTCAGGCCTCTCTCTTAATAGAACAACCTAATGAAAGCCACGCTGCCTGTAACAAAGGATTACAAGCAACATTATTTTGGTACAATGGAGCAGAGTACTATTTCAGTGATATGCACTGAGATATTGTTTGTTGTTGTTTATTATAATGAGGTTATTTGAAGCAATTGTTTGATCTCAGTCACTGTGTCCGCCCACCCAATTCACGTTGCGACGAGCTCGGATGTGGGGTATCGATTCGAGACATAAGTACTTACAATAAATATGGAATCAAGAGTTATGTAAAACCGATACACCGATACCGCGGATCTGGTTGCCAGCGAGCAGGTGGGCGCGCCAAGAGGCCGGCAAATAATCACCCGAGCTGCCGAAGCTTTTACTATTCGACAGTACAGCACGCCGAGTATTTGTAGTCGCGGCATTATTTCATTGGTACAAGTTCTATTTTCTCATAGATTGTGGCACAGACGTATAGGGTCCTACATATCGATCGCAACGAATGCTGCTTTTGCATGGAAGTGGAATGTCTTTTTGTTTGACAATATGTAAATTTGTTGAGACTAGACGTTCGCGAAAAGGAGGGAACTTTAGCTATCTTGTACTGGTTTGGTTATCGAATTTTAAATCGCAACCTGCCGAGACTGGGCAGGTGTATGTCTCTACATAGTTGTATCGCTTCATTTGTCTACCAGTGTACGTAAAGAGTCGTATACACTACAGCGTATCGGCCCCGGTCAGGTGACCTGACACAGGTAGACACCTGCCATTGTTGCAAGTGAGGTTCTCACCCGCGCACAATGTAAAGCCTTCACTAAACGACTACCTACATATTGAAATGAATTTTATGAATATCAGATAAAGTACATTTTGTATTTAGAAATTTATCTAAAATGTGCATCGTGCAGAGATACAGGTTACGTAGAATCAAAATAAAGTTACCTATAGGTTCGTGTTATAAGTATCGCTAATTTTTATTTCAACTGACAACCTTTAATACCTTATTAATGTATAATTATTTATAAAAAAAGTGCAGGTGTATCGATGTAGCCTCTACCATGCGATTGCTTGGTATTTTGTTTTGGTAGATTGATTGAATATAACATCTTATTCTCATAAAAACACTCATGTTAACACAGTGAAAGTATAATAACAAAGTGTCCACAAAAAGTGCAACAACTAGGGTAGCATGTCGTACTAACTGAATTGCCTGCGGCGGTAGCGCGTGCCAACTTTTATACTGCTCTTGAACTTGTAACGTTTAAACTTAGGCACCACGTGATGTAAACATTCAACTCTTGATGATTCGTTTGTTTATACACTTCCGGTCGGACGAGTCACTTAGATCCCGCAATTATTGGGCGGCTAGAGAGAGCGATGTTCGCTGCAGCAAGTTTGCTCTGTGACTGAGTCTAGGTAAATTTATAGGTGGAAGTGGCAGAGGCGGCACTCGAAACATCTAGCGCGGTGAGAGGCGCGGCGGCGGCGTGCTCTAGAATATAATATCAGGTGGTAGCGAGCCGCCGCCGGTCCCGCGAGCCGTGCCGCCCGCCCGCCCTTCCCGTGGCCGCCCGCCCTGATAAACGATATAGTGTGAAAATAGACGCGCCGGAATGGATCGTTGCGCTCTCCACGTTAAATTCCGGCGCTTGCCCGCGTTCTGCAATCGATCGCGAGATTTTTGTTTCTGTTTAAAAATAAATGACCTCCTTTTTGCACTGAAGTATCAACGCCCGTATATCCGCGTTATGTTTGGGTTATTCAGCCACTGTGTTCGGCGCATTCGCAAACTGTGTCGATGCATCGTTAAAGCGTTTCAAACCATGACGGCTAAAGCTTGATTACAAAACGAATACTCGTAACATTTGCTTTAGGAAATACCTTCAGGAGCTCCATAAACTTAAGAGTGACACCATGCAGCAGCCCCTGAACATTATAACTTGTAGCACAATGGAAAACGGTTCGTTAGTCAAGAAATCACAGGCATATAATCCACAGTATGTAACTGAATGCAGATGTGGCAGGAGGAAAACATGAGCGGTGTGTCCGGGAGCAGAGACATAACAACACTGTGGGCTGCGGCCGCGTGCGCTAGCGTCGGGAACCGAATCCAACTCGTTTTGAAGTTGTGCATTTTTAATAACATCGCCAGGCGCGGGACATAACTCGGGACGAGCTACGGCCGCATCTGAGCTCCCTCTATTACGGTTTCTAGTTAACGTTAGTATCATTAACCGACACCTTTATACTGAGCCGTAAATAATTAAAACCGCGGCGGTCGTGACGCGGATACAAAATGGACACACGCGCGCAGTGTGTGACTCGTTAACGCTGTTTACGTCTGATTAACTTTTGAATCTTCCTTTGTTTCGTTTTAACCAGTTTTACAGTGTTGCCAACTTCTATCTATGTATGTTTCTTTTTTAGGTCGCTTTTATCTTTTAGCTCACAAGCCTCGATCAACTAATTGGAGCGAATCTGGGAGTTCGGATCTTTCGAGTGCTACTTTGGGAGAAAACCGATTTCGGTGCTACTTATCTAAAAAGTGGCTGCGTTGGTCCCCCGAGGCCCACATTCATCGGGCCAATAAAACTTTCGATGGCATATTCACTGACATCCAATGTGATTTCTTCTTTGTTTCTAAGGGTCTCTCAAGACGAATAACATGCAATATGATGTGTTATTTTTTCGCTGCTCTTTTCAGTTTTCTTACGAGAGTGTACCTATAAACTTTTATAGTAATGCATTATTCCTTCCATTTTTGTCGCCTTATTTTTAGATCGCATCAACTGACGGCTGGACTGATGATTTTGTGAGACTGACAAGCCAATTTACCACTCTAACTTGGCTCAACATTAAATTGGTGTGAAATTGTGTTTATAATTAGAAAGACTCAAAACAAAAACTCAAAAGACTCAAAAATTCTCCGGTTTTTGCCTTTACTATCACTGAACTTTACAGGTGTAAAAAATTTAAAAAACAAGTAATTTTAATAATGAAAAAAAACTAATTAGTTTTAATTTTCCCATGGAATTTTGTAATTCTGTTGTAGACACACAATACATTATCATACTAAGTACCTCAAATATTGATAAAAAGCTTCATAAATGAAGACTAAAGCGCTACCCGCAGCATGTAACGTTACAGTTTGAGCCCGAATTGTATGGAGCGTTTTCATACCACGTGACAAAAAATACTTTTGGAAGGGTTATATTAGGAAAAATTTTAAATAAAAATTTCGGCCGCACCAGCCGCTGAACCCGAAAGCCTCAAACGGCGCAAATACGGTTCAATAGGAAACAATTACATATTTGCGCCGTTTGGGGTCGAAACCATAGGCACTTGGGGCCCAGAGGCGCGCCTGCTGTTCAAAGACTTAGCGGCGCGCCTAATCGACGCATCGGGTCTAAGACCAGAGGGCCGGCGCGTACCTCGGCCAGAGGATAAGCCTGGCCATTCAAAGAGGTAACGTCGCCAGCGTTCTGGGCTCATTACCGCGGGACAGTGACCTGGGGCAGGTGTTTTATTTGTAAATATAGAATTAGTTATTTGTATATTTTTATAATTTATATCTTAATTAAGTCTCTTATTTTATGTTTGAAATAATTAAAAAACTATCGATATAAAAATAAAAATAAAAACCGACTTCGAAACACTACAGCACTAAAAAGTTAGAAATAATTGAAATAATTAGAAGTATTTATACATGTAGGTATTGAAGAAGTATAATTTGGAGCCAGTGCCCAAAATATATGTGCTGGTCTTTAAACTGGGCACTATTTCTATTTCAAACTTTTTAGTGCTGTAGTGTTTCGAAGTCGGTTTTTATTTTTATTTAAAATTCTTTATTAGTGGGAGAGCGGGAGAAAAATAAATAAGTCCCTTATAACCATAATTTACCCTACTTAATTCGTTGCTTTAAAATTTGATGTTCTAAATTTCCATCTCCGAAAGTCTTCACCAGAACATCACCAAATTAACTTGGGACTACTTTTACGCTATTTTATGAAACATAGGGATATTACTAAAAGATGGGCCCCATTAGGGCTTATTTACTGCTGTCCATTGAAGAGTTCCGTTCTCCATCTCTGAAAGTCTCCATCAGATCTTCACCAAATTAAAATGGGACCAATAGGACGTTATACCTGTTCGAACAAAAACAGAATTGTCGAAATTGGTTAAGATTTGATGGAGTTATGAGGAACATAGCAAAAAAAAAGTACCCGTCGAATTGATAGCCTCCTCCTTTTTTGAAGTCGGTTAAAAATACCTATTAGTTGTTTAGTTGTACAGAAAAAACTTTATCAGGAATGCACTGGCACGATTAGCCAGAGGTCGCGGGTTCAAGGCATGGGTGGAAGTTTTAGCCTCTAAATAGGTTTTTAGGAATATTTATCTTGTGGAAAAAATCTTTATTAGGATTATTCATATACCTAACATGAATGAGTGAGAGTAAAATATATTTCTCTCGAATAAGAGTAAAATATATTTTTTGTTAACTAGCCTATTCTGTCCACATTATTTCAAGCACTAGAAACATAATTCCTGGCAGGATAAAAATCTCTGAGTCCCCTCAAAACAGATAGAATGGGGCACTTGAGTGAGACATCGATGCGTGTTTAATGCCGGGCCCGCTTTCGTCTGCCACAGAAGAAGGACAGTGCAGAAGGCGGAACTTGAGAATGATAATTGTGCGAGATTGGGAGTAGAGTCAGACAAAATATAATTAAAAGTATTTTCAAGCCGGAAAAAAGCTGGGAGTTATTTATGCGTGCATTTTTTGAACAAACTTGGCGAGGTCGGGCTTAACCTTACCATGCCGAGTACAATGTACAAACATAATGTACATATTCGATACAAGTTTTCACGCGCAAAAGTTCTAATTATAAGTATTTTTTTTTAATTTGGTTTATTCACAGACATGGATCCAACGTGAGTTTATTGCAACGTTGAAAAACGCAATTTGTGTCATTTGCAGAATATTTTCAAATATACATTTATAGAATTATGCAGCGTTTACCTCTACTTCTAACAATATAGAGTATATGATTTTTATAAATAATGAATTGATATATAAAAAGATAATTATAAAAGAAACTTACCACGATTATTAATCTATTTGAATTCTCCAATAATTTAAGTCTTTACATCACGAATGTTTCAAAAATAATAATAAACTCTAATTAATCCACGGTACAACATAACATGAAAGAATACAGCGTTATTCCAATAAATAATAATTAATAAATAATAATGCCGGTAAATGTGAAAGTTTGTTTTGCAATCACTCATAGAGGGTTGAACAGATTTGGGGTTTTGGCACACAGCTAAGCTGTGTGCTGGTTTCATAATACAAAATAAACAAAAGATATTTATTTCGGGTAATAAATAGCTTAACCTTATTATAAACACAACACGATAATAAGTTATCTTAAAGCCTAGTTTGGTTTGGGAGTTTCATTGACTGTTTTCATTTCCTGTAGAGACGGAATACAATCCCTCTGGCCAGAAGTCTTAACACAAATAGACTAGAACATTAGAACATGGGTTACCTTTTGTCCGAAGCTTGCGCCAAAAAAAATATTGTGCGCATCAAATCCTGAACGATTCCAACTTCCATACTACTAATTGTTATCGCAAACGTCAGAATTCCGACAGGATTTGGTGCGCATAATTAGGCCTCTGACCTGTTCTTCTGCCACAGCATGGTGATCTCCATCGCTCTATCCTCGTGATCCAGCCGTGATGCCGCATAATGTCCCGCCTGTAGATACTGGGCGCTGCGTCTCACGCTCTCCAAACATTTTTCACTGAAAATATGTCTCTTTTAGAGTGGTGGGTGTCTATAAAAAGCTTTTGGAGATGCAACGTGTTTTGATATGAATATTTAATGTCACTGATAATAATCGAGGGGCTGAGACTTCTAACTCGGTTCGGTTCTGGAACAAAGCCGACTTGACTAGAGGTTTTATTCGATAGATTTACGTTGATTTAACATAGTAAATAATTTTTATTTTTTCAGTTTTGCGACTGGTGCTATTCTTTTTTTGAAGAATGCGATAAATCGCTTTGTCTTAATTTATTACTGATAATCAGCCCTTGCGTTCCTTTCTTTAAAAATTGCTCGAGGTGAATTAGGACAAGATACTATGTCAAACGATCCTAAAACGACTGGATTTTACTACCTACGCAATTACAAGGTACCGCCCGTTTTTAATAAGCGCATCTTCTTCGCTTTATATTTTATAAACTCACAATATACTTACTTTGAGTACTATTTGAATTTAAGTGGAAATTCAGTGATGAGTTCTAGGCACTGAATGCTCCGCGCAATAAGTTTCTCGGTTTTATTGCCGAGTAATAAGAAAACCGCAGCAATGCTGCGGTGCGTCTCAGCCGGTATCATACCTGCGTCACTTGAAAATTGAAAAACTTTGGCAATGCATTTTCTATGGAAATAGTTCTTCACGTTTGACTTGTCACCGTGAGGATTCAAACTGGAGATGCATCGTGGCCTACGTACAACGACTGCTATGAAATTTATGTCATTCGAAAGCTTATTTAATATGTAACTTCATACAATAATTTATAATTTTTAGAATACTGCCCAAAAATTCTAAACAAAATGATTTTTTTCTTTTTTTTTCTTACTGTTACCACCCAGAGGAATAAAAACTTCAAATGTCAATGTCATGTCATAAATGAAACATAACCTTCAAAATGCTGATTGAAGGACTAATTGTGTGATTATAATAATAATATCTGTGAAAATAAGTCTTAGTGAAACGTTTTTGAATGTGGAATGATTTATACAGCCAGTGATCTCTTGGCTGGCTTACATACGCATTGTCTGAGCTTACTGGACTCCCGGTTTCTTGTACAGTAGGTAACAAGATGTTTTTGGTTTTCTGCGTATACTTTGGCCAACTAAGAGCGGTTCACGAGAAACAGGGGGTTACCCTCCATTAAACGGGACTTAATACCAAAGCAGAATCAATAAATGAGCCCTTTATTCGTCCACTGCTGGACCTAGACCTCTCCTAAAGCTGACAAGTTCTATTTGTCCTCGGCTATCTTCATCCAGTCGCTGCCAGCAATCTGCTTCAGATTCTCGGTCCTGTCCCGGGAGTCCTGTGCTGCGTTCGCCAACCTTATATTGGAGTGACATTGCTTTTGTACCATAATAGACAAACTCAATTCAAACGGGACTTAATCCTTAGGAAATCCATTGGATAACTAAGCCACGGGCTTCCACACTATCTTATCAGTCATACATGCTGGGATACGACCTTAGGACCATATGATGTGAAACAAACTGATGTAAACACTGCACTACTAATACCTCGCACGCATGTGAAACAACATGAAATAACTAGGGCTGTGAACAAGTAATCGCTTTTAAAAAAATCGATTAATTAAAAAAAATAATTGTGAAAAATATTTTTAAAAAGAATAAGAAAAAGAGAAATGATTTATTAAAAATCATTTTAATAAATCGTTTCACTTTTTCCTCTTTCAGTTTTTTGTTTTTGTGACACAAACATCGATTTTTGCAAAAAAATCTTTATTTTGCTTAGAAAATCGATTTTTTAAATGAGTTTTAAAAATAACTTAATTAATCGATTATGAAAACAATCGATTTTTACGTGCAATATCACATCCCTAGAGCTAACTAGCGCAAATGATGGATTAAATCTTAACTGAGTATTTTGTTATACGTTCTTGCAAAAAGTTAACATCATTAGAAGAAGAAGAAGAAGAAGAAAGACATTTATTATACCATCAATCACAATAATGGTTATAGCTATTTTTGTTGGGTTAATAATATGAGAATTTTATCGTTTTTAACTAAAAACGGATGTACAAGATGTAATAAGAGAATATTATACAAGATATAGAGGTCTCGTATTAGAAAAAATCTAATCACAGACTAAGGAGAAATATCTGAGTGGCATACCTATCGTACGTTGGGCAACCCTATATTATTTTTAAAGTGACAGCTAGTAATGCGGGTTGCAAGCTCAATTATTTATGTTCCACTTTGTTATATTTTATAAATTATAGGGCCATAGTTAAAAATCTGATTATACATCTCATAAATGAGCAAGATTATCGTCTCTATGGTGGTGAAAACTTGGTTCGAGTCGTACTCCTACAACCAGCTCTCATACATTTTTTGATCTCCTTTCGTCCTTCATTGGTAATGCATAGGCGATGCGTCTTGGGGAATTTATTTTCCTCCTCATATATTTCGGCTTTCATTTTTGCCGGACAACAAAATGCAAAACCTCACGATAGCTGGTGTAAATCCGCATGAAATATTGATACAGTTTCGTGTAAACGTGTAACAAATGCGGTAATTTAAGCCACCTGCCGGCCGAGCGGGGCGCGAGCGGCGGACTGGTATGCTATACAACACTTTGAATCCTACCTCATCATGGTGCACATCATATTGCTTTTGTTTTTGTTAACTACATACAAAAAAGAAGCCGAAGAGGCATAGACAGTGTTTCAATTTACATTAATTTTAGCAGAACTACACAGATTAATTGCCCACATAACTATGATAAGCAAGTGTAGGTCAATTATGAGAGTAAAAGAACTTATTATGCGGTGAAATTATTTGTAAACAATAAAAAAATATTTACGATGTACAAAATGGCACCGAGTGCGTTTGATAAATATCGCGGTCGCCACAGCACTTCACGCGTGTTGCCGCGGGCCAATCGCCCATGCCCCTACTGTTTTTATACGGTTTAATACCTGTCGATTGCCATTTGTATTTCTGTTTAATGCTAGCCGAGAAATACTGGAAAAAAACACATTTCATGCGATTTTAACTTAGATTAGAAGTTGCTGTCAAATCAAACGTTCCGTCTGGCATCAGTGTTGCTTACATTTTTTTATGATTGTATAAGGTTTTAGTAAGTAGCTATACTTTAGTATCTACACGTATAAATCTGAGGCAAAATAAAATTACAAAACAAAATGATGGTCATTATAATTTATTGCATATTAATTTTATTTTGTCATTATTATTAATTTTAATATACACAGAACACATAGGATTTCTGTATCAAAATCAGTGTGTATGAAAATTAAAATATGTCTAAAACGTCCATAAGATGTTCCTATTATTCTTGATATTTTACTTTAACAAAAACTGCATATAGAACTATGAGATCTTTGCACTTGATACTTTATATAATTTAATAATTCAATTATTGAAATCATATCCCGAGAATGTTGATTATCTGGTATAATCCAAACACATTTTATGAGGGTTCAAAAAAGCGACGAAGCGCTTCGAGAAAAGCTCGTTAAGACGAGCTAACCGATAACTCATTTTAGATTGTGCCAGCAAGCCGAATGCCAAGAAGTAAATGTTCTTAAATACGAGTACCTACTTGCAAACTCTGGTAAATTGTTAAAGCAACATAAAAATTTTAGCTTGAAAGTTATTGGAAATAATACCGATCTGTATGACACGTGGGAGCGCAGTGCTTCGAGAGGCCACTAATAGAATTGTTTACGGAGTGTCGCTCCCGCTTAGAGTCAGTATCCGATACAAGGGCCCTTCCCTCCTTAGCTCTGTTTGTTCACTCGTATTTACAAGGAACATTCACGGACTCACACTCGAAGATGTTTACTTAGGACCAATATACCATCTCTGACACTTCATTACTGCCACTTCTATCTTTATTATGATTTAGTACAGGGTAAGAATACAAAAATAAAACCGGCCAAGTGCGAGCCGGACTCGCGCACGGGTTCCATATCATCATCTATACGACATTAGATAAAGATTGAATTTGAGAACAGTGCCATCCACCAACAAGAAGCGTTTAACATTGACATTTAACGACATGACATCGGCGCTGTGAAGGTTACATAGATGGCCGCTAGATGGCGAGCGCTGTCTTTAGACAACGTTTGTTGTATGGGAGCCCCCCTTAAATCTTTATTTTATTCTGTTTTTTAGCATTATTCGTTGTTATAGCGGCAACAGAAATACATCATCTGTGAAAATTTCAACTGCTTAGCTATCACGGTTCATGAGATACAGCCTGGCGACAGACAGACAGACGGACAGACGGACAATGAAGTCTTAGTAATAGGGTCCCGTTTAGCACCCTTCGGGTGCGGAACTCTAAAAAGGAAAAGAAACACGTAAAGTGTTCGTCCGTATTATTGTAATAGAAATTCATAAAAGAATGCGTCCGCAAGGCGTAGCCAGATGGAAAGTCCGCAAGTAAAGGCGCAATCATCTAATGAATGCTTCCGGGCAGATAAGCTTCGATTAAATGGTCGCTTTATTGCTAAAGGAAAGGAGCGCTCCCTTTATGTGCACATTGAGATATCTAATAGATACTATTGAATTGGACACACGGCAAAAGGTATTTTATTGCAGACATTACTTGATAAAACCTCGACACTATCTAAAATAATCTATTCTTAAAAATATACTTGACAGAATATTTCCTGCAAAGCTGCTAATATGTCTAGCATACGTCTCGCTCACACATTCGAATTTTTTTTATAAATGTAAAAAGATTACACATAACATAAACTCACGCCTGTATCTCGGACGGGTAGGCAGAGACCAGGGTCGGTCACTTGCCACGATCGTTACAGATCCATTGCGCTTCATCAACATTCATTAGTTGTTGCATGCACGCACGCCGGTTGGGGGTACTTTTTATCTCGTCTTTAGTTAATACATTATTTGGTTGAAGAAAAAATCAATATTAAGATTAATAGTTTAATTTAAACTATTAATCTGACTATTGTTTTTTTCTTCGATCAAATAATGTATTAACTAAGGGCCACTTTTATAATGAGAACAATTCTAAAAAAAGATCAGCTTACATTCGTTAGAGCAGTTAGGGACCGTACCTTACTACGTGACCCAGTGTTGCCAGCCGGGTGTTGCCAAAATTTATCAAAAAGCAGTGTTGCCAGCCGCGTCTTATCAAAAGTTTCTAAAACCACAAAAACTTACTACTTTGTCTCTTTTTGGGAAATTTTGACAAGACCCGGCTGGCAATACTGCTTTTTGGTAACTTTTGGTAAGACCCGGCTGGCAACACTGGGTCACGTAGTATGGGTATAGTCCACACAAATATTTTCGGCGGTAACGTGAACATAGTCACAGATCGTTTGCACATCGCTTACTATCTTTACAGTGTAGGTATCGACGACCTCGTGGCGCAGCGGTAATGCATCTGCATACCATGCGGGAGGTCCCGGGTTCGAATCCCGGCTGGGGACAAAAAAAACCCAGATCTTGGATGTTTACATGTTTGCGATGTCGTTATTTCTGGTTCCCACGACACAGGGTATCCCAGTGTGGGGCCAGAAGCAATGTATGTGCCTGTATGTAAATGTTTATGTTTATGTGTGAGTAATTGACTACTTTAGTAATTGACTGATAGTAATATACTACACATCACACTACGTCAATTACTCACACATACACTGTAAAGATAGTAAGCCATGTGCAAAAGATCTGTGCGGATAAGTTCCCTTATCAACAGCTGTCATATTTTTGGCCATTTCAGAGTTGGTTCAATGCTAGAAATTCTCTGTATTGATGAGTGGTACCCGTTACGCCAGCACATCATAATATTTTAAATGATTGTAAAAAAAAATAGTATGCCTTGATAATAAAATTATGGACATTTTTTTTTCACTTTTAACTTTTAACACTTTAACTACAAAACAAAAGTTTTTGACTGAGAAAACTAAGTATAGTATCTCGTAAATTGGGAGATACCAGTTAGTTCTAATTTAATAACAGATTTATTTACCTTCAGGTAAAACAACGTTTATTTAGCGGCAAGACAAAGTAGCGTGCAAATCAGTTTTTTACATATTTTAGTTAAACGATTTCTTTAAAGAAACTAATACTTATCCTGACAGTTGCTAGTCACCATATCTATGAAAATATTATGTGCGTCAAGACAACATAAATACTAGAAATACTGGCAAAGGTTAATACAACCTTTATGGGGCATTGTATACATTTCTATAATAAGATCTCTCTAGATATAATAAGATTGCCAAAAACGTGGTTAAAATAAAAACGAACTTAAAAGAATTGCAGAGGTCACAAAATAAAGTCATCAAAATCTTATTTAACTACAAGCATGACACATCGACAAAAATTTTATACGAAAAGACAAAGTTACTTAATATCCGTCAAATATATACATATAAAACATGCATACTAATAAAAAAATATTGAAGAACGATATACATACTAATATAAACCTAAGTCGAGTCAAATCACCTTAATATAACTTGAGAAGCAAACGCAAAAACAAACTTAAACTAAGAACACCACGAGCTGAATATGGTAAAAGAAATGTGATGTATGAAGGAGTCCAACTTTATAATAATTTACCGGCCAAAATAAAGGACATAGAAAATATAAATGCTTTTAAAAATAAACTTAAACTACATGTCTCAAATTATAATTAAGCTTAATCTTACCTTAATGCATGCCATATAAATTTAATCTAATTTTAAGTTTTATTTTCTCATTAATTAAGCGAACTGTAAGTTCTTTATGAGAAATAAATATCTTTGAACCCAACTTCAAAAATTTCAAAAAAAAAATGTTTATATGGTGCCCAGTTTCACGACCGAGACATATTTTTTATTTTTCAATGTTTAGTGGGGGAGTGGGAGAAAAATAAACAAGTCCTTTATAACTATAATTTACTCTACTTAACTCGGTGCATTAAAATTTGAAGTTCTGAATTTCCATCTCAGAAAGTCTCAGCAAATTACTTTGGGACTACTTTTATGCTATTTTATAAAACATACAGATATTACTAAAGGATGGGCCCCATTAGGCCTTAATTACTGCTGTCCATTGAAGAGTTCCACTCCATCTCTGATAGTCTCCAGCAGATCTTCACCAAATTAAAATGGGACCAATGGGACGTTATACCTATTCGAACAAAAAAAGAAAGGTTGAAATCGGTTAAAATTTGGCGGAGTTATGCGAGAACCTAGAAAAAAAAATAAAAAAAACATACGCGTCGAATTAATTCATAACCTCCTCCTTTTTTGAAGTCTGTTAAAAATGTGTAAAGCACACTGTGCTAAAAGGGCGACTATAACATTAAAGATTATTTATACAACAATAATCTCTGGAATTAAAGCCAGTTCAATGCATGAGTTCTAGGTTTTAGAATAATTAATTATTATGTAAGCTCTGTTAATTAAGGACTTTGAAAAGACTAAGTAAGGAGTCTTTTTGCCATTTTTCTCTCGAAAACGAGCTAGATTTTGAAATTGACTTTTAAATAGACCTAGTTTAACTTGTAACGTTCATTAAGTCGCAGTTTCTGTGCTACTTTGGATAAAACATTTTTGAATTTGAATTGAATTTGTCATTGTTTGCAGCCCACGGCCACAGACAACACTCTCATCACACGCCCCCTTATTGATTAACTTATCAAACTAACATCTTATTCTAAGGTCTGTCCGCATACTTGGTTGAAATGTCGCTTCCAGTGCAGACCATCCACTTCTACTGTATAAGAGAGTCCCGGTACTAAGATTTCTACAATTTTCCTTAGAGACCATTTATTTATTTTTTTGTTCGGTAGGAGAAAAAGTAGTGGTGATTACTAGAAAGTAATGTAATATTTTCTGTTAATGTTATCTCTGCATACAATAAAGAATATTCTATCTATCTATATATCTATTTATTGTTTGTTTTACATTTTCGAAATCTATTTTACCACAGCCAACATATAGGAAAAAAAATTGGAATGTGCATAATTTTATTGTTTCATTTTGATTTAATTTTAAGTAATTTAATTTTGTAGACCACATTTATTAAAAGCTCATCAGAGTCATCAGCGTAAGCAGAATAATCAGGTCATTTCAACTTGGTTTCACTTTTCTGCTACTTGCTGTATTGAATATATCGAGCGAATGTTAATGGAAGGGCCGGTTAGGGACGTCCCATGCGGACATACTTCGACCAAATAGGGGATGTATCAGCAAAGGGCAAGATAAAAAGTACCCGAAACCAGTGTGCCTGCATGCAACGACTACTGAATATTGAGGAAGTGAAAGTAATCTGTCAGGATCATAGCAAGAGGCATTCCCTGGTCTCTGCCTTCTCTTCTGGGATACAGGCGTGATTTTATGTATGTATTCTCGCCTGTGTTGAAAAATGTTTGACGAGGTAGAATGCCCTCATTCTACTTTTATATTATTATTCAAAAACACCACAAAGTATGTCTTTAAAAACACGAGATACCATCCAGAGAAGTACACTGTACACCGCAGTGTTGTAGTATATAAATATGTAGATGATAGGTACCGCTCGACAATTTATCGCCTGCATATCCTTTCAGTGGGTAGATAATGACCGCAGTAAAACGTTTAAGCACGGAATAACTGCTCCTGGAAGCCGTTATTACAATATTATGAATGGCTTCCCCCGTGACGGTGGGCGGGCGACTCGCTGCGAGCACTACGGCACCGACTAGAATCATACAGAGACGGTTTCGTCAACGGCCTTTGCTTTGAATTTTCTACAAGGTGTTTCAGAAATCTACGAAGCCATTCGTGTCGCGATTGCGTCCTGAAATTCTGGAATCTGAATCGTCTTGATCCCGGATTACTTGATCTATATTAACTGGCGTATCGTTATAAATTGTTTAAATAAACTAATTTACTCTATAATTCCTTTTAATTAACACTAAAATATATGGATTGCATCCTGAAATTCTAGAAGCGGACTTTCTGAATCCACGATTTCTTCGTCTTTACTAGCCGGCATATCAATATAAATAGTTTTGAAACTAGCTACGGTGGTATATCTTAATAGATATATAGGTAAATAAGTAAACCATTGTGTTTTTGAAGAGTTTTATAATTCGACATCAAAGGTTCCAACATCATCTGTTGTGTTAGATTTTGTGAACCTAAAAAATACTAACAGCACAGTGTAACAGAAACGGGGGGCGTTGGGGGCAATTTTTGCGCTTTAAAGATTAATATTACGCAAACGGATCTCTAAATCGAAAATGGTCTTCCTACTCTTTTTTGACGACCAATCCAACGGTACCCCACACTATGGTATAGGCGAGAAAAAAATTGCACCCCTAACAAAGATGTATTTACTCCCGTCCCTAAAAAAAATTTAATATTTTATTGTATGTACCGTTTTGTCTATGCCAAATTTCAGATTTCCAGTACTAATTGTCTGTCAGACAGACAGACGGACGGACATGGCGAAACTACAAGGGTTCCTTGTCGACTACGGAACGCTAAAAAACCGAAGACAATTGCAACGGCCAGGTGCTCCTGGTCGTTGACCAGCACACCTCTAATATAATCCTTACTAATATTATAAACGCGAAAGTTTGTATGTATGGATGTTTGTTACTCTTTCACGCAAAAACGGCTGAACGGATCCGGATGAAATTTTGCACAGAGATAGATTATAGTCTGGATTAGCACATAGGTTATTTTTTATCCCGGAAAATACACATCAAAATAACGACGCGAACGAAGTCGCGGGCAACGGCTAGTAATATATTTTATATAATTTTACTTCAGACATAGAGTTTGTTTGACCCAAGATGACCAAGCTACGCCACTGCATACGTAACATAAATTGTATGATTGATAACAAAAAGTTGGTATACTTACCACAGGCATAGGGAATACAGATTTGAATACATGGATTTCTACAGAGCTTTATGGTTGTTTATACATCAAGTTGAAAAATGAGGGCAAATTCGAAACGTGCCATGCTTAAGGTGCATTTATCTTTCCAAACAAATTCAATACAATAGCCATTCAAATGCCAAAACATTTCACTCATCTCACCAGAGAAAAATAGAATAGAACAACAAAAAGCAGTTTGAAATTGTTTTTCACGAACACAAAAAGACATCAGCGGCGACTGAATAAAATTGCTTCTCTAACGTGAAATTACTACGGGATTGAATGCGCAAACAAAAAGCGATTTAACATCAATTTGGGGTAAATCCAGTCATCCATAGTCCACACACTAGGCGAGGTTCCGGCACGCCTTACCTTGATACAATTTAATTGAGAAACAAAGCAACGTGAACGATGTTGCAAAATGATTATGTGAGCGACCCGGCGTTTGAGCCCCTCTATGATGGAATATTGATAGAGTTTGCCAATAAAATTGAGATAAATTTCAATAAACAAGATAGTCTGTATACGTATCTACTATAAAAGCCGTGGCAGGTGACATGGCGCACGCAATAACACAAAACGGACAGTCACAACGCCTGAGCACAAAGCGGCACTTCTCTCTGTCTTAATCCCTCTATCTCGCACGCCAACTGGGCTAGTTAGGAACTAGTGGTAGGTGTCCCACTGTGCTCCGAAGTGCGAAGGCGAGGACAGGCCTCGCTCCGGGCAGTGCAGAGCGGCCGTAATTAGCGCCGCCTTCCTTCCGCATCCGAACGCCGACGCTCTTCCGATCACACATACTGCTACTTATAAGTATAAATACGTGCATGAGAGACCACACGTGGCTGTTTTTTTTCTAGAATTTGTTTTATAAAAACGATACAATTGTGGCTATTGTCGAATAGAATGGGCGGATATCCACTCAACAAAAGATTTAATCATAGGACCTTTCATAAAGCTCAAGGGTAGAGCGGGGAATGAAAAAGAAAATGCGTCTAATTTTTAAAATATCCACTCGTTCATATTCAAATTGTCATCGTTACTTTAAAGTCCTCATAATCCGTCCAATTTTGAATCGTCGGGCTGGCGCTCGCTTCTCAGTAATCAAGACGGCTTCAAGTGGCTTTGGTCCCCTAGACTAGATGCACGGAGAAGTGTTATGTGCGCACAAAGATAATGGAAGATTACAAACCAACGAACGCGATGACGGGGGTCGGATTTCCCTGATAGATTTGCTTTGAAAACAGTTCTTTTAGACACGTGCCCAAGTATAACCGAGAACTTTGAATAAATTCCGTGTTTTCGCAAAAACCGCATCACAGAAATGTGGGGGCATTTGATTCAATGAAACCGACGCGTACATGTGGTTAGTGTGAATGTGTTGCGCATTTGAAAAACTCATTACACAGGGTAGGTAACTGAGGCCGAGTGCAGTCTTTGAGCCGCGGAGCACCGTCCGCGCCGCCGCCGCCGTGTCGTGGTATTATTCCAGATTATACAGGTCTCTATACAAATGAAATCTCGCTTAAATCCAGTGCACTTTCAGAACGAGAACATAAAACTCGGAAGCATTTAAGTAAGTTCTCGATGAGTTTTTTTATTTGCTAAGTAAAAGAGGATTATCTGAGCCTCTCGGCTATTTTGAACTAGGTAGGTAGTTGAACTTCTTGGTCTCATAACCACGTTGCTAATTTGTCGTATTGCTGCGCGTTTATTTGGTCAGTGCGAACCGAGGTCTAAGTGCTTTAACCATTACATATTTAGTTAGTAGGTCCTGGGAGACGGCGCTTGTGGTTGTTGCCATTAGTGCGATTGAGTAGATAGTCCGGACACCGGCCGCCGACCGACTCGAGCACGACTCGGCTGGCTTTGCTGCACCTCTATTATCCCGCTCTGTACTGAAAGTGAGCTCAACCTTTTGGAATACCTACCTATATTAGCACTTGCTACAGAGCCGAAATATAGCAAGGGCCTTTGTCAAATTGCTCATTCAAGGGATTCGTTCAAGAAATGTTTTCTTTATAGTTCTTTTTTATGACAGAAAACGCTCAAGGCTCTTGCTCTTTTAAGAATTATTTTAATAAATTTATTCATCACAAGTTTGTATTTTGTAATACATGTCATAATTTTTAAATTTTTATTAAAATAATTTTTAATTGTTAAATTATTTTGTGCAATAAGAGATTTCTTTAAAAAGCCAATGAAGGGGAACGGGCTGAAAACCAGCGCTACTGACCACGCACGCAGTCATAGCAATAAGTTGAGCCTCTTCCCTTTTACCATAATAATAATACATATTTATTGATTTGTATGATGTAAAAATTTATTTTATTTATTTATTTATTAGAAAACCAACAGACACGATAAAACATTAAAAATACATAATAAAGGTTAAATATAAGGCCCAATTATAGGTTAACATTAAAAGACTTTATAAAAATCTGACACGCAAAAAGAATGAAAGAATAAAAAAAAGATATGGTAAATAAATACTTTGACTTTCACTTTCAAGGCTCTGGTAGCGCGAACAGTTCTACCTATCAAGGTGTTCACTTTTGAAATTGCATTTACAATGTCACTCTCAACTTATCATTATAATTACTGATAATAGTCTGTAATTAGGTAGGTATAATGATAAGTTTAATGATAGCCTGGTATGGGAACATTCTCCACTTGACCCAAATCGTCTAGAAGTTCGAGTAAACAAATTTTTAGTAGATAAACATAATAGGTATTGTTAGCATTGTATTTTTTTCCTTCTTGTGATCGGCACGGACCCTTCTGTGAATAATACGATATAAGGCAAATTATTTAATTCTAATAAAATCTAATTCTGTTATCATAAAGAGAGACATATTCTCTGAACCATTTAATATTTAGTATTTTTCAAGAAGTCTATTTTGAACCTTAAGAGCTTGTAGGGTTTAGCCTAGCGCCATCTCATCGCCTAGCACCTCTCTTTATATCAATGAAAAAAAAAAACTTACGTTTTTGTCCAAATTGAACCACTGATATCTAAATATGAGTCCACACCACCGTTTCACGTTATCACCAACAGTTAAATCACACTGATTCACAATTATTTCAAAGCGAATACGTATTTCAATAATTTTTTTACTTTTTCACATTGTTAATATTGTATTTTCCTTTACTGTCAACATTCAAGTGGCAGTCAGATAATTATTTTATTTGCATGTTATTATGTCAAATAACCGTCATACTAATGAAGTCGAATAAGAAAACTTCTGGGCTATGGATACTTCTAGAAAACTGTTCACATTCCAAATCGAATTTAAGAATTTAACACAAGAAAGAGAAAGAACATATAGAAACTTTCAGTTTCCTGCGATCTTTGCTTGCTGAATTCAAATTGAAAAATAGAAACTTCTAGAAGAATTTTGACACAGATCCAGATCGAATTTGAACATGACAATGGAAATACTTTTCGGGGTATAAAAGACGCCCAAGAATGCCTTCGAGTCAGTCTCAACCCAGCTCTGAAGAAAATCAGTAGCCAACCAAGTACTCTAAAATACTCTGGTTCTCTTCTTCACCTCAACTCTGAAGAGAGTCTCATTTCAACATAGAAAGAAAGAAAGAAAGAAAGAAAGAGGATATTTATAATAACTTGTAATATCGGCCTGTCTACTTAGTTCCACGGCCTGTCTTCCTATCTCCTTCACGGCGGAACGTGTAGTGTAGATGCCGGTAAAGAGCTATCATATAGCTCAGTACGGAAACATTTTTCACTCGACCTAAATCGCCTAGAGGTTCTATTTGGTAGATTTACGTTAGATGAATAAAGGAAAAAAAAACCGGACAAGTGCGAGTCGGACTCGCCCACCAAGGGTTCCGTACAAATTTGCAAGTACTTACATATTGTAAATAGTTCAGTAATCTTCGTAATCTCGCAGTTTTTCCGAGCTTTTCCCGAACTTCAAAGACATTTTTTTTATGATTTAATTACAAATATACAGTTTTCAGATTTTTTTGTACTTTTGTATAAGAAGATATTACTTGCCAAATTTCAGAGTTCTAGGTCAACGGAAAGTACCCTGTAAATTTTGATTTCTTGAGTGTCGAAATATACATTTATTTGTGGCATAAACAGCCGTATCTTTTTATTACCTTAATTTAGAAGTTTGAGTTTTTTACAGCTTCATAGGATTATATGATTGAGTATGTAGTTTTAATTTTAACTTGATACCTCCGCGCATTCGTGAGATAAGGCGTCTTGACAGACAGACGGATGGGCGGACAGACGGACGGACGGATGGACAACAAAGTGATCCTATAAGAGTTCCGTTTTTTCCTTCTGAGATACGGAACCCTAAAAACGCTATTCTAATAATAATTCAATTCTTTTATTGACAACTAAGGCTCAATTCTCTGATAAACTATTCTACTAAAAATTTACGATTAATTACAAACGAAATCTATTTAATTTTTGTAATAAGTTGCCGTTGCGGAGATCCCATATCCAACTTCCAATTCCATTACCAGATTCTGGTCACCAATTTTCACCAAAATTCTCATCAAGCTCGGCCAAATAAACCAAAACTGGACTGCTTTTATGTGTCTAGAAGTTTGAGTATACTTTTTAGGTTGATTGTCAGGCCCTACTCACCAATTTTCACCAAAGTGCTCGACTGATAAAAGAAGTTTCAATTCGAAGAGTCTCCTATTGTCCGTTGAGATACCTTATCCACCTTCCATTAATAGACTCTCGTGGTCAAGTTTTGCAGAAGTCGTGATAAAAACTGATTAAGTAAGTCCAAACTCGAAGGATTTGCTGTTATCCGTTGAAGAGATTCCGTATCCATCTATCGTCCCATCATCATACCCTTGTCTCCATATTTTTCAAAGAATCTACTTATAACACCAATCAAATAGGCCCAAACTCAACAGATCGAATTTTCAACGCCTTTTGTTTCCACCATCAGGCCCTGACCACCATGATACATAATAATATACATAAATACCTACACACTTATTTCTATCTATTGTGCTGTGCATTACCACAAATTTTTATCACATTGTAGCCTAGATCATAATCGTAACTTCAAGAGCTTTCAATGGTAACAAAACTCATTCATGCCGTTCCCGCTGTTCCCGGTATTTCAAAACGGAGCGTTCAGTACGTGTGTACGCATCTTGCCCCTCGCCTCCACTCACCCTTCCTTATTCCTATATTGTAGGTAAAAAATACCATCATAGACCCATATTTTTATAGCGTGCGCAGGATACTGTTGTTACTGGTCCAAATTCTGTACATCAGCGAGGCTGGCCGCTTGCGGATGATCGCGTAGAAATCATCCACGTGTGCCTCCATAAACATCTTGAATGCACCACAGTTTCAAGACAGTCCCAACAACATCCCGAGGGCATTATTATATTGCACGCGTAGGGCGTTGTAGGCCTTTTGTGTAATGATCTTTTTCATCGGCTATGCAATGTACATCGAATTGTCAAACTAAACCACGAATTGTAGTTATGAAATAGGGCCTAGTCTGTCTCGTGCATCATTTGGCAACCCACATGACTCTATTGTGCAATTCGGTGGTAAACGCAGCACTTGGCGAACTTATTGGCTTTCCCCGCAGTATTTATTATGTCTGCAAAAAGGGGTTAAGATAAACTATCGACGCGGCAGCCTCATATAGATGTAGATGAGCGAATATTTGTCTTGCCTGATGGTTGGGGCTTGATTAAACCGTGAAACATTTAGCGGAGTTCACCTGCTAGCTAGGCTAGCAGTTTGGGGTTTCACGCAAACAAATAATAGCTCTACGTTAGGGCCGCCACATAACTTCTTTAGGTACTTGAAGAATGTGTTTTATTTCAACTGGCGTAACATTTTTAAATTTTAGTAGGTGCCCTTTACTTCTTAAAATTTAATGCTAATTAGTTATTTATTATGTCGGTGAAACATTTGAAATATTGAAAACGTACCGGCGTGTGTGCATGCAGCGACTAATGAATGTTGAGAAAGCGAAAGTGATCTGTCAGGATCGTGGCAAGTGGCAATCCCTGGTCTCAGCCTACCCCTCTGGGATAAAGGCGTAAGTTTATGTATGTTTGTATGTATGTGTATAACATTTTTCTATATTGTTAGAAAATAATATTTTATTTATCTAAAGATAAACCTGAAACAAAAATGGATAATGTTTATGCGAAACGGTTGAATGAAGAAACCAAGGTTAATCGCCAATAATTTATTAAACGTACTCAAGCCTTGTTTGCAAACACGCGAAAATATTTTTTTAAATTAATTTGTGTAACTTTTTGTAGGATTGCAGGGCTGGGCGTCCGAGTGATTAGGATAGATAAATGACCGGCATTACTTGTAATGAATGTTTAGGTGGTCGTAATCGCATCGCGTAAAGTGTCGGCGCCATTACTACACAGCTGCCGCTCCGGAGATATTGCTTCAAGCACCATTCACCGTTCCGTAGACTTATAAGTACGACAACATCCTTCAAGGCATGGAAGAATTTGAAACTCGAATTCCAGTCATAACACAATTATCACAGCTAAAGTGTCTCTCTGCGACAGCAGACGGGGTGGAACGTTCATAGGTGTGTCGAATCGAGGAGACACAATTTCCTGCACTTAATAACGCAGGAAGCAATTTTGACGAGTCATCAACACGATTGACGTCGCAGTCACTCGTAAAGTGACACGCGGCGTATCATTAGCATTACACTTTCAAATGACAAACTGCTAATGGCCAATCAAGCCTGGCTTTTTGCGAGCTGTCTACCGAGGAGTTATTTTTCATGAACTATGTCACCTAGCACATGACAAATACGTTTATTAGAGCTAAAATTCTATTTAAATTATAGTCAGTACTTTAAACCTCTTTCCCTTTGCACCCCTTGTCGAAGAGCAGCAGCGGCACAGTGTTCATTCTTCGATTAAAATTAAAAGGCGCATTGAAGAAGTTACCGCTTCGAACTTAAGTAGTCTGTAGCGAAAGTCTGCAAATCGGCGGTTGATTTCAGTCGGTGGGATTCCGTCGTTCGTCATTAAAGTTGGGGAATTGTGGCCATCTGCCGCGCGCGCCGCCGCTCCCAGATTACCAGCAGGAGGTTGCTTTAATCGTTTTATTAATACGCCGACAAATCGTTTACTGTTCCGAGATTCCCGCCACAACGGCGGCTTTGAGACGATTATAAGGTGCGTAAACTTCTTAAGAAAATACTAGGTACGGCAAGGAATTTCGTTGGTACAATTTCTATGCTTAGAAGCGATTGTGACGTCATTGATTTATTGAAAGATAGTGTTCCTGCGTTGCTAGTTCTGACCTGTGGTTCGTGTGTTGAAGACAAATAAGCATTGAATATTCCTTATAAGTCTCATTTGTAGCTCATCTAGTTTCTCGACGGTCCGCCTGAGGCGTCAGCTCGCCAGCTCTTATTAGGGCCCGTAAATAATAACTATTAAAAGCTTTCCTCGTGCCGTTTTATTTACAGAGACTACGTGTATGGCTTACGGTGCCAACATAAATCGGCCGAGAAAACATCGTGGCTTACGGTTTCGTGAATACCTGCCTTGTTATTTACTTGCATAAGTGGCTTTTACTTAACAGACTTATTTTTGGTTGTTTATTAAAAACTAGTTCAATCGGGTTTCATTCCTCTTGGGTCTTGCATACCTGTGGACATTGTTAACACTTTTTTTTTGCCTTGTACGGGGTTGTTGCGGCGTGGGGCGGTCAGCGAGCGGTGTGCGATGTGTGAAATTGACACTCGCGTCCGGCGCCATTGCTCCTGATTGGATTACGTTTGAAGCGTTGTCGACGCGCCAATGCACCGCTGAAACGTAAAATTTTACGTGACCACTTTCCAAACGTCGACTCTAGAGCTCTGCTGAGCTCCCAATCGCTCGACGCTCCTACACCCCGCCGTATTATGTAAATTTGAGGAAGACGCAGCATAAAGACACTTTCTGTTCTGATACAGTAAGCAGATCAAGAAATCCTTGTGATTTCCGAGAACGTACATACATACAAAGAAACTCTTCATAGCCGTCGTACGGTATTCAATATTTCAGCCTTTTTGTCACTGACTAATATTTCGTAACCATATAATTTGCATACTTATCTTACAACATTATTAAACATAGTTGGGCAATATAGACTTTTCCCTAGAAACCTTCCGTTGGGGTCGAAATCAAATATTGAAAATGCTGATAGAGGTGAATCAGATCCTGATAGGCGTAATCCTCTTAGTTTGATGATACACTGCCGACTGATAGAGTAAGCACTAGAAAACGACTAGGTACTGTGGGTGATTACCGATGTTTATTAGCTATTACTAAAGAGTGACGAAGACGCACAGTCCATTCTAAATACGATTCATCTCTACAGTAATTCAATGCTATGCCGGTAGCAGTTCAACTTCGTGTACAATATTTATGAACCTATAATCAATAACATTTTCTTAATGCCCTCACGGGTTTTTCTCTAAGTGAA